>OU753557.1:6257500-7507500 GCA_916701695.1 Agrochola macilenta
ATTTGATTGTAAATGTGTGCGTGTGAGCGTGTATGCAAAGAGCGGAGGTGTAGTTGGCATGCTTCCCTGTATTTTTCGCAGCGTATGTCTTGGTTTTTTATTTGGTCTAAGGTTAACGTATGATTTTTCTATCAAGGCTCAACCCTGCTACCACTGGCGGTCATGTAAACCTACCAATCCCATATTAGGGCAGTTGGATCTGTTTAATTTACATTTTCCATACAAACATGTTCGCAGTGATGTAATATGACAGGATAGTGATCGGTTGCACAACGAGAATGTCGCTCCTTCTTTTTTTTGTGTTATCTCTGTGAACTGAATCATTTATTTTTTGCTTACAATTTTAACAAAAGCAAATTGGGATTCTAACTTGAATTACTACACTACCAAAAATAGCTCTATGATAATACTACTTTTACGACTTTTCTTAAAGAACACTGCTACGGTTACTTTGACACATGACACTTCAAAACAGTTGACAGCTCTGAACCTTTAAAAAAAAACTTAACTAAACCATAAACTCTACAAAGGTCAGGTTTTAATATCACAGACACCGCTTAATAGTTTCTTAAGAAATTAACTAAGCTTATCTTAATGATACCGTTTATGAGTGGTTTATCTTCGAGGAAATGCTTGCATGTTTGCTCTTGTTCCTTTAGACAGGCCGCGAGAGGAACTGGCAGATTGTTTTATAAGATGGTGGGAACTTTGTTATGAGTTCATTAAGGAGAAATTTAAAGGAAACCAAATAGGAGAGTGGAGCAATATAACTGTAGAGAGCTGTGGTCTGTTCAAGAGTAGGTACCTAGTTAAATAATTGACTGAAGTCATGAAAATTGAAAGAGAAAAGTACCTACATTTTACGCTCCAGTAAAATGGAACAAAGTAAAGCTAGACGAAAACTCAATTTATTATGAGAGCATTGACTGATAAGATTTAGAGAGAGCCGATAACTGACGGAGTAGATCTCAATCGTAATGATAAGCGGAAATTGAGAACGGTGACCCACTTGGTGCTGATAACAACTGCATTTTATGTTGCTGATACACGCAACGGTGATTTATACCAAGCGTTACAAAGCACATTCAGACTGGTTTTCAGAACGAATTGTTTCAGTCTTTTAAATTGGTGGCTTAATTTTTTATAAACATGTATGAACATGAACATGTATGAACATGAACATGTCATTTCTCGGTGTGTCTAGATATTGGGTGGTCTTCCCACAAATTCGTCTTTAGTTTAGGTTAGGTACTAACAATAATGATTTAAGTGCAAACATGTTACTAACAATTTATGGATCTTTTTGTGTTATCCGAAATAAAATGATTTATTTATTATTTATTTATGAACTTCTGAATTGTCAAAGCTTTGATTCGCATTTTTTTTCCAAAAAATATCTCATTTACACGTTGAAGTAACTCTTTAAAACATTTAATAAAGCATATTTTCCTTAATCCAATATTATGGACATTTAACATAATATTTTACACAACAAACCGGTAATGTTTCTACTTTAGTACGTTTTATTTTCTCTTTCTCACATTTTGAAGTGACAAAACCCGAGAATCTTACATTTAACGGTACCAGTTTAATTTAATCTTTATAATCTTGAATTTGGTGTCCATATTGAGACATTAAGGAAAAGTAGAATTACATAGCGCTCCAAATAAGTTGTGGGCAGCGAAGAAAGCGGCGGTGATCGCTGAGCGATAGCCAAATGGTGATGTAGATCGCACAAAAATCTTGAGAATCTTTTTCTGTGTCAACAAATGGTTGTTATGACACAATTTTTGAATCACAGTTGTACATTTAAAACCACAATAGTGTGTAAATTCTTGACAGCACTGTACCCAGAGAGAAGAAACATATCTACTTTTTAGAATTCTAGGAACATACATTTACAAAACGTCACGTGTATTGTATGTTATACCCTAAAGTTCGTTTTTTTGTTAGAAAAACAACGTTAGTGACAGGTACTAAAGTTCGTTTTTAATCCCGTAGACTAATTTGACAGGTGCTAAGGCCAAACTCCAAATTGAAAAAAAACAAACAATTTGGAGTTTGGCATTAGCACCTGTCAAATTAGTCTTTAGTACCTGTCACTGACGTTGTTTTTCTTTGACAATAGTAGAACATCATGTTGTGCGGAGAGAGAGTTGGACTACTTAGAAATAATCAATTATGACTACAGCTCGCCCGCTGTTTATTAGTGTCTGTAGCTCCTCTAACCCGCTCATTTCGAAGCCTCAGCATAATTATGGAGAGTGTCAAAATGTACATAAACAGGTAGGTACTACTCAATTTAAAGTGAGGACATTATGTTAAACCACGGGAGGTGACCGGTACTGACCACAGGAGACCACTTCAACAATCTAGTGATATTGTATTTAGCTGTCAAATTATTGTCATTAAATAGTTTCGTGGTGTAAGATATCGTGGGAGAGGTGACAGCAGCTGCCTTGAGTGCCGTGTTGTGGAGATTATCATTGTGAACTGGTGAAGCAATTGGGTTTAAGGTGAGGAGTATAAAGATGGCCGTTCAATGGTAATGCAAAACGAAGTGAGATTGGAAATTATCTCATATTGTTGGGAATATAGCCAAAATTTATTGATGGCTGTTACTTTTTAGTTGCGTCATCGATTTTCGATGATTTTAGTATAAACCAGACGTATTATGTCCGTAATGAAATCAATATCAATTTATTTTTATTTCTGATCAATTTAGTACCTATTCCGTTTGTTACTTCAGATTTATTGGAATTGTTTTTGGACATCATTAGCTAGATCAAAGTGTCCGCTCATTCTAAATCTATCTATGGCCATCTCTAACTATAAATTGTTTAGTTTTAAATGTTGATTACTTTCGTTTTTCAATTCGTTAATCGACGCAAGTATTAGGTTGAAGTAATGTCTTGTTATTTATGACTTGACTACGCAGCTACTAAAAACAAAACCCTACAATTTAATTTGACAAACTTTCTAACAACTTATTCATTGGCTTATACATAAAACACTACACATAAAGTGTTCGATTTCAATAGCAGAAACGAACCATAACTCTTGTTGAAAGACAAGCCACGTAGAATTGCAATGTCAATGCTTGAATGCAAAGGTGTCCCGATACCGGACGAAGATTTATTGGTATATTGATGTTTGAGTAATTGCTTTGCGGCCATGTCTCAGGAAATTAACGTGTTCATCTTTTAAGGACGGTTGGTTAGCTGCCATTGTGGCCGATGTGGCCGATGTGGGTCAGGACGAGGAAGTGAGGGCTGATTGATTCGAGTGAAGGTTTGATTGTGATTGTGAGTGATTGTTTGTGGTACAAGCGTGGAAACTTCTATAGAGTATAGAGGAAAATATTGAAATTGAATTGACTTGGAGACGTAGGCACACCAAAGGGCAGTTACAATCTTCATGCACCATAAAACATTTGTTTTTATTCTTGTATTTATTTTATTCGGGTAAGAAATAGTAACCAAAATATATGTACAAACAGGTACTGAGAAAAACACTACACCAAATAAATGTAAAAACAGAAGAAAAAAAGGGATCCTTACAGTAGTCGTATATTATGTGTAACATCTGACATCTTGGCTGACGTATATATAATTATGATCTAAACAATATTCATCATCATCATCACCATCATCGTCACCGTCACCGTCCCGGTTGGTACCACCAGATGGCCAACTCAAGCACCGCGCACGCTTCCCCGGCTTTTTGTTACACACTTCCGTCCCATGTCACGAAATCACTCCCACAGATTTGATTATTTAGATTTTGATTGCAGAAAAGCAAGAGGAAGATGTTTCACATCAAAAAAGAGATTGATAACATATGTAGATAGATAGATAGATAGATAGATAGATAAAACATTTATTCAGTGCATACAAAAGACACACAAAAGCACAATTAAAAGATAACAAATTACATGAATATGCATATAAACATGATGCCAATATACAAAAAATAAAAACATAAGTACTTAAAGAAATACATAACATAACATACTTTGTTTAAATGAAAAAAGGAAAAACAAGGTGCGGTGTGCGTCTCAAGGTTGCACCAAATGGGAGTCCAGCTCAGCATGTGTCCTATACCTAACGCTGATATTCTGCTAGAACCCTGCAGCTCAATAGCTGATGTGTAGCTCATATACGAGTGCATATGTTTTGGACACAAAAGCAAGAAAGTTGAAAATAAAGAGCTACATAGAGCTACTAAATGATACCTGCCTAGCCAAGTTTCATATCTAACAACATGCAGCTATTCATTTTCACATAAATGTATAAACCACATATACAGTTTACGATCAACACACGGAAACGACAATAACGTATTGTGTCAGTTACATTGACAGGCGGCAGCGATCATTTCAAAGCGACTGACAATGTAAACGCGCAAGGGAACGATAAACTGCAAATTGAATAGACAATGTTATGATCGAGTTGTTACTACTCAAAGTTTGATGTTTGTGGAGTTTGTACGGAGATTTGGATTGTTACAAGTTTGTGTTTGTGTTGGTTAAGACAATGCGCATTTCACAGACAAAACAGTTTTGTCTGTCGTAGACATAAAAGTTTAGTCTGCCCTGCCGAAGATATAACAGTTTCGTCTGGGGTGAAACCATTTTTTTTTTCAATATTTCTATCAGTTTTGTCTATGATACTGTTTGTTTTATTGTCAGTGTGCCAGTCATCATTGTTTTAACTTTTCCATAGCGCATATAGGTATCTACAGCAGGGATGATTATTTTATTATAATTTCGCTGAGAATCATATTTTCCTGTGACAGTTAAATCTACCTGTATGCACGCGCTGCGCTACAAATCCTTTAGCATCCTAAATAACTGTATGTTTAACGACAGCCATATTTATTTGTTCAGGAAACCATGAATATTCATCTATGGTTATCCTTTGTTTGCTTAATTCGTTCCGTCCTCTCTGGTATATGGCCTAGGTCACAACGTGGAGAAATGGCGGTAAATATTGTCTTTTGTTGCCTATGACTTAGCTTGTACTAAAGTTACCGAGTGCATATTTCAATATTTAATTTTACGAGTCGACCGACACTGCTGGCTTTGCGTGGTTCGAACCTAATTAAGTTTTGGTCATAAGACTACACACTAGAGCTGCAACAGTTCTGTCGATCGTAGACAGAACAGATTCTTATACTTAATTTATTTTGTATCTTTAATTATTATACTTATTGCAATGATTCCTTTCGTTCGTTCCATAACTTAAGTTGAGGATAATATATAAGCTAACAGTGTTAATAACCTGTTAATAATATGTACATATATATATATATATATATATAAAAGGAGGGGAAAGCATCACAGGGCATCATTTTAAATTAGTCCGTGCCCAAAAGGCTGTGGCGGTTTCGTCTAGAATCAAAACAGTTTTTGCAGTAAGTAGGTATATTTGAGACAATTCTTATGTTTATATTCATAGAGCGATATATAGTCTCTCTTAAGGCAGTTTAGAGATTCAGCTATGCCCATAGCCTATGTTAAACCCACTTGAACAAAAAACAAAAATGAGCGTCTGTGTTTTATATTTCCATGCACATGACGTGAGATGCAAACACAATCACACACTGCAGTCATAGCCCTCCATAATAGTGCAAAAACGGTCGGCTGACATAAGAGTGGTTCCAAGAACCGAACAGATCGGGTTCGGCGACAGGCAAGAACACTGAGACGTGCTCAGCAATTCTGCTTAGAATACTGTTTCCATTGGTACAAGAGATAGTTATGAACAAGTATTACTATCCAGTAAAATCGAAGTAAATTCTCATGTAGATTCGGAATGAGTCGGAATCTCAGATATGTAGGAATCTGTACGCAGCAACGGTATTTAAAACACAGTTCGAAACCTTATACTTAACTGATATGCAAGAAAACCTCCTTTTTCAGTGACAAGATATAATTAGATTAAACGTTCAACTTCCTGAGTTCTAAAAGATATTAATAAAGAAGTGCTCGAAGATAAATCAGGAATGCTAAAGACTTGAAAGCTTGATTTTAAATGCGCCGTAGACAGACATGCAAGTTAATAACTTTGATGATTGTTGTAATCTCAGAACTTGATGAAGCAATTTGATTTAATCAGCACGGACTTTCTAAGTTAGTGGTATCATATTACAGCAAACCACTTCGTCTGCATGGAATACACAAATTGGAGCAGCACTACTTTAAATGTGTCTTAATTTAGACCGAATAATCTAATAATTTCATTGACTTCAGCTAACTTAGATTCAGCATGTAAGTCCACAGATTATATCTCAAACCTTATTTTTTCAAATCTTGAACATAAACTAGCTACCAACATCATTAATCATAAACATCTTCTTTAACGTTTTATTGCAACGTTAAACAAATTCTAAATCATAAAATAATAATAGCAATGAACAAGTTACATCAGGATGTTCCACGTCTCGCTCCAAACCAGTTTGTGTTCATTCATAAATAACCATTCTAGTTTTTTATCTAAATTGGCAAAGATCCCGGCCTTACAGCCTTGAGACGGAACAATTGGTATTGCAAAAGAATTGTTGTGTGTATCCGAATGAGTGACAGGTTATAATTACGCAATAATTATTATCTGTGGGACTGTGGCTGTCATAACATGTCCAAAGATTCAGAATTTAATTTTGTTCTTTAACCGCTATAAATTAACCAATTAGTGTTTTCGTCGAAGTATCTTAAATAGTTAGGTACCTAATCAGTGCCTAGATTTATTTGTCTGGCTGCTCATTCTAGACGCAGGAACAAGTTTCCGATGAGAAAAAAATCAAATAACGAATTAAATCTAATCATATAATGAGATGGTCCAAGATAAGCTAAACTAAGAGATAATCAAATAAGTACCGCTAACATGGATTACTTTTTCAAAGCCAATTATGTGGATACAGCCTGTCATAAAACCTGCTCTGCTTTATTGTACGAGACCATAAAATCGAATACTCGTAGGTACTATTCGATATCGGTAGGTACTCGGATTAAATCTATAATTCGATATTAATCGGATTCGAGCCGAGTGCTCGCTGATCAACACCATTTTAATTTAGTTTGGACAATGAGATTATTAAATGATATTGAATATAATAATGAACCTCGTTTGAGTTGATTGTTTTCGGTGCAAAGGCTGAATTATTAACATTTCGATGAGTCTGTTCTTATTGAACTGTAGTGTTGGGTAAATGAACTACGAATTTTGTTGAAAATCTTGGAGGCAAGATCTGCCAAAAATAAAGAATTTAATCAAGAGAGAATCTTTAAAAGAAGAAGATTTTATCAAAATGATGATCCGAGCAACATACGAACATTAAGACGAGGAAGGGGCGAGATAAAACTGCAACAAATCGAATGTCAGGAAGACGCCATATTTGGCGTTTCCCGCCATGGCGCGGTACCGTTATACACTCGCAAACTTGACTACAATGTTATGAAACATCCAGTCACGCGAATTAAAACTTTAGCACTAAGAGATAAGAATTAAAACAAAATAAATATCGTGAGATGAAACGCGAAAGGCGACAAATTGGGAATGTCGGTGTGACGGCTAAGGAACCGGATAATGGCAGCGATTTGACTCAAGTAAAGTATTTTTACATATTAATTGTTGTCAATATTTCGCAAATATATCGACATATTTGGATGTCTCTTTTTAAATCAGGAAGCTTAAAGAAATATGTGATTCAATTTGTCGTAAGACAGAAAGTTGCGCTTGCGCCGGAGCAAGTTCTCTTTTAATAATAAAAACAAACAAGTCTTGTGTTTTTTGCATTGCATTATCCTACTTTTATAATGAGTATTGCCATTAAAAGGTACATTAAAAAGGTAATATACACTCCAAAAGTAAAAAGTTACGTGTCGTGAGGTCACTGCAATCTGTGACGTCAGAGGTGTATTACATCGATTATTTCTTCTTAATACTTTCCTCATGTCCTCTTATAAACTCATCATAATCAAAACTTATTTAACCTGTGTCTTTCTGAATGATGTCTTTTGTTTTAGTCAACAGTCTGATGATCTGATCCAATAGTTCAAACCTGACAGAACAATACAACATAATCCAACAGCGACTTCATAAATCAACTTGACCACTTTCATCATCTTTCTGACCTTGTTCTATTTCTTTCTTTCTTTATCTCCTGTCAACCCTCACGCTATCATTCCCTAATAAACTTGACCACGTTTACATTCTCAAAATCTTCTAAAATCCTTGAGACCTTATTCTTGAAACACATTTACACAAGACCTCTGATCTCCAGTTCAAACACCTGATCATGTTCCAATTTACTTCCATCCAGAGTGGGGGAGTGGGTCAAGATATCACGGTTGATAACGTCATAGGCCAGCCTGGCCAGCCCGTAATGTGGTCGACAATCTGCCGTAATTAAAGATGACGTGACCACGCTTGGTGGTAAATGGATGGTTATAAACAAAATAGTGATGATGTTTTTATGGCTACTGTGTGCTAGAAACTGATTTTGCTTGTTTAATTTTGTGTTATCATAAAATCTTGTAAGAGATATTGTCGTAAATTGTCTCACCAAAATGGAAAGATGGATGAATGGAGGCCTCCAGAGGCATTTCTTACTACGAATGTATTACAGCAAACTTGGAACTTACCTGAAAAAACAGAAAAATAACAAATTAAGTACAATTTATCAAATGGCAACCATTAGCTTCACTATAGTTATTAGAGTCAAGACTACTTTAAATGGATGAGCTGTTTATCATCCAAAGCAGGTGGAAGAACTTACCTAGACGAACGCTTTCGCCTTAGGTAAGAATTCAAAATTGTAAATGGGTGTTTCAATTCCTGCAGTTTACATAAGATTTGTAGTTTGCCAGTAAACCACCAAGGTCGCCAAACAGCAGTAATGTTATGACTATGACGAATGAGATTCGCGACGATTCGTTGAGAATGTCGTGCCGACTTCGCGTTAACTCGTTTTATTATTATTCACTTGCTTTATTTACGACTTACGACGTTAAGCTTCTGGTTTAGATAACCACAGTTAAATGAAACCTTGGTTATGTTTTATTTTAGATGTCCTTTTTGCGAAAATTTTAATATTGTTGGATTTTTGCTGTAACGCCTCTACTTGGTAGGCAACTTTATAAGTAGATGTTTGATGTTTGGTGTAAGTAAGGAAAATGACAAACACGGTATAGTTAGATAACTGAATAAGTATGTATAGTTCGATTCAAACTTGATGGCGGCTCGGAAGTTACCCACTCGCTGCGTAGTACCGCACCCCTCACCCCCTCTGACACATGAATTCGTTACTGCGCAGCTACTCGTCTCTTGTTCCGAGCTGACATTAAGTTTGAATCGGGCTGTCTACTGAACCTATGCCTACCATTTCGAATTACCCGTTCTCATTATAATTTCTAGGAACGTATTCCAAACAGATAAACTTTTATATCAAACACCTAGAACTGTCGTAACATTAATATTAGGTATTCGTGCGCGAATAATGAGCGTGCACTAGTTTACACCATTATTACTAATTCGTAATGGCGGAAAGTTAGAACATTATTAAAATATTATAGTAGTACTCGTATACTAAACTCATAACATTATCAAGGTCTTTATACTATACAAAGGCTTCATCATAAGGATTATTTTTTGCTAAATAACATAGTGTCACAAATAAAAGGAAGACCATGAATTTTAACATTTGATGTGAAATTATATAATAGGGAGCGAAATAATCAAAAGAATGCGACTTTGTTTTCAACAGGAAGACTCATTTTGAGCATTTGATAAATTTGATTAATTTTGTATTAAAAATGTTAAAATTCATGGTCTTCCTTTTATTTTTGACACTATGTTATTTAGCAAAAAATAATCCTTATGATGAAGCCTTTCGATCGGTATGATAAAGCTACAGAGTGATTATTTTTCTCGTGTAACGGGTTCGATTCCCGGTTCAACCATGTAATTATTTAAATATCTATGAATGCAGTTTAAATTGTTTTTTAAATTCAAATGATGTCTTCTTTCAGTAAAATGTTCCATCTACAATATTCAAGGTACTTTCCCTCCATGTGGCATATCCGTGGGACGGGGCGTATACCTATATTTTCATATAGATATTGTTTTATAGAGGAAAATGAGCGTTGTGATTGGAAGGGCTATAATACAATATGTAAAAAACCCTGTCAAATCCGTGAGGGTGTTGTACTGATACCCTCAGTACAACACCCTCACGGATATTTATGTGGTAAATTGTTCCTGACAATTCTCAAAAAAGAAGAAAAAAAAGTTCGCCTCATTTTTTTTTACCGGGTTAGTAGTGGGTGTCTACAAGTGATAACTTAGGACCCCTTCAGAAAAAATTGCTAAGTTATTTTTGCAAAAATAAAAAACTTATTGCTATTTAAACATGTGAATTTTAAATGAAAAAATGAAAAATGGTTCATTATTTTTACAAGTAAATACCTTAACAGCTAGTGATTGGAGTCTCCTTTTAAGCAAATAATGTGCAAGCCTGTGTTAGGAGAATCCGCTCTTCCAATATCTTAAATACGTACAATTTACTTGTTTTATTTTTGACTCTATACAAGTTAACATGCTAAATGAAATAACATTATAAATAAAAGATAATTAAAACTTAAAACTAAAGACGCAGCCCGTATGCAGGCATGCAAGTGTGTGAGTGACAGTGAGAGTGCGTGAATGTGAGTGTGAAGGTGTGTGAGTGTGAAGGTGTGTGAATGTGAAGGTGTGTGACTGTGAATGATTTAGTGTGTATGCGTGAGGTTCAAATGGGTGCGGGCATTAGGTATGGGGTACTTTTTATTCAATTTAAAATAGAATTTTAAATGGTAATAACTTTTTTATTTTCAATAGGTACTAATAAGATTTTTCTTACTTTTGTTAATTTTATTGCAGTACTTATGTGCCACTTGCGGATCGGACAGGGTTTTTTTACATACGTATTGTATTTTTTTTTATAGAGGAACCTGAGCGTTGTGATTAGAAGGAATATGATTTTGATTTGATAAGACAGTAAAGTAATATGTAGTATAGTACCAATTATACAATAGAGTTAATAATTACAGGTTGGATAAAAATAGTAACGTTCAGTGTCACAGTGTTAAACGTTAAGCACAGATATTTCATTCTTCAGAAAAATCTGTAACCAAAAGATTTGTCTTTTATTAAATCTTTGATCCACTCCATTCCTACAAACTCCTCGCACAGTCGCACCGCTTTCTTATAGAGAATTAGCAGTTAATTCCAAATACGCAAATAAAACAGTGGAACTAAAATCACTGGCTCTTATCTCAATCCCATACTAAGCTTAAATCCCTTGGTAGACCAAAGCGTAGGTAATTAGACGGAAATATTTGCAGCCGGGACTCGAACCCACTATCTGCCGACATCGCGGCGACGGCACTACCCGACAATGCGCTCAACAAAAGGCTGCAGGTTCTTTTTTTGAACTCAAAAGCCGAGAATGTCCACAATATGTTTGGTAGGCAGATAAAAAAGAAGTTTAGTATCGTAAGATTATTGAGTGGCTTTTGTTTTGTTTTCGATATTTGAAAGAATCGATTCAGTTATTTTTTGTTTTTATGATTTGAAAATATTGTAGAGTACGTGCTGAAGTCAAAGGTAAATATGGATGATGCCTGGATAAAAAAAAAGTATTTAGTCCGTCAGTCAGTTAATAAAACAATATTAGACACGTATTTTATGCTTTAGCATATGAATAAAAAATGACTTAGATAAAACGCATTAAAGTTGGGAAGTGGAGGTCGCTACGTTACAAGTATAAAATCTACATACTCTTGACGTCATGGCAAATTTTAACTAAATGTATCGCCGTAATCTTTTGATTACGTAAAAATTGAAAAAATACGTGTCCAATATTTAAAAAAATTGTCATCATCCCTAATGTAACTACATTTCTTTAAATGCTATTTCATGCAATGACATAGACACCAGCGCCGCATCTATCGGGACCTGAGTGGTGGCGCGGACTCTAGAGTGCTACAGCCTACAAAGATCTTTTGGCATCTGAATGGAATTGACAGAAGGGGGTGTTGTTGGTAAACATTTGTGAAATTATTACATATGATTGTATTGAACAAACAAGATGGCTGGGTTAGTTCCGATTTTGGTGTCGCGCCAAAAGATCCTTGTACACTATAGTTGGATTGACAAAACAATTAGATTTACGGCATTTATAAAATAAATAAATTTCAAAAATTTATATAATTTCAGAAATATACAGAATGGCAAAGACTGGCGCGTGACAATGGAAAACTAAACCCCTTATAGAAGCTTTAACACCTAGTAGAAGTCTACAAGGTGCTTTACTCAATCCTATTTAAAACTGCGTCCTACAAACGTATTTATAAACTACAAAAGAGACCATTGTATCACAACACAATTACACAACAACGCACTTGTTTGAAAACATTTTTTTTGTAAGAAAAAGTTTTGCACATAAGAAACCGCTTTTGACATTATTCGATACTATTTTTATCTTTGTTGTTTTGATACTGAAGTATAAAAACTTTTTACAAAAAAAAAACAACCGACTTCCGAAAAAACCACTACAAAGTGAAAAATAACTTTAATTTCGGAAGTCGGCAAAAAACGAAAATTTAAAACCCAAGACACCGACTTCCGAAATTAAAGTTATTTGTCACTTTGTAGTGGTTTTTTCGGAAGTCGGTTGTTTTTATTTTTTTGGAAAAAGTTTTTATTTTTAACTTTTTAGTTGTGGTACCTACCCCACAAAAATTCGAATACCAGTACCTGCTATGTAAATAACAGCCACAGGAAGTTATCATCATATCATCCACATATACTTAGTGGGAAAAATACGTATTATTGAAGCTTACTCAAAAACTATCCGAGCAAAGTTAATAAAATTTATATGGGACCAATCCGGGAGCATACCCTTTCAATCAAAAAAGATTTTTCAAAATCGGTCCACAATTGACGGAGAAATCGACAGACATACATAAAAAAAAAAAAAAAAACATACATACGCGTCGAACATATAACCTTTTTGGAAGTCGGTTAATAAATGAATCAACGGTACATATTAGAAAGTAGTTATACATACTGTCAGTTAATGTAAGTCTCGTATATAAGTAAAAGATCTAAGATTGGTAGGCGTTTTCCTGTTTCATGAATAGCTTATCGGTGATATAAAAGCTAGATAGTATCGACACCACAAATTAAATTAATGTTTACAAAGCAGTTTTAATCAACTATCTTTAGAACCTCAATAAAGAAAGAAAAGCAAAAACTAGTAAACCGGATCTTCATCTCATCTTGCATGAGCCATCGATATAGGAATTCAACAAAATTACTTACAATCACATACCTTAAAGGAGGGAAAGTTCGTACATACATTAAAATTGATACATGCAACAAATGTGCAAGCCAACCTATACTCCAAACACATTACCATGCAGATTACAGACAGTTTCAATGGCACAGAAAGGCTGAACTAGTAAATAATTACAGGCAAAGATGCCGCAGGAAACAGGAAAAGCAACGTTCAAATCGAAAAAAAAACACACACTCTTATCATAGTGACATCATCGTCCATTTGTTATAGGGGGTAGTATGTCATTTGTCTTCCATAGGTACCAAATTTTATGAATGGTCATACTTATGTGTTGTATCTCACTAAGTATACGACGATATGGCTTACCCGTAATGTTGTTATATATTTTTCAATAAATAGAAAGAAAGAAAATACGTTTATTTGCCGTAAACATGACGCAAAAAAAGAACGAAATATATGAAAATAACAAGTTAGGGGAAAATATGCGTCACATCCACGCAAAACAGCCATCGCTCAGCACTGGTTTTCAACGACAGCCGGTGTTGACGTGATGACGTCAACCGGTCAACCTCTATTAACCGCCATCACAGTGTTCACTTCCTTCGCCACTTTCTTATCCACCTTATTATTGGTCTGCTTCTTTTCTTATAGCCATCGACATCCATTAAAGGACACACATGCGGCAATAAATATCTCAGGCCTAAACTCAGTTCGGAATGTGGATACAATATAATAGATGCCATTTGGGGATTATAGGCAGTTTAAATGACACAGAAAGACAGTACCTACTGATAGATAATAACAGGCAAAGTTGCCGCAGGAAGCAGCAAAAACACCATTCAAATCTAAGAATACACAGATATTATGTATTCATCATAATATATTTAAGGTCTTTTTATAGCATTCATTCCCTATTAGCCGTCATCACAGTGTTCACTTCCTTTCAAGTCATTATCATCTTCCACAAAATCTATATTTTCGTTACTCTGCTTCTTTTCTTAAAGCCATCGACATACATCGAAGGACACACATGCGGCAATAAATATCTCATGCCTAACCTCAGTTCGGAATGTGGAGACAATATAATAGATGCCATTTGGGCCCACACCGCCAGGAATGCGCTACCTACGCCGATTTCTGATCTAATACTTGAACACAAAACATCAAGTTTCATAATCCTCTGTGCTATTTCTGTGATACCGTTGACAAATATATTGACAACAGACCAGTAGTTGAACTAGTTTATAACGTTCCGGGTGGGTAATATCCTGAGTGCCTGATGCGGGCTCTTAAAGTTATCGAATGGAGTGGCGAAGTGCAGCTGAATCTTCGAATAACCAACACGTATTGCGATCTACTTACTGTGAATTTAAAGGCTTGTTTTCTTGATTAGATGCTACTGTTTTCAATTAGGATAACACATTTTCTTTGAGCTCTTCTTGACTTGGCATCAAATTACTGTTGTACAACACTTGATCTTTAAATTCTATCAGAAACAAGGTTAACTGTAGCTTCAGTATCCAGTATCCGGAATTGGTTGAGTTACGATAGTTTTAAACAGAACATAATACGCAGTCAATTGTTTCTAAACAGGAAGGTTTACTTATTGGATGTGGCAATAATGATCCACAGGATGTGAATGTGAGGTTTATATGAAATAATGATAACATTACACTGTGGAGCTTATTTATTGACGTGTAGTAGGAACATGGACTAACCGTTATGGTTGTTTGAGCTGGGTTATGAATATATTTGGATAATGTAATGTTAGTGAAATAAGTGGTAGATAGAATCTATAATTCAGGCTGTAGCAAACACCCACAAGCAACAAAACCCAGAAAGCGACTAGCCAGCTGAACTAAACAGTGTCCTATATGAGGAAACACCGATCTTTAGCATCATGGCCCCGTTTAGAGAAGTCAGTCCAATTTTAATGGCTGTAAACAGAACAGATCTCGCTTGCCGCAACCTTTAACACTGCAGCGGCTAGTTACGTGAGGTGATTCGTAAGTAATACACCAACTATCGTCCCACACTACACGTTATTGGTCCAAAATCACTTTGAAACGCGCATTCACGTTCAGGTGTCGTAAAAAACACAGACTATTTTATTGTAGGGACCGAAATGTTTTAGTGAGCCTCGTAAAATAAAAACGCTGTAAAATTCACGCATTGTACCCGACGTCCATGGTATATTTATGACTGCTGTACTTTCATACCATCCCTGAAATTATCTGTTACGAAAGAAATGACATTTGCCTATGTTTCTTATCCAACGTTTGTGGAATCTTTGTGGCTGTCGAATTGTTCGAACTTATACGGCAATGTAAAGCAACATAGAAAATACTTCAAGAGCAAAACATTACAATACCGAGTGTACAAAACATTTGACACAAGTATGTAATTTGTCACAATTTACGATCAATCCATTTGAGAATAATACGCGAGTCGATAAGAAAATAGACGAAATGTCTATAAATAGCAATTTATTGCTTGGAAATTACTACGATTAGTCTGAGGAGAATAAAGAACGATAAACGTCGATTTTTTTATAAGGGACAAGCTTAGTAAGCGGCCGAGCCTTGAGCCTTGAGGGATAAATGTCAGCGCTTTGGATTCTTTACAGTAATTTATTTGTGGTGATCCAGCGTTCCTTGCAGCTAAATGCGTTAAAGAGATTGCTAAGTTAGTTTGTAATTCAAATTGCGAAAGCCATCATCACAAAGATTTTTAATAGATTCTCCAATATGTAAGTTGTCATCTTAAAGGCGGGCACAGGCGCGTTATTATCGGATGCATTATTGCGATAATGCGTCCCGATTCTTGCCATAAACCTGCGTTTTTATCGTCCGATATTTGTAACGTTACGTCTAACAAAATGTATTTGTATGTGTATAAGCTTCGGTCATCTTCCATAGCTACTGTTAGTGATAAAAAAAAAATCGTCTGATGATAAATCAATATGCATATTGATTGCAAGAAAATATTTTCAATAATCAGATTTAGTTAGTTATTCAAAAATTAAGACAGACAAAGCTGAAATATTCTGCCTGGAATTATAGATAACCCCATGATACGGTGAACTATACTTATAACTAGAAATGAAGAAAGAGATACTCCAGTGAATTCTCTAGCTTAAAATTCACGAGATACATGAGAGCAGTCAAAGTAAAATATACGAGTACCAGTACAAGAAAACATGATTACTCTGAAACCTATTAAGGTTCTGAAAGTTCTGAGACTTCCGTCCTAAATCGTGATAGCCTCATTTTAAATCACCTAAGGTCTACGTAAAGAAAAAATCTTCGCGACGCTGAGGACGCGACGACAGTCGGCATCGGTTGCCAGGGCTGCGTCGGAATGTATCGGAGGCGCGGCGCCCTAGGCCACCAGCGCGACTGCGTCGCTCCCGTCACATTTGTCATCGGTGTCACGGGTGTCACATAGACGTTTTAGTGTTTTTTTTTCAGTAATCTAGTTTATATTGTTATTATTTTATATAAGTTAATCTTTAAGTTTTAAACTATATATATTCATGTTTAGTGGCAGCAGTGACGTTGTGAATGGTAGTGGTAGTGCTTGTCAACCTTCGACATCACTGCAGAGCACCCTGGAGAGATGTCCGCTGTGCATCCAAGCACGGTTTTTTAAAGGTAAGCGGGGCCTGAATGTGCATATTGGAAAGGTGCATAGACCACCTCCAAATGCACTTTCCTCAGACCCTGTCTCAACAACTCCAATCACACCAGCTACACCCACTTTTGACCCGTTTTGGAAAACCCTTTCAAAATTCAAAAACTCTATTCCTGTTTTAAAGCGAGTTCCCCGTGGCGCTAGACCTCTAGTGGCTCAACACCTAGCAGGCTGCGTTCGTCTTGCCGCCAGGGAGAACTCACAAAGTGCTTGGGAACAGCTGCTCACCTTCCCTTACAGAATTCTACATGTACAGAAGAATTTGGCAACCAAAAAGACATTAACTGCACAAATTAAAGAAAACTGTAATATTTCGGCTCATAATTTCGATTCAAAATTACCGACGCAGAGATATATCTCTTCAAGAGGTATATCCCATTTGGTAGAATCTAAGTTAGGGGAAGGTGACATTAGCGGAGCAGCCAGGATTCTTTTTAGTAGTGATGTGGTGGCACCGTGTTCTCCAGAAACGCTCGCAGCTTTGGAGAGCAAACACCCTGCCCCAGCGGATGGCCTTTCTTTTCCCGACCCCCCTGATCCGGATAATCACTCCCTCACAATTACAGGTCGTGAGTTGGTCACAGCCGTTTGTTCCTTCCGGAGTGGCTCCGCTGGTGGTCTCGACGGCCTGAGTCCTCAGCACCTTAAGGACCTTATCTGTTCAGGCGCCGGGGAAGCTGGTGAGTTGCTCTTGAAGGAACTTACGGCTCTGATTAACCTTATGCTCTCCGGCAAGGTGAACGAGGCCGTCATCGACGTTCTGTACGGGGCCAATTTATGCGCCCTGCGCAAGAGGGATGGCGGCATTCGTCCTATTGCCGTGGGAACCACATACCGTCGTATGGCAGCCAAGATTTGTTGCAAATTTTATGGTGAGGTGGTTTCGGATAAATTTCAGCCCCTGCAGCTAGGTTACGGCTCTAAAGGGGGCTGTGAGGCTGCCGTACACGCTTTGTCGACCTACCTAAATTCTGGTAAAGGAGAGGTCATTCTGAAGGTTGACATAAAGAATGCCTTCAATTCAGTTAGTAGGGACACTTTGCTGGCAGAAACTAAAAAAGAAATACCCCAAATCTATAGTTTCCTTTGGCAATGTTACAGACACCCTTCTAAATTACTGTATCGGGACAAGCTTTTGGAATCTGCTGTTGGCTGTCAACAAGGTGACCCCCTCGGGCCAGTGATTTTTAGTTTAGCCATTCATCCAATCATTCGACAGCTAAATTCCAAATTTAATGTTTGGTACCTTGATGATGGAACCTTGGGAGGCGATGTAGAAACTGTTTTAAATGACCTAAAATTCTTAAAAAACGAATTTCATTCCATTGGCCTTGATCTCAACCTTTCGAAATGTGAACTATACTTAGCGGACAGCACTGACAGACAATTGACACTTCCCAAATTTAACGCAATAGCCCCTGAAATCAAAATTATTGATAAAAGCTCTCTTCGTCTCCTTGGGTCTCCAATCTTCGAGAATTCCTTTCCCGTTTTTATTGAGGAAAAAATACAAAATTTCAACGACGTTTCGGAAAGATTGTTACAAATTAATATGCATTCGGCCATCACCCTAATTCGTTACTGCTGTTTCGGCCCTAAATTAACATATTTTCTTCGCGCTTCCCATTTATGGAAACACAATCACCTTTTAGAAAAAATGGACCAAATTATCCGACACACATTAACTTTAATTTTAAATGTGGCCATGGACGACCGAGCTTGGGCGCAAGCTACTCTTCCCATTCGTATGGGAGGCCTCGGCGTCCGCAAAATTTCTAGTATTAGTTTACCGGCTTTTATATCCTCTGTCCACGGCACTGAGAAATTAATCAGGAAAATTCTAGCCTCCACACTGATTAATTTTGATGTTCCGTGCTTCACCGAGGCTATGGATGCCTGGAAACTCGCTTGCCCAAACTCAGCTCTACCCGATTATCCATCTTCCCAAAGACGGTGGGATGAGCCGCTCTGCAGAGTAGTACAGAACAATTTACTTAACACGTCTGCTACCCCTGCGGAGCGTGCGCACCTGCTGGCTGTGAGTAAGTGGGAATCGGGTCTGTGGCTTCATGCACTACCGTCGTCAAACATAGGTACCTTGTTCGACGACACTACATTCCGCCTCGCTGCTTCCCTACGACTAGGAGCTCCATGCTGTTCTCCTCATCGCTGTCACTGTGGCGAAGTTGTCAATAGTCTCGGACATCACGGCCTGTCTTGCAGCCGAAGTGCGGGTCGCTTAGCGCGGCACGCGAACATTAACGACATCATCCGACGAGCTCTTGTCACCGCCGGCGTTCCAGCTGTATTAGAACCCAATGGCTTGGCACGCGACGATGGCAAGAGACCGGACGGCATGTCTTTATTTCCATGGAAGGTGGGTAGGCCTTTAGTGTGGGATGCAACCTGTGTCGACACTCTTGCGCCATCCCATCTTCCTGGCTCAGCGTGCTGTGCTGGTGCTGCCGCTGCGGCTGCAGAAAACCTCAAGCGGCGTAAGTATAATAACCTTGTTGGTAATTATATTTTCGAGCCGTTTGGGGTTGAAACCCTCGGGCCGTGGGGTCCGAGTGCTCACGGCCTCTTTAAAGAAATCTCCAAACGGCTATTTGACACTTCCCGTGACCCAAGGGCTGGTTTTTACCTTGGGCAGAGGCTAAGCATTGCCATACAACGTGGCAATGCGGCCAGCCTCTTGGGTACATTACCAGTCGACAGCGATGCGGATGAATTCTTCGATGCTATATTTTAGTTTGTAAATAGTTTTAGTTAAGTTAGTATATAATTTTCCTACTTTTATTAATTAATTAGTTATAAATTGTTTGTACCCCAATAAATATGCATATTTTAGAAAAAAATCAGGACAGTCGCACAGACATGTAACTACAACTTATTAGAATACCAGTCGCTAGTCGGAAGAACCAAATTATTGAGGTACTACTAGTATTAACGTTATTAACGCAGGTGTGTGTAAGACCGTATACGTCCTAATACAAAATATTCTAAGAACTCATATCGGAATATCGCAGGACCGCAAGCGTCCTACTTCTATTGTGTCGTTATTATCGCAGCAGTGTGTTCGTGGCCGTCCTAATACAAAATGTACTGAAAACAAATATCGCAATAACGCATCCGATATTATCGACCGATAATAATGCGCCTGTGGGAGAGAGCCTTAATGAAATGCTACCATATTTTAAGTTCATTAATGATCTCATACCGTTGCGTACTGCAAATCATTACCGTCAACTAAGGTACAACTTACATTAGGCGAACTCAATTCAACCTGTTATTGCTCATTGCAATTGCAACTGATTTCTAATCCAATTTAACAACTATGTTAGCCATTTTGATAGTTCAATGGCCTGTCAGGCTACTGTAAACTGTTGCCAGTACAATTATTTCCCCATTTTTCAATAGTCAGTCACTGTCATAGTCTGGTCACAACAATTAAGCGGTGTGTTATTAAATAAAAAGGCGCCAATTATAAGGCTCCGGCGACTCAATTATCGTCGGCTATTGGCTCGCTATTGAGGCCGCGCACGCGTACTGGGTTGCCAGAAAAATAATAAAAATATTATGTGATTCACGTAAAGCACGTATGAACTTAGTGGACAGCCCTGAACTTTTCGTGAGTGTTATAGGAACGTAAAGAAATTGCTATTTGTGATTTAAAAGAGGAGTGAAGAATAAAGAGTAAAAATAAATGAGTGGGCGGCTATTAACTAGCTGGTTAACTAGTACCTATAATTTGTCTGATAAACGTGGTGATATCGCCAATCTTAGCATGCAGAAGTCACGTAGTGGGCTTTTCTCAACCAATGACCAATCTCCATTACATTAATAACTTTCCTAAGATCACACAAGCAAAAAATATCTCTAATGATAATCTACTTAGAGACCGCCATAAAAAAAATTAGAATGATGGCAACACCGACGTAACATGATTGATACGGCGAGACGTGTCAGAGCATGGCGTCTGTCGGCCGACGTCGGTTGCTAACTAGGTAAAAGTGAAGTCTGAGGTACACTGCTTGTCCACTTAATCACTTGTGTTAAGGCCAGCAGGCGCCACTAATATATTGAAATTTGGAACACAAAGCGTCATACGCAGTCGACTGAGGAATTCTAAATTGCAACTAGATTTTTTTTAATTTAATGCGGAAATAAAGAATGGAATCTTATGACACGTCTGGGAATTTAAAAGACTTGAATGCGTTCGGAATGATAATATTGACAGTGATGCTACTTTTTTTATTGAAGATACAACAGACGAAGTAGATGGTAGTATAGAAGATAACAAAGTATAGGACAATGGCAGCGATAGAATACTAATTTATAGAAGTTCTATAACCGTAACATCATATTTTACTTGATCTAGACATAAACAAAAGCTTTAACGAGGAACAAGCCGTAAACATTGAATTAAAATCGCCAAGAAGAACTTCTATCAACAAATAAACCAGAAATTTATGTTTAAACATAAATATGGTAACCTCAAAACAACAGTTTAGAGAATTCATCAATTTTAATGAGCGTTTAGATTGGTTTTAGATCAAATGTATAGGTTTGTTCTATGCGCTGGCGCCGCTACGACGCCGTGTGGGATGAACTACCTGCGCTGCGACGAATAACTTTACATATAATGCGAATGGTCAACTCTGTCATTCCTCGCTTAGCTCTATTTGTTCGCTCGCTCTACGAGTTGCTACTTTAGAAGTATTAAGTGGGGCAGCTAAGTCATTCCTGGCTTAGTTTTGTTTACCCACTCGAGTTGTAGTTACTATAAGCTACTTAGTTAAGTTGTTGACACATAGAGATTAATGGGTTCTGAGAGGTTCATTCGAATATGACCTCGCAAGTCTGATCGATTGTATGTGTATATGTTTTGTTACAACTTCATGTCTCGAACAACCTGCTGTTTGTGGGATTAGGTTATAATAATTTTGTATCAGAGATCGGACCAAAATCAGGATCATATTGAGATGCAGAGCCAGACGGCAGAAATGCAGAGAGTGCGAGAATATGAGACTCTCGGTGAACATAAGTGGACACTTGAAACTGATTCTTAAATACTTGCTGACCTCAGTTATTATTAGCAAACACCTCACCTTTGGGTACTGTTAGATATACAATCTAAATAATCTTGTTGTAGTAAGTGCCAATGCAAATGCCAAGTTCTTGATGGTCGAGATTGATAAATATTTGTTCTTGAAACTATAGTTTAATTATAAAATTATTAGCAGGTGTCAGTATAATTGTTGAGCGAATTTGAATATTGATCTTAATTAGATCTTAAAACACCTTTTTTAGGTATGGACCTCCCAAGAACTAGCTATTAAAGCCCATAAAGTTGCGTGTCTTCAAAATTCAGAACTGAGGTAAATTATTTCTGTTAAATGGCACTACATATTTTTTTGCAGTGGTCGAAATAACCATATGATAAAAAAATACAAAAAGGCAAGGAAGCAATACTAAGTTCTATAAATTGTATTTATTCCCAATTTTATCGACATGTTACCAATAAATTAGTTTCGTAACGTCTTTATTATCATAAACTGTGTACCAAAAATAAAGATTTCGCTTGTAACAATGTCGTATACCTGGATTTGTTCGGTTGAGTCGCCAGTAGGCGTCGTTTACTGCAAACGTTTACGTTGCGTTGTTAGCGACAGATCGATCGGGTTTATTATGTCTGAAACCTCGTAAAGGAATTATTGAATTAGAGCAATTTGCTTAAGCTTGGTCGTAGAATTATAAGTGACAGGCACCTGGTGTTACTTCAAGGTATTGTGTAACAGCAGTATACGCCTGTATTAACTAAATTATAAGTTTGAATCTGAAATCATGGGCATAAAGAGAAATTAAATATTCAACGTTGAATTCAGTACACATTTGGCTGACGAAAAATGAAAGTGACTTGAGCTGTATCAACAAGTGCAAGTATCTTGATATCATGCCAAGCAAAAAGAAGAGTCAACACTCGTACCTCAGCAGTCCGCACACAATAGATACAATCGACACACCTCTATATCACCACCGCAAAATAAATAAAAAGAAGTTAAAACAAATAAAAAACACATTTTAGGTCGCGTTCATTTTATTGCCAGTGAAAATAATACACCAGTATCGACGCGTTCAGTATTTTAGGCACGTAGGCCGTTTACACCAGCCTGTTTATTTTAAATAAGGTTTCCGTTAAGTAAAAGCAAACCCGAGGGATTCGGTGCCCCACTGAGCTGAATGAAAAATTAAGGAAAAATATTCCGATTATTCTTCGTTGGAAATTCGAAATATGTGGGGACACCTCGGAAAAATTTGTTCGTAATTTCAAATGAAGTGTTTTAAATTACTTTGTTAGGTTCTTTTGCGAATTCCAATGTTCTGGTCTGTATTTTTGCGAAAGAATTTCTCCAACATTTAGTCCTTTCTCTATAGAATATCTTGCATTCTAAAGACATAGGTACCATCTTCGATGGTTCATATCTATACACCGTAAGGACTATTTCTGCTTGCAGTGCTCGGCCGCCATAGAACCGGGGCGGTAACAGATGTGGTCATCGCGTTCACGGGATTTTGTTTTCAAACTGCTTAGATATGAAATTCTTCGATAGTACATATATTAACAAATATAGGATTTCAAAGATAAAGAAGATGGACATATAAAACAAAACAGTGGCTTGGGTGCATTCATATTGAAGGCTGATCAATCATTGTAAGAGATTTTGTAGACGGGTGCTGATTAAATTAGTGGGTAACAACGTGTCCATTCTACTATCGACCCCTATGAGTCACAGTGTCTATTGGATTATGCACCTTAAGAACGTTGACTTAATGTTTGTCGAAATAGTGGTCTAGATAAAGTTTTTAAGTTAAAAATGTAGGTCTATGTTTCCATTACTGAAGCTAAGATAAACAACTCCCCTAATTTAAAGCCAAACAAAAGCAAAATGCCAGCTAAACACAAAAAACGGATCGCGCCAGTTCTCACGTTCAAAATGAGAGTTCTAAAGATTTTGCGTTTTATATTATGCAGAGATTTGCGAGTCGGTCGACAAATAACCCGGTAAGGAACCCGACAGACTGAGAAAATATACTGTAGGTGTAGAAGAAATTCACCCAAATCTTGCTTCACAATCGGCTCTATAAAACGTGGAAAAACTTAAGTATTCCATCCGCATGCGTAGAGTACGACAAAGGTTGGCGGAAATACTAATTTAACCCCTTCGTAGCCGCCTTTGCGATGAAACCGTTTATTTTCTACTATGAACGAAATTGGTCTGATATTTACCTGACTTTTGAGCAGTACGATAACATCTTTTTCTTTTTGTTACTTGCGAGTTTAGCGTATATTTTTTGTACTTTCTAAGAATGTTTCAGTAATACTGTTCTGAATTGAAATTAGTTTGAAACTACATCATTGTTTTCAAAATTGTTGGAAAGTACTATGAGTATTTCATAGAATACAAAGTTATTTATTTTATGTTCTAACATTAATATTGATGCTTTAGCCAACTGTATTAATAATACCGCCCTAGGTAACAAATCCAGTCAAAACCAACGATCCAACACATGATAATTTTGTTTAACAACTTTATTTTCTACAAAATTGCCTATAATAACGTTTTAAAATCTATAATTTCATCGCCAATTACTTCAAATATCACTGTGACCTTTAGGTCGTTTTCAGTGAATATAATACTCCTCACACCCACAGTTTCTCCGATATGTTTATCTTCGTCAATTGATATGACTTCGAAATTTAAAAGTTCTTTTCCAAACGAAAATTGTTTTGGGTTTCGGGACGAAGGCAACCCAGATTCTAATGTCAAATGTCATAATTATTATATTAAGTATGTCATTAATCTTTTACTTATTTCGAGTGACGATCGAGTTGTTTGTCTTCTGTAGTACCGTCAATAGATCTGCCAACAGTGATCATTCAGTCGGCGCTGTTCCCCAGAACCCCATTAATTATTCAGTACCGATTCCCTGTGAATCAACGCCAAGTGTTTCCTTTTCCTAAATTAGAATTATGAAGGTGGAAACAATGTGGTTTCGAAACGTGATGATTCGATGTTACCAACTTTAATTTATTGCTTTGGTCTTTCAGTTCCTTACCTGAAAGATTAATGTTCGAATTAGGGAATTGAATTCTGAAATGCATGTTAATTACGTGGATTGTGACTTTTGGAAGAGGCAAGATTTTGATTACGGGTTTATTGATGATCTTTTTGCTATTCAAGAACATGCCATAAATCCTTTACGAGATCCAAAATTGTGTCGTGTTCTTCTAGCTGTGGCGGCAGAAACAAAACAAGCAATTATTCACAGAGCGTGAACAGAAACTGAGCAAACCACAGCAAAAACAGAAATTATAAAACCAAACGTTATAAATATATTTGTGCGTAAGTAAATATACCAGTTATTTATCTCCCTAGCTTCTTAATGCATAATAATGTACAGTTTACCTCCAGCCGGCGACTGTGTACGATGCTCGCTTGTTTTGCGGTGACATTGTAAAAACGCGGATGAAGAAGCGATTTCCCTCGGGCACAAAGGAATCGATAGCTATTGTGATTCCCCCTACGACATTAAATTATATGGGAGGGTGCCTCCTGAACACTGAGACATCTGCCAAGTTTATCGGCTTTGCATTTTATCAATATTTGCCTATTTGATTTTAGAGTGGGTGCGACCCTGTGAAGATCTTTGATGTATAAGAACGTTTTCTTTTCATGTGTGTGTCGCATCACAGGTTTCCATGGTTGTCCTGTTCATGTGTCCTTTAGGTAAAGCTACTTGTTACACAGGGCATAGATGTGTTGACATGTTACTAAATATATTGAAATCAAAACGTATATGAGGATCGTTAACATCCGGATCCTAAAATGTTCGGCATCCTAGAATCTCCTTTTCTACGTATACCTATTGTAACATCTTGCCATATAATTCGGTTCTGTTCTCAATCTCAGACATTAACCTTCGATTCTAGATCAGCCTACTTCCTATGAATTATTAAAAACAACTCTTGTTTGTACACATTTCGTTCCAAGATATAGATAAAGCACGTGTACAAAGTTATCTGACATAAACACGTAGATACAAGTGTGCTGGTAACGCGAGGGGCACAAAATTGTGTTTGTCGCTTAGTAGGAGCACAATTTGGGCCAATAAGGGAGCTACCGACGTTCCTTATTGGTTTACGAACGATAAAAAAATCAGTTGGCCTAGTACTGATGTTTGATAAAGGGTTGGGAGGGACTTGGAAAATATTGGTTTGTTTATGTGTCTTCATGTAATATCAGAAAAACAGTTCATCGTCAAAAAAAAGTGAGAATACAAACTAGGTTTGACTGAAAATGTACACTGAGAAGAGATAAGTAATCTATTCTGAAATGAAATTAACGATTTCTACAACATCCAACGTATTTACAACACCTATCTTTACTATATCTTCCGATAGGTAAATTGCTCATTAAGTATCATCCTTATCAATCAGATTAATCATATCAACAAGGTTGTTACTGTCTTCACCGATGGTTTTAAGGCTTGTGCAGACCAGCGCGACTTGTCACGCGACGCGACACCGGTTATTGTTATACTGTGAAGTTTTCTTAGAAATTGTATTGTTCGTGTCGCGTCGCGCGACAAGTCGCGCTGGTCTGCACAGGCCTTTAATTTTAATTCTACGTTGCCATACACGATAGTCATATTGGCAGGTGATATTAAACAGAGCTATATTAAACTGTCAATCTATGATTCAACCAGCAATCATTTGGGTGTGAACTGTGCTTAGATTTGGACGTGAGATTATGCAGTAGGTAATTATTTGTTGGCATGTATGTAGGTTTAAAACTACGTGGCTTTAAGTACACATGGGTGGTTGTGATTACATAAGATTTCATATAGAAGACAAAAAAATAGGACAGCAGATCCTTATTGGGACTGAAGAAATTGTCTTAGACATGACAAATACTGCTGAAAAAGATAAACTGGATAATGTCTGCAAAATAACAAAAGAAGGAAATGACGAAGGAACCGATTACAAATCCTGACCAGTTTGAAAAGTAAATCCTAAAGATGACGTAAGAGCTTTCAGAGTTTGACCGGTAGATGAATTAAATATGTAGGCGCCACTTAATGCCAACACGTAGTCCCTTAGTTACATCAATAGATACTCGTACTTTATGACTGGATTTCATAATTTATATTACCTCTATCTTAAACCCTGTCATTAGCCCAATAATAACAACATATTAAACACTCGTTTCTTCATCTGTAACTGTATACGGACGATACTATGCATTACGATCCAACTTTATGAGACATACATAAAATTTAATTAAGACCTTTAAAATAAACAAAGAAAACATAATTTCTGACTTGGGATATAATTATCGGTGGGGTCAAAACCTGATGGATTCGGTAGTATATCGATAAAATTGAAATTACAGACTCATAACTCAATACTGAATTGCGTTATGTAATTACTTGATGAGAAATCTGGGTAGCTGTCGTCGTGATTGTATATAGGCGTAAGTCAGACACGAGAGCGGTACCTGACGCGACTTAAGTCTGAATCAATTAAACTATAAGAATGGCTGGAACTGAATGATGATATAACTGTTAAGGAAGCGTGTAGCAAAATCTAGCCAGTAAAAGTAACCGTGATTGCCTGTGATCATTATCATCACAGACACCAATTATGTTAATTTTATATTCCGCGGTTTAAATTTTTATAGATAAGATTTGTTTATTTAAGATACTACTGTCCCACCAAAGGTGACGAAACTAACGTTTTTAAAATGCTAAATTAATACTCATACAGCATTTTCTAATGTTAGTTTTGTTTCATTCTTTCCTCTTTGCCCTTTTGAATGCCACTGTTTGTCTAATCCTCGTTTTCCTACTTGTGCTTCATCTGCATCGTGTGTGTCCATCTACCATCGAGGTCACTTTCGTAGTTGGCTGTGTTTAATTGACTTTGTCTAGTGACCCGAAGAACGTTAATTGTACCAACGAGTACCACTCTAAATTACAGTTCTTCTATCTTTAATGATTTGGTCTGCTTCTGATGGATTCTCGCTCTTAGTCTATCACTTCGACGTGCAAGAAGTAATAAATAAATCGCCAATTTTAAGTTAATACCTACTTACTTACACGTTCCAATAATTGTAAACTTGTTTTTAATTTCTTTTGACTGATAAAGTATTTAAAATATGGAGAGTTGACAGATTTATTACAGTTATAGGGAAAGAAGTAGGCGAAGAGATTAAAAATTAAAAACTAGGAACTAACTTTTTCACACGAAGCATTATGAATTTTGAAGTAGCAAGAAAAAAAGCACTGCTAAGAGATACTTTCACACTAAACCCAAAATCTCGGAAATCAGAATAAAAGTAAACTTTAAATTAAGAGATAAAACTGCCAAACTCGTGATGGACATTCGTCAGACCGTAATTTATGTGTCGCAATACTGTTGCATATAGAGGCTGATTTTCTTTAAAAGGCGATCTTTTCGTTTCTCGTAATTAAGGTAACGGTAATACTGTAAGTAATGCGTTTTTTAAATAAAATGTGGAAATCGAACGGGCTCCTGCGTTTGGGTGTTGCGTAATCGGAAAAATATAAAACAAACATTGTATTATAGAAAGAGCTTTTGTAGTTAAGTAAAAGCGTAAACGAAGGTGTAACTTAAAATGTAATTTTCTCGTTATACGCATTGTTAAAAGACTGTTACGTCCTCTGTTTGTAATATTTTAAGATTTGTGTTAAAGTGGTTACAAATTAGATACATTAGAACTTAGGAAACTTTAATAGTGTTGTTTTAACATTGTATTTCAATTCCAATAAATTACGAAAGTTTACCAGATCCTTGTCAAAAAATTCAATTAAGTTTTAAGCATTTGATCTTAAGTGGACTACGTGTTAAAGAAACCACCGGTCATAACGGTGGATAATTAATTCTTCACCTAAAATTATCCGTCGAAACTTCCATATGCAGGCAAAAAGCCATAAAATCCAGCAAAACATCACTTTACGATTATAAACGGAAATGTAAAAATGTAATTTTGCGGACTTTTATTAGTAATTTTCGATCGTAAAGTTAACGTTCACACGATGTGCTGGTATCTTCTCTAGGGGGGCAAACATGTACCGATGGAAGATAAGACGTTTATGGTAAAAGGTGTTCAAAGCAAATATGTATTTAATTTTATTTTTGTATATGTAAATGTTTGCATAGATCGTGAGAGTTTTAATGCTATTTCGGAGATGGCAACAAACAAGTTACAATCGTGTAAGACGTTAACCATTTCGTCCGCCATTTCTAACTTTAACAATATGGAAGCAGTTAAAAATAAAGAAACTGATGAAGAAAAACCAAAGACAGCTGACTCAACAACCATAACAGGTCCAGCTAAACGCTAACACAGTACCGTTGACATTTACAAAGTAGGAGATATAGAATTACACGCAGATAAAGTCCCACTGGGAGTCTAAGATTAAAAACTAGTCCACTTTACCACTTTGAATTTCAAACATAATCTCCTATGGCGGTTTCCAATGCGCTAATTGGTCATAAACTCATTCAGCTCCTATCTATCAGTCGGTTACTGCAAATTTGTATGTGAATCTCGATTCCAGTTGCGATTTCTCTTAATTATTTCTTGCACTTGCTTCGAACGTTTCTATTTGGTCGTGATTTTACTTTTATTGACAAGTTTTCCTGTTCATATCCATCTGGACGATTCATCTAAATCAAAGATGTATTTAATCGAGCAAGTTCTCTATAGAAATTTGTTGATACGCTAACTAAGGTGAGATCGAGACATAATCCTTCGAGAAATTCTGGAATTTCTTCTTTGAGTCGGAATCATTTTACCTCAAGCATAAAACTTTTCATCACAATGGCAGATTACGAGTTTCTTATCGACAGCTTAATTATTTCATTAGGCGGGAACGTTATTACCAACAAGATATTATGAATACTTCATTTCTTCTAACCCCATTATATCCTCATAAACATTTTTAATGCCATTTTCCTCCCTTCCTCGTATGTTAAGGAAGGCTGAACGTATATATTTCCTGCTTCTCCATTCATTACTAACAAGTCCTGTTGGCTTACTTGTGTTGCGAGGAATTAAGGGTATGTTTCCTTTTTATAAGAGATTGGCAGGATTACCCATCATTAGGGTGCAGCAAACAAAGGAAAGTTACTTGTTCTTATTCTGTATCGTTCTGACATACATTCCTAATGGCTAGATTATATCTTTTTGTCTTTCGGTGCTTTTCAAAGTTCCAGGTCGTTTAGTATGGTGACATTAAGCTGTGTTTTATGCAGATAGAGATAGTTATCAGTAGTTTATGTTCCAGTGTAAGTTATGATCATCTTAAATTATTTATGGTCGATGTTTCTGTGCCTTTTAGCATTAGAACTAACATTTCATGGTAGAAACACTGCAGTAAGTAGGTATAGAGAAAACTTCAAGATTTCAATCTGCCTTTACACGTTTGCCGATCAGCAACGCTTTACTTCAATGAACCTCTTGATTACGAATGTAGCAATAGACATAGTAGTTGACTGTTAATGTATTATCCATCACATTCTCAAACACTACTCTTAAAACGTCCACTTCTCCGTGATAACGTCCCATTACTAAATCAATAGCATCCCACACGTCCATAATAGGTCCCAAATTACACCCAAGTGCGTTAGATGATCGATTCGGTCCCGAACCTACGAATTATAGCCGATGGGTGCCGAAAGCGTCACAATGGCGTCAAAGTAAACAGTTTTCGTAGAGTGGACATGTTTATCTGGCTGGCTGTATATTCGGTGCTCGTCAGAGGCGGGAGTAACACTCGCTGCAAGCATTTTGGGTATGGATCAAGATTTAAGCTTCAAGCGACGATTGTACGTCTGAGAATAAAATTTTTGGAGCATTTATCAAGTGGAGCTTCTTATCAGAAAGCAGTACTGCTACAGAGTACGTTATTTTAGTAAATGTTATAAAGGTAAATTCATTTAAAACGAAAGTTAATTTCGCCAACAAAATCGTCATAAAATCTGTTGGTTGGTTTGTTTCCTTGCTCTGCATTAGGTAAACTGACAATAGTTCCATGAACAGTTTGCTCATCGTTTTTCGTCACTGGAAATACATTGATGATATAACAGCCTATGTCTTACACCAGCCCACACAATTATATCTGGTGCCTACTTACTAAACGCAAGATGTGCCGATAATCCAACTATGGATATATAATGTAGACAATGTATATTTACTATAATTATGCCGATCAGATCGTGGGTCAGGTGGCAGCGATTGACAACCGATACCAAAGCGATATCGCGGCCGATATCTAACGTAATTGTTTTCTGCGTCACTTTCATTTAGTTAGCGTTATCTGGGTAATACATCCGGTTGGCGGATGTTGCATATACTCGTATTATGCTTGGAGAGTAATCAAAGGTAGGAATAGTTCGCTTTTGCCAGTGGAAGTCTAAAGACCTTACCTATTTCATTTTGTCATGCGGATAAGAGCAGAATCATCTTTCTCTGTTCTTATAAAACGTTCTAAGAACTACCTGCCTTGGAACATCGCATTGAATAATCATCACACTTGGCAAAGAGTTTAATGATAATTACCACGAGCTATAGGGGTGGGTCGTTAATGATAATTACCACGAGCTATAGGGGTGGGTCGTTACCTGATTTTCGCGAAACGTAACGTAACTAGTGACTCCGAAGGCGTCACCTGTTTTGAAAACTAGTGATTTTAGTAACTAGTTATTTTTTCAAATTCTATTCGGTGATTCAACATGGTGACTCTATTGAAGTGTTACAGTTATCTGCGAAACGAAAATATTGATGATTACGTAATACATTACATATCACTAGCTTTAAGTTTTTGGAACGAATAAGTTTTTTTAGCTGCATTATGCAGTTAATTATTAACGTAATACTAACACAAATAATCTTTCCTTCATACTTTATTCAGGCTTAGGACGGTTATTTTGTAACTAGTTACATTTTCGATGCAGTATCGAAATTGCAACTACTAATAAAATATTGGTTTACAGTTTGACTCGAAACTAACTATTCTGCTACATGCCCGTAGCCAGTTATTGTAACTAGTGATGTGAAATAACGCCCATACCTAACGAGCTACCTCATCCACAATTTGTATGTCACGAGAGTTGGATTTGTGACTCTACTTAGTACACTATAGCTGTTTGTTTGTAATTGAATTATCACAATGCTGGGCAATCCTCTCGTACCTATTGTGTTTCCACTTTCAAGTGAATAACTTCCACGTAATTTCGCGAGGAGCAAATCAGATTTAGAACTATTTGAAAAGTCGCAAACAAATGATTCTCAAACACTCTAACTCCACTTACGTGCTCCAGTAGAAACGGGTTAACTGCTCGAAGTACTTACCTGAAACAAAAACAACAACAATAAATAAACGACTATCCAAACTTTATATTATTTACTTCTAATAGACTAATTTATCAAAGTTCCCAACTCCACACTTCAATAGATCAAATTTTGTATAGAAAGGGAGATGCTTAATCCATTGTAATCGCTCGCACGTGTGTCGCAAAACTTCAGCTAATTCCACCTAATAACCGTATTCATAATAATACAATGGAAAATCAACTCTATTCTTACTCAGCTAAAGTTGTTTTTAATAACGTTTTCTCCCACACAAGGCCACAGTCGAAAGTCAAAAGGAGGTAAATCAAATATCGTAATTTTGTCAACTTTGGTAGATATTTCAATTATTTTTTTCTTAGAATTTTTTGTTATATTTTCTTAGTTTGACGTGAAATCGTTATTTGCCATTTAGAGAGTTTCTAGGAGTGTTAGTCATAGAAGGATCTACTTATTTCATAAGTGTTTTTCTTAAAGGAAAAATATTATGTGTACAGAATATTTCTTTGCCGTATTGTACTCTACTTGTTAGAGAGTCTTTACTTCGAAAAGACACACCTATTCGTTTCATAATGCTGTTATTTGAAATTGATTTCTGATGCTAGATTTACTGAGCTTTTATTGTTCGAAGAAATCGACTCTTTCAAAGCTACAATTTGTCCTATTGTCGATAAACGATTTATGGCAAAAAAATAGAAATGGAGTTAAGCACTTTTGCCGTTTGCCCTCTCTTGGAGGGTAGACACAAAGGGCCAGAACGTATAGGGACGAACAATAAAGGTATTGAAGGCAGTCTGCAAAGGGCACGTGCTTTCAAATAATAGCTCAGAGAATCCAAGTCGACGTACCCAAAGAATTTATACGAGGTCCGAGGCCCGAGTTTTATACGACTTGTCGTCTCGCGAAACAAACCGTTTGATTTTTTAACAAAAAAAAGTAAACGTTTTGAATAGACGATATTGAAAGAGAGCTTTTTTCGATTCGAGCATTTTATAGACTAGACTCTATTATTATTTATATTATATTCTTAAGGATTATTATTACTATCGTATATGGTCTCTTATTTATTCTTCTTATTGTTCAGGAAAGGGCACGCGCAGCTTTTAGTGTTTTACATTTGATTGGATGTTATATTCAAATATGGAAGCATGAATGTCACCATACATGCTATAGATTTCTATAATATTATCTTCTTCTTATTAACATTAGCCGTTTGCAGTTGCATTCTTTTCTCAAATAACATTAGTAGTGTATCTATTTTATAGATATGTAAACACTATCTCATGCACATCAGTAGTGAGGTCACTAATGTCAACTGTCAGTTCACCACGAATGGCGGGAAACAGTGAAAAATTGGTGCCTGCTCGAGAGGCTTGGTGTGATGAGCTAGGATTCTATAACATTGTTTCAAAGACGTCACAAAATAAGTATTCCCTTATTAAACCTATATAACAGTGCAGAAATATTATCCTTGCTAGGCTATCCATTAAATGCAAATGTCCTCTTGTTACTCCCTAAAAGGGAGGGACAATCGTGCCGAGACAAACGAAATGCTTAACTTTTTATAAACGTTTGCACGAATGCTTTGTCCAATGTCTGGAGCGCGAGGGGACTTTTTTCAGGACAAAAGAGAGTATTTTTTTAAATATTGTCAACTTTTTTTGCTTGAGATGTCCCATTGTGATAGACGCGCGTTTCGATGAAATTATTAGTGTTGATAGATGTATTCAGACTTTTAGACGCTTCTTTAGAAGTTACAGGCCAATAAGCGAAGACTTTGTGTCTCGATTTCATTGAAAAATTAATAATATGAAGAATGGAAGAAGAATGTATACGGTATTTGATTTAAGTTACAACTTTTTATTGTGTTTCATAAGATTTTAGACTACCTAATTTATAGTACATTACTGTCGACGCCAGCAATTAGGATATTAGCCGAGGCACACATACGTGAGTCCATCAATGTTTGGTTGCGGCCAAGGCTTATAAAGTACTTTTCTCAAATAATGCGCGGAAATTCAAACTAAGTAAATTAATTATAAATTCCAGAATCAACGACAAACAAAGAAATATTTTCACGCGCCCATTTATGTTCATTTGTTTCTACTTTAGGTACTTTAAACAGCTCTCTATGCTAAGCCAGTTCGAAATTTAAATAAAATCTTTGATAAGTTAATTCCTTGGTTCCAATGGGTCGAAGTAAAAAGTTAGTACCATTTTTAAATAACACAACAGTTACGAGTTTTCATAGTAATTTATTTGGCCGCTAAACAGGACAGTTATGGATTTTAATAGAAACATAACCGGCCGCCTACTCGCTTGTTTTTGATTTAACTATTATAGCAATTTCGATTTATCCCGAAGTAGGTTGTCAAAATAATGTTCGAATTTGGAAATGGAAGCATGTTTGAGAAAATAAAATTATATTCGTTTTGCTGAAGCAGAAAAAATCGAACAATATACTTATTACGTCCGTATATTGATACGTTGTAGGCAAGTTGTCATTAAATTATAAGGTTCAAAAGATTGAAACTGAAGTTTTCATTCATGACTCCCAAATTGGTATGAAAACACGTTGAATTTACATCATCAGCTGTATGAAGGAAACTCAAGAACTTTATTAAGAAAAAAATCGATAAAAAATAAGAAACCTCTTTATCTTCGACATTCGATAGCACACTGAAAGTTACCGAAACATTATATTGATTGTAAATCGTTGTAAGACCAACCGTTACTTTCATACAAAGTGTCAATTAAAAAGGCAAGTTTATATGAGTGTGAGAACAATAGGACTCAGAAACATGTGATCAGTGTGAAATCATGTGAAATTAAAAGTGGGACACACTGATAAACATCTGGGGACAATGCAACGGTGAACACTTATGGTGAAATGAACATTTGGAAGTGAATTTCATGAGTTTGGGTAAAAATTCGATAAAATTCCTAAATCATTCATTTTGAAAGTTTGTCGAATTTTTATTTTCAATCGTATTTTAACATTGTAAAATTCGAGAAAACGTTTCGAACTCGACGAGAGTTGTGACTTTGAGTGTTCAGTGAGCTGTATTTCATTCGAGTCTCACGATTGAAGCATTTTTTTAAGGAACTTAATATTCATGTCAATTCTAAGGGCCAACAGTGCCTATAAATAATACCTACACGGTCACAATATGTAGCCCTTACTCGCCATAACTAGATTAACGGTCTCTTTTTGCCCATATACGGCAAAACCTGATAATACTTCCAGCGCAGAGAATTTACGGCTTCATTCACACTGTGCGGCATAAACACTTCTCTCCACCCATTCGACACTAGCCCTTAGTCGAAATGTCCAAAACGACATGGCGGTGTGTTACGTCATACATTATAGTAAATATACCATAATCTATGTACATACATAACGTTTACAAATGCTATAAATTCATGTAAATCCAGAAGAAAAGAAAAGAAATAAAATATGTTTGTTATTAAAAAATTATCAGATCCCGAAGACATAATATGCATTGAAACTATCGCAAGATAATTACATTCAAAATAATATTAAAACAGGGGCGGGACGTATTTTTGCGATGAATGATTTTATCAATGAAAGACTGGCAACAGCTGACCGTCCTCAACAGCAGCCGTAGCACGGGCTATAGCTTGGCAGCCATGTTCTTGAATATTTTTGATAGCCCAGTCTCATGCACGAGGATGTGGGTTAAAAGGACCAATGTGACTTTTTCATATCATGTGTACTTTCCTAGTAGGAAAGTACATTTTCCTAGTTTAAGGAGCTCGTGGCTAAGTAATAACAGCCGCACGGGTCGATCTATCAGGTTCCGGCTGTCATTCGTGGATCTTTGACAATCGTTACGGGTCGTCAGAAGCCCGAAAGTCTGACAACCAGTCTTACCAAGGGGTATCGTATTAATATTAATATAATATAAAATAGCGGAATTGTAAATATACAAATAAATCATTGATAATTTACTAACAATGTATGGAATGTTTTATTCTGAATTAAATGATTATTAATTACGCAGTTACTGGGTTGTGGAGGTCATATAGGCAGTCGGTCCATGTAAAGAACTGGTATTCAGCTGCATCCGGTTAGACTGGAAGCCGACCCCAACATAGTTGAGAAAAGGCTAGGCAGATTTTATGTACTTTTCTAGTTAATCTTGGCCATTACTGACATCTGTGTAGGAAAAACATCGTGAGGAAACCTGGACTTGTAGTTAATATAAGTCTGAAATCGCCAACCCGTCTTGAGCAAGTGTGGTGCCTTCTCTCTAAGAGAAGAGGCCGTTGCCCAACAGTGGGACAATAATAGGCATGGTTTTATTGATTTCCCATGCTACGGCTATTTCAGTAGCCGATCACGACGTTAGAAGGTTTGACACGAATTATGAAACACCCTATACTATAAATATAAATAAATTCTTGTATATTAAAGTAACAAGCCGGTAATTTACTGTTATTACACGCTATTTATATCTGATTGCTTTGTAATTGACATTTGCCGACCAGCGAGCAATTGATTGTGTTGTTTCTTATTACATGGCGTATGCGCAGTGCATACAGTTTGTTTATTGTGTTGTTGCTGCAATTATTAGCTGTTATTGATTTGCGTTAGAAGAATATGATTGACCTTATATGGCCTTCACAGTGGTGGGTCTCGCAAATGGGCTCGATTACAAAGAAAATAAAAATGTGTTTTTGGTTATTTGTTGTTGGATGTATTAGCGAGTGTGAGCGTATTAGTAAAAGTCGAAGAACGTAACTAACAAAGCGACGTACTTATTTATTTTGTAAAAAAATGTCAAAATTGACATATTTTTACGACGTAGAAAATGTAGGAAAGGAACTTGTAAAATTGCCAGTTAATTGCCTGTCCCTTGTCTACTGCACGCGTACCATGACCACAATAGAAAAAGGTTTTGTCGACAGAAGAAAAGACAAAATGACAGATTGCTTAGTCGACGGAAAAATAGACAAATTACAGATTCATCGGCGGAAGAATAGACAAAATGATAGATTGTTTTGTCGACGGAAGAATAGACAAAATGACAGATTCTTCGACGGAAGAATAGACAAAATAACAGATCTGTCATTTTGTCTATTCTTCCGTCGACAAAATCCGTATCTATCGTGCTCATGATACACGTGCTGTTTTGGATCTGGATTTATTAAATAGGCACCAGGATTTTTGCGATGACAAGTTTATTGCTGGGAGAGGCCTATGTCCAGCAGTGGACTGCGATAAGCTGAGTTGATTTGATTGAAGTTTATTGCTAGAACAAATCTATACCAAATCGTGGCGGTGCTTTCAAGTTGTAGAAGAATTTGGCCGTTTGATTTCCATGAAACCCTTAAAATAAAGGCGACCAATCATTGATAAGCATCAATACAAAATTCTTCATGTATTGTCTATTCTTAACACAATTAACTGTTTAACTATTTGTATGGGAAACTTCAAATAACACATTATTAAACCAAGGTTAATGATCAGACTATTCACAAAAGGTTAGAGTACAGTAACTGGAATCCACATGAAAGCTAATAATTAAGCTGTGAAACTTCTTACTAAATACCTCAGACCAGGAGCTAATTAGTATTCTCAATTAATGTCTAACCTTAGAAGAATTAAATGCTTCATATTCAAAGCATTTATTTGAAAGCTTGCTTGATTGTTGCATCATATTACTTTCTCCTTCTGCATGATTCAAAACCGTTCTTTATTTAAAATAAAAAAACATTTGCCATCTATTTTGTGCTTTTGACCTATATTTTTGACGTTCGAAAAGTTCTGATTCTCAGCCTAGTAGACTTTTTTTTTAATGTCCGGTACGTTGTGGCCAGTTTTTAATTTAAGCAGCGCCTAATCTAATGGTCACGCTATTGATGTGCATGAGGTCATGGGTTCGATTCCCAGGTCGGGCAAAGTGTTCTTGGGTTTTTCCATTTGGGATTTCTCAGTAGCAACCCGGAGTCTGGATTTGTACCCGGTTAGTGCCAATAGGCTCGCCCCTATTACATCAGACTTCAACATAACTGGCTTAATGTGGGTGTACCTTGTACACCTCTGCTTAACCCTTCGATGTTATGTTATGTTAAACGAAGAAGTTCGATTCTTGAAACATTAGGAGCAATGAACGTTGTAGAACTGTCAATTTCAGCTGTAATTTTTTTGAGGTGCGTCCAAATGTCAAAATATCTTTGATACGAAGCGAAGTATTCACAACCATCTGTCAACGAATACCTACCAACCTTAATGAATACCAGGCTTGTCTACAACCACAGCCTTCCACAAATTGATGAATTGTAAGCGAGAAGGATGAAATTCATATTATTCATAAGACGGAAATTAGGAACAGGCTTGCCTTCGTTATTATTATTAATTGCGGGGGTTGGGAGTCAAACTATATTGGTGTTGTAATGAATTTAGACCTCTGTAACCGCAGTTGGGAAATTGATACGAGAAATGGTGGGGTTTATATTACATTATAAGCACTTGGTTTCGTTGATTAATTATAATAAATATTTTGCTGGCTGCTGCTTGCCTATTTTTGGATAATGTTTTTTTTTCTTGTGATTGTCAAAATAGTTGCGCGAATACGCGATTGTTCGATTTTTTTGTTCGGTGAACCTAACGCGTGGTCGCACCGACAGAGGGCGCTTTTCGGTTTTCCGAACCAAAAGTGACATATGAATGCGACCGATCGCGTACCTATTCGTGCGACGATCGCTTTTAAATAGGTCGCGGCCTGATGGTTTCAAAATGTCATGACGTAAAAATCAGCATGCATATACTGAATATTAGCAGTCGGATACTTTAGAACTCGATAAACAGGGAACGGAATTTTCCTGAGGACACCTAGAGTGAGTACCTATCCAATGACCACAGGCAACATCAAGTTATATTTTTTTTATTTTATTAGATTAAGCTAGAAGAGAATTTGAGCGTGTTCATGTATTATCTAGTTCTATTGGATTCTTATTCAATCTAGAGACAATTTTAGTTCAGCAAAAAATTGCACCTTTCATGTCCCAGAAGTGCCAGAAGTCCCAGAAGTCCCAGCAGTGGAAAAATTGCAGGCTGATTATACGTACGCCAATGGCCAACTTAATAAAATCCATCATAACATGTCGTCCGTGATCATTGAAACACGTACCCTAGCGGCCACGGACGGTTATTGGCACCGCTTATGGCCTTATTACCGGCTATACGCGCCGTGGTGCAATCTCAGTGTCGTTTGCTCTGACCTAATAATCTGAGGGTAATCTTTATACTCCAGTTATGTTGTGGTGCAAGGTATTACGTGTTAGCGTGTTGGGTTAGCAAGTTATTTGATGGTGCTACAACTTAAAATATATTAAGATAGGTTTATGTGAGCTAGTGAATACTTCTCAATAGCAAAAATGGACAAACGACATACAAAAGAAACAACAACAAATAAGAAAAAAACGTGTTACAAAGATTACAAGAAAAAAACTAAAACAGACTTTCTAAAAATAGAAAATTAATTCGATCAACGACCTATCGTTTACAATTTCGAACGTTTAAAAAAACATTCTAGAATTCTTAAATTGAATTTTTAAAGAGAATTCTAAAATGGCGCGGAAAAGCTGGAATCTTTGTCCGTGCGGACGGAATGTGCAGATATCATGCTCAACACACAATATCGACGTGACGGCGATGACCCGCCACTATGTGAGGTGGCTAGAAAGGCCCATTGTAAGATAAAAATTGATACATTCGTGGTCATAAAAGTGGTAATCAATTTTACCACTTTTATGACCACGAATGTATCTTTAGCGTTATAAATTTTCATTTAGAACCCCTTTTTTCTTGAGACTTTCTTTCATCTTTGTTTTTAAATTGTGAGGAGTTTGTAAACAGGATAAATCAGAAAGTTCTCATACTCATGCAGTTATCTCGTATGTGCAAAAAATTGTGAAGATTCCTTGCAAATGAATCAGCGTTATTGTTCCGCAGACTATTTAATGAATAGCTCTTCGGCCGTTGAAGGTCTAAATACAATCTTAAATAAAAGATAGGCTAAACGTGTGCAGAAAACATACAATTGTAAAGAGAATTCTTGAAATGAAAATGTGGGTCTGGGTCTCCCTCTTACATTATACGAATCCCCATTTCTAATAGGTATTAAATAATTAATTAACAAGGTAAAAGCAACGACGACAGATGTACAAACAAAAGTAATTTCGCTAAAATGCCCCATAAGCAACCGTCTGTCGGTGTCCAATGTGTCCATCCGGGGTTTGTCGTCGACAGGAGAGACAACCCTCAAACGCTTCCCGTGATATTACGGAAAGGGATGGCGTATTTAGAATCCGTGATATTAGGGGATATTCCGTCCGCTAATCGCGTTGTTGCCAAATGTGGACGGGAAGATTAATTACTTTGGTAGATATTGTTGAATACAATTGTTTTTATCAAAGCGATCCTCAAATGTCATTTATATTTAACGTCAAACAAGATACAGAAAAACAAATGTTACGTAAGATATTGTGAGAAATATTGAAGTAAAAATCGAACATTTGTAACTCTGCCAGATTATGTCGACGACATTAATATTTTTTATTCGTATGGGGTTGACAAACTGATAGTGTTTGCTGTTGCCAAATTAATGTCCCTGATATAAAGCATTATGTTGGGCTATTCCATTATTACATATTTATTACTTGATGATGTCTCTATGAGCTGATATTTCAAGACCAAAACATTTAATTAATAACGACATCTAATATTTCTGTTGATCGCAGAAATTCAAATGAAACTTGAGATCGCAAGTCACTTTTAAAGCCGCAATAAAACTATTGAAATTGCAGTTATGGTATTATTGCATTGACTATTGCTATTGACGTTAATCTGCATGCGAGAAACTTTAGTATCCGATAAACTTTAACGAGGATAGCAGAAACCATCTATCTTTTTTCATTCCACTTGTTAAGTAGACTGAACATAGGTAGGTTCTATATCCGGTATGTTTTCACGACAAAACTAGAGCGCTCAGTTCCACTTATCCGAGTATTGTTCGACAAGGGCCTGTAAGGCCAGTGTAACGGAAAATTAAAAAGGCAATTTTCGTAATGAGCCCACTCGCAGCGGGGGGGTTAACACGGCTTACGCGACACTACACAAGATAACAGCTTACATACATAAAGGGTATGTGTTTATTAATTCATGGGGAGCTATTTTTCCTATGATTTTTTTAGAGGCTTTGTTTGCAGGCTCTATTTTCTGCTATAAGTTTTGTTCAGGAAGCATTCAGTGATGGTCTGGTTTTATTACGGGTTGGGCTAAATCCGCCTTGATTTGCATACTGTTTTGTCTCTTATATATTTAGTCATACAGTTCTTAAATAGCTGGAATTCAGTATAAGCAGAAATTCGTGTAAAACAGTCAATGGGTAGCCACAAAATGTCAAAACAGAGATAAAATAATCATTTACACAACCATATGGGCTTAAAAACAATAATTTACCATATAAACGCATTAATAAATAATTTCGTATGTGATATACGCTTCCTACACTATATGTAGGCGATGTTGGAGGCGTAAACCTCAATCTTAATACAAAATATGGTCAGGATATTTGTACATTTATGTGATAATATCCCTATAAATGTTTGTGTTAACTTAAAGACAAGGTTAAGGCATTTTTAATTTTGTTTAAAAGACGGGTGCCACCTACATGGAATATACCGAATACTTTGTATGTAAAATGTTCGCGATAAAGTTAAGTAAACATTGTCGAGAGCACGCTAGTGTCAAGGCTAGAGGAAGTTACGTCCTAGAACATCGTGGAGTCGCGATAACGATATTATGAATGAATATGCAAGATGTTCGGCGTTTAAGGTCTAAATTTGTAATAATTAATATAATAATGGTTTGTTTACCAAAAGTAAGATTAATCACTTAATTTGTTCTTTTGAGTAGTAAACTTTATGGTCAATTAGGCAAGGCAGGCGCCATGGGGGCGATAAATCACAATGAACTTTAATGAACCATCGATATCATCCGGCTATAATGTCAAACTTAATTAAACGATATCATTTCCTAATAAAATACAGCCACACTGTCTAATCCGAGATAAATTACCACCCTACTTGGCAGTACAAACAATCAGTTAATTTACATAAAAGAAAGCTTTTAATTCGGTTAAGCTACGCGGTTAATCACAGGTTCAAACTAACTAAGCTCCTAGTGGTCATTTGTACCCGTCACACCAATAATTAACCCAGACAAGCCGAGAGCAGTAAACGGTTAACTACCATTTAAATAACAGAATAATGAGAGAAGGAACCGGATTTGTAAAGGTTAAGAGTTATGTTTACGCATTGGTTACGTTTTTAGACACGGTTAATATATGATGTTAATTACAGTGGTCTGTGGCTGCTTAGCGGTTAATCCTGGGCAAGTCCGTCGCCAGTAATATAGGTACAGAATTAATCAAGAAAGCAGTTACACCACATATCACGAGGACTCACATAGTAAAAGATTCTTCCAGCTGCCGCCAAGTGCTCGCAGACAGCGGTGGAGGCGAGGCGCGGGCGCAGCAGGCGGTGCGCGGGGGAGAACCATCCTCACATCACCCTCTGAAGAACTTCTGCCTAGCAGTGACGATCCCCTATCCCTCGATAACGACCGGCGCCTCCCGAAAGGCGCTCCTCGCACAGTCGCGAAATTCTCCTCACAAGTCACATTGAAAGTATCTAAAGGTATTCCTTCTGGTTCTGTGTTTCTTCTGCTTCTCACAGAAAATGTTCTTCTAAAACCATTAGCAAGACCCTCAGCTATTTTCTTTTTCGGCTTTGGAACTTCTTCAGAACTAATAACAGTAATATCATCCATATCTTGTGGTTCGTATGTCCTGTAAGTTCTGTTTTGTTCTATGCCGGTGAGGTCTTCAATGCCTCCATGTCTGTACTTCAAGGGTTTCGCGCGGTCGATTACCCCGAGCTCATCGTAGCTTCTATAAGTGGAGGAGACACGCCTTGGGGTTGGTGGCCGGCCGGCTCTGTCAATCGTCATTTTTAGCTGATGATCCAGTTAGTGACCTGACGAAGAAACGGTCAGATTGAAAATTTGTAGAGAGACTGATCCTGGTTTGCACGACGAAGCTTTTGACACAGGTGATGATGATTTCGGTGAAGTGAACACTGGTGCAGCACACGTTTAAACAAGCGACAACAGTGAGGTGGCAGTCACACAGACAGACAACGTGTAAGCAACTCATCACGACTATGTTAATGATTCACATGTAGTGTCAGAAGTTATGCAGGCTGTAAATTAATTCGGAACCTCATTAGAAGAGTCTGTTCAATAGTTTATTTATATTGTGGTAATAAAATTAACACGAGTAGTCATTAGGAGGTTTTTGGTGTAAATATAGTTCGGTACAGGTTAAAGAACTCTTCTTGTAGCATTGGAAACCCAATTTTGGAAGACTGCTTTTATACCTGAAGTATAACCAAATCAATGCAAATGAACTAACTTTGATCAAACCCGTATATTCATGAGCCTTTCTTTGTATCTTTTGTTTTTTTTTCTTTGAGTTATGCTTTAAATGTTTTCATGTTCCGTGGGTGAATTTATATCGGGCACGTAGTGTGAAGTGCGTGTATGGCAGCAGTAGAACAACAATGCCGTGACTAGTGCACCTTGTGGGCTACATGCCTATAAAATTTGTTTACCATCCCCGACGCCGCGGTGAACTCAAATCTATTGATACCATCACGGAACGTTTATACGCTGGCAGCTTTAACAGACCTCATTTTCATGGAAAAAACTTTTTTACTAACTTATTACGTTTGTAACGGGTAATAATTTGTAGATTTTATTCTTGTGGTTTCCGTATTACCTACAAAAAAATGTTCATGCGTTTTTTATTTCTTAGGTTAAACTTGGGATTACTGTAAAAAATTCTGCCTGTATAAATAGTAGCTCTGTTAAATAAATTTTCGTACAAAAAGCATCGGCTTTGACCTCCAAACAGCACTTCTCTGAGCAAACACGCGACACAAGAGATAGTCAATAAAATCACATTCGTTCTACATTCATCCAAACATTTAAATACTTTTTTAGTCTCGCTTAGTAACGTAAACATAAGTCGAGTGTCTCAAGTGATAAACACACTGGGAGCCAGTGGAACTCGACCGCCAATACAAGTGGCTAATGACCGACACGTAATTACCAACAATTGCACAAGCCTGCCTACTGGCGTCCACTACTGTCCTCGGAAACTATCCGATTAGTGAGACGGAATTCGAACAATTATCGAATTAGGTACCGTTTCCTGCTTGTTAGTACACTCGACGTCAATGAGATCCTTATTGAAGTAGCGTGTCCTGAGAATTTTGTGAGCTTTAAAGTTACCTCAGGATCAAATAATATGTCGGTGTAAAGGAAACCTTCCTTTCCATTCGGAATTATTGAGGTCAATCGATGGAGATGTTTAGGTACCAACGTTTGCATAAAGCAGTAAACGCTAAAGAACTTCAAAAACAAGTCAATGTGTGTGCACTTAACGACGGAAACATTCAATTTGCAGAATATTTTCCCAATAATCGCAATATTTGCATCTTCTAAAAGAGTTGATATCTTCATTAAGTGTGTCTGATGATTATGTAAGTAAATGATAGATAAATTGTAGCCTTGATACCAATTAAACTCAACGAGGCAATCAAGCTACTGAATGAAGTGATGTCAATTAGACTCATTAATGAATTCCTAACGATATTGCCGTCTCTTTTCAATTTGAAAAGGACTTCGTAATTGAAGAGAAAGAGGAGGCGAGATAAATAATGATGATGTTACGAATTGAATAAGGGTTGATGAAGAAGCTGATTGGTTGAAAAATTGTATTTTCTTGTCAAATATTCTGACGTTTTTTATAAATAGACTTAGTTATGCATTATTTGGTAATGTAGTTATTTATATATATATCCCATCTTTCTTCTACCACAGAAAGATGGGAGATTTAATGTAAAACCAATTTATTTAATTATTCAGTACCAGACAAATATATATATTTATCATCTTTATTTCTTTGATAAATAGAATGACTTGGCCAATAACACGGAACAACGGATTAACACGTGTGACTCCGGAGTTTTTATTTGTCTGTCGTGTTGTGATGTCTTGTTTATATTGTTTTTGTCTTAGTTGTTGAATGATCAAATAGTACGTAGCGCCCTCTTCTAAAGCTTTAATTGCGTACATTTTAAAACTAGATAATCCAAAATCATTAGTTACACATATCATTACATGAACTTGAATGAATTTATCATTATTAAGGCTTGGAATAGATAAAACTTAAAAGATTGCATCATTCGCCCACGTTCTCTTCCTCCTACAATTTATCTTACTTTAACTGAATAATACCAGTTTTTTCAACATTCATTCTTCATTCGTCTTGTATAATTTATGATTGGTCGAATAATACAATGGTTCTGTTACGTAAACAAGACAATTGGATGCTTCTGTATTCAATGTATCTTCGTTGAAAAGTGAATCGATAGCATGAAATGACTTGATCTATTTTGAATCGATATTGGATGTGGAAAACTTAATTTTAAGTTCGAATTATTTGGAAAGTATCAGAACCTTTATCGCAGAATTAGAAAATGGGACTTTCACTTTTGAAATTGCTACTAGATAATTGTATAGGGACATTATAATATTGTAGAACGATAAAGAAGCAATTAAAAGATTATTCAATGGCGAAAATTACGTATCCATCGCTGCAGGCAAAGCTATTAATTTAATCCACTTTTGTTAATATTCAAAGCAATTAGAAATTGCCTTTGGAACAACATTTTGAATATTAATGTTCGATATTTCAATAAGTCAATGCTAAATACTCATGCGCCTTGGGGCGGTCAACCGTTGTTTCTATCGCTTCATAGCGTAGAAATAATGATAACAGCAGTAAATAAATAAAAGTTGCAGAAATTGCTGTTTCTTGATTTTTTCTGTGTTTTAACTTATTTGTTTTATGCAACCATATATCCGTTTTAGTGAAAGTCATATTGTCCGTCTGTGGTTCATCTTCAACCAGTACCTTTTCTTGTGAAGTTATTCTTTGATCAATATCACCTATTCTTGCGTAAAGCCTCAGGGCTTCCAGTAATTCAGTAACGTCAAAATTTAATAAATAATCTCACCATTTATGAAAGCAACATCTTTCACCTATCAGGCCTTGTTACAGCTTCTACTATCATCGCCTAGAGATATTTTATAACGAACTACAGAAGCCGCTCGTGCGTGAAATGAACCACGGGGACTCGTAATGGAAACAACAACGTAGTTGCCCAAGACAATTTGATAGTACCAATGAAAAAATGAATTGAAAATCTACTTAGATACGGTTGATGGTATGAAAATTGAAGAACCTATCAGTCTTAGTAAAATTATGTAAGTGATATAAAGGTAGGTAGTGTAAGGAAAATACAGGGGTACATTATAAAAGGTTCAGAAGCAACACCATTTAATCAAGATTTGAAAATGATGTTGACGGTGGAAGAAGATTTAAAGCCAGACTCATTCACCATACAGTCAGTTAAGCAAAGGACCAGACAGATTCCAAGGGTGAATTGTGCTGATGACCTAGGTGTGATTTTTTTTGTACGGCACCAGAATGTCTAGTGGAGTTCTTCTAGAAAACGAATTGCTGTGACGTTCATAGTCTGCAGCCCAGTAACCTTTACGACTCTGTCAACTGTGACGAATTGTGTGAGAACATACGAAGCAATCATGTTCGGTGACATTGACGAATGAGTAAAAATTTAGATTATTCGAAGAACATTTTAGAAGAAGTTTACGCTTGTTGATAAAAAAAACTTGTTTCAATCCATTTTTGTTTATCTTGTTAAAGAGTCGTTGACTTAAATTGAATCTAGTTCAGTCAACTCTCAGCGGATGTAGAATTGTGCTAAAAAAATATACGATTCTTGAATTATATATAAAAACTGTTTAACCCACTTTTTGCAAACATCTACTTTTCGTAAGTGTTATGAATATTATTACTGCTATATTAATAAGCATCTAAACTTTTTTAAAGTCAAGTAATCGCGTTGTTTTAAAAGTTTCGTTATCGCAAAATTTAATCAGTTCTTGAACTAAAAAACTTGGTAGCTACCAACATTTTAGAGTACCACTCAAAATCGCGGCGTTGAAAATAGTTTTTTTTAAGTGCGAGTGGCACTTACTCGACTGTTTTAAATGAAGGAGGTATTAAACAGTTTTAAACAAAGATTTGGGCGCCGGAAACCGTCGCGTCAGTTACGAAACCCATTGATTATGTACTAAGTACTATAATGCTCTTTTGTAATTTTAATTGTGTTTACAACAGTGTGAAGTGTAATGGGATCCATGTTTTTCCTGCTAATACTGTATTGTTCAGTTTACACGGATGTTGATGTTTTCGTTTTATTTTGTAATTGAGTACAAGAAGTTCGGAATAGCTGTTTTATGGAGAATATTATGCGTGCTTACGAGTACATGATAAGGGTCTTTGTTGTCTTGAATATCAGATTTAGGAATATCTCTGGAGAGTAAACTGAGGTATTTTCATAATTTATTAACCACACAACATTATTTAATCGTATTATTACGAAGAGTAACATTTTTGAATCCAGTCTTTCTTTTATTTTAAATTTTAAATAAAACTCCTCGCTAATAAACGCTTTATTGAAGTTACGATACCGTCTACTTTTCAGCACTTATCTATATATCTTAAGTGTCAATTAAACATCAATACCCGTATAAAAAAGTCAACATCAAAACATTTACCTTTTGGATAATCGAATAAAAACTATTATTATGCGATGAAAATAATTTAAGCACTCTTAATGATCTGTACGTAAATGGTGTACACTGGGTTAATGGGGGGAGACACGCTATGCGGTTACGACATACAACAAGACACTGTAATGTAATGATGGGTTTACATTAAGTAAAAATTGTCGTGAAACAGTAGCTGGCCATCTAACACCCGGTTTTTGAAAAACTGATAAATTTAACTAACATGCTGTCATATTCATATCTCATGTGAACTGCTCAGATTAGTTGGCTGAAATAATTGTCATTATTTCTCTACAAGACAGCGTGTTAGTTTCAATTATCAGCTTTTAAAAAACCGGGTAATAGTTAGCTATCGCTCGAAACAGAACAGTTAAACTGTTTCACGGCACTAGTTTGATTATATAAACCCCGCTTAATGTACCTACCTATTATGTTGCATGCATTCAGGTTGGGTAATGTGGTCCAAATATGGCACTCGTACGTAAACAAGAGAGAAACAGCACTTCCATGAATTTGATTTGAATTTTGGTTGTTAATGCGTTTTAGTTTAGAGGAAAGAAGTAGGACGTTTTGTTGTTTTGCAGTTTGTTGTGAAAAGTTTTCCTGAAAGGCCTATACCTATTTCTTACAACATAGAATAAGAAATAGGTATCTAATACCTACTTAGATCAACTTGCGTAAAGAACAATTTTTGTTGTTCTTAATGGTAGGTGCACCCAACTTGATCAAAGCACTATTCAGATTTAAAAAAAAGTCGGGAGTTGGCTCTGTATTAAAAACAAAAACAAAAGCTTTTGAGCACTTGGACTGAATTTTTCGGGCCTGTAAAGGCCACGCCACCACTGAAGTTCATTTGACGTGGCGCTAGTGTCTATGTCATTGCAATATCGAATTTAAAAAAAATGTTCCACAATTTTCCACGACCCTTCTTTCGTGGCGCGCCCTCTAACGGTTTTTCGTTACGTGACCATTTCTACCAGTTTACTCCTACCTACCGTAAGCCGCGTTAAAGAACTTCGTTCCAATAAAAGGACATTTTTCAATGAAATCTGACTCATGTCGCCATTATAATATATGCTAAGGTTCTTGGCTTCTTAGAATAGTCACATTAACAGACAGGAATTCAAATTAAACTTTAAATGAAATGACATCTGATACCCAGCGCAAAGGAGTTTGCAACATTCTGCCAACAAAATGATTCAATACGTGTTCTTGCCTATTTCTATTTACCAAGCCGTGCCATGATGTGTGGAATAAGCGTGTTTACATGCACATAATGTTAATGTTTATAAATCGTTTATAAATATGTATGACTGATAGCATGAAGAGATTATATGCACTTTATATAAAGGTTAAGTAATGTTCCTTTTATGGACAGATCTGATTTATTACGAAACCCGGTTTTTTATGTTGTAGAAAAAAAACTGGTAAAGTACAGTAGGCAGTACGTCAGTGATAAACAAATCAGTATAAGCTGGCCTCTTCAGGGGCGCACAATGGACCACTACCACTTCTTTAAAAAAAAAAAAAATTGTGGCTGCGAAGGAATTATGAATAACGGCTAGTACGAGTAGGTAAGGACGCTCGGTAAGTGTGTCTAGAATTTTCGAATATCTTAATGAGACACGAAGCAACAAAAATCGATCTAAAGAAAAGCGGCCACGTTCCTCTACTCTAGATCGTATTTTGTTGCTTCGTGTCTCAATATGAAACTTTATAAAAGGTATTAGAAAATTCTAAACACACTTACCGACGGTCCTTTCTAGCCGTTATAGATAATTCCTTCTCAATCACGAGGTTTTCGTTTTTTTTAAAGAATTGCGCTAGTGGACCATTGGCCGCCCTCTTAAGGCTCCCGACGCGATTCTGGTAGAACAATTTCCATGAAGTTTGCATAGAAATTGTTCTACTAGCGTCGCGTCATGCCTGTCTGTCTTTCTTCTATTGGAACTTTGTACTACCCTCGGCCAGCTCAAAATCGAAATGTTGCCACCGAACGTGCAGTCGACTTTACGTCTTTTAGCGACATATTTTGCTACTTTCTGCTGGCTCTAGGTGATTTAAAAAAATGGCAAATAAAATAATCATTGATCAATTTGTATGATAATATTTATGCATCATGCAATATCTACACCTCAGCAGCCACACCCAGTCTGAGACCAGATAGCCCGTTATTTTTCATGAGATATCAGATAATTACATTGTCATTGTCAACAAACAAAGAAATAACACACAAATCCTACCTATTAAAGGTAGGATTTATGTTCTTCTTGGAACATCGATTGCCGAATGTTTTAGGTACTTCCACCTACCACAACATTCTAGCTGACTGTACCATTAAAAAAAAACCGGTCAAGTGTCGGACCACGCACAATGAAGTGTTCTGTAGTTGGGATGAATTTATCCCAAGAACAAACTTAACATTGCAGTTGAAAAACATGTTCTCCCATACATTCCAATTCCAACTGCCAATGTAGCTTTATACGCACAATATTGGGACATTTGCCATGTTATTTTAAAACCATAAACTTCATAAAGGTTTTCCTGTAATCTATAAATATAGAACTATTTTCTGTTTTTTTTTTTTAAATTTTATCCTCATTAGAGTGGAGCTAAGGAATGATCAATTTTCATAAATTTTCTTAAAAATATTTTTTTTACGTTTTTTCTAAATTATAGAAACAAAAATGAGAACCTCAAAATTAATTAATTTAGGTTACACGTCCATGTTTGGGTCACAGAAATTCATATGTGGTACTACACCGATTAAGTTGAAATAACTTAATCGGTCAATTAGAATCGGAGCAAATTGACTGTGACAGACTGACAGACAGACACACGAGTGATCCTATAAGGGTTCCATTTTTCATTCGTACTAAAAATCTGTGAATGCAATTAGCAATAATAACTCAAAAAGTTAGGGAGAGTCTTCTAAGAACGCTTTCCTCTAGCTATAACGGTTAAGGTACTATCCATTATTACCCCGACTGAAAAATTCACCCTGTATACCTACAGGGTCTTTTTAAATTAATTAGCGAAATTTTACGCAACGCAGTTCTTCTACCACAAAAAGATGTGAGATCTAATGTAAAAACAAGTCTGTTAATTTATTCAGTAAGTACCTATCTATTTGTCATCTTTATTTCTTTTAATAAATAGAATGACTTGGATATCGCACGGCAACATAATCACATTAGAATAATCTACTATTTTAAATAGTCCTAATTAAATAAAGCGCAGCGCTAACATTCAGTAAGTTTTGTCACCTCTAAAGTACTGTATACAGATTTTCATATTACTATTTGCTAGCCGAACACTAGGATAGATCGATCGTTGATACAGCTCGGCAGCGACTGCTTGCGATAGCTCGACTCGGCGTCTATTAGAATTGCTAATTGGCATCTGCGGCTTATAGCTTCACTCTGTATAATATAATATATACGTAGTATTCCTCCGCAATATCTCACGCTGAGCGTTACTTCAACACGGTTTATTGTCTTAGGTTAAGGCTCATTTACATTGGTCGATAGGACTCGTATGCGGGGTCCGCATACGAGATGCGGGGTGCGGGAGATTTCTGTAACGCAAGCCATAGGGCCCGCATGCAGCGAACTGTTTTTATTAGACGATAGGGAACGATTTCGGTATATGGAGAACCTGCATCGCACCTTTGGCAGTTGCTTTGAAGGCTCAATTTCATTGGGTGGAGTCTCCGCATGCTTTTAACCGGTCGATAAATTTCATTGGTCGCTACGCCCGCTACGGGGATTACCCGAAAATGGTGTACCGACCGCGTTATCGAATTATGACTTTTATTAGTCATTACCCCATCTGCGGGGGAGTCCCCGCATGCTGTATATCGACCAAGTTATCGACTAATGAAAATAAGGTAATCTTTTTTCTTTTTCTGGCAAACGAGCCGATGTGGACTATTCTGCCAGTGTCACGTTGAGAACCTGTTTGTCGAAACCGTATCGTTGTAAAACAGATGCTTCCAAATTAATCTTGTTTCTACTTGTAACAACTACTTTTCCGATTGCTAATATAAAATGAAACGTTATTTTTTCTTCCTTCAATTTTTTTTATAACCGCTTCCAGCCAAGAAAACACCATTAAACCAGAAGAAAATAAAAAGGAGGTAAAAGTAACTTGCCCTATTTGACATCAAACAGCCGTAGAATTCAATTATCATTGGTCAATGACCTTCAGTAAACTAATGAGGGCGACAGTATGTTTGTAGGTGTAAAACTGATAATTAGCACACTCGAACGTAAATTATATCAAGTACAAAGAACAGTGTTGACAAGTATTTATCGTTAAACTATATTATAAATAATTAATATTGTAATTATTGTTCGTAAACTGAGTTATCGACCAGTCGGTATTTACAAAGGAAAACTTACAAGGAAAGCCGTCACTACGTATTTGAATTGCAAATAGAATTTCTTTCGGTAACCCACTTCGAAGTATCCTAAAATAGAAATGGCCACGTTTTTGCTAATGAAATGGAATATGTCTCTCGTAAAATATAAGATTTGAATCTAAGGTTTAGCCTCTAAATAACTTTGTCCATAAGAATAACTAAAATATCTGACAGGTTCATATTAGATCGTGATTTAATTTAAATGAATACTCAAGCCTTCAAGGACAGAATTTCGGTCGAGTATCGTAGCTTTCTTGATCCTTCTTACTGTAATATCATCATACCTAATTGCAGCTTTTAACCTACTTGATATCCATTAAGATTGGTACAAAATGTAAATACCAAGGCTTGGTTCGATAAAGTCTGTTTGTAATTGTGAATGAATTCGCGTGATGGCAAGCGGTAGGTAGCGGTTGCCATCAGCTTACGTAATACGTCAATTACCACGGGGTGTATTGCGGTGACACGATTTGGTAATAAGGTTTCTGCTTTTGATCGAAGCCTCAGGAAATATTATGGACACAAGAAATTAATATTTCTTGTGTCCATAATATTTCCAAAATAAGCGACAAAATAAGATGGATACTATTACATAGACATGTTCTTGGGTGGAAACTGCGAATCGGCAAACGTAAGGTAGGACGCCCTCAGGCTAACTGGAGTGATGATCTTCGCAGGGTGGCTGGTAGCAGTTGGATGAGAGTTGCCGAGAATTGAGCTGAATGGCGTGCAATTTGAGAGGCCTATATCCAGCAGTGGACTGCTGAGGCTAATGACTATAACACTGCCCTGTTAAACTGAAAAGCGCTATCTCAATCGGAGTAAGTTTTGAGAAAATTTACTTTTTGTAAATTATAATTTAAGGAAACAAGATTTAAAAAAAGTGCTGGCCTCTTAGTGGTTTTTTTATGTTTTAAGTTATATAGCGCTATTTGGCTTATACCATTAGATGCGAAATTGTTATAGCTTATAGAGATAGCGCCCTTCGGTTTAGCAGGGCAGTTCATAGGCATAAGCTGTAAACCTTTATGAGCCTTGACCTAGACAAAACCATTCCACAAGATTCTATAGTCTATTAAACCTTTGTTTAGTGTATATTGTAGATACCTTCCTTAAATTGACAAGAAGAACCAATCTGATTACAATTGATAGCGCTAATTAAACTAGAGAAAGCACTTGGAAAGCTTACCCTACAATTGCCGTTTAATTACCAACTCTGATTAGATGAAAATAGAAGCAATTACTAACACTAATTAACTAGGATGTTGCTTTTTCTTCACTACCTTTTAGAGATTACCTAGTTTCATAACTAGTCTTATTTCCTATAACGAAATAGAAACTAAAGAACTATGGTTTCTATAGAGATTCCTCAGATAATTATCGGGAATTTACTTTTTCTTATTTTTCTGGAAAATCTTCAAGGAAATTGATCGGCTTATGGGTCGATTCGCACGAATTTTCTCGTCCGAAACCGGCGAATCAACTTTTAAATAATATTATTTTTTCTATAGGCGATTCGCATGAAGTTAAAATTTGTGGGTGACTCGACAACTGCAGAAATACGTATTAGATTAGGCAATTGGCTCATTTTGAATTTTATGCAATAATATTAAGAAAAAATAATTGTCAGATATAGTTCCTAGTGTACTTTTTTCTTAACTTTATTGCATTAAGAGTGACGATTCACCCGTTTCGGGCGAGAAAATTTGTGCGAATCGACCAATAAACCAACTAATGACATCAAAAATTGTTTTACATGATGTTTTATTTGTTGCACACGGTCCGTTTAATAATTCTAATTACTAAAGTATCAACACCTGTTTCAATGCTTACAAATCGATTTGCATTAGATCAACGGAGCAAGCTAAACGTCGACGGCGGGCGAGTGATAAAATAAGCTTCATAATAACTGATTAAATAAACAGCCATGTTGGACTAAACAGTTATCGTCTGTTCGCTAAAATATCGCTTGAGTTGCGGATATGGGTACTCTAAATAACTTCTTAGCAAACGATTATGTAAGCGCCAAACTCGTACGCAGAAAATATTTTATTAGTTCTATTGTAAAATTTAATTGGCCATTGCGAAAGGGAAATAACGATCACGTTTCCCGATCGTCTATTATGCTACAGAGAAACCCACAGCTGATAACACTATACAAACCACTTTCGCATGGCGACCATCGCCGATCGCCAGTCACATTAGCGCCAACAATACCTGACCTCGTGAGAGAAAGTGACTATCCAATCGATTAATCTGTTGAGTCCCCCGGGCATCGGATACCAGACGTATGGTAATAACAGATCAACATCGAGAGCCGTAATTGTTGCATTGATAATTCGCAACTGACAGAGCAATTGCCGGTTGCAAAATTGATACTGCCGAGCGAAAATTCATATTGGAACCTCCTAGCAGACGCCACCACTGTTGACACCTTAACGAGAGCCTTTAAAATGAAATTTCTTGTAAACAAGACAGCGCGAGCGATGAAAGGGAAGCGATTTGTGCCGCTCAATAGCACGTCATGAAGTGTGAAGGGACGCGAGACCCGGGTCATTCATCAGTAGTGAAAGCGGGGCCAACTGATAGTCCTAAATTACCCCGGGCAACGAGTAAGGCCATCGTTACCCGGCCCGCTATAAAGACCCGACAAAATGTAGGAACCGCCGACGAAATTGCAAATCATTCGTCAATGGATAGTAAACGACCTCACCTTGTCGAGCCATTGACATTGACGTAGATACAGGTTACTGAAGCTAACGAGATTGATGGGCGGCGGCCTGCATCCAATTTATTACACGATGACATAATGCCAAAGAACTAAATAGAAAAGGATATTGATGTCAAAAGTGTTTAAGTTCACTTTTGGAATACAAACTGGAGGAGGACGTAAATTGGGAATGTCAGGCACACCGCACGTTGTTGCGGAATTTTGCCAATCTCTGTCGTCTCGTTTGCATTTCGAGTGCACTGTGCACGGACGTTGTGAGGGCCTTTATTTTATCTTTTTACCGGGCAGCTGTTTAAATGAAAGCCAGTTTTTGTGCATTCCTCTCAATTTTTTAACGAGATTTAACTGACAAAAACACGATAGTATGACAGTTATTTAAGCATTCTCTTGTTCTTTGTGAATGTACTCAGTTTTTTTGGGCGAGGGCGACATACGTGAGGTCGCGACAGGACCTCTCAAAAACCTGAAGATTTATTCGAGTTGTCAGTTGTATTTTTAGCGTGTTACGTGGAATTCCATAATAACACGGCGGTGCAAATTTCCGCGATATGTGCGATGTGAGGCTTGTTAGCAGTTGTTAACGCGGTGATGCTATACGATCGTCAATACGTAACGGAACACCGACCATAAGCGGCCGCGACATTATCGATTTGTATTTCCACGAACGCACTACAGGTCAGAGATGATTATGCAGTTTCGAAAATTCTGAAGCGTCATGCCATGCTCATAATTATTGTACCGATAAATCTGATAAACACATCGACTGTTAAGCCGAATGCAAAGCCTCACGACAAAGCTCGCATTAGAAAGCTGAATTCTTAACACAGTTAAAATGCGTTCAATAGAGACATGGCGAAAACGTATTGAACTCATATTAGAGTCGTTAGTCGTAATTGCGTATCATGCAAAAACGAACGAGTTCTAGTCGCGAAAAAAAATCGTTTTCGATTCACAACCTCCATTGTACATGATAGTGATTAATATAATCTTTATTTGCTTTGATTGTGTGTGTCTACGGCGTGATTCTGTTCTCGTTACTAAGCGGCCGTTGACATCAAATAAAAACCCTGATTGGACCGGAGGTGGTTTAACTGTACCCATAGTACAAGCGTCGTGTGATGGATTGGCCTGTCAAGCGTAGTACCTCCGTTTCTATTGTACAGACATCCAATTTCTAAAAGTTAATATTTATTATGGGTTTCAATTAATAATCATATGTTTGGATATGCGAACGATCGGAAATTCATTACTGGAAATTGGTAGAAGTCATAACATAACTTAACAAAATGTTGAAGTAGGTACTTATTCAAGTAATGCGTTTCATTTATCTAAATGAAACGTAATAGCTTTGGTAAAATATGGAAACAGAAAATGCTGTTACGATAATAATAAGCACTTTACTAAACTAGATATTACTAATAAAGCTATCAATAAACAAATACCTACACTAAATTCTAATAAAAATTCCATATTAACAAGGCAAGAGAACTTGACAAATTCGTCTACAGCTCCGTGAGAACATGGAAATGCGTAAGGAATTCCACCAAATGACAAATACACTGGTGCCCAAAGTTGAACAAACCAAAATCAATTGTATTGTCGATGACATATAGTTGTATCGCGTTACCATGAGGTTACCGATAGGACTGATGATAATCACTAGTTAGCGGTTGACATTATCGTAGGAAATAAATTGAGTATTCATGCCATCGCCCGGTGAATATAAATCGATGACAACACACACGGTGATAGCTGCGACATGTTTAACTTACGCTGACACATTACAGATTGCAACATAGAAAATTGACCACTTTTGATGTTGTCAGCTGTTACCCAGCCTAGAACAATGAGGGTAAACGAAAGTGATTTCAGCAAAAATGAAGTCTTATGATTGTGCGAAATCAGTCTCTATTCCATTATGTTTAACAAAGGGAATGATTTCTCTACATACATTTTCCCTAGAAAGAAACTTTAAGGAAACAAGATCTACCTTTTTGGGTGACCCCTATCAAAATCAAATAAAGACTATAACTATTCATTTGATTGAGGATATTACTGAAATCATTTACTGCGTGGGAATTCAAAAAGCTTATACGCATAGTTCATATTATAGTTCTAGTTGAAGCTTCTATAAGCCCCCCCTTACCTTCCTCCATTCAGATCTAATGGCTATACACCTTAAAAGGAGTAGCATCATCTAAGTATGTTTCCACCTTCCCGTTGTCATTGTTTACGCTTCGTAGAGCTATGGAGTCATTAAAACGGCTTTCTCAGACACATCGGCCCTTTGTTCGGCTGATAACTCTATAATAATATGTTCTGGTACCGTATCCTTTGTTCCTAACACTTTAATTAGTTTTTATGATTGGGGGGTCAAGGATCGGAGAGACGTCATCTCTTGCCTCTTTTGTTTTTGACGGTTTGATCATTGTGATTCGCATACAATCATGTTAACTTGTTTGTTTGAGGAATGTCAACGTCTTGTAAGATATAGAGATACTTTTATGAATAACTATGAAATGAAAGTTATCTCAGAAATGCTCAGAAATTAAAGGTTGTTTGATCAATCATTTAATGAATGTTTTTGAAGATTTATTTACAAGATTGGCCGGCTTATTTGCATCATAACAAACTTTAATATAATATCTAATTCACGAAGTTATCATACACAGACCAAACAACATATTTACATATTTAAAGATAAATATCATACAGTTGAAGCAGTTTAATCGACGCTCATTTAAATTCGACGAATGCACTTGATTTATTATTTTACTATTGACAAATCGTTTGGAGATCTTGTCTTATATTTCGAAAGGTCCGAATAAATAATCGTTTGTTGAATTAATCAATTACTTTGTTTTCCTTTTTCTATTCGCTTCAAAGGAGTAAGGTGATAATAGGATTTATGATGCCGTCGACTTCCATGAGGAAGATAAGGTAACTGGTACAATATATCAAGTAATTATTTAAGATAGTGAGAATTTGATAATCTTAATTGAGAAGAAATACCCTGATTAAGGTCTTTCTCATGCTGATGAATTTACGATCGCATACAAACAACTAAACAAAATAAACACGGAACTACCCATAAACGAAATATACAAACAAACAGCAAAAATTTCATACATAAAAGAAATCCCAAGCATCAGTCATACAATAACACAGACAAAGTGTGCACAAAGGAAAATGAAATGACAGCTAATTGTAGTGCCAAATATGGTACACAGATTACACCAAGTGTCTCTGCTTGATACGACACCGCCCGGAATGGACACCTTGACTAATCGCGACACGACCGAACAAAATGGGTCGAAGTTCTTGAGACAGATGCACTTTTGTTAAAAAAGAGTACGTGAGACAGCGAGGGAACTTAACATGCGTTAACTCTGCCTTTACAAGAGCTTAAAAAAAGTCAAAAACATTTTTTAAATTTCGTCGAAAATGTTTTACATGCCACCTGTGACATGTACGTGAATTCGTGTAACGTTTATCGAGTGATGACATCCACTTATTTTATATGACACTTCTGCCACTTCAATAAAATTAATGTAAAATATTTTACCGAAATTGCCAGCAGTTGCATAATAATTTTGGTTTAATATTTTTTATGGCAACCACAAACATCGCATCATTTTCAATGTCTTTCGGCAAGCTGCCAGCTTCAAAGAAATAAACGGCGATAAAGTATAGGAAGAACAAAGGGAAACAGCGGCAAATGATGATTTAACAAAATTACCGCATTTTAACGACAAACATGATAAAAATAAACAGAACAATTTTGTTTGAATGCAATAAAATTCGTGGCACAGATAGTAATCAGCCATCAAACACCTCATTTTTCTTTTTTAATTTAGGTGCTATGCAAATGGACAAGGTTTTTATCAGAGATTTAATCTTAAGAAACGTCTTCGGATTTGGCGGGGAGATAAAATGTCTGAGTGATGGTACAAGTATACTATTAGTGTCTGTGTGTTTAGACATTAGAAAGCTTTTGTGATGATATTTATTTTCGGTATAACAATAGTCAGAATGTAGCTGTACTTAGCGAAGGCTTAGTAACTTTACAGTAGATAGCAGAAATTATAGTGATGATTCAAGTGTTTCTGTTATGAATAATAACGATAAGGAGTTGCTGATAACAGGTGCACCTGAAATCATTTTACAAATGATTCATGAAACCTTTGTGGTTAATTTAATTTCGATAGCCAAAGCCAAACAAGCAACGAAGTCATTCAAAGCGTCAACACTATATGTAGTATTGTAGTTTGTCTTATTATAAGACAAGCTTATTTATTTAAATCGTTTTCTTGATCTCAATTTATAAATCCAAGTCCAAAGTCCGTATTTTCAATACCACTAAGGATTGTTTACAATACATGATCGTTTCCGAGTAAAATCCATTGGAGACGGTGCAGACTGAGGCAGACTTGTTGCAAGCTCGGCTGGCAGAGTGCCAGAGGACATTAATCAGAGTGAGGCACCTGCAATTCACACTCATCCCGTCAGGTGCGAGATACTCAACGAGCACTGTGCGAGATGACACTGAGAGGAGTATTAGATGAAATTTGTGTAGACTAGAGCTTGTAAGTAAGGAACAGTGATTTTCTTGCGTTGGAAACGAAAATATATTACTGTATTTTTTAAGTCTTACTTTTAGGGATTTATGTCGAACACCGCTTATTTTTACATTTTAATCATTTGTTGGTTACGGGATTACAAGACTACAATGTGAGCAATCAGTTTTCAAAGGATGCTGGTTCAAACTCGTCTCGAGGGTACGTTTATAGTTTCTAGCTCGAAAGTATTTTATTTGATCATATCTTATGGGCTTGAAACCACCACTAATTTGGTCACCTCTTAGCTTTTTTAAATGTCAACAAAACGAAGAGCTTTTAACTTAATGAAATTGCTTTTTAATGTAATCTGTTCCACCATGTAAAACATTTCAAGCTAAAGTATTTTATTAATTTGTTTAAAGTAAATGTCAGATTATGACGTAACTGTAGCGTATAGAGCACTAACTTTATGTTACTTCAAGGTCGTCTTACTTAACACATCCATTTTTCTTAATAATTACTTTTTTAGTCGTGACTTAATCTTGTTTGCAGCAAGTCTGGCTCTTAACAATCTATTTTAATTTAATAAGAATTGCTTCTAGAGTTAATTGAAACTGCCAATAATACTAGAATCAACAATACATTAATTGTCCTCATTTCAATCTAGCTCAAATAAAACAATTGAATCGTGATGATACAATAGTACGAGGAATTGTAAAATGAAGTCATTCTGAAGCCAAAAGATGAAAAGAAGTAGTCGTAATGTAAAACAAAATGTAGGCAGATGTAATGTAACGGTGTCTTGTGTCACGAAAAATGTTTTTATGTTACTCATTCAGATGAGCTTGTAAAGAAAGATGAAAAAGAAAACACACAATGTATTGCGGAAAAAGGTTTTCAAATTCAAATGAATTAAATGGACTAATTGAAATGGTGGTCTTATTTGGTTCAATTTTAATACATTAATGCTTAGATATTTTTAGTTACAGATGTAAATAGCTTGTTGTATCAACAAAGGTAACAACAACAACAGTGCTAAAACAAAGGGACATCAAACCAAACATTTGTCGTCGTAAATCAACATTTGTTTAGAGTAAAAAGTTAACATGTTTATACTAAACTAAGCTTATAAATGACAAGGAAACAAAAAGCCACCCCAAAGAGTCAAAACAAAAACAGAGGAAATTAAAAAACGAACATCTGTAGCTAATACCAAATCCAAACTAATTCTATTCAAACAGGATGATAAAAAGCACAACCCTATGGGAAAGAAAAAAGCTCACATCCGGACCTTTAACCATATTTCAATTTAAAGGGCAAAGGAGATAGCAGTGTAAGTAGACGAGAATAAACTAAGAAATAATGAGTTATTTCAGATGGTTGGGATTTCCAAGGATGCAAATGTCAATATGTTTCCACAAATAGATAGTTTATTGAATAAACAAGACATTATGCACCGGTATCGATGAACATGCAGATGTAGGCATATTCTTAAGTGAAGCTCTGCTAATCAATTACTCTCTTCACATTAAATCCATCTATTAACAAACTAGTTTCAGTAAAAGAAAGCCTGTCACGTCAAAGGTATCGGAAATTTTAATTAACCAATGTCATTTATCAACAAGTATTGGATTTGGTAATCACTGTGGGCCATTCAAATTGAAAATCAAAATTTTCTTTATGAAGAATGAGAGTGATTAACGATGTAATGTCACCGGGACCGCCCCTCGTCAAGCCACAATGTTCGAGTCATGCTATATAATAGCAATATTGTAATGCTTTGGCGTGAAGTAAATTACCTTCCGCACCATAATTAACAGTTATTACATAATACCTTAGTATGGAGGAGTCGTAAGTTCCAGCATGCAGCATATATGTAAAACTCAATATGGTCCAATTTCAGGTATGTTCGACTGAAAACATGATGACATGCAAAGGCAAAACTGTTTTGGGAGTTTGTATATTTTTAAGGGTTAAATTCTAAAAGCACTTTTCTAGGATATAAAAATTTCCAAAACTTAGTGTTATGGGCACGCGCACTCAGCCCAACACATCGCTGCACAGGATATGGTAATGGTGGCGGAGAAATGGAAGCCGTCGAATGTTCGACTATTTTAGTATAAGTTCGTTGTAAGGGCGATTTATTTTCAGCTCAATTTCCTTTCCAGACGCACCGGCGGAGATGTGATACCACTTCCACTGAATAGATACGTCTTTTAGTTGCGTTAATGTGGGTGTTTTACGTAGGCCGAATATAGTATGTTTGGATTCTATATCATAGGCAAAAACATGTTCATTGAATTGAGTAACACACATGCAAATGAAAACAAAAGTGGCAGTCACATGGACGAGCTTAATTTGGGTACGTAAGGTTACGATACAAACGGTCTTTGAACATGAAAGCAACCTTGTCTCAATAACATCAGGCACGAAATAGAGGATTAAAGGTGGGATGAGATTAATTATATTAGACTCGGCTCGTCTTTGGCAATTTCAGTTAAGAGGTCCATTCTTTAGGTGCGTTTCAAGGAATTAATTTTATAAATGAATTCGTCAAGATTCTTGAAGTAAATTAAGTTGGAATGAAAACTCTGTTAGATACTGTAATGAAGAAGCTTAACGTTGTCAGAGGCCTGTCTGAGGTCGGAATTTATTAATTTTTATTTTCTTATCAAGTTTTTACGATACTTTTTTCTTGTTCGCAAGTCTTGAAAGCTTATTGCGAATTTTACCTTTGTGATGGTTTTAATGTTCTTTCTTTGATAAAAAGATGAAACTTTAATACAATTTCTCAAGCATTTGATACGAAGATTTTTTTTTTGTTATTTTTATCGTCCAACCTGCTTTCAACATTTATTATAATTTCATCATAACAATTTGATACCATTTATTCATATCAACTTTCTGCACTTTCTAAATCATCTCTAATACCGATACCGCGATCGATTCTGAAACTACCGTCAATTATTGCAATTATAAAAACGAGTTGCCCCGCTTCAGTCTACATTTACGAGTGTTTAATTCTAGTGAAATTCCCAAATAAAATTATCTGTGTGGTTTGTTGCACACCATGATTTTAAAACATCTGTTCACTTGCGGGGTGTGGTCGGGGGAGTAATTTTTCACCGTCAGATGTAAATTCGTACAGCTGTCGGGGCAGGTGGCGGGAACGTGCCCGCTATTGAAAGAGTACATCTTTATTGTGTTGTTTTGATTAATGAATGCATTTGTTTCAGTTGTTGATTTAGCTGTGTTTTAAGTTCTATTTTATAAGCAATACAGATTCATCATCATGTAGGTTGTTAGCTTCAGATACTTTTAATTTGTCAATGTCTGGTACTTTAATAAGTCCTCTAAAATAACTGTAGTAGGATGGTTCGTGCATTGCGTTTGACTTCATTGAATACTTCATTCATGAGATATATTTGATTCGCATCTATATTATCTTGCTAGAAACATGATGTGCCGAAAAATATATGTCTATATTTTCGCGTAGTTAATTTATTCAAAGCAGATTCTATCTTCAGTAACATGCCCAACATAATTACTTACGAAGCTTGTTTTAAGAGTAACATATTATTTCTTCAAGCCAAAATATGTTCAAAGACAGACGGCATCTGTTATAATTTTCTGCTTACACATTTTGCGTCACATTAATATTCCTAAAACGTTCTCAGCCATTATTCTGAGTTGAGTTTACTCGATACGTTTTACCTAAGAACTGTTACAGCCAATACAGTAACAAATGGAAGTATTGTATTACATTTTACCACTTACAAACTATGTTGCTCGTTGGTATGTTCCACTGATGCGTAAAATTGTTATACTTTATTGCTTTGCTTGTTTTCTTTTTCGAGAAACGTGTTATTATGAGCAACAGTAATATTGCTTTCGTCTACAGACTTTTGTTCTCCCTTTTTTTGCTTAACACTACCATAATGACTTACTGACACATCTTTAGAAAGGGTTGTAACAGAACAAAACACTACTTTGATTTTCTCTGTGTAAGGCAAAACGTTAATGACCAAGCAATTTCAAGTCTCAGTATGCACTACGTGACACCGTGAATTATGAGCTTTCCAATCTTGGACTATAATATCAAAGGCTATCTTCTTCAAGCGTTCTTAGTCGATATTCTCAATAGCCGCACCTCGAGTAAGGATAGAGAAATTATGAAAACACCTAGAGAGTCGATAGTTATCTCAGATACTGATGTCGACTATCCCACAGTTGTCAGTACTAAGTCGGCGCGAGCGCAGGTTGCCGTAAAAGGCGAGGACCGTCTACGAGATACAGGCGATCATAATCGATGGAAAAACTCGGTCCTACGAGCCGGACTTGACCTCTTTGAAACTTAGACACCCATTACTTCACGTAAACCTTCTGCACCAAGAATATTATTTTTGTAGATACTTATCGTATTTTTTGGTTAGTGTCAAGTTCTTTTAGCTGGAGAAACGTGACCCATGACAGTTTCGTTTGTGAGATTATATCGAGGCCCTTAAAAGTATTAACTGCAGAATAATGGATCTTAAATCTCAGCAGCTGTAAGCAAACTCGGCGAGATTGTGAGATAAAGAGTTGTTTGTATCGCAGATCGGCTTTGGGATGCGCTTGCACATCTGCCTGCCCACGTGCCACCCTCGCCCGCGTAGGTTTCTCCTTAGGTTTTTTGTTATTTTCTCAAAGAACGCATTCATCATTTACGGGCAGATGCGTACGGTAATAACATGTTACATTGGTTAATTCATTCTTTAATTAAATTTCTTTCTCCCCTTTGTTTTGATTCCGCTGCGTAGGCGTCATTCGGTTTGTTTACCATTAGAGTTGTTTTTATTTTTGAAGCTTCCATTCCATTAAGGTAGGTACTACGTTTAGCTGTCGTGTGAGTCTCTTTGGCCTGAATTTGGGCGCACACATGTGCGGAACGGAGTCTGTTTTTTGTCAGTCGACATCTGAGGTCTATTCCGTAACATGTGCAAAATTTATATCCCTCGCCATCAGCAACAGGATGTTGGAGATTGTAAGGATTCTTGATCTATTCAACGTCTGACATTTTATAGCTTTATTAATGCTACGTGTTACAAGGATGAATTAATTTATTGTTCGCTTCTCGCAGACAGAACAGACTATTACAGACGTATACTGATATTGATCAATGTACATTATATCAAGTAAACATAATATTCGGATTAATGATTAGTACCTATGTAAACTACAAGCCAAAATTTGCTACTCTGTCGAAAGCTTTGTTAGTGACTATTCAGAACATGTTATAAAGGGCTTTTCATCTACAAATCGAGCCATGGGCATGCTTATAGCTTTGTTGTGTAACCTCTATGGCGGTGATTAAATCTCACCATTATTATTAACTGGCTCCATTCAAACACCCACTGTCGTTCTAGGCGGTTCCGAACTATGCCGTCCACCCACAGCGACTGGTCCCGTAGGCGCACCACGGTCACACACACTAGCTTTTATTCATATATCGACTTCTAAACTCAACTCACTAGGTTCGATTGTTCGCGCTAACTCAAATTTACATTCGGAGAGTCAATGTCGCCTGACAGACACAAGGTCCGCCATTGTTTTGGCCGTTTTGGTGGTCCGGGTGGAATATCGCCGCGCTCATTTGAATATTTTAATAAATAAACCCTTGCTCCTCTCCGAATCCTTTATCCCGTGCCAGATCTCCCGTGTGCTGCCACCACGTAATGTGTGTACGAATGGGTCGTGCGTCGTGCAAGCCAAGATCATCAGATCATCCAGGTGAACAACAGCATACCAACAGTAACAGTGAACATATCCATAAGAACACATGCAAAAATGTATTGGAAGACTTTATTTACCATTAATTTTCATGTTACTATTCAAGAGGACCATCGGCTCGGTTTACACACTACTTTTTTACTAAGTAAAAAGTTCCGGCACTAGAAACACACATTCATCGTAGTCGAACGTCACAAACACTGCAGATAATCCGATCCGGTCGTAATCGGAGTGCACTAAGTTTTGTCACAAGTTATTAAACACTCGTCTAAGAGTTGCACCACCGAAACGCGCGTCCGTCCTTGCGCTTAGCGATTGGTAGACTGGCGCTGGCCGGGCGACGCACGCGGTGCGGCCGGCGCGGCGCGGCCCGGTGTTGCCGCGCGGTAGCTCTCCCCCCTCCCTTCCCGCGCGACAGTTCCGAACACTGCACCCAACAAATCCGACGATAGCTCGATGGGACTATCGTGACTCGAAACCCACCTTTTGTATGAAATTTCTTCTCGTTTTTACGCGGGATTTCGTTTGAGGTCGTGATTTGACGGACGCGCGATACGCTCGTGTGGCCCTTGCGACGCCTGTTCGGTAATATAATAAACCGAGATTGTACAATTTATTTACGCTACGATACGAGACCGTTATCTGGCGTGTGGCACTCGGTGGTGCAGCGGCAGTGTCGAGCGCATCGATAACGATGCGACACAATCACACTCCACCATAGCACCGTGAAAGATGATCTCATAGATACAATGTGGACAACACGTATCAATGATAATAATATTTTTCCAGATGTGAATATCAAACAACATGTCAGTAACTACCAACTATAAAAGAAGACGTGAACTCGTAAAATTGAATGCTACATAAAGATGGATGAAGCTCGATTACATTTAAAAGTTGAAAGGTGTAATCGATTAATCATTTTATATAAAGTCGACTGATGATGACTTCCAAAATATTGAAAAAAATGTGATAATAGGTACAATAATCCAATAATCCTATTTTGGAATATTTGCTTTGAATCTTGAAGTCTAAGAGTACTGAATTTCATATTTCAATTTCATCCATTATTTTACTACACGAGCCGTCAGCTTTCGCACAGACATTTATTATATCCTCACTCGTTCATCCATCATGAGGCTTTCTTTTCGAACCCTAAAGACCTGTGTTTCAGATTTCAAATTTAATTTTTGGAGAGGATGAGGCTGCTTGACCCAAAATTATATCCATCACGCTAAAATGGAATCTTCCACTCAAGTAATTAGATACATAATTCCACCCCGGCACGCAGATCGTACAGAAGCGATAAATTGTTAAACTAGTTTGGGATCAGAGGCATCAGAGCCCGTCTATCAGCTTGGGGCTCTCTACTTTTAGTTTTATTTTCTGAATAAGTTCTGGGAAGGTCGGACCTCAAGGACGTCTGACGGGTCACGATTCCACTTCGTCCGTTATTATTAACATTATTTGATGGAAGCTAGACGTTGATATTAAAACTTCGCGTTTTCTGTGGGATTAACAGAAACGAGTTCTAATTAGTTCAGCAACTTGTGCTAAAATTCAACTTTTGTAATTTGTCTTATTAAATTTGATGTCCGTGTCAATAATGAATTAAGGGTATTGCTCTGGTTGGAAATCAGAGCGAATGAAAGTGAAGCCTCAGATATAAGTGTTGAGTCTCTTAATTAGGATATTTTTGAAGACGGATAATTAGCTAATAAAACCGGTGCTGTTGGTCATTGCACTCGCTGAGTTGAAAGGGACCAAGATACGCGTTTCGAGAAAAGATTGGATCGAAAATTTTTGCCACTTGAGGCTACTTTCAAACTACATATTGCAGTGGAGAATGGTAAGAAACTTGGAAAGAATTATATAATTTTCGTAATTTCCTCAGCTAAACACTTGGAGGAATGATTTAATGAGCACCTTAATTGCGTTCGTGTATTGAAAATTATATGCTATTTTGCAATCTGTACTTTCAAACCAGGTTTGTTTTTCACCCAGTAAGACATTTAATTTAACTTTATTAAATAGAGCATTGGAGAATATTATCTTAAAACATATTGATGTAAGGTGCATTTATATACAAATACACGTGTGACATTTAATTTCCGCTCCTTTCAGATACCAATCTAACTTTGCTTCGTAAACTTGCAAAACTTATATATATATATTAATGAATTAATGAGACTCGTATATCATAGCAAGTTACAGTCAAATGGTATGTTTTCTCATGTTTACAGTTCATATCTCATTTCGAGAATAAATACTTCTTCAATAGCTTTCGTGTTTGCTTCGTCTCTTTCATTGGTGTCCATTGAGAATTCAGCAATCATAGCATTATTGAAAAATCTGGGGATTCAAATAACCATTAATATTTTTCTTCTTTTTTACACGCTTTGGTCCTTAGAGTCTTTTACATGTCCAAAATAAAGTACAAATTGAAAAAGGCTTCGTATTTTCTCTTCAGACTTTTCTCTTTTGCAATATTCATTCTCCCGCCACAATATTTCATCGGTTGAGTTCATAATCGCGTCTACCTACGCTCTTGGGAGCCCTACTTGTCATATGTCCACGCATTCTGTCTTCACTGCTTCTCTTTGTTGACATATCGTATCATATACAATTTTATTTCTGTCCCTCTTTCAACTGGTATGTGGTCTTTATTTACAAACAATCGTTCGGATACCACATTTACTACAAGACACAGCTAATCTATTCTTTAAATAAACTATTAATACCAAAATACAAAATACCCATGTTATTAAAATTGGAGATTCATCGTCAATCATTATTATTTTTTCTGGCAGCGATCGGTTATGGTTTATTAATTTAATTATTATGGCAATGTGAGGTAACATCTTCCAAAACAGATACCGTATCTTCTGCCTGTGGCTTATCGATAATCTCATAATTAATAGTTTATTAAAAATTCTATAGTTATTGTATAAAAAATTACGTTGACCTAAAGCCACATTTTTTTTTTACAATCCGTTCAAGCGTACTTTTAATACATACAGAAATTGAGTGATTTACTCATAGTTATGTTTTAAAACATTTATCTTTTGATCGTTTCAAGAGAGCTTAAACTTACCAAACCAACCATCAGTATTTACTTGATTTTGTTGTAGAGATTCTTTTGACCTTTAAAACGGATAACAAAGAATCAGATCAGCATCAGTGCATTAAAAAAGTTATCGCGAATAAATCGATGTCATTTGTCCCTATCGGAAACTTCTTTAACGTTAACATTTTTGATCTTGATAATATGGTGAAAATAAAAGACCAATAAATGGCGCCGCACTGTGGATCGAAAAAAGGCTCTCGAAGAAATAGGAGCTTAAATGTTTGTGTTGGTTTTTTGATTAAAATGGCTTCTAATAGCCAATATTATGCATAAATATATCATAGGATACAATCAGGTAGGCAAACAAACAACATATATTTTTTTTTGCAAAAAAAAAGTATGTGGCTAATGCTTATATCTTCGGAAATGAGAAAATAATCGTTATATTCTTGCACACGGTGATGTAACTATTTATTTATTTATGATTTTTTGACATACCTCATATAACGAGACAAAAAAATCAAGTACGTCAAAAAATCAAAAAATAAATACATAGTTACATCACCGTGTGCAAGGATATAATAGTTATTCTCTCCGTTCCAGAGATATAAGCATTATCTCCAAAAAAAAAATTGCGAAAAAAAAAATGTTTATTTGCCTACCTGATTATTTTATACCTATGATATATTTATGCATAATATTGGCTATTACTAGCCATTTTCAGCAAACAACCGACACTTTAACATTTAAGCTCCTATTTCTTCGAGAGCCTTTTTTCGATCCACAGTGCGTCGCGTCGGGCGCAATGGACATACATATTTCTTCTGGATACGTTATTTAAACATTTGAATTGTAATCGACCACTTAAAATGCAAAATCAATATTTTTTATGAATTAATCAGATATAATCTGCAATTAGTTTCCATGAATTTAATATTTTAATGCCCGGATTCTTCAAGAACATTGATTAATATTGATGATTTATAAAAATTGCTGCACGAGTGTTTTACAAAGTGCAATGCATCTTCTTAAAGACTCAACGAATCAACGTGTTTTAACATCCAAAAGAAAAACAAAATAGGATAGTGAAGTTATTAACTTAGTCTTAAACCAATGAACGACTATTAAAAGGGCACGAGCGATACAAATAAACGAAAGACGCAATCTGGCAATAAAATGTCTCTTTCAGCATCACTATGTGTAGCCGAGTACAGATATAAATTAAATAATAATTAAACCGTCAAGCTGTTCGTCCGTAATGTACGACGTGGCATGTTCATTAACAAAACTTTTTCCACATGTTTTTTATTCGGTCTCTTTTTATTGATCTTTCATTCAACTGATTGTCTGTAATGGATTTACTTACAATCTCATTTAATTAATTACGAGTGCATTTAAATTGGTAAATAGGTGCGTTCTAGAAGCGTGAAGGATGTTGCTGTGTTTTAAGATGTGACATCATCGCTAAGATTTTTGTTGACGAGGATGGAAGTACCAAGTTTTCTGGTCCTTATGAATGAATAAGACGTTGGTTTCTTAGTTCCCGGAGCTGCATATTTTTTATGCAACTCTTTCTACGGTTTTGTGAAATTATTTAGGAGCATGGCATACGTTGGTAATGTCAACAGAAAGAGGTCTTTTATATTTGAGAAATGGTATGGATTCAGCGTGCTTATCACACATAGAAGGCTTCGGTATTATAGAGTGATTTGCCGAAAGAATAGTTAGCAAAAGCTTTATTTAATTTTAGCCTACCTTGTTTATTATTAAACATGATTTCATATAACGCAATCATGTTTTATATCATAAGCGTTATTTTATCTACTGATACGTTTGTAATCTGTTCTTTACCCATGTAACTAATTACTTTGTGGATCGGATGCACTGTCAGAATATCAAATCATGTTTATTTTTATATCTGACGGGGTCGTGCGTTGATTGGCATTCCGTTTGCATTTAATTACGTAATAATAGGTAAGCGAAGACGAGGTTTGTGGAAAGACGAGAAAATTATTCTAAGGACGCTCGTGAGGTCCTGCCTAATTGAGAGGCCTTTCTGTTTCGTTTAGCGGTGTCTTCGTGAGAGACAATTACTGCCGTATTCGATCTTGAAAGATACTGTTTCGAAGACAGAATAGACTTTATAAAACTTTCTAATTAGTAACACATAACTTCACGGCTGTAATTAGGCAGAGGTGTACCTATAGTACAGTGTACACCCACAATTCGCCAGTTATGTTTAAGCTTTAAGTCGCATGTCATAGGGAGTGAGCCTATTGCCATCAATCGGGCACAAATCCAGATTCCGGGCTGAAACTGAGTTTTTTTATAAGTAATCTTATTATTGTTCTATAAATCAATCAATCTACCTAGCCTTTTCCCAACTATTTTGGTGTCGGCTTCCAGTCTAATCAGATACAGCTGTATACCGTATTTTACATGAAGCGACTGCCTATCTGACTTCCACAGCCCAGTACCTGGGTAATACGATACCTTTTGGTAAGACTGGTGTCAGACTTTCGGGCTTTTGACGACCCGTAACGACTGTCAAAGATCCACGAATGACAGCCAGGACCAACGGCTTAACGTGCATTCCGAGGCATGGAGGAGTCTCGGTATGTTAAGATGGTCACCCATCCACAGACCAATACCGGCCAGCGTAGCTTAACCTGATAGATAGAACCGTGCGGCCGTTATTACTTAGTCACGAGCTCCTACAAAATCTAATTAATCACGAATCTAATTAATTAATCATGATATTGTTGAACATGGTCCTTTATTCCATGGTGGTGTGTTCCGTGAGATCCAAAATCATCAGACTTGGTGGATGATTTCACAAATTGGTGAATAATGATTGTAAGTTATTGCTTCGTTATGAGTTCACAAATTGGTTATTCTTCGGAAATGATATTTGAGTCTCCTCTTGCATGCGACAACCTCTAATAAAAGGAGGATGAAAAATATTGACTTTCAAAATTTGATTTAATGGGACGGGATCGCTTGTTAAGACACTTTTCTTCTAAAATCAATATACTATACATTTTATTCAGTCAAAGTCAAAGTGTAGATAAGAGCGTAATCCTATACTATAAAACGAGCAATATTTGTATATATTTATACATATATATATATATATTTGTAATCAAGTTCTCTAAAATGGCACTAATGATTTCGATGAATGTTGCAGTAGAGGGGTTTACGGGGGCGAAAAACCGATATACCCAGGTCTCATATCTGGGAAAATTCGTTTTCTCCGTATTTTCACCCGAGCAGAGCTCGGTCACCCAAAATTTTAAATAAGATCGGTTCCTAAGAATAATGACATAGCAGCATGGAATTAGTAAGTACCCTACTATTATGGCAGTATGGAATTAGTAAGTACTTACTATCATGGCAGAATGGCATTAGTATGTACTATCATGGCAGCATGGAATTAGTATGTAATCTATATGAAATTAGTATCAACTATCCTACACGATTAAATGAGCATTTCTTTATTTTCACCCGAGCAGAGCTTGGTCGACCAGGTACTAATAATAATCTGCAGTTAGCAGTTTATGGTTTCAGTTAGTTAAAAAAAAAATATTATGAACTCTGCTGCCATTTACTTGGAGCCAGTTTTTTTATGTTTTTAGTTCGTTTCTAGTCTTTAATTATTTCTTTACTGTCTCGCAAAACGGTAAGAAAACAGTTAACAACTTCAAAGAAATAATGACTCAGAAACCAAACTCGTGCTGCATTTGCATCGTATTTAATTAAACAAATCCTTATCACTCAAGAAATAAAGGCGATTTTTGTTTGTGATGTGAGTTTACGAAACTTTTTCCTTGGTCGCGCGCGAATATGTCTTTTGGATATTTTTTTGTGTTTCACAGTTTAAAATTCCTTTAAGTTTTGCCTTAGAGACTATGCTTTAGTTTATTGTAGATGATTGTTGGTCCCTGGGACACTGGTCCTAAAGAGGCACATTAGTAGGTAAGTCATTTTAATGTAACTCTTATTTCATTGTGATAAAGGATAAAGGACAAACTCACGGCAATCATTCTAATTAATACCTTATTACCTTAAATTAGTTGGGTTTTACGACGACCGTCAATGTCCTACCTTATTTTTTATTTTTTTTGGGTGGGAAATCATCAAATGACTCCTCCCGCTCTGGGCGGAGCGAGAGGGAGTGTCAGACTTTTACTGACTAAAACCCACCCGTGTTCCTTCCGTTGCCTATGTGCTGGGGCCGCGATATCCCTTTCAGACAAACCCGCAACCCCAGCAGGATCAATGTCCTACCTAAGGCTAGCTAAACCTGAACTCAGTTCTGTCCATTTTAGTCTAAAATAAGCCATTACACGATCTTATTCCATAAAGTCCCTGTTTTTCCTTTTTTGCGGAAACCTCACGTGACAACTGTCATGTTTTTGAGCGAAAATAACTTAACATTGCGCGATTGGATGGTCGTTTTATAACTCCTTATGAGGAGAGAAGGACCATATATGAAGAAATCCAGGTTAATATATCCTACTTGTGTCGGCCAATCAACATATTTTGTAAAGAAATGATTTTTGTTTTTCCCTCAGAAATAAGAACTGTAGGAGGAATTGAAACAGTTATATGGTTCCGTAAAATTGGTAAAGTTATTGTGAAAAATAATATTGTGAGTGTAGGAAATAATCGTCCAAATCTTGGACGACGGGCCCTACGGAACCTACTACGCGTTGGAATGGGCAACGAGCTTCATATTTCTGACTGACCGACCTTTTGACAATTCAACAGTATCTGTAATTGGTTTATTTGAAATAAATGCTTTGAGTTTGATTTGAGTTTGAGTTTACGAGGCTTTATTTTAGATTTCGTTGCCCTCCTCCTTTTAGAGGGAGTACCTTTTATAATCGGAAAAGGGTTCTGTTCTCTACGTCCATAACTTACTCGGGCCCCTTATGCCCGATTTCACAAACACTAGGCGTCGTTTAAAGTATTGCCTAAATATTTTTACCATGCAAAAATATTTAGGAGTTACCTACATTTAAGCGTCAACTAGTGTTAGTGAAAACGAGTATTTATGACTTTATTAGGCAACCAAAAAAATCTAAGTAAGTACCTATTTTGAAAATAAATACAAACTCGTTCATTCATTAAGCTGTTTGATACGCCTGCGCAAGTAATTACCTGTCGTTGGCCCATGATGCTAATTCATGAAACATACCTACAGTACAAACATAAATATCTACCTACCGGGAGGTATTTCATATGTAAATGCGTTCTTCCTGCCAACATCCAATTATTTGTGCTTCGGTCCGCGGTAAACGGAGATAAGTGCGACTTATAAGTAGCACAGGTTTTACTGTTTTAACCGACTTCCAAAAAGGAAGAGGTTCTATGTTCGTCTGTATGTTTAAAAAAAAAGTAAGTATGTCCGTCGATATTTTCGTCAATTATTGTGGACCGGTTTTGAAAATTCCTTTTAAATTTCCAGGTCCAAAAAACGAAAATTCAAAACCAAAGACACCGACTTTCGAAATGAAAATTATTTTTCTCTTTGTAGAGTTTGTTTTGGAAACTGGTTGTTTATTTTTGTAAAAAAAATTCTTAAGTTTTTTTTTTAATTATTTATTATTTCAATTTCAACTTTTTGAGGACCTTGTTCCATCATCAAAAAAATATGATATGACCAGAACGGTGTGCATCAATAAGTTTAAGTCTGTTACAGATACTTACAGTATCTTTAGAGCATCTTGATATCATGCTGCAACATCCCCAAATTAATTGGAAAAAGTGAGGGGATGGATAATGTTCCGTTATGTGATAGAAATAATTTATTTGCATATAATGTAAGTATACAGATAAGATGTCATTTTTATAAATGGTCCCGATACATGTTACCTTACGGAATGCAACAATTTCAAACAATAGAAACTCTTTTCCAATTTGGGGGATCAGCTGGTAATACCTATCATGAGATGATGAAATAAATAATACAGGTAAAACTAAATTCATGGAAAGCGGTTTGACCAAAAACAACCAATAATATGTACCTACCAGTTTTAATGACAGAATTTGACGATAGACTTAATTTAAAACAGTTTTTTTTTTACCTTTTATGAAGAATGACAGTTGAGGATTCATTATTCACATTACAATCTAGCTATCTATTTTGTGCGGACTTTAAGTAAACAGTTAAAATAACAAATAACTAATGTTTTTTTTTGAGTTATTTAATTAACCCCACGCTTTGTATTTTCTGCCGTCGACAACGGACGACGCGAGACGCTAGCCGCATGAAGGTGCAAATGTTTTTGGAAGTAATAGAGCTAGGTAGGTACTGTACAGATCGAAATGATCGATTTCCAAAAAACACAAAATACGCAAGGTACTTGAACATATTTTAATCTTGGTTGCTAGTAGGTAACGTCTTCCAAACGGGCCGCGAGTCATATACTTAATTTTTTTATATAAATAAAACTAATTGGTAATCCCTGATCTAGCCTATTAGCTAATAAGTAATTTAAATATAACTTAAACCGCTAAATAACTATACAATTAAGAAATCGTCCAATAGCGTCTTTCTTATTGTTGGAAAGTATTGTTTATAATAATAATTATACATTTTAGTAACGAAAAGTAAGGATAGGCGCATATATCGTATTGGGTAAAAAAAAACCTGTAATTGGTAGATGTAAGTAGAAAAGTCATCGTCATCATCATTTCAGCCGAAAGACGTCCACTGCTGGATATAGGGCTCCCCAAGCACCGCCACTCCGACCGATTCTGTGCTTCCCGCATCCAGCGGATTCCTGCGACCTTCCCAAGGTCATCGGTCCACCTTTTAGGAGGCCTTCCAACGCCAGCAGATAGATAAATTCACTTTGTATTCAAAATGCTTGATCAAGGAAACCAATCGTATTAGGATGTCACCTTGTAAGATGTCTGTAGCAAAACTCGTAACAATCAGTCTCATTTATCTTTCACAGGTCATAACAGACATGTTATTCCAGTCCATGGACTTAGTCTTACTACAGACATAGCACACTTCGTGAAAACAAAACATTTCATAACGGTAGGACAGCGATAAGCCGGTGCCGTTCCGTCTGCAAACAATCGATTGTTTGCATTGAGCAACAATCGATACTCCATGATTGATCGATAACTAAGTAAGTACATCCTTATCATTGTTCTGATAATACTATCGATAATTTATTGGAATTCTTTTTACCTCGCCGGTGTTATTTACAATTTTACTGCAATCGACGATAAGTAGGTACATTAAATACTTCTTTGTGGTCGTGTGTGGAACTAAAGGTGACTTCATTACGAGAATATGTGTCCAATTTACGACATAATTATGTGTTTACATTCGCTTATCATTGATACTACGAGTATATTGCGGTCAGTAACCCAATACTTAACGTGATGTCTACGTGGTGAAAAGGGTTAAAGACGACGGTATATAAACAATTTGTAAATACTCTAAGAGCAATAGTAATTTGAGGTGCCTCGGAAAGCACATTAAGCCGTTGGTCCCGGCTGTCATTCATAGATCTCTGACAGTCGTTACGAGTAATCAGAAGCTCAAAAGTCTTACCAAGGGGTATCGTGTTACCCAGAAACTGGGTTGTGGAGGTGAGATAGGCAGTCGCTCCACATAGAATACTGTTATTCAGCTGCATCTGGCAGCCGACCCCAACATAGTCGGGAAAAAGTTAGGGAGATTGAATAGTAATTTGAGGTAAATACTTACCTACTAAATCAATTTTAGATAAATTGGGCAAGGTACGTACATTTTAATTTTTAACGTAAAATTCAGCCATTACATTAATGTTGAGGTTTTCGGAAGTTGCACCATCCAACTTCCATCTCCTAAATTATAACACAATAGTCAAAGAGATACAGGAAAGTATCCTAAACGTCCGCTAACAAATAACAATGTATTTTAAATTAAATTTCCTCGACGTCACCCAATACTGTTGTGGTATAAAGCTATATAGGTTTACAGCGTCATAGAATAAGAAAACCTTACAGAAGGGAAACTCGTGCACTTTCCTCCCGAAATTATTATAACAGCCGCAAGGATCGCCGTTCGCCCAAAAAAAGAGGATTGTCAATTATGGAGATGATCCACCAAGCGCGTAACTTTTGCTGCAAGCCTCCACACAATCCTGACACCCTGACTTGTATTAAACGTTTCTTACCCCTCCAAGCCTCGGAAAAGCACCATAATCCGTTGGTTCCGGCTGTCATTCGTAGATCTTTGACAGTCGTTACGGGTAGTCAGAAACCCGAAAGTATGACACCCAGTTTTACAATAAGGGGTATCGTATTAACCAGTTACTGGGTTGTGGAGGTCAGATAGACAGTCGCTCCATTTAAATACTGGTATTCAGCCGACCCCAACATAGGAAAACGCTAGGAAGATTGATTTTTTTATGCCCACATTTAGACGTTCAAGGCGAGAGTGTCGCGCTTCTGTAAAGTATTTATTCCACGGTAGCATTCCATCTCATTTGACACAAAAACTCAGTAACTGGATAGCAAGTTTCCCGCGCGCTAATTGGCCGAGCGCTTCAGTATAGGATTACGAAGTAGAACGACAATGAGTTTTCGACAATTTTGCGACGAATTGTGTTAAGATTAGCTACTGTGAAACTTGAGGGCCTTTATGTGAGAATAAACGGTGTAATGTTCGCTGTTTGTGTTTAGGTAAATTGCTTATGGGTTTTTAAGATGGTGTGAATTGAAAATTGATGGGAATAAAAACGTGAGGGAGTAATTATTTTAAAATAAATGAGAAACTTTGGATGCATGGCCTTCCGCTGAATGCGAGAATCACAAAATCGGTGGATGTGACGACGCTTGCGGGAGGCCTGAGTCGAGCAGTGGACGTCCTTCGGCTGAAATGATGATGAAGATGATGAAGTAACTTTGTCGGATTCAATGCTGACTAGTCCGGTGACGGATGCCATAAATAGAATCCGCGCCACCACGGAAGTCCGGCGGAAAATTGTACAACTACATTTTTTTGTAATGCAGTTTGATGCAATGAGATAGACACTAGCGCCGCGGCAATCGCACTTGAGTCACCTCATTATCTATGTTTAGTCAAAGTCAAATAATTTATTTCAACTATGCACATGAAAGGCACTTTTGAACGACAAAATTTGTAAAAAAATTAAATTGATTCTAGTCGCCAGTAGTTCAGCGTAGTTATGTTAGTTGTCAGGTTTAGCATAGGTAGATAAAGCTGGAAAATTGTAACCTTGGCTTGGTATCTTCTATTTTAAAACTTCCGAAATAATTTGACCGACACATAACAATAATAAAACCGTCATAAATCGTGGTGTTCCTACAGCGTGTCATACCGTCAGCGTGGGGCTATTTTCGACAATTTTATTTGCATATTTTAACGCTCAATTGATAGGGGCCTATTAATTTAGGGTTGGGTAGGGTCCAATCTACCGTAATATATTTATGTTCTACGAAGGGACATTACGATAGGGCTATGGGCAGTGATACCTCCGATAAATTGATAAATGTATCGAAATTTGATGAGAAGTTCCCGCCATTTCGTCTGTGTGTAAGTATTTTTAATTTTTTTACACAAGTAACCAGGATGAAAAATAGCCTATCTTGTGCTCCAGGTCTCAGGCTTCCTATCTGTCAAATTGCATAAAGATCGGTTCAGTGGTTCAGCCATGAAACGGTAACAGACAGGCAAACAGATTAAGTACTTTCGCATTTATAATATTAACGGAGATTATCCCACGGGAATGTATTAACGGGATGAAAGTATCAAATTTCTTAATCCAGGTCATGGTCTATCTATGTGCCAAATTTCATCCAAATCCGTTCAGCCGTTTTAGCGCGAAAGCGTAACAAACAAACTAACAAACTCACTTTTATATTTTTATTATTAGTTAGGATTATATTAATAAGTATATATTATATAGATATGGTTAGCATTTATGTGATAATATTTGCTATTTATCTAATTAAATCTTAACTTGTTAAGTTAATGGACTTAAAGATAATTCTCTAGAATTATTTTAATTAATATGATCAGATATCAAGATTGATTCCGATTATTGATAGTTTTATTTAATTATTCTAATTATGTTAATGATTTATCTAGTAGCTATCGACAGTTGCCATCAAAAGATAAGCCTGTATTTAACTACTTTCGTTAAATCATAATGTAAGTAAATCTAATAAGAAGATTGAGTATCTTTTGATTGAGAATCTATCTTTCTTTTATGCATATCGGAAATACCATAATTTAACACTTCCGTGATTCAGTGGTAAGATAATGCACAAAGATATTAATATAAGGAAAATATTAATTTTGTTCCTTCCTAGAGATGCACTGGCCGATTCCTATAATTTACGGACCGCTAACGGTTAAAATGAAGACTCTTTGTATCTTTGCCCATAATGAAGTAAAGCCCTCATAGCTTTGCATAGTAGACCCTCCCATATGGAAGTAGCTACCACAGGTAAAATTAGCTTACGAATCTATTTATTTTTGGTTTATAGGAACCGAGCGTAAGTGCTCAATGTGCTCGTACGCACGCGTCAATGGCAGAGGCAACTGCAGCCGTCGTTGACGCGTGTTGAAAGAAACGCGTGGTGTACGAAAGGAAATTTGAATTTCTGCAGGTTTATAATACGTATGTATAGTGGATAATAGCTATCAAAGTGGCGATTTCAAGATGACGACGATTATGTCTTGATTGTTTTGATTATAAACAACATTTTCAGAATCAACTCCTCTGAAATTATAACATACATAACTTCCTTCACGCCTGTATTTCTCGAAGGGATAGGCAGAAAAAACCTCCCACTCTTTTTTTTTTCTGCCTATGGGGGTAGTGTTAGGAAGAAATGAAATTATTAATTCTGTTAACAGGATATCGGAACCGATTTACCACGCCAAGTTAAAAAAAAAATCAAGGTGAATCAGACGCAGGGGTCAAAGTCACGCGAGAAAGTCCGAAAGGGATACCGTGGCCCCTGGCAACGTACAGACAACTGAAGGAACACGGGTGGGTTTTAATCAGCAAGAGTCTGACACGCCAACTTCTCCCGCTCCGGCCAGAGCGGGAGAAGTTATTTAATAATATCCCACCCAAAAAAAAAGGGGTTCAGAGTCATTGCAATCTATGTAACAACACTGCCTTACAGACTACAACAATATTACATGACACATAAAATAAAATTTGTCTTTTTCTAATGCTGGGGACGCATCTACGTCTATCGTGACGAAGCTTCGCACAGTGATACAATACACGCAGATGAGACCAACCATTATCGGTTATCGTCGCGACAGTTCGGGATGCGTAGGAGTTAGGACTTATCGCCCATGGCAGTACATAATAAACGTGGCGCGCGGTCGGAGTAGCGTTGGTAATTTCAACTGTTGTGTCCGCGGACTGCGTAAACGCTCTGTCCAAATAATGGAGGACCATCTTGGATTATTGCATGATAATTCGTTAATATTATGAAGCCGCTAATGTGACCACCGCATTAAGGCTCGTGTAAGGCTCGTGCAGACCAGCGCGACGCGACGGCGCGACGCGACTATTCAATTCAATTTCTAAGAAAACTGTGCGGTATAACAATAACCGGCGTCGCGCTGGTTTGCACAAGCCTTTAGCGCGAATTTTTTTTTGTTAGCAAAACATACGAAGCTACGGCACGCATTGCTCTGTCACGATAGAAGCAGATGCGGCTGGAGCATAACACTATATTAAATAATAGAGATAAAACTGACAAGTCGTGTTTGCCCCGACAACCCATAATTTCACGTTTGGCTGGTCCGTATACATCCAAACCGAGTAATGACGAATCTAAATTTATAATTAATGTGTTCGTGGCATATGGCATGTGTTGAATGAATTATTTATGACTGTTTTGTGATAAAAATAACAGCAATTATTCGGGGTTTGGGTAGGCGTAACGGAAAGGAAGTTCAAGTATGTTATTTACGGTTTTGAGTTTAAATAAAAAACAAAGATAAAATATAAGTACTTATAGGATAATATCATCGTCAATTCTGATCAGCCTTTTCCCTACTATGTTGGGGTCGGCTTCCAGTCTAACCTCCACAGCAACCCTGGGTTAACTGTCAGGGTGTCGGTGTTCAGTAGTAGACTAACCTTTGTGTTCTGAAAGGATTTTTAATTTGTACTGTTGTCAAATAATATATCAAGTAAAGCCTACGCGACGCGACTCTAAAAAACAATTACTAAGAAAACATCACGATAGAACAACTTTCGGTGTCGCGTCGCGCCAGTCTGCACGAGGCTTTATTTGGCCGGCTAGTGGAACAGTACGCCGCAAGTCAGTGGTAAAAAAACCGGCTAAGCGGCCTCTTATTCTATTGACACTCCGTACTAGGTATCATTTATTCATGATGTGGCCAGTCTAACACAGCCGTAAGCAAAGGCAAATTTAATAATAAAAAATAAAGCAAATAAGGCAGATTTACTACTAAACTTAATCCTAACTATCCTATCTTCCTAACTTAATAATATTATAAATGCGAAAGTGAGTTTGTTTGTTTATTTGTTTGTTACGCTTTCACGTTTTAACTACTCAACCGATAATCATGAAATTTTGCATACACGTGGCCAGGGTTACAGAAACCCGGAGGACACGGTGGAGCATACGGTGGAGGTCTGCCCGGCTTGGGCGGAGCACCGCCGTGTCCTCACGGAGGCGATCGGCGGCGGCGATCTTTCGCGTCCGGCCCTGGTTCAGGCCATGGTTCGGAGCGAGAGTGCATGGGAGGCCGTCACTTCCTTCTGCGAACCAGTAATGCTCGCGAAGGAGGAGGCAGAGCGCGCGAGGGAGAGGCAGGATTCGCGCCCTCGCGCCCCTAGTCGCCACAGGAGACGCCCGCGCCCCGGGCGTCGGGAGTCGCGAGCCGACTTCCGGCCACCGTAGGCACGGGCTTGCGGACGGTGAGCAATGGGTAGCTCGCCGTCCGATAAGGACCAGGCCCGGGTCGACGGCGCGTTGTGTTCCACGCGCGCCACAAAGCAGATGTCAGCACCAACTGACGGCGTCCGTAAGGACCAATGCCTGCTGGGGTTGCGGGTTTGTCCGAAAGGGATATCGCGGTCCCGGCACACAGGCAACGGAAGGAACACGGGAGGGTTTTAGTCAGTAAAAGTCTGACACACCCTCCCGCTCCGCGCAGAGCAGAAGAAGTTATTTGATAATTTACCACCATCAAAAAAAAAAAAAAAAAACCGTGCGATGCAGGAGCGGGCCGCTAGTATATTATAAATTCATTGTCGAAATAGACGACCTCGTGTCAAAGAGGCGCCAACTGCTGGCCTGAATTTTTATGAAAACTTTCATTATTAAGATTTAAAAACTGTTTTGTCGTTGACTGTATATATTTGAGTGCACTAGTGATAAAGCGCTTCTACTAAGCACTCCAACAACTACGCATTTTCCACTGTTCCACTTTCCTGGAAAATCGTTTATTACATGAAAAATGTATTTCCATAGAATTGTTTACTGATTACTATTGCACTTGACTGACAGCTGTCATAGCCGTGAAGTGATTTATTTGTATCACTTTTATCCATTCTCACACGGGGTGACGGCAACTCAACGTAAACTGTTTGGCAACGGGCGTCACCAACTGTGATGCAAATGGTGCTCACATGGCGCAACTCAAGTTGTATTTCATATTTTTATGAAGTCATTTCCTCATTCATTCATTCATTCATTCATACCAATTGTATGAAAATTGCGCTGGCAACGACCGAGCGACCTGCAATGTTTGCGTCGCCGCTGAAAACTAATTTTGGGCAAGTTGCGTCGCGTCAGATCCGCCATAGAAATGTGCTAAAGCGTCGTGAAGACTACTGCAGACGCGAATCTAACAAAAAAAAGACGTGTGGCACTCGGAGACTGCCGCGGTAAAGCTATTGCATAGCATTTTTTATCAACTTATGCAATTTGTGTATCGCGCATCTTAAAATTTCACTCTATGGGGGTGTTAGGTTATTTTCGTTACGGAATTTCTGGATTCGGTCTCCACGCTCAAGGCCCGCGATAGAAGCTATGCAATAGCTTTAAAAAATCTAAGAAAGAACAATTACTGGTGTTGCGAACCGTAACGCGATTGGTTGGGTCTGGACGGCATTGAAAGCTGCCGTGCTATTCTGTAAACATCTCACCGTGAATTATTGGGTGAAGTGAGCTTGATGTGAGCTGTCGTTGCACCTAAAGCTAGTGATTGACACAGCTCACTTCACCTCACTCTTCATGGTGAGATGTTTACAAAATGGATCGACAGGTTTTACTTTTGTCACCTCGTGTGAAAATGGCCTAAGTATTCTTTGTAGTTTGTATTAAGCGCTATGCGGATATCAATCTTATATTCATATCAAAATAAGTAAGTATCTTCATCTTCTTCATAAAACAAATATTGTCAATTCAATTATCATCATTAGATGTTATAGGCACTTATTGTTTGCGGTTTCTCCAAAAGTAGGTATTTCTCTTAATTTTCTTTACTCAAGTGTTTTTCCCACAGTATTTTCAAACCACAGACGTACGAAAATAAAAGCTTTAAAGCAAAGACGTCTTTATTGCTAATAACCTGCCTTATAAGTGATTTAATTATTGCACGATTGCTAAAGTAAAAACTAAAAAGTTAAATGATTTGAGCAAATGGGTCGGCAACAGAAGAGACTTCAAATAACTTGAAAGTCTTTACAAAGAACTTATTATGACTCTTAATAACGTGGGTTCTTAATTTTCTAGTACATTGTTGCAATTTATTTAATTGATTTGAGGAGAAAGAAAATTGCATTTCTGTCAAGAATTAAGATATATTGCCCGCTTAACTAATAAACTGGAAGAAAGGAATACATAATATGTAGGAAGATGTTAAACAACATAAAATAACTAAACATTTTCTAGTTAGAAAATCGAGAAAGTAGCTCAAGTACCTAGTTAAGGGGGATTCGCTAAGGTAGTCCACGGATTTCAAATTTTCTTACGTTTTTTGCAATTTGCAGGTCAGTGTCAGGTTAAAAGGGGAAATGGGATTAAAATATGATTCGCAACTGAACAAAATATGGCTTTAAAGAATTATATATAATCATTAGAATCAGCAATACAAGAATTATAAATAAATAATAATAAAATTTATTTGTACACTTGAAAAACATACATAAGTACACAGGATTAAAAATATATTGTACAATAGAGTCACGTTAAAGGGCGAACTGAAGCCTCCTAAACTAGGCCAAAAGCCTGTGTTTCAGGAGCCAAGGTTCCTCCAGGTATGACATACAACTGGTATTAAGTGTCGTACAAGTACTTATAAAGTTTAACAACATAATTTAAACAAACAATGCCTTATTTAAAAACAGTATTAGTTCATTTAAGAGACAATTGTAATAAGATTCTCGGTAATTGGCCTCAAATGACATGATTTCGTGAAATAGTCAATCAAGTAATTTGTATTGATGATTTTTATGATTAATTCTATAAATAAATAGGTATTTGATACGGCCCCGAATCATATTTAGATCAACGATACAATCTAATACTGAACTGATACCTGAATTGCAAAAAACATAAGACAATTTGAATTTCGCGGGCTATCGCTAAGTGGTTTGGATTATCGTATTTTTTTTTTGGAAAGGAAAAGGAAATTTTGGTTTGGTCCTTACATACATGTGTCCATTTAGATACCAATAGCAAGAACCTTTGACAAGACACTTAAATACAAACCAACAGAAGAAAAAACAACAAAATAAAGAAAGTAAAAGGAACTAATAAAATTCTGAAAACGCTCTTAATTAAGCCCTTACAGGACCAAACCATTACATGAAGGAATGCGGCAGAAAACATAAAAACTATAGAAGCAAAGCCGGCACGTGGGCGACCGCTGCCGGCCCAATTATAATAATGGATATTATTTTTACGACACAAACGAACATTCCCGTTTCCTACGAAGGAAATAGAAATAAAACACCGGTAAACGAAAGACAAAATAAATGTTACGTGCTGAATGAAACGGGGATAAAAGCTTAGTCCGTGTACTGTTTTATTTATTACAACCGCGGTCTAAATTAAATTGGAGTTGTAGATACAGACGTAGGTACATGAAAATAGGAAGCTTCAGTTGCATTTGTTGCAGTTAAGACTGGATTTTTAGGACTAATAGCAGGATTAGGACCAGCGAGGTAATTGAATAACACACATACAATGGCAATGCCTATCATTTTGACAATTTAACAACATTCATTGCGGCATTAACGTAGTCGATCAGACAAATTTTTCAAACAAACGAAGCAATGGATTAGCAATGTACTTCAAAATGGATTGTGATTGAACGCGAGTGTTGTACAATTGGGGTCCTGGATATATCACCCCTTTTATACATAGCATATGTTTTGTGGTTGAAGCCCTAACTGGCAACGTCCCATTGAATTTTAAGGTAACAATGCATTATGTAGAAGCAGGTGCTACAGTCACCAGTGCGTCATCGAGGAACCTCATTAAATTACACCTTTCCCTTAATTTGACTTGACGTCAAGCTAATGCATTTTTTTATTTTCCTTTCTCAAAAGCTATATTGAATTTCATACGTGTTTTACTCACAAGTATTTCTTCAAATAAGAAACAAACATCTTACGTAAGTGAATGCCTGTGGAAATTCAATCTGACATGGCGGACATGGCAAAAATATCATCAGTATTTATAAAACAACAATTACAAAAGCCGTGTCTAACCACACAAAGACGACACGGACAGACAAAAAGAGTAATTACAAAGTGATCAACGCTAAAAACACAAAATTCGTTGTTGAAACGGTATGCATCGTCGAGATACAGGCTTGGGCCGCGAACGTACGGCCTTCTATAATTGTTGCTTTTTTATACACTCACCTGAAGGTCGATGGAGTTAAAATTTAATTGCCCAAAACATTAATTTAGTGGGAACTCGTTTGCAAAATTAAGGACTTCGCAAAACTGTTGTTTATTTGTGGATGGTTTTGTGTGCGTTGCTCAATTTGAACTCACAATTTTTGGTTTATTTGGTTTGGCGAACTATTTCACTGGGTCGAATTTAATAAAAACGAAGTATTTCAAGTATATATATATGAGTAGGCCAATCATATATTCTAATCCAGCTGTTCAAAACTAAATGACTATAGGTAAACATGTTTTGTTTATACAAATTGTTTTAATTTACTATTTACACTATCATTATCGCCAGTTCCAGTTCTAATATGTAAACTATTACAAATATGTAAAACAAAAACGGCTCTACAGTTGTTAGTGACAAACAAAAGCAACTCAAGTTCAACAATTCAAATTCTTGGCATAGTGTCGTGTCAATCCATCACACCGTGCCAATAGTGTGACAGCATGTCCTCCCCTTGAATTGTCTCTGGTTACGTGTTAATATTAACTGAGCCCCTACACAACATAGCTACAAATAGAGAACATACAAGTAATAAACCTTAAGATTTGTTGGAGAATTTTCCTTGTACACTTGGGCTTCAGGAAATAGTGAATGCCTTTAAACCGTTAGCTGTTATTGGATGTATGATTGAAATGGACAAGAAGCTTACTGTTAACAAAATTAAAGAAGTAGTTTGTTTACAGTTATACATTTCATCGCTATACCAGTGTATACGTTTAATAGATAAGTGAGAATTTTACTAACCTGACTTACTTTATCAAAATTCTGTCTTGAATCACATTTTTTTGTCAAAACTTTATATGTGGCTCTGCCAAATTTCAGGCTAAAACTATGAATAAGTCTATCAACCTTTCCTCGGTCAATTTCTGAAAGCTATTTAGCAATAATGTCAAAATTGTAGTACAACCAGAGCCCGCGAATTCGGAGCATAAGCCATCTATTTTTAAGTCATCGACAGCGTATAACTGACAGTTTATCAACACATGTGGCAAGTATCCCATGTTTACATGAAGCACTGATTACTGTTCACACGATTCTGTTTTACAGTCGACAGCTTCGTTTTATTATTATAAATGACGACAGTCTCTTGAGTGACGAGATAACGAACCCTAATAAGGTATAGTTAAGTTATTTGAAGCGTTTAATGGTGATCCTTATGGTAAGTTTGGGGTTAATAAATAATGATATGGTTTTAACGCTTACTTATTTGTAGGGTTAAATCACTCACATGAAATTGGAGTAAGTAATCATTTATGTCAGATTAGGAAGTCCTTTGTAAGTTGTGTCTAGCAGACCCTTGCTGCAGATGTGCATCATGCTAGAAAAGTTATCATTTCTATCATAGAAAACCATAACGGTAATGAAACGCATGGATATGATCTTGGAACGTTCATACATATAATCTGTGAAGATCTAATACGCACTACGACAGTGGTTGAATCGACCATGTTTTCCCATCGGTACATTATTTTCAACAAAAAGTCAAATCTTCCTATTCAAAACCAAATGCAATATTGAAATCGAAACTCCAAAATGTTTGCAAATTTCAACGTCATTTGTTTGCAAGCACACATATTAATTTTAACGTTTCACAATGTTGAACAAGACGCAAGTTCAGTGTTTGCCCGTTCTTAGTTACAAGTATTAATGGGGTATGAACGTGACCGGCGGACGAACGTCGTCTCTATATATAGAGGCTTCGTAATGGCTTGTATTTCCTTAGCTTAGCGGGCTGCACACTGTTTTGGGTATCAACAAGCATGTTGTTTGCAAGTGGAATGTCTAATGGATTTGAACAAAGATCTACGAGTGAATTGATATTGTGGCAACAACTGCAAATATTGAGGTTCTTATGTTTTATCTCAGCTGGTCTGGAAAAGCGTAAAGCCACCATAACAGCGTTATATGTAAAACTGCTTACTGCTTTCTTTTTGGGTTTCTATGTAATGGATCTAGTTACCTCAGTAAATAAATTATTATTAAGATATGCCTTTGTCAAAAAAAAATTTGGTTTCTCCTTATTGGATTCCCATTCATGACTTCATATTACTCCGTATCGACTGTATCTCTCCTCTCTTTTGAACCATTTTTTATAGATCTTTTTTCTATCAGCCTTCTACTACGTACACTATTAGTATCCTATTACGTTAAAAAAGACCGTCTTTAAAAAGAAGTAGTAGACGCACCTTGATCATCAAATAGATAATCCCTTCAGATGATCTGCACAAGAATAGACCAAATGATAGATTCACAATCACAATTTGTCATTTTGTCTATTCTACCGTCGACAAAACCCGTTTCTATGGTGGTTATGCTACGTGTGCAAGTCTATGAGTCTACCACACATTAAAAAAATGTACCTATCTTTTCTCAGTTCGTCTCCAGTCCCGTCCGTATGTCCGCGCATAATGAGTTGTATTTCCTCAGCTTAGCACAGTACGCACTATGAATCCCTGGTATTTGGCTGCATCTGACTGATGAAGCGCCGCGGTGCTGTATGCATACAAATTATCGGCGCAAATCAATGGCTGACATTCTCGCCGTGAGAGCGATCCGCGTCGGCGTGACAGACAGATGGATTTCTGTAGTCGTTAATCCGTGGATTGACGTAGGAATTGTATTTTTAAGTTTGTATTTTTTCTCATGTTTTCCAATTTATGGTCTTGTGTTCTTTTCGTTTTGTCAAATGCAGACATGCTGTATTGCCTACAAATTCATCCAATTGTTGACTAACTTTGTTAGTATAGTTGTAGCCATACATTGCGGTGCATAAATACCAACCTTCTGAAAGTACCCGATATAATCATCATCATTTCACCTGAAATACGTCCACTGCTGGGCATATGCCTCCCCAAGCACCGCCACTTCGACCGGTTCTGTGATTCTCGCATCCAGCGGATTCCTGCAGCCTTCACCAGGTCATCGGTCCACCTTGTAGAAGGCCTTCCAACACTACGTCTTCCGGTACGCGGTCGCCACTCCAGAACCTTTCGGCCCCATCGGCCATCTGTTCTGCGAGCAATGTGCCCTGCCCACTGCTACTTAATTTTGGCAATTCTTCGAGCTATGTCGGTTACCTCTGTTCTCCTACAGATCTCTTCATTTCCGATTCGATCACGTAAGGAATGGGACTCATTAGAAGGCTGAAAGTCACTTATGGAGAGGGCTATGCTTGGTCCCGAAATACTCCCAATAAATTTTCAATATTCAATTAATTACCAATCTACACTTAATAAGCAACCTTACCAATTTTATTAAGTGTACATTAACATACCTACGACCCAAGCCACATACGACGACGTATGAACCTAACCCTCCGAATATTCAAGTAATTTGAATTTCATATGAACAAGGCCGTCAAAGTCAACACTTGTGTGGCCAACAGGCATGAAACAACGGCCCTTATGACTCAGGCCCTTGAAAAACGCGACCGCTGCTGAACGATAGACCCTCTTCAAGATGTAGTGGGAATTAATGACGTAACCACTTGAGTGGTGTTATTAATTATATGTTTAGACGAGGAAGGAAGGGAGAATTGGTCAGAAATTTCTGCTTGAGGTGTATTAGATGGAAGAGGGGATAAATCGAAAGAATAATCAACAGTATCGACAAAACGGAGAGAATTTTTTTTAAACTGTAAACTAAGTAAATACTGTTTCATGTTGGTACATGTGATTAGTGATGCATAGGTCATCACTAATCACATGTCACTCACAATGGGCCTTATTAGAAGGCTAAAAGTCACACAGAGAGCAATGGAGAGGGCTATGCTTGAAGTTTCCCTACGTGATTGAATCAGAAATGACGAGATCCGCAGGAGAACCAAGCGACATAGCCCGAAGAATTGCCAAACTTAAGTGGCAATGTGCAGAGCACATTGATCGAAGAACAAATGGCCGATAGGGCCGAAAGGTTCTGGAGTGGCGACCGAAGACGTAGCGTTGGAAGGCCTCCCATAAGGTGGACCGATGTAATTGTGAAGGCCGCAGGAATCTGCTGGATGCGGGAAGCATAGAAGCGATCGAAGTGGCGGTGCTTGGGCCTAAGTCCAGCAGTTGACGTCTTTTGGCTGAAATTATGTGGGTACATAGAAAGTCGTTAGGTACCGTTGTTTTCATTTACTAAGCTCACCTATTTGATGACGATGCGCTGGAAACTCAGCTTATTAAGTAGGTACATGCTGATCGAAATATGTAGTACTAGAAGTTAGAATTTCTCAATATCATGGTTCAGAGCTAGAATTATCGCGGCCAGTTATAGCTGGACTCATCATGAAACCAGTAATCAGAAGGATGACGTGATAAATTTAAAATTGATATTCATCAGGTCGCATGCGATTTCTCGTCATAAAACCTAATGGAAAATATCTAAGTAACTACAGTGTTCAATTTAAAGAATTTAAATTAGGTAATGATTAAAGAAAAATAATGTTAATTAACGAAGTCACGGGTTTTTTTTATCGCCTTTAAGCACAATGCTGATAACCTCAATGTCAGAGGTGACGAACATAAAAATATTAAGTCCCTAGTAGCAAGTGTAACTGTACTTAAACAAAAGTATATCACAATAAAATTTTAGTAAACATTGAAAAAATAGGGCGATCGTAACATAACAATAATAGGAGCTAATAATGACGGCTACCGAAAACAAGATAAATATTGAAACAACGCAAAAAATAAACCATTACGAACGGGCGAAACCCCATCGATTCACCCTGTCCGTGGCATGCCACTGACAAATGCAATGACAGATTTCTGGCCCCGTTTTTGTCTTCCTTGCAAACTTAATTATACCATCGATACTCACCTTAAAACTTAGACATTAAAACACATTTTCCCTCGCCTGAAATGTAGTCGTACGATGGCAGGACTTATCTATGGTATTTGGGAAATTCCCTTTAGTGACCGCACATTTTTTTTTCTTTTTCTTTTATTGTTCTGTGGTTAGGGCTGCCGGAGAGTTCAATATTATGTAAATATTATTTTACTTTACCACTTAACATAATTAATCCTTAGTCGGTTTGATTTGAAAATCGCACCATACCTGTAACAAAAAGAAACGTGTTTTTTTAATAAAAATAATTCGATATTACATTACGTTTTATAATACGGTATTATAAATTTATAACATTTAAAAACAAATAAATAAAAATAAATATTTCACATAAACCTACATGGGCACTTATGAAACGTCAGAAGCTAGGTGCACGGTTGCAATTGGTCGTTTCCTATGGAGAAGAGCCGGCAAGAAATTCCACGGTTATTCTTTTAAAAATAATTGTTTTTTATAATATTTTCAAGTAACAGTATTAATAGGTATGGGAGGACAGTGTAAAAAAAAATAAATTAAGTATTTATAATATTAATAAATTAATAAAAATAAAAACCTATTTTAAACGAAATGACCTGGTTGCTATTACAATAAAATGTTTTAAGAGAAATCCGCACAACACAAATGGATAAAACAATAATATTATGCAAAAAGTTTCTGACAGCGGTGGGATTCGAACCCACGCCCTTTCGGACTGGTGCCTAAAACCAGCGCCTTAGACCACTCGGCCACGCTGCCTATATGGAGCAATGATGAAATTAGCGGGTCTTTTCCTATTAGAGATTAAGGGATCATAGCACTAGACAGCAACGACCACGGCCAGTGGTCGCAGCGACCAGGTAAACTATAGAAACCAATACGAATCGCGCACTTGGTCGCAACGAACTAACCGACTAAGTGTGCGATTCGTATCGGGTGCGCGAGATCTCTACATAAGAAATAAGAATGAAGTTGAAAATACAGGAGACATCACATTTTCAGCCTATACATGATAAAAAGTACAAACATATTTATGGATGCAAAAGGAAAACAATATTCGGTGTTTAGTGATCGGAAATTAACCGAACAACCTACTGCTTTTAGTGAAAGCCATGACTCAATACAGCACTCACGATCATTCAAAATCAGAAAATCTTCAGGATACTTTTTTAGAAAATAATGAAGGCACGATTTCTCGTATGTATCTGGTAATAGATTATGCAGTTGCTCTAAGTGTTGGTACCGCTTCAAACGATGCACGTCGCGTTCAAGCAGATTGTACTAGTGCAATAAAGTTCAGTTAGCAAGACAACTAGCCCATAGCCGTGGCGTACCATACTAACCCGTTTCCCATTGCTGACAACCACAATAATAAACAACCACTAGCAATCAACCCGCAAATACTATCAATTGACTCCACTGTCCCTTCACACACTATATTTTCCATCCATTTCAAGAGCTACTATGGAAACAATTATAGCTTCTAACAGATTTTAAAACCCTAATTTGCCTGCAAGTTCAGTACTCTCATTATTGCCAACGCATTAGACCCAGTACAAGGTCTAATTCCGAGTGACGCACCTCATTTACACCAATCACTTGTAATAGGCACTTATCTGCTCGCAAGACGGCCAATCATTATGGATTTATGCGCGATAATAACTTGGCCCTAGTCAGGGTACGCCTACGAACTTATGTGGTTGGTACACCCGGGATATTCATGAGTTGTGTATTTTTTATGTCTGTTACTATATATTTACTATACTTAATTTGTATTGAGTATGGAGTCGACATCCTGCTCGTTTTTATTCGTTTCTTTTCCTCTAATAACTGTCTCACTTGTTCTTGTATCGGAATTTATTATTTATCATTTTCATCTTTGTCTGGGGAATAATCCTTAACCTAAATTGTATGATGAGTCAGTGCTATTTAGTAACGCTTTGAAGCTCCTAGATTCTTCTTCCTACGTACGCCCATCAGGGTCTTAAGTATAGATCGTTTGTTATTTATGATAGTGATTAAGTATTTAAGCATACGCTTGCGTTGTTTAGCGATGACAGATCAAGCAAACATGTTATCTTGGAATCAGGTGAATCGTAATTAATTATTGTAAAGGTTTTCGACTGCGAGTAACATGATATTAATTACTCTATTAATATTCAACTACTAGGTCGCTTAAATATTCTGTCATATCTTATTACCATTGTCTTTGAGTATAAGTCTTCGATTGAAATAAAAACAACCTTCATTTCAATTGATCATTGAGACGTATCACACGACAACGTTATCGAATAATTATCTAAAGAAGTTTGTATTAAACATTCGATCTCAAGCAGCTACTCAGATTGAATATTGCGAAAACACTCCAATTCATCTCGAGATTATGGTAAGATTTCATAGGTACAATTCTATCGAGAGTGAAACATCTACAAGGAGAATTTCTTCGAACAATACACTTAGATTTACTTATAACGCGAGCCTCGGAAAGCAATCACAAAAATCGTTCCGTTCAGACAAAGGCCGAATTGTGTCGAACATAATTTGTGGCCCCAGCATCCTATAACAATAAATCTCGAATGTCAGCAGATTTACGACACTGTAAACATGCAATATCATCAAACTTATTTAAGTGCGTATAAGGGATACCATTTTGAACATATTTAACGAAGCCCTGACTTAAATCATGTTTCGTGAATTGTTTTCGATTGGTTTCAATTAATAAAATATGGATGTAAAATAATAAACGGTCTGATTTATAGTGTACCTTGATTAATTCGGAAATAAAACGAAAGGTATTAAATTAAAGGTAAATTAGTGTTGAATGCGTTGTGAGTAACGATATGTTCGCAAAAATGAAGAAGCACCCAGAATGGAACTTTGTAAGAAGTCTGGAAAAACGTTAAGATAATTGGAAAATCGCAGACAGTTGAATGAACTCGGAAAAATTGATTACCTACACTAAATTCGTCTTGTCCAAGGATATTAAAAACCAAATCCAAGAAATGTATAAAGAAGCCAAAGTACCTATTCATTCGCGCCAAAATACTGAGATTTTATTATTCATTTTGTTGATCATAGAAGTTTAATAACACTATAACTTTGTTACAATCCACCATCTTGAAATGTTCAATCCGAAAAATTTATTATTTTTAATATTGGAGAAGTTAACATCGTGTTCATAATGTTGATATTAAAATGTTAAAGTGTTCAGTTTTATGTTCCGTTATTATACTTAACGCCACAAATGTTTAGGTGTTTTTTATTTATGATTTAATTTAGGCAATCAAATATTTGATATGTGGTAAATAAAATATTGTCACAATGTTTATTTTGACTCAAACATGCAGTTCTGATAGCATTCCCATCGAATTTATTCGTCATAAATGTGTTGGTCGTCTATTTCATGCCTAATAAATGCATTATCGAAAATCAAGTAACGGAAAATGGCTATTAAATCGATAAATAAAAATAAGATTAAATACGATGAATTCCACCGTGTGGACTTGACCGAGAAACGCGAATTAGTGAGGAACAGCGGGGGCAAATTTTTGTGACAGCCCAGAGCTGCTCGTAAAAAAATCTTGCCTCCCGTGGTGCCCATTTGTTTAGTTAATGCAGTTTCTACGAGCTATGAACATCGTGAATTTTTAGCTTGTAAAAAGACACCGTCTTCTGTCTGACTTGCTTTGGTGACGAAAATTTTGATTATTCTAGGGAGGGATTTGGCATTTCTTTCGATAAGGTGAGATTATTAAATAAACACTAGGACGCGTCATTTGCAGGAGCTAAACTATCTCAGATTCAAAGGCCTTCTGACATAAAGTAGGTATACTTTCTTGGAAATGTGTACCTTTTCCGATATTCCCAAATAGTCCAGGAACTCGAAGCCCAAACAAAAACATTTCATCAGACAAACAACACAAACCTATTCCATTACATACGTACTTATTGTAATCCCAAATAACGTTGTACGAAGAAAACCTACACACAATTACAAAGGAAAACCTCTCGTCATTCCGTCAGTACCGACGAATGCCGAATTGCCGACGATATCTTTCGGAGGAAAGATTCATCACATGTCTAACGGCTCGTAGGTAGTAACGAGGGTCGACGCCCGAAAGGGTGCATTTTGGAACGCGCGATAATCCGCGCTAACGGCCGGCTTATAAACTAGCCGGGAGAAGGATTTCATCAGCGATTGTTTTGTGATCTGTCCGATGATTCGGTGGATTTGTTTGTATATCAGGCGAAAGGGTTTAAATTGAACTTGTAATGTTCAACATGTCGAAATTAGATTCACACCCACAACCGAATTTGAACACAAATAAGTACGTAGGAGAAGCAATTCAAGTGTTAAACCCGAATATATCGACAAAACAGATACAAGGTGTGGATTTGGAACCCTGTCACGAAACATATCTCTCATCCTATCATGTCCTGAAAACCCCAACACCTGCAATCTGAGCGACCTCTGCAAAGTCAACTAACAACGCTGTAGAAGTGCAAAGGTTTGGGTCCATAGTGCAAAATTTTGTCATATTATCGATACAAAGTGGAAGAACAAAATATTATACAATGTTTTATCTAAAAAGGTTAGGTTAGCTAAGCATAGCTATCTCCAAGATGACTGGGTAGCCATGAAAGCTATCTACTTTTACATTCTCTAATAATTTAGCAAAAACTGGTCTCGTCGGTGCTACCTTTTCAAGTCACCCATTCAATCTACTTCAGATATTATTCTCACATAGTTAATCATATCCTAAGTAAGCCCTTAAGCAACACATGTTAACCACAAGATATCATGATTGATTAAGCAAAAACTGGGCGGATAACGTGGATAATGACACCCAATTATCTGAAATGATATTAACGCCTAAACACACACCATGTCTTACGCAAATCACTGCATTAACCAGATGATCATGTCACAGTGAAGTGAAACAGAAAGACCACTTCCCATATCGTGTGAAAAACACATCACAATCCGGAATATCAATTGGACCAACTTTTTCAACAAAAACTGCAGTAAGAAGCTGAAGAAGTGTGCGCGATTATAGACTCACTTCTAGGCAATTAGGTAGATACAACAAAACCATTTTCTCGAGAGCTAAAATAACGAAATGCCGTCACCAGGAACTTACTTTGCAGCGATATACTCGTACATTCAGTCAAACATAAATGCGCATTTTTGACTGAACAGCAATCTTTAATTTACTACAGTACAAATTACAATTAAAGGAAAACATGAAGAAAAATGGGCCAGAAAAGGCATAGTCTCATACCCCACGAGCACCCTAATTCCGTAAAGGTCAGAGAGGCGCGTCGGGAATGCGCGGCGCGACTACGGTAGAACAATTTCTGTGAAGTTTTCATAGAAATTGTTCCATCGGAGTCGCGTCACGCCTGTACGCGAGAGCCTTTACACACTTTCTTCATAATTCGAAGGATTTTATAAGAAATTCCTAATCCATTGCTTCAAATGTTTGAAAAACGTTCGTTTGCTCGACAACATAAATAACGCAATGAATTTTGTCGAATTGTCAATGAAATGAAAGGCATTGCAATTGTTAGTGTGTTATGCAATTGCTGAGGTTTGATTTAGGTGATTACATGAAAAAGATGACCTGCCACCACAAATACGACAGTTTAATTTCAATGAGCGTCAGTAGAACTTCTGCATCTTCTCTGTTCTACAATGATGTTGATGCAGCCTGAGTCATATCGGCTCCTAACTTTTGCAATAAGTCATTTAGTTGAGCAGTAAAGGGTCCCCTTGCAATATATTGCCCCCTATAATATTCACTTCCCGTTTGTCTATTTGCTCCTTGTAAGGGTGTCAGTATGACGGATATTTCCGTTGGGTTGGGTTTGACAAAGTTTGTGACGAGGTTTGTGGGGTCAAATCTGGGTACGTATTTAAAATTGAAGATGAAGACTTTGGTAATATAATTGGCCATTCATTTCTCTCATTTAGGAATAGGTACCATAACATCACGCCTGTATTCTCCGAAGGATTAAGCAGAGACGTACCTTTAGTACACCCACATTTCGCCAGTTATGTTTAAGTCCCATGTAATAGGGGGCGAGCCTATTGCCATCAACCGGGCACAAATCCAGACTCCGGCTGCTACTGAGAAGTTCCTGATGGAAAACCCCAATATCACTTTGCCTGACCTGAGAATCGAATCCAGGTCCTAATGTACAGCAGTGGCGCTTGTAACCATGAGACCAACAAGGCAGTCAGTAGGAACTAGGTGTGCGATGATAAAGGACGTACCATGGTAAAAAATATTAGCCGGTCAACAAGGTTAGTCAAACTGAAAATCTAAGCATTTATTAAAAAAAAACCAGTTACAGGCACTTTTGAATTGTCAAGGGGTCGGTCAGTTAGAAAGGTGAAGCTTAGTTGCCCATTTTAAAGTAGTAGGTTCCTATGGAGAAGAACGGGCAAGAAACTCCACGGACCCTCTTTTAAATCAACTACATCATTCATGTTGAAATTATACATGTGAGAACAATGGAGAAGACGTGCGCGTTAAAAGCTTCGGTAATAAAAAGATAAAAACAATTCAAAAATTAAAATAAGCCATGGCAGCTAAGAGATGACCAGTTCTTACTGACGGCGCCCGTTCACGAACATGACGCATGGATCAGCACCATTCTACTCAACTATTTTGATGGGAATTTAATGATCCAACAAACGCGCCACCACGTAGTGAGCTGACTGCTCAGGAGCAGCTAAAGAAAGGTACTTAGTAAAACAAACCTAGGTAAAGAAAGTAGATAAAAGAAAAGTTTTAGTACTTAAATTTTTGATTCTATTCTTCAAGGACATAGCTGTATGTTTATATTGTTATATTAAAGTTTAATAAGTTTTCCACAACAGCTTTAAATATTTTCATTTTTAAAAAAACAAGGCGGAAAACAACGGTTGGCCAATTTCTTTGCGAAAATGTACAAGAACAATTCACCTGATGATGCTGCTTTACTTGCTACTCACATTGTATTCTTATTTTCCTCATCCAACTGCAGCTAGGGTAATTCTCCCAGTGTAATATCAACCTTGTGTTATAAAGTTAGGGTTGTTTATTGGTTGTGGTTATAATAGGCCATCAACAACACGCATGATCAAAGCCAGCGGGGTACAAGTGATTAAAATAAGTACGGATTTAGGTGCGGCTGCCCTAATAGGGGGCACCACGCCCTATTCTGACCTGACGAACTTCGCTTCAATGTTTTGTGGTAACTACATTAGTGGAAGTATCGCTCTTAGGTACTTCCATCCCTCGAGCATTGAGCAGAGTGAAAGAGAAAGCGATAACAACATGACGACGTAATTTAGACACAATTTGTTATGTCATTCACGGTTTTTAGGCAGTCATTTGTTTTAAGTTAACCTTTTTTTGACAGTTTGTAAAAGTTAAAAGTATGTTAACTCCAAAGGCTCCTAACGAAAATACGTATTTCACTACAGAACATTTTCTGCTCGCAAAAAAAAACAAACCATTTAATGAAATTACTACTACATAAACAATTCTACGTCTAACTTGGACGCCAAACAATACGTCACGGCTACGAAAAAGCCTTAAAACATTTTTCACACTACGTTTTTTCCACATTACTTTTCGTCGTGCTCATCTTCATTCAACAATGCTAACAAAAGCGACGCCATTTTTATGACGTTAAAAAATCATTAGCACACCCCAACGCAACGGAAAATCCTATTCTGCCAACGTTGACATGCCAACTCGAGTGTTGCAAAAATAGAAAAATTATGCGTTTGATTTAGTGAAAGTGTTTTGTTGGCATTTTTAAATTTTAAAATGAATGTAGGAATGTTTATTTATTGTTCGTTTTAAACGGCAAACCACAGAAAATAGAAATAAATAATTTCTATCCTCTTTTTATACTCCGTGGGTTAAACACTAATTTGACAAGTGTGATCACGATTTACGCAAAAAAAAAAGAGAAAAAAAAAAGTTGCAGGCACGCACCTCTGACTTTTCGGATTCATGTGCGTATTGTATAAATATCAGTTGCTTCAAAAACAGTGAAAGATAACATTGTGAAAAAACCGGCATGTCTGAGCGATATTTCTCGACGGCATGTGAAGCCAAGTCAGAGGCCCATGGGCGGCTTTAAAACTCTGACACCAGGTTAGTCACTAACCACACGAAAAGAAGAAGCGGAACCAAATTTTTTACGAAAAAGGAGGACTCATTCTTATTTTTAAACTATAGTAATCTTTTCTAATTTAGCATCGTCTAAACATATCTTTCTAATAAACTTTCATGTAAATTAAGTACCTTGTTTATGTCGCCATTTCATATCAAACAACATTGCAAAACAAATCACATCTAACATGCAACACAATTTCGGTATAAAATCTCATCTCAGTGCAATTTCATACGGGAATACGTTATCACATTACCTTATACCAGTGTTGCCACTATTACGACACAAAGAAGAGTTCACAAAAGAACTTGTGGTAATGTTGCTACATCTAATTCGTACCTAATTGGCTTTGCATTTGACTACGTTACCTGCTTTCGGGTAATTTTACTCGTGGTTGGAGCTTATAGTGTGTTTGTATCCGGCTCATTTAATTTCTATGTAGGAGACACCTCGTCCTTTGTATTAAAATCTTTTGTAAAGTCTCCCAAATTATTTTGCTCGGGTCGGTAATTTTAGTTTTTAGTTTTGTTTTGTGTTGTAACCCTAGAATAAACAAATTGACCTACCCATAACTTTGAAACATGGTCTAATAAAACAAGGTCTGGTATTCCGGGACTAACACATGCTTACGTCACTATCCAGTTGCCACTCTATTGCAAAACACGATTATGGAAAGATTTTCAGAAACCAAAGCTTTAAAATTGTCGTTTCGTGTGTTTAGAATCAAACGAAACAATTCAATTTAAACATAAACCAACGTAATTGTTAATTATAACCTTATTGTTTTATCGGATTCGCACAGGCAATAAAGGTGGTTGGGGAGTTATTATTACAAACTTCTGGTAACACAGATGTGATGACGTAGACTTGTGTTGCCCACGTGACCACTGTGTTTCGGAATGCCATACCTGGCGAAGTATATTATTATACCATGCTTTGAAATAGGTACAACTTAGTCAGGTGGGTATTCCGATAAGCCACAGTGGGACTGTGGAGCACATAACAAACGGTACCTCACCTCTCCTCGTACTCTCAGTGCACCTGCACTATGGAAGACCTTTGCGAGGACAACACTTATCGCTAACGCTGTCGAAGTCGCCGAATTCTAGTCGAACATCCTAAGGGTATATAAATGGAATCATCTATTAGATAAGTAGAAGAAGAAAATTTAAATGCCACCAAAGAAGCGAGTTATTATTACACACTTTATCTTTTTTAGGGTTCCGTAACTTCAAGAGATAAAAACGGAACATCATTACGTTGTCCTTTCGTCTGTCTGGCAAGACCCCTTTTCTCAGGAACGTGTGGAGGTATCAAGTTGAAATTAATATCAAATACGTAGGTCTAGGGTCCCTTGGAGTTCGAAAAAAAAACAAGCTTAGCAATATATCTATATATATATATATATACTATAAATAATACTTCCCGTTGACCTAGAATCATGAAATTTGGTGAAAATGGTCTCACCGCACAAGTAAAAGGTAAAGTCCGAAAATCGTTAATTTGCAGTTTTATCCCACATCTAAAAAAAAATTGAGATTTCGAACTTACATTTGCTGTTGGAGAATTGACCGTGACGTATATCAAGGTATGGGAGAACATATTTTAAACTACCAAGTTTAAGTTTGATCATTGGATTAATTCATCCCAACTACGAAACCCTTAATTGTGCGTGGTCTGACACGCACTTGGCCGGTTTTTATCCATTTGCTTTCCTCTACAAAAGTGTTGTTTAGTGAAGGTAGGTATTTTATTTTATCAATATCTGCCTCTTCATTTATGTTATGATAACCTTGCTACCCAATGCATTGTCCTGCTTGTTTTCACTATGACCTATAACAAAGAGACATCCTTTCACACACATTGTCCCACCTATCCGTACAGTTCATCCAACATACTTATAGATACAGTAGCTAGGTTAGTAAGCATAAGCTCAAACAATACGGGGCAATCAAGAGTGATCGAGGCTCACGGAGATACCGATATCTGGCGATGCCGTGGGGTCACCGTCATTAATCACATCGGTACTGTTCGACCGCCCACTGACGACATACGGGCTGATAGGTTTGCGAGCAAAGCTGGTTATAACTATGCTTTTGATTGCACTTTTCAGGTTGGATGCAGAATTTAACCTTACAGAAGATAGTAAAGGGATGTCCACTAAAGAGATGAACGATGACCTTCTTAGTAGCTAAGAGAAAATACTCCTTAGTAGTTAAGGCGACGATAACCAACGTTTAATGATTTTATACTGAAGATCACGTTTAAACGAGTGGTGGTATTGATTTGGAAAAACTATATGTTAAATTAGAGCATTTTCTTAATAACTTAATGAATATTTTTGATTATTTTTATATTACATAGTGAATAGTTAATTTGTAAAAATATGTCTAACGCGGAAAAAAAACTGAGAATCACGCAAAATTTATCAATCGTATTTTTCTGAAACCTTCACCGTTTTAAAGATAATTTGTATACGTGTTTTATTCAAATACCTTTTGTTTTATGTTTTTTAAATTAATAATGCGTCTAATTTGGGACAGCACTCCTTGATGGGCGAGTCCTATTACTGGCTGGACTTACGACGCGTTGCGTGAGCTCAGTACAGAACACGAAAGCTGTCATATATCTGCGTCTTTGGTTCTAAGTTTTTTATCCGCGTTAGACATAATTTTACAAATTAATTTCACAATATAATATAAACATAATCTAAAATGTTAATAGATTAAGTTATTAAGAAAATGCTCTTATTTAACATATATTTTTGCAAAATTATTAACACTACTCGTTTTGACGAACATGAAGTAGTGTTTATCAATGATGATTTGTTTACTGTACAAAGTGCATTTGTAAGAAAACATGCTATTCACGGTGGGTCTTTAGTTCTTGTTTCAAACAAGTTGAAATGTAAACAACGTCTAGATTTAGTTAATCTTTCTATTGAGCGCACTATTGAGTTGTCTTGTGTTGAACTAGAGCGATACGTTATAATTTGCGTTTATCGACCCCCATCTGGGGATTTTATTCGTTTCGAATCGGTAATGGAGGATTCACTCAATAGGCTAAAATCAAGTAATAAAAGCATAATTTTATGTGGCGATTTCAACATTAATATTTTAGAGGTTACACCATTGAGTATTAGACTTCTCAATCTGTTCAGGTCTTATAATTTAATTAACTTGTTTTTTGAACCTACTAGGATCACGGCATCTTCGTCGACTTGTCTCGATAATATTTTTAGTGATTATGATGCCAAAAATAAAATAGTTTTAAGTGACTTAACTATTATTGGCTAGCTTCCCTATGCCATTAAATAAAAAGCCTCATAAAATAGAATGCAGGCCTTATACAGCTACTCGTTGCATCAAGTTTAAAAACAATATAGCTCATAGAATTACACCATCTATAGTAGAACACCAGAATCCTAATGAAATTTATGGAGCCCTTTTTGATGTTGTGCAAAAAGAGTACCAATCTATTTTTAAGACCAAAACCATTAACATTAATGGCACCTCCGTTGGCTTTAATCAATGGGCTACTCCAGGTATTTATAAAAGTAGAGCGACACTATACGAGTTATATGGTTTGAAAAAATACAGGTTTGATACTCCTTTCCTAGAGTATGTCAAAAAGTATTCAAAATTATTCAAAAATATTTGTGCTTTTGCTAAATCTAAATTTTTAAGCGATACAATTAAAAAATCTAATAATAAAGTAAAAACCACTTGGAAAATTATTAACAATGAAACGGGTAAGTCGGTTAGACATGAAAAACAACTTGAGATTATGGTAGACGATAAATTAGTTAATACAGCAGCCGACGTAGCCGAGGCATTTAATGAGTTTTTTGCCAACATACCTATAACTACGACTCGCTCCTTGAATTCGTCCCCGTCTAAAGCTGAAAACATTTTGCATAGTAGTGTGCCTAAATGTAGTACCTTATTTAGCTTCGAACATGTAACGCCTCGTGATGTAGTTAATGTTTTTAACACACTCAAGTCAAAAAACACGGGTGATTACTGGGGCATCTCCATTAAACTTTTAAGTAATATAATAGACATCGTAGCCCCCTATCTAGCTGTTACTTTTAATAAATGTGTTGATTTAGGAACTTTTCCTGACCTCATGAAAAATAGTAAAATCATACCATTATTTAAATCAGGTAATAAAAATGACGTTGGCAATTTCAGGCCTATTTCTATTTTACCAGCATTTAGCAAAATATTTGAAAAGTTAATACTCAAGCAGTTGCTAAAACATTTTAATTTAAATAGCCTCCTTCATAATGAACAATATGGCTTTACAAAAGGTCGTTCGACTACAGATGCGGGTGTTGCTCTGCTGAAACACATATTTAACGCATGGGAGAACTCGCAAAATGCTATTGGGGTTTTCTGTGATCTCTCCAAAGCCTTTGATTGCGTGCACCATGACAAGCTTTTGCGTAAACTGCGTCATTATGGTGTGCTAAACGAAGCTCTCAACGTTATAAATTCGTATTTACATAATAGGTCCCAATGTGTAGATGTTGATGGTGTGAAATCTTCCGGGCTACCAGTTCAGTTAGGTGTACCTCAAGGCTCAATACTGGGTCCATTCTTGTTCTTAGTGTATATCAATGACTTACCATTCTATTTAAAGGGTATCTGTGAAGTTGTACTGTTTGCAGATGATACCTCTCTTATTTTTAAAGTAGACAGGAATAGACAAGATTTTGACGATGTAAACAGTGCACTCTCAATGGTTACGGATTGGTTTACGACAAATAACCTAGTTCTCAATGCTAAGAAAACGAAATGTGTAAAGTTCGCCCTACCTAATGTTAGAAATCTAGGTCCCAACATCGTCTTAGATAAAGAGGTGCTTGAATCCGTAAATTCGGCAGTTTTTCTGGGCATAACAGTAGACGCCAAACTTCAGTGGGGCCCACATATATCGAGCCTAGCGGGAAGGCTCAGTTCCGCCGCCTACGCCGTCAGGAAAGTAAGACAATACACTGACGTCGATACAGCTCGTTTAGTCTATTTTAGTTATTTTCATAGCGTTATGTCCTACGGTCTTCTGCTGTGGGGCAAAGCTGCTGATATTCAAAATATATTTGTCCTTCAAAAACGAGCTGTTCGAGCTATTTACCAGCTAGGTGCCAGAGTTTCTCTAAGAGATTTTTTCAAAGATATTGGTATCCTCACGGTGGCATCTCAATTCATCTTCGCCAATATCTTATATATTAGGCAAAATATACACTTATACACTAAAAACAGTGATTTTCACAATGTTAACACTAGAAATAAGGACAAACTACGAGCTCCCTTTCACCGGCTTCATAAAGTTCATAACTCATTTGTTGGGCTTGGTATAACTTTTTATAACAAGCTACCCTCTTCTTTGGTAGATTTGCCTTTTAATGCGTTTAAAACGAAAGTAAAATCCAAGCTTTGTTCAAAGGCATACTATTCTATCAACGACTACTTAAATGATAAGAATAGTTGGTCGCTGTAGTTAACTCAAGACAATGTTTATGTTCTTTCTCCAGCTTACCCACTGACAAGTTATATGAGTTTATATAAGTAATTGTTTAATTTATTTGACTATAAAAGTCAAATTATTTAAATTTAATTATTGTTGACATTTTAAGTCAAGTTATTTTAATTTATTTTTGACAAAATCTACTCATCACACTGTTTTTTTATGAGTTGTATTGCAATATGTGGTTAGCTAGTGACCTCGACAATTGATCATATTATTTATTACTATTAGTAATTAACTGTTTGTTTATTTATTTTACCTCGATGGTCCTAGTTTATCATTTATAACTTCCAGTTACAACTATATGTAAGCGGGCACGCCCTTTATGCCTGGTGGCTTTTATTAAGATATTAAGTTCTGTTTACGTTTTGTTTTTTATTTCTGCCTGAGTATAGTTCTCGATGATTTTGTTTGGTATATTGGCGTGTGCTAGCTTATAAATGGCTAATAATTTAAATTATGTTTTGTGTTGCTTAATGTAAATTATTTTGAATACTATTATATAGAATCTTCTTTTTGTTCTTTTAACTGAACAGACAGCTGTGCAGCTGGGGAGTTTGTTGCGCCACTTCTTCTTCCCAGCTAACGCACTAGGAAGTGGTGAAGGGTGGGCGTTTTGGGGGACTGTCTTATGTAATTTTGACGTTCGAAAAGTGCTGATTCTCAGCCTAGTTTGAATAAATGACTTTTGATTTTGATTTTGATTTTTTTGACTGAATCTTCAGTATAAAATCATTAAAAGTCAGTTATCGTCGCCTTAAGAGTAATATTTATAGTAATTATGTCATAAAAATATAATGATCTGCCATTGTTACGGTTTCGTACTTTCGTAGTGATCTACGAGGGTAGCAGTAGATGATCAGAGAGTCAGTAAGAGTTGTAGATATATTGCAAAATATCTTCACTACATCACTATTTCACTAACTTAACTGCATTTCCCCCAATTCCGCGTATTGGCTAAACCTCTTGTTCGTGTGTCCACAGCCAGGCACGCGTATCTGTGATCGACATTCCCTTGTGATTACTTTAACAAATCTGTCGGTAGATATAGCGAGTAGTTTAGGGAGCTATTAGTTGTTCCTGTTATTCATTCAGACTTGTACCAGTAATGGGTCACTCAAAATGGCTCGAATGGCCGAATATGGCATCAGACAGTGGAATTTCAGGCATTATAATCATACATGGTAGCTTTTTTCCATCCACTTACGAAAAGGGAAGCACTAGTGAACAGGCTTTCTTTAGGCGAAATAAAACATTCAGGACACACCTCCATATATGATATGATAAAATTATAATAAATAAGTGGTTATATTTATTCTTAGTCAATTCACAAAAGCTCCCAAAAATATAAAAGTAAGTTGTTATAATTTTAGGAATTTTCACAACCATGTTCAAAAATTTTAAAATAATTTATATTTTCTTTTTAAATTAATAATTTTCACTCGTTCTCACACGTGTAACAAACAAATATAATATATTTGTTTGTTACACGTACATATACACGTATATATTATATAAGATAGACAGCAAGATTAAAATTACATTTATGTTTAAGGCATTGCTCTTCCATTGTTAATTTAATACATGATCATTTGTAATGTTCATATGATTTATAGAAATTTCTTCTGGAATTCTTACACCCTTTACTTACACACTTAATAAATTACATAGATAAGATATTATAAGATTAATAAAAGTTATTTTTTCTTATTATTGAGATAAGATTTACATTTTATCCCACATTCTTATGATAAAAATAAAAATGGAGGCTGAAGACAACTGTATTGACAATCTACAAAAACCGGCCAAGTGCGAGCCGAGCTCGCACACGAAGAGTTTCGTATCGTATAAAGATAGAGAAAAAAACCACGTTTCATATTTATGAGGAGGGACTTTATCAACTTTATTTAATTTTTATTATTTGTTGTTATAGCGGGAATATAAATACACAATCTGTGAAAATTTCAACTGTCTACCTATTACGCTTCATGAGACACAGCCCGCTGACAGACGGACGGACGGACAGTGGAGGTTTATTAATAGGATTCCGTGTGGCGCCCTTCGCGCACGGAACTCTAAAAATAAGTTCATTCTTTCGTTTGTAGGGTTATTAAGGTCAATTCACACCAATTTGATAGTATGAGGAAACGGAGACGACACTTATTTCTTATTTGATAGTTATCCATTTATAGTAATGTTATTTTCCAAGCATCAGTCAGTGAATGTATTTGCTATTTACATATAACTTGGTAAAAGCAGGGAAATTATTTGTTAAGCAAATTGACTACCAACTTAAATTTTACGTATATTCAACTGACCATTTTTATTTTTTGATTAGTGTACTCGTATGAATTGGCTATGTTGTTCTTAGCGTGTCGATGGCAATCTAAATAGACTCGGCCCAGAATTCGGCTGCGTGTTTGGCGCAGGCGCCATCACTAGCGTCCATCAGTTCCTGTAACGTGCAGCTGACAGGACACGCAGGACATGACATTTAGTGCCCCATCGTTTGTGGAACAGCACCACATTTACACTCCAAGGCGGAGTCGTCTATGAATCTCCACCTGAACAGATTTCCCTTGCTTCGGTCAACCTTGGTCCAGAAAAGACTTCCTGCTACCTGATTACGTAACATATTTTCGTAAACGATTACTACTAATCTGTTTCATTTTGTCAGTTCAACAACATTCATTGCGTTATTTACGTTGTTGAGCAGATTTTTGTTTCGAACATATGAAGCAATGGTTTAGCAATCTGTTTCAAAACGATTCAGATTCTGATTGATCGTGTATTACGCAATTAGGGTACAGGTCACCCAAGCCAACTCATGTCAATTGGCTATAACATGGCAAATTGACGTAGTGTGTCAATTTACCTAACAATTAAATTCATTGACTGAACAATTTGAAAATTCTTTGAAAATGTGCAATTTTCTTATTCAAAACTTTCGTTGCAATGCAGATGACTAAAGGCTTGTGCAGACCAGCGCGACTTGTCGCGCGACGCGACACGAACAATACAATTTCTAAGAAAACTTCACAGTATAACAATAACCGGTGTCGCGTCGCGCGACAAGTCGCGCTGGTCTGCACAAGCCTTAAAATCAACTTAAGACCGCGATTCAGACAATCATGAAACATTTTTTATATGAAAAGAAGATCATAATAATTTCGTAAACTAGAAATCTCTTTTCATACCCCAGATATAAGCATAAAATTTTACAAAGGCATCTAACACCACAATTTTTTTATCTTTAGCCCCGAATAACCCATTTTAAAAGTTCGACAACACTAGATAAGCACTGTAGACGAGCATAAATCATTTTTACGGCGTCTATGCCTCCCTTGTCTATGCGACAGGCTTTTACGGCCCGTGAATAGTCCTCTTTATGCCTCACTTGCTGTACAACTACACCGATATATTGGAGGCTATATTGGCACCTATGGCTTGAAGACAAGGGTGCTTTTCGCGTGAGTTAATTTTTGTGTGTTATGTTAAGTGTTGTTCACCCCATATAACCTAAACATATCTATAAATATCGAATTCCATGTGTATGGTTGTGTATGGTGTGACTTATCGATTTAGTCCTTATTGTTTACGAAGGGCATTTTGAAACAATTAATTGGAATTTAATTCAATTTGATTTAGAGCTTGTCCACTCTGAAATCTCGCCCCACTATCGCATTTAGCCCACGTAGGACGTGAAAATATCGCGGCGGGATTTAATCGCGCACAGGATTTTCAACTCTCGGTGTTGAGCCAACCGTTGAGAATTCAACAGAGTGCAACCCAGCGCGTTGAAAATACAAAGTGCGAAAAAAAATTGCCGCGGGAAAAATCGGTAGTGGGGCGCGTCATTTCAGAGTGGACCAACTATTGTTAATTAGTGTAAACAAACAATAGATGGACCAGGAAGAAAGAGGGTAGGTAGACCTAACAAACGATGGATATAGGCAAAGACCGAACTAAATGGGTAATGCCAGAGGAGGCCTTCACCCATGACGGGGTTCATATCTCAAACCCAAATCTAGAAACTTCAAACTAATAATAGGTACCTACTAACAACTAGATGTAAGCAAACTACTAAACCACATACTAAAATTTATGCGAGTATTATTTAAATTGTCATCTACTAATGTAAGATATGGAAGAAATAAATGCTTATTTATTTATTTATTTTAATTTTTTATTTTATTTGGTTGGCTTACAGCTATCAGTACAGAAGTAACAGTGAGGTAATTGACGACAAGCCATTTACAAGCCTCCACAGTTAGCAATAGACTATTGTTGTACAAATTTTCAGATTGATTAACAATTATTATTTATTATTATACTCGTACATGGAGTAAGTCTAAAATATGCACTTAATTCTACATAATATTGTAAATCAAACGCATCAAATGATTTTAAAAATGTTACATTTCTATTTTCTCCCAATCTCCTTTAGTTTATGTAATCGAATAGGTATTCCAAACTTAGTTACACTCAAATGGATGCTTAACTGGAGCAAATATTGGAAACTACATACAGAACTTAACACAAACTGACTCCCAAGAGCAGTCTACTCTGTGAGACCTAAATTGCAAGAAGCTATGTTACTACGCAATTATCTGAAGATCGTATCTAATAGCCTTCTGTAACATAGCCCGTTGGGTATTGCTGTGTTTGCAAGCATAATGAAGGTTCTCATGAAAATTCACGCCACTAGTTGGCGCCACTTTGACAAGAGGTCTTCAATTTCGACAATGAATATAAAATATATGATGACGTTCATCATTCAGTCACGACTGAAGAAAATATAGGCGCTTTGACACTTTTGACAGGTGCCCGGACCTGACGTCTCACTGGGCATTAGTCAGACGCAGGTCCGGGCACCCGGTCAACGTCATTACAGAAAACCCTCAAGTTTCCATGTAAAGCGATATTTGATTGATACCACAAATATCGCTTTGAATATTCCTCGTTTGAAAAACAATTCGGAGCTCGATATGAATGAAAACCAACACCTAATTTCAGCTATCAGGCTGCTCACACACAGATTAATAACAAACATATTCAGGTACACCGTCATTTAATCCGAATGTTCTGTTTAAAAAATCATAACCTTTGTTTGCAACCAGTTTAATTAGGACTAGGAGAACACGAAGTGCAGGGTTTATGTAAAGGAACGAAGGGGATACAGGGATCAATTCAAATTGGTTAGCTCACAACCGCAGTCGCAGATAGCTACCGCGTGACACCCTGTATATTTGTTTAGGATACATCCCTCTTTATTTACATATTCATTCAAACACCGCAAAATGTCCTTTAATTGTTGGAGCATACGTTTCAAAATCGATTGGAAGCTGTTCTCATATGGTGCGGCAGAGGCTGTGTAAGTTTAAGGTATGCACGGATAAACAAAAGGGTTTATTGACCTTGGCTTTCGGCCAGATTTGGGAACAGGCGAATTAGAAGCATCGGGATAATCCCAGTTGAGTTCAGTTGCTTAACAGTCTACCTGATAGTATTGTGTTACTAGATTAACAGTGGTTGAGTGGGTCATGATTAATAATCCTGTCTAAAGTGAGGAAGAATATTCATTCAGTGACTTTGAAAACAATCGATAAAGGATACTGGGCAAAAATGTATGGTCGGCAGACCCACGTCCGTCTCGGTAAATACCACTGTAGTTTTGAAGACATTACTTACTCCCTTTACTGAGGCCAAGGCGCATCAAAATCTGACCCGGGGCTATTCAGTTCCGACAATGTTGGGTTATGTTAGCAAAAATTGAATTGAATTGGTTTTTAGTCAGTAGGAGTCTGATAGACCCCTTCGGGCGCCCCTGGGCGCAGGACATCCATGAGGAATTTACACCACGAAACAAAAAAAAAAAGTTACGTTAGGTTAGCCCCTATTTGACGTCGCGGGGGCTCTCACATCTCACTCCCCCCGCCCGCGGGCATGAGGTGGCCGGCACCAGTCGTCATTGTGCGCTTTGGCCTGAGTAAAGGGAGAAGTAATTCTTCAAAACTACAGTGGTTTTAACTATGGCGGAAGTGGGTGTATTTTGCTCAGTCCTTTTAGGGGGAGTCCCCACAAATATATTAACAACTTTTACTATGATACCAATACAATAAATAAAATAAAAAAAGAAGTTTATTCTGCACAAACAAAACGCACATTCGCAAATAAAAATCTTCTTTCCCATATAAGGGTACACACCCGATTGAACCATTTTGTATAAGGTCGAAATGTTTTTGCGAATTCGATTGGTCCCATAGGTAAGTTTTTAAATTTGATGGGTGTATACCTACTCTATAATATTTTACTATAATATTAATTTATTATTCAATTATATAAAATAATTTAATAAAATTCAAAAATATAAGTTTAACTTAAATATTTAATCCTTTCGTACTAAAATATTTGAATTTTCACCCTCTCTAATTTTGTCGGTTGTTTTCAAAGTCATCCTGTATATTCTAGATACCTACAAATCTACCATAGAGTATAGATTGCGTATAAATAGTGATAAAGAAATTAAATATTCTTTTTAGTTAACAAACTTCAGCTTCGAGTTTCTTAGGCGAAAACTTCACCTATTTATTTTTTGCCGGTAACCGGCCTTGCTTATGTTCATTTAAGGTTCATTTGCATTAATTTAGGTACAATTTATAAACAAATAGCGACCCGCTACTGCTTCGCACGGTTTTTACGACTTGACAAAACATCGAGATTTCTTAGTTTTATATAACTTTAATATTAACCTAATAAACACAAAAACCTTCCGGAAAAATTCTCAAAAAAATCAAAATCTGTTGCGTGGTTTAGAAAAACAACACGGACATACAGACAAACACGAAAAGCAAATTTAATTTATAATATCTCTAGACTAGCAGCTCGCCGCAGTTTCACCCGCATAAGTCTCGATCCCGTGGGAATATCGGGATAAAAAGTGTATATGTGTTAAAATAGGTTATAAACTATCTGTGTGCCAAATTTCATCCAAATCCGTCCGAGTAACAAACATACATCCATCCATCCTCACAAACTTTCGCATTTATGTAAGTTGGAAGTTGGACTAATTTATAAATAAACAATAAAATAACAGTACCTCTGCTCTGGTGAAAATAGAGAATGATCATTTAATAGTATAGGATAGTTCATACTAATTCTATGTATAGTACATACTAATTTCATGGTGCCATGATAGTTGGTACTTACTAATTCCATACTGCTGTCATAATTCTAAAGTAGCCATCTTGTTCTAAACTTTGGGCGACCGAGCTCTGCTCGGGTGAAAATACGGTGAAAACGAATTTTCTCAGATATGAGAACCCTTATAATGTAACTTTCATCGAAATTTTAGAGCCGTTTTCGAGAACGTGATTACAAATATAATATGTATATATAAACAAATATTGCTCGTTTAATAGTATAGGATAATGTTACAAAAGCCTTGTTCTGATTCCTGGGAATTTGAAGACTATAAAATTAGCATAATAATGTTTACTTTTACTAAACAACTGCTTAATTTGCTTTGTTTACCATATAACCTTGCGATCTAAGTTCACACAGTATTAAAGCATTGTCATATAAATCTCTTAAAATGACTACATACATACTACTATAATACTGAATTTATTCTTTACTAAGCAATTGAAAATTATTGTATTTTTAACATGTAAAAAAGTAAATACAAACAAAACATTTTTAGAAAAAAAAAACAACCGCTTTCCAGAAAGACACTACAAAGTGAAAAATTACTTTATTTTGGAAGTCAGTTTCTTTGTTTTTGAATTTTTGTTTTTTGCCACCGACATCCGAAATAAAGTTATTTTTCAGTTTGGTGGTTTTTTTGGAATTCGGTTGGTTTTTTTTTTTGTAAAAACATTTTTATTTTTCACGATTTAGTTGCCCCCATACAAATTCGAATATCATACCTGCTGTGTAAATAACAGTAAATGGAAGTTATAACATCATCCACATAGACTAAGTGAGAAAAATACGTATATTTGAAGCTAACTCAAAAAGTACCCAAGCAAAGTTAATAAATACAATGTGTTTTTTTTGATACCCCATAACTCTAGGGTATGATTGAGACTATATCAAAGAACCAACTGGCATATGAATTATTCTTCAATCATATAATTTTTTTTTTTTTCATTTTTCATACAAAATAATTCGATTAAGTCACGATTATTAATGTAAAACACCCGTACGTGAAATATACAACGTCGCAAGTTCTTAGCTTTAAATATGAATGATTGGTTTGAATAAAAATGAATTACTTTACTGCACTAAATTAATTACTTTACTACACTACTGTGAAGTTTGACAACGTCGCAAAAGTAAAGATTCGTCATACTGGTGTCAATTTTTGACTTTTGTTAAAAAAGTTTTTGCATTTAATTATGATTGATTATATCTTGGAAACCATGCATTTTTGGACCACCTATTCTAGGAGACTTTGTGTTCTTTTTACTTAAATAATATAACCCTAGAGTTATGGGATATCAAAAACAACACGTTGTATATGGGACCACCTCGACAGAGCCTTTAAAACAAATTTTTTTTTTTGCAAATATGTTTGATAACTTCCTCCTTTCTCAAAAGTCGGTCCAAAACTGCATTTATTACCCTGTATTAAAGTAATGACGAGTGCAAAACGGTTTTAGTTAACAGCAATATTCAAATAACAACAATGTCCCAGTCCAAATATTTCTTCATGCTAAATTGTGCAGGACTAGTTTAATTTCAGCCATCAAGTAACAATAAATTATTTTCTTTAATTAATTTCACCGCACCGCCTCGCCCAAATTTTCCAAACAACGTTGTTTACAAAACCAAAATGGCGGCGTTGTCAAGGTACACCGCATTACGTAAACGCAATTTAAAATTCACGCCTGTAAAAACAGCTTTCATCTCTTTAATGTAATCCGTCTGAGATAACTAAGTGACACCCTTCTAAGTACATAGGTACCCTTCGTAGCCTTTTAAATAATAAATTGACTTCTAAACAGAGTAAAGATGACTTCGTTATGTCACTACGTCTAACGCGCATTTTGTAAATGCGGTTAAAAAGGTCTTCATTGGATTTTCATGTCGAGAAAATTGGTTTCAGGCGACGTAAACTGTGGAATTATCTTATTTGGATAAAATGACAATCTCCTTTTGACGAGTTTATATTAATTGTGTTTGGTGTCAGATATTAATTTGGCTAATGCGATCGGTCTCGCTACTAATCGGCATAAACGCTCGAAATTGTTACAATAATTTCGGTATAATTTCCACGCTATTTGTTTCGATTGTTACACAGATTACAGCACAATAGTCGCTCAGTATTAAATGGATAAACAAGGCAAGATTACCCATTTCTAATTAAATTATTCGTTTAGCTTCATACGGCTCAAACAGTTTTATTCGTGAAGGTATGCCAAAGGCTCGATGTGTGTACCTAGTTAATTTCGTCGTTTGACTTTGTGATGCTAATATGAGGCACCTTCGTGTCAGACAAACGCGTGCATATTGGAGTCTTAACACGAGATAAATTAGAAGCAGTTCTATTAGAACAAAAACATGAGAGTGAGTGGGGGAAGTAGAGGTACAGAACAAGAGGTGTAGGATTAATTACGCTTAGAGAAGGGGAGATGAAGCAACTAGGCTCAACTCATTGTAAGTAGATAAGGTCCAAATTGAAATAGTCTGGCTCTAATACGGTTTTGGTCCTTGTATGGTTTTATTTTGGATAGGACCAAATACTCGTATTATACCTGTTTAGGGTAGGTTACCTTAGCAATTTACCAGTCCAGATTTGTTAAAATAAAAAATCATTTAGAGATATTCCTTTGTTGCATCGTTAGCAATTAATATCTCAGTTTTAGAGACGTTAATAAGTTATGGTGAAATATTGTGTTCTGATTGAAAGTTCTCACCGTACCTGGAACACATCAGCTTCGCTTCGCTCTCTTTCTTTCTCTCTTACGGTATTTCCGTAAGTGAGACGGTGAACAAAGCGCCCGTAACGACGGCCGAAACTACGGATTTCGCTGAGGGAGTAGGCCCCCAGTTACGAATTCATCCGTCCAACCAAAGACTGTTCACGTAGTGGTATACAGGGTCAGTTCATTTTGACTGATCATGATTAATGACTTTACAAGCAGCGGTGTTTCTCGGTGCAGCTTTACACTTGTTTAAAGATTAAAAATATCTACACTCTGTGTTTTAATGTATGGAATCCATGTGCGAACGGAAATGAGTTTATATGAGCGTCGATTTTAATTGCACTGTTACAGTGTGACAGAAATAACCCGATACTAATACTATTTGTAGTATAAAACCACTCGATACCGAACTACTGGGAACTTACACGTATACTAACATAGTTTTTAATTGCAGTTTATTCCTGTACTGCCTTAATTAACCAGTATTGTAATGATAAACATTTTATCCTAAAAGAATTGCAACTTTTTGCACGTCCTGTGCCGCAGACGATCAAACATTGAGTGAGAATTTAATTTAATCAAAAGTTCTTTTTTCAAAACGTATTTTTTCTTTTTAAAGTGGACATCGCCGTCCAATTAAGGATAAAGCATACAGCCTTTAGGACGAGGGTATATTAGCGTTTGTCACGAAACTCTACAAAGGTTTTATTAGCTAATTTAACATAACTCAGCTTTTTACCGTGATTACTTGCGTAAGGGAAAATTGGTTGTATTCAGACGCCATAACGCAAAAAGTAATAGAAGATTATAATGATGTTGTTACGTTGTTAGAGGCTTTGCAATATTTTTTTAAAGAATATCAAATTGACTGCCATCATTGACATTAATAGGTAAGTTTAAAACGTTTTTGTAAGTTATGGAAGAAAATGTATGCGTGATGAGTAAACTACATTATTTAGTATTAGTTACATCAATACAAGATTGAAATAAGTAACTAGTTACCCGACTACGGCGAAGCAACAAGCAGGATTATTTAAGAAAGAAAAGAAAGAAAGAATAATGTTTATTTGGACACAGTTCGTGAAACACAAAATACAAAATAAAAAATTACTACTTAGGTAGCATTCTTTTAAAAGCCAACTTATCGCAAAGATCGCTTTTAGCGACAAGACCGCCCATTGTGTCACCCTATGTAAAATGTCTACATTTTTATCTGTATTTTTTTATGGTGTACATAATAAAGAATATTCTATTCTATTCTATTCTTGTCTGATATGATAAACTGTTATAAACACTGGAAATGGGCACCTCCTAGTGTTTATTACCCCACACATAAGAAAATATAAGAAAAAATGGAAAAATATTTTTTCCAGATTTATCGGTATAAACCCGTTTATTTTTTATTTTTACGGTGTATATGGTTTAAACAATGAAAGAGAAGAAAGAAAGAAAAAGTATTTATTGAGACTCGCACAGAAAATCACACATTAAACTAAAAACACATTAAATATAAATAAAAAACAAAGGAACATTAAAATTTATAGAAGGAAGTCCTATACGAAGCCAAAAGGCTCCTATCTCAGCATGATGCCGCGACATTTAAAAATAAATAAAAATGTCGCAGCGCTGGTATTCTGATAGGGCCCGCAGTGATGTCACGGATAGATAGATACAGACAAATAAATATAATAAAAAGTAAAAAATAATAACAATAACAACTTAACGAATAATAGGACAGAACTGTGGAGACGACACGAGTTGTGTACAATTTTGACAGTTCCAAGCGCACAGTTATAAAAATCAAGTTATACCTACTCTCGTTTTTCTTCTTTAACCCAATAAAATGCAATACTTCTTTTTTCAAACAATTTTAATCGCCTGGAAATGAGGAAGATTAGTCAGCTGGCACACTTGGCACAGTCCTCCGCCCCAGAGGAAGCGAGCCCATACGTCACAAAATGCGAACGCATACGAGTCATTGTGAGACAAGCAATCAATCTTATGCCAGACGCCAGCTAGACAATGTTCTACAAAAGAAAGGCAAGAAAAACGAGAAAGTCCATGTCTTTTTTGTACAGAAACATTATTTGAACTAATTACGAACTTATTTCATACTAGTGCGATAATTAAATGTTGTACGCTAAAATTAACTGTACTGAAACAAAAAAAGCAAATTACGCATATTTATTTTCTTAATTACAGTAAGACACAACTTAGATGTAGCATCGGCAAAATTCTTTAAACCGATCACACACGAACTGAGTGCGCCTTCAAAATCACCAATCTTTATTACTGCTTTAGGCGAAAATGATTTTTACGGAAACTCAATAACTTGTTAAGTCATATAACCAAATACATTCGTAAAATTGATGTGTAGATTTTGTCGATGCTACATCTAAGTTGTGTCGTACTGTACCTCGTTGGCCAGTGGTCGCAAGCGCTACTGCAGAGTATGAAGTCCTGAGCTCGATTGCGGGCAAAGTATTATTGGGATTTTCTATCAGGAATTGCTCAGTAGCAGCCCGGACGCTGGATTTGTGACCGGTTGATGGCAATAGGTTCGCCCCCTATTACATGGGACTGACTTTTAAACGGGCCCTATCAGAATACCAGCGCTGCGACATTTATTTTTTAAATGTCGTAGCATTATGCTGAGATAGGAGCCTTTTGGCCTCGTACAGAACTGCATAAATTTTAAATTTCACTTTGTTTTTTATTTTTTATTTATGTTTAGTTTAATTTGTGATTTCCTGTGCGAGTCTCAATAAATACTTTTTCTTTCTTTCTTTCTAAACATAACTGGCGAAATATGGGTGTCTATGTCTATAGGTCTCTGCCTAAACCTTTGAGCAAAAACAAGGGCATGATGTTACGTTATGTTATTTTCTAAAACCACATTTAAACTTAACAAATTAATGAATGCATCTATCCACACGTAATGGCGGGTTCACACAATGGGTTTGGAATATTAGGGCGCGCACACACGACGCGGTCAGAGCGTACCGGCGCCGCCGCGTCCGCCCGCCCCCGCCCGCTTCCGGAATTCGCGCCAGATGCAATTTGTAACGTCCTCTCCCATTGAAAATAGTGGTTAGCTGGATATGAAATAGAAAACCTAGTTTCTAGCGGAGGAAATTATATGTAGAAACGCTTGTGTGGAAGTGGAAATGAAATATTAAATGCGCTGTAATATTTTTCAATTTGTGACTTGGTAAATTTGAATCTAAAGTGACGTAGTAGAGAGGATGACTGCGGATACATTAAATCTAGTGACGTAATATGGAAAGACATCTTTGGTCCTACGATCCGGTTTAACTTTAGAACGCAGGTATAAGCCTAGCAATAAGCATTATTATGTCAATCTATAGGTAAGTTTATTTATTTATATACATATTAACTTTATTCATTGATAAGTAATAGGGGTTTACAGCTGGTTATGTGGCTTTTCATTGACAGTTTTACTTAGGTACCTATCTATAAACTTACAATAGCAAGAGATCGATCAAAAATTGCCATCTATAAATACCATGAAATCAGTCCATCCAAGCAAGATGTTTAAGTTGCCAAGCTTTGGCCGTAGATCGCAATCCTTTACCCATATTTACCCTCACCAAGGAAACGGAAGATCAAAAATCCTTTTGATCCCGTATTTAAACTGATTACCTATATCACCGAGCCTCTCGTGCAGGCACCCCTCACTTTTCACTGTTTCCCGCCATTCGTGGTGAACTGACAGTTGACATTAGTGACAGCGACCTCACTGCTGACGTGCATGAGACAGTGTTTACATATCTAATAAATAGATACACTACACCACAGATATAAGTTTCCTTCACAGTAGTAGCTACCAGTTAGGGTCTATTTCACGATGTCCGAATAGCGACTACCTACCACATAAATTCAAAAATGGAACAGAATTTGTAGGATATTATCTGTCAAGTAAGTTAACGAGAACCTAATCGTAGGTGGTGAAGCAGGACTTTAATGTTTTACCAGTTCACTCAAACATTGCAGTAAGACCGAACCGGTAATGTTCTAAGATTCATAGCTGAGTTTGCCGTCAGACATAGTCAGCAGCACAAAGGCTGAAGGACCTAAGTCTAGACGAGGTAGTAAACTTTGTAGACGACATATAATATGCATTGAGTTCCTCGTCAGTAAATATAGCTGTTAATATCAATGGGTAAGAGTTACGACTGATAAAATAAACAAGGCAAAATAATAATGGAATGATGCGGAAGGAGCTGAGGCTCCAAGAGTGAAAAGTAAGAAACACATAGTTTTCACAACGACTTCGTAAATTGTCATTGTTCATTGCAGGGATCGTAACGCTCTCAGTAATTGTACAGAAAAATAAACGTCAAGAAAGACGTTTATAAAATTAAACGAGGTTATTGATAAAATAAAATAAATGTGATTATCAGTAAAAATACGAGTACAAGAGCGACACACGCGAACTTTGCAATGGCGGACGTGCTAAAGGGAAGAGCGAGATAGCACGTTAAGGTGGATCCAAAGTTCTAGCCCGCAAAATTAAAATTTTCTTAAGTTTTTTTCAATTAGAATATAAAAATATAAGAACAAAGTTGTGGAATTTTTTTATGGAACAAATCTAACTTAGACAGATGTATCAATGATGCTAATGATAATAATTCAGTAAATATATATCTGTTATAGTCGTGCATCATATTTTGATCAAGATACAACCTGACACTGACCTGCAAATTGCAAAAACGTAAGAGAATTTGAATTTCGCGGGCTGCCACTGCGGATTCACCTTAAGAAAGAGTTGGCTACCTAAATGACAGTGAAGTTTGAGTGAAACTTTGATGAAGTCCCTGTTTGCACCCAATCTTTATTACCAAAACATTGCAATTCATAATCCAATAGGAAATACCTTCGAGAAATACCCAATTGAGTTTATTAACAGACCACAGAGTTCATACTTTCATAGTCAGGTAAAAGCTAGTGGCGTAGCAGCCAGCATCAGAAAACAGGATGCTAATTTCGGGATTCTGCTTTAGAAAGTTACTGACAACATTATTACATACTGCGCCCCGCGGTTTCACTCGTATAAGTCTCGATCCCGAGAATCCCGGGAATATCGGGATAAAAGGTATCTCGTGTCCTTTTCCAGGTCATGGTCTACTAGGGTTGCCAATTTTTTTATATCAAATTCAGTATATTCGAATTCATTGCCTGTAAAAATATAGTAGGAGTATTTCAAAAACATTCTTATTATTAAAATATGCATATTTTTACTACTATGAGTACTTATGAATCTTTATTAACAGGTTTCGTTTTTTAAATGTCTCATAACAATTTTTACACTCTAAATTAAGGTTACAAAATACCATTAATTCAGCTTTTATGAGATTAATACTGGCCCTATTGCGATCATCTCTCCATTTTGTATTGAAATAAAAATATAGTAGTTTCGCCTACTATATTTTTTCTTTAGAAATATTTAGATCTCTAATATAGCAGGATACTATATTATATAGTAGGGCTGGCAACCCTATGGCAACCCATGTTCCAAAATTCATCCAAATCTGTTCAGCCGTTTTAGTGTCAAACAAACTCACTTTCTCATCTATAATATTAGGATTCCATACATTGGTAAATTATTAGAAGCGGGATATTCCAGAAAATAAATTCAACTGTACAACAAAAGTTGCCTAACAAAAAAAGAACTGGAACATGTGAAACAAACCTAGCCAATCGAAATCTCAACATCCAACATCATTATTCAGTATAGATGAGTAATCGAGTATCGTTCCAGAACTTCATTGCAATTCTCATTTCCCGTTTTCAGTGTCGAACGAGCATAAATTGTTGGCTATTTTCATTTGATACCATTCAGCTGTCAGCGGGCTCAGTCTACACACAAAATACTTGAATTAGACGTTCATTGTGCTAACAAATTGCCAATGGACCGTGTTCGGGGCTATTCCGATGTTTTGTTGGGTCCCCGTCCTAGGTGTGTTTTTGCTAAAAACGGGTGCATCATTCTTTGGGGACATAATTGTGCTGATAATTGCACTTTTTTATTGCATACTTTTTAACCGACTTCCAAAAAGGAGGAGGTTATATGTTCGACGCGTATGTATGTTTTTTTTTATGTATCTCCGCCGCTTTCTCCGTCAATTGTGGACTGATTTTGAAAATTATTTTTTTGTATGAAAGGGTATGCTCCCGGATTGGTCCCATATAAATTTTATTAACTATGCTTGGATAGTTTTTGAGTAAGCTTCAATAATACGTATTTTTCCCACTTAGTATATGTGGATGATATGATGATAACTTCCTGTGACTGTTATTTACATAGCAGGTACTGGTATTCGAATTTGCGTGGGGTAGGTACCACAACTAAAAAGTGAAAAATAATAACTTTTTACAAAAAAAAAAACAACCGACTTCCGTAAAAAAGCGCTACGAAGTGATAAATAACATTAATTTCGGAAGTTGGTTGGTCTTTGGTTTTGAATTTTGGGTTTTTTTGCCACCGACTTCCGACTAAAAAGTTTTTATTGGAAGTCAACGGTTCATTTGTCTTTTGTTTCTTTTCTTGTGGACTCGTTGAATAAAATTGTTGAGTAGAGCATAGTTTGTATTAATGCTTTTGAATAATGAGAAAGAATCCTGTATGCAACGTATTCATTTGTTTTTTTGTCTGTTTTGTACGTACCACTACTATTACATTATCATTATACCTTCAATAGTTCCTCGCTTAATTAGTCATAAGAGCGTTTATTCTAAAAGTTGACAACATCGCCAATAGCTGTCAAAAACTATGGAAATAAGAAATGTGGCTAACTAGCGAACTAGAATATTAATAATGAATTGCAATTATAACATTGAATTTGATGTTTTATCCGGTTTAGGTGTAAAAAAGGCATTTAGAAAGTTTCCACATACTTTTTTTACATCTAAAACTAAATATTCGGTGTTACGATATTAATTATTGCATTTCATAAACAATATTCTAGTTTGCTAGTTAGTCACATTTCTTATTTCCATACAGTAATATTGAATTAATCAAAACAGCGAAATACTTGACATCTGTTTGCGACGTTGCCCACTTAATAATAATACTACACTTAACAATAAACGCTCTTAATACTAATCATATCTGATCTGCTCTTATCAGAATGGCGACCAACCGATTATCGTTTAAAGTTAAAGTTCGCGAGCACATTCGCAAGAAACTGGCAGTATCACCACAACGGTAATGTTTTCTCATTGATTGTCTTAGTTGTTTTAGTATATTTGTGTGTATTTATTTGAACTTATATTTATATATAATTAGGTGTATATATTATATTTATAGTTTTTGATAGATCTATCTAGATTTATATTTAAATAAATATTTATTCCTCAATTCTCGTTATTGCACCTGCCACTGTTTGTCTCTGCATCACCCAAAGGTTGACTGGTAGAAAATGCCTATGGCATTAAGTCCGCCTCTGTACATTTGTGTGCTTGAAGTATTAAATAAATAATAAATACTATTCAATTCTCTGATTCTATTCAATTAATTTTTTCTACTAAGTAGTGTGGAGAATTACTTTTTTGATCAGCGTTAGGTAGACAGAAAAGATTCCATATCTACGTTGAGTAATATATTAAATAAATCCATCTTATATCCACTACTGTTGCGCGGATGCACCTTTTACACGAGTAGATCCCAGACGTAATTTAAAATAAATGAACTCGGAATATAACTCGAAATAAAGAGAGTACGTTGATCCTCAAACGTAATAAATTCGCAACGTTAAGAAACAAGGTTATGTTGATAATAAATAATCCCGTTCTCGTGACGTAACAGTATTTTGTGGGGTTGAGTGGTTCAGTCAGCTCTCACCGTGCGAACAAGCGGAAGAAAACGCCAATAATCGATAATAATCGTAAAGCAGTAGCAGTCATCGACATCTCGACTGAGCCGAGGCATCGGCGGCACAATTATAATAATTGAATCAGGAAATCGTTCCCCTCCAAGCAAAAGTATAAATAAATCAGAAAGGGCTCTCATCGGTGCGGCTGCTCCGTGCCTTATTTATTTAGACTCGATAAAAAACCTAAAGCTTACAGGACATGGACGTCCACGAATATAGTCAGTGGGGACGCCAGGCGACAAGAGATGGACAGGACAATCTTACCATTGATCATAAAGTCGGATAGAGTTATTGAAACTTTTTGCTGACTTTTTAAACGAAACTGATACAACTGTGACTGCTCGTGGCACCATAGTGGTGTTGAGTATTGACGCTTTTCTATTTGTACAATTTTTTTTTACAGAAATGAAACCAGATTTATTTTCACAAATCCCGATTTCAATGTCAATGCAGTAAGCCGTATGTAATTGTTGCGGAGCTTTCGCTGTTAATATTTCAAAAGGTTCGAATCCCGCATTCATATTAACAAAAGTTGGCAATCCTACACGCCGCACACACATGCAGCCCACACCTGGGGCCAATACAGCAGCGACAAAATCATTATTCATCCCCGCGCCAACTTGGGCCGCACAAAAACCATTCAAAAACTTGTATCCGAACGAAATCCGCATAAACAAATCTGCGTCAATTGAAAAATACTACGGCAAAGGAAAGCAAGCATAGAGCTCAGGTGGAAATGGCGCGAAAGTTCATCGAAGGTGGCACGAATTTTCTCTTTGCCAAAGACTAAACTTCGATTAATTGAGGTTAGTTTATTACCGTAATTATAATTTATATTGCAATCCGACAATAGCTACAAGTGTAATAAAAGTTTTATTAGCGTTCTTTTGGTCCAGGGAAAACTTATTCGATAATTATTAAAGATAATAAACCTTCTGGCCTATAATTTCCAACTGTGAGGTCAAAGATGCACTTTCATGCGCCCGCAATTTGTTGATGGACATGACATACGCCCCAAATTATTGGGCACAGTTCCAATCTCTCACAAGCTGTGGTGCCCATTATTAATATTCCTATCAACCTCTCCAACTAAGATGAATATGCTTGTAGGATCGCCATAATAGTTTAATGGAGCAGGATGTAAGCTCACGACACTCGATCGCCAGTTAACGCCTAACCCTTTCAGCTCGTCGGTTATGGTAGCAAAATCACGAAAGTTTATCTATCAAGATACAAAGGTTAACACGATTATGATTGACCTCGTGTATAATGAATTAATGATAGTCGTTACTTCAGTCAAAGGGGAACAAACAGAGTGCTCGAAAACAAAATGCTAATACAATTTGCCAATTTCAAAGCCATCTTCATGAGACTAAACTTTATTCCTGCAACGATAAGATGGAGTCGTCATTTCACCAGTTCAGTCCAGTTGCAACCAAAAGCGAGTACATAACAATTGAGAACCGCATCGAGAATTTTATCTTGGTGCATGTTTTATGAACACTTTGTGTCGATATAAAGTTTATGACAGGGCAACTCTTAATACAAATATAGCGAAATTTTGCATCGCGAGAGAGTCAACTTTCGCTAGCGAATATGGTCGTGGCGGGTTTTATTTCGCAATATATTGGCGCGGCACAGGGCTGCCATATGCTCGTTTCCCTTCAATTGTTGACCATCTAGGGCTGTGTCTAGGTTCAAAGTGGTATTTGCACAGTTTTGTTTTGTTTTTGGATATCAAGATTATATTGTCTGCATACTACTTTAAGATGTGACATTTATTTTAGGTGGGTGAGAAACTAACCTTGGATAGTCGAGTTGGTAGTTGGATAGTTTTCCTGCGATCCCTACAAGGAAACCCATGCCATGTTGGGAAGATGAAGCAGTGATATTTTAGCACTATTATTTTCATACTAATTAAGGGGCATGCGCTAAGGTAGCACACGAAATTCAAATTTTCTTTAGTTTTTTATATCTTGCATGTCAGTGTGAGGTTTTATGTTGATTAAAATATGATTTGCGACCGTAACAAATATGGATTTACATAATTATAATAATTACAATCAGCAATACAACTCCATAAGTAAGCACAATCGTCAAATGTCATGATTTCATGAAATAGTCATTCAATGCGATTATGAACTTAGAGAGTTGTATTGTTCATTTTTACACTTGATACGGCCGCAAATCATATTTAGATCAACATACAACATGATACTGACCTGCAAATTGCAAAAAACGTAAGAAAATTTGAATTTCGCGGGCTATTTGCGCTTTCGCCTTAAATCTTCCTTTACAATACCTGCAGCCCGTTATTTTTCTTAAACTGGACGTAAAGTGCAGAAATAGCAGAGGAAGATGATTAAAATATCTGCAATATTTCTCATTTAATCACCAGTGTCAACATAAACCACTGTGTATAAATTAGACAAACTTGGGTTTTACTATTTTACTGCATAACTAATCAAGACCAGTTAAGATCCCAGTTGTAAAATAATTAAAGACGTGTCCCATAAAATAGTGTTAATTGAAAACTGATGGCACCATATAATATTGCTTAAGGTTCGCATGTTGTATACCTATATTTAAAGCCATAAAAACGTACCTAACTTAGAAGACAGACTTATTTCTCCTTTGACAATATTCGTAGGAATAAGCCAAAAATTCTAATTTTGTTCTTAGTGATTGTTGTACGAGAAATGTATTGTTTTGCAGACTGACAGTTGATTTAAATAATGGACTATTTAAGTTGATAGTTAATTTGTTATGCAATACATTTAAGTTGATAGTCATTTTCTTATGCAATACATTTAAATTGATAGTCAATTTGTTATGCAATACATTTAAGTTGATAGTCAATTTGTTATGCAATACATTTCTCTGATTGAACATTCGACCTCATAATTGCTTTGCCATCCTAAAGTTGAATGTCACTGGCACGTCGTACGAAGGTCTTCGATATCGGAAAGTGTATTATGGAACTCAAATAGAGTTGGGCAGGACACCTGGCACGGCAAAGTGATGGCAGGTGGAGTAAAGCTGTGACAGAGTGGCAAAACCTAGATGACGCTAGCACAAGAGCGTAGGGATTGGCACAAGGAAAGAGAGGCCTATGCCCCAGCAGTGTAGATGATGATTATGATGATGGCACGTCATAAAACGTCAAGGTTTATTTTTGCCTTAGATAGATAGAATATTCTTTATTATGTACACCATAAAAATTACAGATATACATGTAGTTTAAGAACAATGTGACAGTAAGATAGTTTCAACCTTAGTGAAGTTCCAATTTACTGGGATTATATAGCTGTACAATGATCTTTTGGCGCGCGGTCAAAATCGGAACTAACGCCGCCATCTTGTTCTTTCAATACATTTCACAAAGCTGTTGCACAAATGTTTACCAACAGCGCCACCCTGATAACGTCATTCAAGTGCCAAAAGATCCTTGCAGATCCTGAGCAATGTACGAGTTCGACTATACCTGTCTTGTCAGCCCTATTATCTGATAATATCTTCACGTTGCTCAAGTAAGCCTTCTTAATTGATCGGGGGCTAATTACAAGAGTTGTGAGAGCAATATGTTGACAAAGTAATCGGCGTTGAACAGTTAATTGAGACTTTCGATCAGTTTGCGATAAGTACGACACTCGAATCGATTGGAACTGATAAAAAAAGAAATATAAAGACTACTGGATTAAAAGTTTATATAATTTCGTGTTTGTACCTAAACGCTATTTGCGACACAAAAACCATGTAATTTTCAAGTGAATACTGCTTTAGGCGCGTTGTGCGATTTTTGGATAAACTTATGGATTCGCGTCACCGACATGCTCGCGCCGCACTGTGGGATCGAAAAAAGGCTCTCGAAGAAATAGGAGCTTAAATTTTAAAGTGTGGGTTTTTTTGCCTAAAATGGCTTTTAATAGCCAATATTATGCATAAATATATCATAGGATAAAATCAGGTTGGCAAATTAGCAACTTATATTTTTTTTGCAAATAACGAGATATCTGTAAAAAATCAAGTACGTCAAAATATAATAAATAAATAGTTACAGCACCGTGTGCAAGGATATAACGGTTATTCTCTCCGTTCCGGAGATATAAGCATTAGATTCATACATTTTGTTTGCAAAAAAAATATAACTTGCTAATTTGCCTACCTGATTGTATCCTGTGATATATTTATGCATAATATTGGTTATTAGAAGCCATTTTAAGCAAAAAACCGACACTTCAAAATTTAAGCTCCTATTTCCTCGAGAGCCTTTTTTCGATCCACAGTGCGCCGTCGGGTCGTGCTGAATAGACCTTCTTTTCGTGTGGTTAGTGATTAACCCGGTGTCAGAGTTTTAAAGCCGCACATGGTAGGTAATATTTTAAGTGTGGGTACAAGAACCCAAGGACCAATTAGCTACTGAAGGATAAGTAAGATGCATTTTTTTAATAACGTAAATATTGGCACGTGGTGCGATGAATTTCTAAAATAATAGTAGTTGAAAAATAAAACGCAATCATTTCAATGTACATTTTTAAACAGTTTTATGCAAACAACGTTAAGTTTTCAAGCGTTTACTTTTTAATAAATATGTAGATATAAACGATGGGGCTTCACGTAGGGCTCAATTTATGAACATTGTACTCACAAACACGGCGAGATTTATTCAGCGAATGCCTTACCTGCAACAGAATAATAATAATAAGTATTACAGTTATTATAAGCGTAATAATTCGGGCGTACATTTAGAGGCGTAATAATAAAGGCATTTTTACAGGCGTAATAATTCGAACACATTATGAAAGGGTTTATTAAGTACCTCCTTAATTTACAAATATTATTCAATGTTATAAACGGATAATTTACATGTTTTAATTATTAATAAGTAACCAAAATAAACATGAGCAAATACATATTATAATATGTTTCTTGTATGGATTTCGAAGATTAAAAAACCGGCCAAGTGTGTGTCGGACCACGCACAATGAAGGTTTCCGTAGATGGGATGAATTTATCCCAAGATCAAACTTAACAGTGTAATTGAAAAACATGTAATAACACGGAATGTATGGGAGAACATATTTTTTGTTGATGACGACAAGAAGTATTTTTTCCTCGTCTATCCCATGGTGTCGTTGGAATGGTCGTTCAAAAATATTAGGAGTCTGTGAAAGCCATTTTTGGGTTCAGGGATCCGTTTGCGAAATATTAAGCTTTACAGTGCAAATTTTTGTTAGAGTCAAGTGTGTCCCCCTGCCAGCCAAATTTGCAGCTACATCTGCAGTTGAAATGTATGGGAGAACATGTTTTTCGGATAAATTCATTCCCACTACGGAACCCTTCATTGTGCGTGGTCCACGCACTTGCCCGGTTTTTAAATTTGAATTTTATGTATTGAACGGGTTGGGTTGTTTTTTTATAGGGAAAAAGTAGGCCATCGCCGTCAAATCATAAAACAGCGTTGGAAAATATTTTCGAACGCTAAAACCACAAGCCATCGCATGATTCGCATGGGTTGTTCCTGCAGGTCGACTCCCTAAACACGAAATCCGAAGATTTGGCCAAGTTACGGGCGATTCCTACTCCATATCACCTACGGAGGTAAGATTAGTTTGGGGCCCGATCTAAGAATGAAAAATGTTAATTGTTGCAAAAAAGTTTGTGCTCGTGAGGTTTACTGTTCGCAGAACTACTAGCGTTATGTTGTTTATGGGTTTTACTGAGTTCTTTATTACTAGCTCTTTTCTAGTTACTTAATGCTGTAATTATCAATATTCTCTAACATTTAATAGCCAAATAAATACTTAAAACGACTATAAAATTATTACACAACAGTTTCGCAAACAACCAGCAGACTAGCTCTTATATAATAATTAATATAATTTGTACAGGTAGATCCCCACTTTAGCCCTTTAATAACAAAAGCTTACGAGCATAATAGCCTCACAAGAGGCTAACATATTTCTAGCTTATAGCCATTTGTAGCCTGCGAGCATTTTACGAGAGCCTAGGTAGGAGCTGTGAAAAATGACGTAATCAAGGTGAATCCCAGACCTCCTATGTGCAGTGGTGTTTTATTTAAAGATCTTAGAACATTGGGATAAGAGATAAAATATTGTTTGAAAATCGTGACATATTATTCCCGAGAAGCAAAAGTGATTGTTCAGAATATGGTAAAGGGTGACTTGTGATTGGCCATTTATAAATTTAAATGGTCATCAAATTCAGTGGACGACCGTAGAATATACCTGCATGCCCATTTTTTTTCAATACAAGAAGGACTATTTCTTACCCAGTAAAGTGTTTTTGTCACTGAGAGATAAATTTTACCTTGAATTGTTTCAAGCTAATGGTAATTAACATACAAACCCTCCCACATCGGTGGGTTAAATATGTTAAAGGTTAACCCTAGGTTTTCCTCTAATTCGGTTTTTCTCTGTTTCGACTGCCTCGGTGGAGCAGCGCGAGCGCCATGAACTGCGCGGGCCGCGCGCCCTGCTGGCAAGCACTGCTGAGGACCCAGTCGGCCGCCGCACGCACCGCCATACATCGCTCGGCCAATTGTTTGGTGGCCGCGGTAAGAGAATGGAACAAAGCCCCTTACATAAAAAGTGGCAGTCCTACCCACAGAACAGAAAATCTGTTCTGTGGTCCTACCACACACCGATTACATAAATCAATGTGCGTGTGTAATGTGAATGTTATATTTATGTTATTGTATATTTATTATGTTATCTATGTGTGTAATTATTGAAACTTGTAGTTGGGTATGTGGATTTAGGTAATAAAAAGATTTAATTTCATTTCATTTCAATTCTTGATAGCGTAAGATGAATAATTTGATTAACCTTGAATTACTTAGCTGTTAACTCCGAGTTATTTAGGATAACCCATGAACGTACAAGTGGGCCTTAGACCAGTGGTCGGCAAACCGCGGCTCGCAAGCCGCAATCGGCTCTTTTTATTAACACGTTTTTATTAGGTCGACCTGTATGTAACTATGTAATGGAATCTAAGGTAACTGATTTAACCATCTTCCAAGGGTCGTAGCGTAATGAAAATTGGCAGCTGTATGTAGTTCAGATGACAATACAATAATATGGTACTGTCGAACTGATCTAATGATGGAGCCGGAAGATATGAACTGAAACTTCGTGATGGAAAATCGTATTTTTGTTTTTACGTGCATTTATAAAAGCGTGTTTTTCTAGTGTTCTTTAAACTATTAATTTATTCTTCTACGGCTCTGTACAAAGGTCGATGACTGCGAGCGTAGACACGCGCGGGTAGGCTTCGATCATTCGAAGTATTTTCACTAAAAATTAACAGGACATCGAAAATTAATAATTTACTGTACCTACTTTTCAAAGTTTTACAAGTTTAACTTCTTAATAAAAGTAAGATGCCTTCATCATATTAGTATCCGGCGATATGATGATGGTGATGAAGGCATACTACTTCTTAGCAAGTTAATTTTAGGAAGCGTTGTGGACTGAAAGATGATGGGAGTTTTAAGGATTAAGAAAAGTGTATTGAGACCAGTTTGGACACACAGAAAGGATTGGCTCTCATAAGAAATCTTAGTCGAGTATTGATATTTGGCTCTATTGACTAATCAGTTTGCCGACCACTGCCTTAGACAATTAAATGCTACTGAAAGAAATACCTGTATTTAACACATACAGGACCTCACACACTCAATCAATCTGCCTAGCCTTTTCCCAACTATGTTGGGGTCGGCTTCCAGTCTAACCGGTTGCAGCTGAATAACAGTATTTTACATGGAGCGAATGTGACCTCCACAACCCAGTAACTGGGTAATACGATACCCCATGGTAAGACTGGTGTCAAACTTTCGGGCTTCTGACGACTCGTAACGACTGTCAAAGATCCACGAATGACAGCCGGGACCACCGGCTTAACGTGCTTTCCGAGGCACGGAGGATTCTCGGTATGTAAAGATGGTCACCCATCCACTGACCAACCCCGGCAAGCGTAGCTTAACCTGATGGATCGACCAGTGCGGCTGTAGTTACATAGCCACGAGCTCCTCAGGACCTCACACACTCGATGACCCAAATTGAAATATTCCTCTTAATAAACCACCAGATCTTAACTTAATAAAGCTTATAACAATAAATTTTTACTGTCGATATATTATACAGAAGTAACGGCGTGCGCACGCGCCATAAAAATAAAAATTATAATACTAACATAAATCATGGGACCGCACATCCTCTCGGCTTTATTATACAGATTGTATGCGACAAAAGTTGTAATTTAGTGGGCAAAGTGAGAAGCTGACAGTTTAGGAAGAATTAGGTACGTATACTGCGTGCGCAATTTATTTGCCAAACAAATAAACAAACACGAGTTTTCTAGTTAGACAAACATTAACCTAATGCAAGTGTAAATAAAGTTGATTTTAGACCGACTAGTATTGTTGAAAAAGTCATAAAAAATATGAAGTTGTAGCGCAAACTGAACCTTATATGTAGGCATTACAGTTGTTTTTTTTATAAAAATCGTGTTTGTTTTCGTGTTTGGCTAATGTATTGCGAACGCAGATTAGTTACGTATATAAAAGTCGCCGGCACGTAACTTGGTGAGAATCGTATATGTGCAGAATTCGTTTTCGCTTGTTTTTCTTAGGGCCGGTGCACACCTGGCGAGGCACACCGCAGCGCGTTTGTCACCACCAAACAAATATCAACGTTGCGAGCCTAAAAATAAAGTTGAGTATAAATTTCATCAGAATTATAGTTCTTACTATCTTTATTGCCAACTGTAACTGAATGAAGATAAATCATGAAAACCAATAGCATAAAGCCACGTGCAGACTGGCGCAACGCGACTCTTACAAAACAATTTCTAAGAAAACTTCATGGTAAAACAATTACCGGTGTCGCGTCACACCTGTCTGCACGAGGCTTTACCCTAGAAGTGAAGGATCAATTTGATTTGAATTGTTCAATGAAAACATTTTCCTATCTCTATAGAGCAATACGAAGTTATCTGTACAGAGCTGTCATAACCCATCCGTTTATGCATTTTGCCATTTATCAAATATCCGAATGTCAGACTGAAAATAAAAACTAGTTTAGCAGCTGTTATCTGTAATCGCTTAAAGCTTCGTGCAGACTAGCGCGACGCGACTTTATGAAAACAATTTCCAAGGAAACTACGGTAGAACAATCACCGGTGTCGCGACAAGTCACGCTAGTCTGGACGAGCTATTATCCGTTTTATTTTAATTAATCCCTCTCTACCACTTTGAACGTTTCTTTTCTCTTTTTGAACGTATCCCAGGATCAATTAGCGACAAAGGACTTTTAAAATAATAGTTTTCTTTTAGGTATTAACGTCTCTAGAGAGATCAGGTTTGCTGAAATTGCAGATCTCCAATAGATACTCGTCTGTCTTTTTGTCACAAGGGAGGGGTTTTATTTTTTTTATTTTTTTTAAATAAATGTATCGGTTTTGTGAGTAGCATTAATTGGGGGACTTCATATTTACGCCAAAGTTATCAAACTACGGCAGTGCTTTTTCAATTATTTTTTAAATGTTGCTAGGATTTTTTTTTTAAGGGATGCGTTTATATACCCTTTTTTCCTATTGCATATTCAATGATAATAATCGTATTATGGAATAAACACCAGTCGTGCGTCTGAGCTGACACACACACTCTTTTTTTTTTCATTGACTACTGAAACTCTTCAGCTAGCCAGACGTTTTGTTTTCGTGGCTACTACCTACTTTAAGTTTTTAATATAAACTTATCAAAACCCATAACACGATTTCCTATAGCCAACCTTTAATAAGTAAGAAAAGAATAATAGAAGTGAAAAAGTAAAGTAAAAAAGTGAAAAATATAATACAAGTGAAAAAAAAGGGAATTTAATTCGAGGGACTAAGTTGGATCCCGAGAGCAGCGAAGGATTCATGAGTAGAATCCCGAGCGTAGCGAGGGATTCTAGATTTGAATCCTGAGTGGAGCGAGGGATACAAGGACCGAGATAAATTATTTTTTCACGAGTTGTGTACTCTACTTTTTACCATTGACTGCGAGAAAATAAATAGTAGTATAGTATTTATATTTATCTGTCGTAGTTGTAGTATTTATATGACTGCCTCGTTGGTCTAGTGCTCGCAAGCGCTACTGCTGAGCATGAGGGCCTGGGTTCGATTCCCAGGTCGGGCAAAGTATTATTGGGTTTTTCCATCAGAAATGTCTCAATAGCAGCCCGGAGTCTGGAATTGTGCCCGGTTGATAGCAATAGGCTCACCCCCTATTACATGGGACTTAAAAACACTGGCAAAATGTGGGTGAACTAAAGGTACGCCTCTGCCCAACCCTTCGGGGAAACAGGGCGTGATGTTATGTTATTTACGAGTATATGTATCACATTTTTGGCGGTATCAAATTTTCTACCATAATTGCTGCTTTAGAACGAAATGATTTCGAAGTCAGTGGTATTCAGTGTCTCATTTTCCAATGACATTAAATAATAAATAAATAAAAATCTTTATATTATTATTTTTTTATATAAATTAAAATGAATACAGCCACGATAACGGATTGAAAAGAACCTAACTAAAGTTGGCTGGACATTTTTTATTTAATTTAATTGTAAAGCTACTAGGAAGGAATAGCTCCGTCTATCCAACCAATAGGTACTTTCAGTACGGTTAATTTATTTTTGTACGTAGTTTGTATAGTTCGTGCTTGTTCCAAATTCAAAATGTTTTTATTCTCTTGTGAGTAAAAGACAGTTTTACTCACTGTTATCGATGAATAAAATGCCCTTTTTCGAGTGACAATGGTAAAAAATTAATTGTTGAACTCGTTCTACTTAGCTTCATTTTAATGTCAGTACAAAAAAGCGACTCAAAGGACCATTTTTTTGCAGAAGTTATTAATTAGTCGGTCGGTCGGTTAGTCGGGATTAAACCAGCTAAATAATTTATTTTCACTTTTCCAATACTTAATATTAAAACGGTCTAAGAATATAAATCCTAATCCAGCCTGTTTCTTCACTAAAAAGTTTAATCAAATTGAAATTCAAGACTCCAAATTAATAAAAAAGTAGATGGGATTAGTGTCTGCCTTCAAATAGAAAATTACATCAAATTGAACAAGATGGATTACCAAAAACTTTTAAAATAAAAAGTTATCCTTTGCATCATTTAATAACCACTTTGTTAATGAGAAAGTTACAGTGGCATATTTTTCAGATGTTTATATGTTCCCAAACGTACTTATAATTATGTATTTTGTTTGACACGCAATTTCTTAGTGGAAATCAGACACAGATATAGCTTTTTTATTTTAACGTAACATAATATCACACCTGTAGGGAGGAGCTCGTGGCTAAGTAATAACAGCGGCACGGTTCGATCCATCAGGTTAAGCTACGCTTGCCGGGGTTGGTCTGTGGATGGGTGACCATCTTTACATACCGAGACTCCTCCGTGCCTCGGATAGCACGTTAAGCCGTTGGTCCCGGTTGTCATTCGTGGATCTTTGACAGTCGCTACGGGACGGAAGAAGCCCTAAAGTCTGACAACCAGTCTTACCAAGGGGTATCAAATTACCCAGTTACTGGGTTGTCGAGGTCAGATAGGCAGTCGCTCCATGTAAAATACGGTATTCAGCTGCATCCGGTTAGACTGGAAGCCGACCCCAACATAGTTGGGAAAAGGCTAGGCAGTTTTTTTTTTTTTTTTTTTTAACACGTTGCCCCACACTCAGAATTTCTTCTTGTATCGTGGGTGCGTTTACAAACATAGAAACTCACATACACTAATACCCAGACCCTGAACAACTACTTGCAGATCATACAAATATTTGTTCCGTGCGGGGATCGAACCCGCGACACGTTGCGCAACAGTCGATCCCTCAGCCACTGCGCCAACCAATATCAACCAATACCAATACCAATATCACACCTGTACTCCTCGATAAGTTAGGCAGACATGTACCTATAGCACACCCACATTTCGCCAGTTATGTTTAAGTCCCATGTAATAGGGGGCGAGCCTATTGCCATCAACCGGGCACAAATCCAGACTCCACGCTTTCTCATTTTACAAACAGCAAAACCATTTTTTTGCGAATGAATTATTTCGGTACCGTTTATATAACTTCTACATCAACAATACTAACCGATTTATCATAATCAGACCAAAAACAAAACATGTACAAATCCGGCCGAGTGTATTTACCCAGACCACAAAGTTCAGTATTTACGAATCGCGAATCCCAGAAAGCTGCTGCTAACGATCCATACGAGAACCCGTTTACTACGAAATAAAATCTAACGTAATTCATGTAGGTACTTGATGCACGACCTTTTGCAGAAAGCAAAGCAAATCGCCCAGATTTTTCTAGCGAAACAGACGTTAAATTGGCAAATAAGTTCCGAGGACGTGTGCATGTATAAGTCCGGGGCGAATAATGCACCCGCCCTTTAAGGAATAACGGGTATTACATTTTTCAACAAAATACATAATTTGAGATCATTATAGATTAAAAGAACGAATAATATTTATTTGGCAACAGATCATGAAAGACAAAATATAAATAATAACAAACTGATATGTTTTAACAGAAAATATGCCTCACGGCTACACACTGCGGCTGCGGCACGGCCAAAAAGGCACATTTCAGCATTTATGCTAAATGAGTGCTAAACTCGTAATAAATAAATTTCATAAAAAAAACTAGAATTAGTTTAGCCCCAAAACCATCCCACTAATCTACTAACTACTTTAAGATAACGAACCTAGACCGGTATTCATTTTATCCGTCGGCCCTTAATCCGTTAGTGCTGTACTGTACACTTTCTCAAGGCAGAAAGTGTACAAAATATGTGTAGCGAATAGCACCGCGCCCAGACTTGCGATGTGAAAATGATTTACGTAGTCGAAGAGGGAAAAGCAACCGATTTCCACGAACATAAATCCGACGGGTCCCGACCTAAAAGAGTTATAAGCGAATCACATTTTTCCATTCGCTGAGATATTTTGCTGAGTGATGTGCTCAGTCCTTTCTTGTGGAAGTTAATAATGAGACGATGTTACGAATAAATCATTGGTTTTTATTGGTTCTGTAGTCAATGATAACTTATTTATGATTTTCAGGTGAGTCTTATTTTTTTTATATAAACAGACAATTAGAAAAGACCAGAAAACCTTCCAGCTTCTCATTCAAGATTACAACAGATTACCTTCTGCTCTATAATACCAATGGCTTTTTATTACTAATTTCGGTGTGTAATTGTTATCTTTTAGTAAATAATTTTCAGAGTGTCTTGAAATTATCATCCAAGCTTTAATCAATGCAAAATTTGCTATCACTCTAAAGACAATTTCCACTCAAGCTCCGCCCCATGCACCCCGCCATTCGGATATATGCTAAACGCTAACACGTAAGTAATAAAGTTGAATATCGCGTGCGCTCTTTGATCGTGTTCGAGCACGAAACTAAATAGCGGTAAGTCTCATTTGTTTTTTCGTTTTTATCTAAAGTAATAAGTGATCTAGAGAAAAAATATCTTGTGGCTGGATAATAAACTATATTTTCTTACTGTGAATACTTATTTTAGACATAAAAGCCGAACCATCTTGATTTTATATAAATAACCTTTGGAAAAAGACATGATTTTCGAATAAAAAATGAATCGACCGAAAATTTTACAATACGTAACTGTCTTGTTCATGGAAAGAAAAAGACCCAATAAATCATATATACTAAAGTTCCATTTTAATTGTATGCGAGTTTGTTTCAGAATATGAATGCAAATTAACATACAATTTAGGGAGCGGCCTCCTCTTAAATACGATCAGCGGTTTTAGTCACCCTTGAAAAACAAGAGAAGCAATGGCATATAAAACCGTACTGAAAACCTAATGTATCGAGTTTCCATTGTGGACATAATATCCCCAAAGAGAAGTACACTACAGTGAATGCAACGAGAGCCACTACCTATAAATTGGTAGCAGTGGGTAAACAAAGCTCTCCTGTACCGTGAAAATACCGCAACACTGCAATGTGAAACATAATTGAGGTTAACGGAACGAAATTTAAGTTGGCGTGTGTTTCATTCTTTATGAACCAATGAAACGTTTGGTGAAAACCTTCCTCCCACTACGAATGCATGATTATTTTTTATTAAAATAAATGGCACATAAACAAGCTCAAATTCAATAAAATGACGAATTAATAATCATGTGAATATGACGAAATTATTGCAATTATAGTTTCTATCTTTGTATGTTATCATAATCAACTCAGTGGTAATAGAAAATTATAATAAAATTACATACCAATCATGAAAACCGTTTAACATTTTCAATTTCCATAAATCGTATAAAATATCATTACATTAACATTTTTGATGTCATTTGGACTGTACTTTTAAAATAATCGTTAAAAAATAATTTATTAAAATGTATTCATGATTTTTATTGCTCGATAGTGGATGAGTTTCTGATAATATAAAGTGATTTCGTATAATATCATGTTATTCAAATTCTCTCACTTCAGAAGTTCTCGATAATTAACTACCTACACATAATTAGAAGAGTTTATGGTTAATTGATGGCCCTTATATTTTACTTTGTCGGCTATCGCCCTATCAATTGATAGTGATGAACGTAAGAACGCGTGAAATCTTTTAATACTTTTTTCTCAGCTTTATATTTTGGATAGAAGTTTCTCATTACACGTTATACTCTGCACACTTGTTGAATGAGAGCTAGCTTAAAAAAAGTGTAACATTTTTACCGAAACGTCACTTTTGCTATAGTATGTGTGTTTCTGTGTTACAAGCGTAGATATGTTACTAAAATTGAAAGTACGGAAATATTTTTATAATAATTAAAATATATATTAAATAATTATATCTTAATTATCTTATCTTAATTAATTACAATTTCAGTACCATTCCTACATTTTTTTTTTTATTTGCTCTCGAACGTTGTTAATTTATTTAAATACCTGTTATTTTAAGAAAGAGCCACAAGCAGTAATGAAAAATAATGCATGCAGTTTATGGAAAACAATTTTTGCATGTCTAGCAAATTATAAAGACGAATAAAAAACAAATGAAACAGAAATTAGCGAAACCTCGTTTACACCCGAAAACAAACAAATCCCCAATTAATTGTCAAATTAAACTAACAAGCTAATAACTATGCACGCAAGTGTACAGGCGTGGCGCGTATTACGGTAGCCGATAATTACTTGAGCTCAATTACACGTTCGATAAACATAAAGTAAGAGCCGGAATTAATTGATATTAGATCAGCGGGGAAAGTCGTCGGTGACCGAGGTTAGCACCCTAATGAGTTGGTTTATGAACTAGGAAACGTGTTCCTGGGAGCTATATTTAGTTTATGGAATATTGACTGACCGTGGAGAAATTAAGTTAGTGTTCTGTTATACTCAATTCCTATTATTTACGGACCGTTATTGGTTAAAATTAAGACTCTTGTAACTTTACCAATAATAAAGCAAACACCTCATGATTTGTATAGTAGGAAATAGCTAGCCCTCCCTTATGGAAATAGCTATCACAGGTAAAATTTGTTTACTAATCTATTTACATGCCCAGTTTGGCGATTTTTTATTTTTTTATCGCCAAACTTTTGGTATGCAAACAGCACCATTGGTATGCAAACGATTCGTTTTTGTTTACAGGAACCGAGCACTTGAAGATTTTAACAGATATTGCCTTTAAAAGCTCTGATTCTGTCGTCAGGTCTTCAATGACTGGGTGTATGAAGCAAAAAACTGCACCTATGCCATTTCCCCATAATTATGTTGATATCCAGAAATTGTTAATGAATTGCTATACTGTCACCTAACAGAACCAGAAGCACACCTGCGGTTGGACAACATCCGTCGTGAACACGACCGCTCTGTCAATAGCGAAGCGGAAGAAGCGGAGAAAGATATCCAGAATGACGGCACACTTTTCGAGGCAATCCTTTGGGTAGAAGATAACCACATCATGCCAGCATCGCCTTGGTCAGTCATGGTTTTGACTAGCATTCAGAGTCCATTTGAAAAAAACCTAGTTAAGTACTACGAAGTTTTCTTTGTCAGCAATGGCGATGATTTTTTGCCCGGACTTCAAAAAAGGAAGAGGTTAGGGCACAGGGGCAAAACAATGAATGTCACAAAAAACAGGATTTTGTGTAATCAACATATTAATGTTTCAAAGTTTATAACTTTTGCACCTGTACCTACAGGGTTTTGAAATATTGAAGTTATGAAGGACTGTGATTGTTTTTACGCTTTTTACTTATGCTACATAAAAATACGCGCAAAAACCTAAGTGTTGTGTGGCCGGAAGTCGGCTCGCGTCTCCCGACGCCCGGGACGTCTCCTGCGGCGACTAGGGGCGCGAGGGCGCGCATCTTGCATTTCCCTCGCGCGCTCCACCTCCTCCTTCGCGAGCATTACTGCTTCGCAGAAGGAAGTGACGGCTTCCCATGCACTCTCGCTCCGGACCATGGCCTGAACCAGGGCCGGACGCGAGAGATCGCCGCTGCCGATCGCCTCCGTGAGGACACGGCGGTGCTCCGCCCAAGCCGGGCAGACCTCCACCGTATGCTCCACCGTGTCCTCAAGTGTTGCCATACTGAACTTATATTTGTTTTTTTTGTGATATTCCGTGTTTTGCCCGTACCCGTCATATGTACGTCAAAATATAAAAAATAACTTTAATTTCAGTTGTCGGCGGCAAAAAACTAAAATACAGATCCACACCGAAATTAAAATTATTTTTCACCTTGTAGTGTTGTGTTTTTTTTTTGGAAATCGATTGTATTTTTTGTTTATGATAGGCTGTAGCCTGTGGGTGTTTGATAAAATACCTCACCCTGACCTATCTGGGATCAAATGCGTGAAGATTATTATGTGAGAAAACAAAAAATGTGTTAATATTACTACGCAGTTTGATTAATAATAAGCTAAGAGCGACACAGAGGTTATCAAGTAAGTAATAGGCGATAAGCGGCTATATAAAATAAATGTGGTTTGGATTATAAAATATTTTAAAAGCTTTAACAAGCTTGATGAAGCTTGTCTACACTTTATCTGAGTGGGAGCTGGGTTTTTGTTATTTTCGGTATTCTAAAACGATGCTGAATCACGATTTAATGCTGACAGATCTCATAGGTTATCTCATAGGTTGAGTATAAATAAATCTGAAACATCTAGTTTTATGAGGCTCATGAAATACCTATAAGACAGGCGCGACGCGATTCTATTAGAACAATTTCTATGAAAACTTTATGGATTTTGTTCTATCAGAATCGCGTCAAACTACTACAACACAAAATGATTACTGATGCAACTTTAGAGCCTACAATAAACTAACTTGATGATTAGGATTTTATCATCTCATCAAAACCTTAAAACCGAACACAAAAGAGGTCAAATCTTTCTAAAGTAAATGCAAATGAAGCAAACAATAAAAACTGAAGACCGCGTTAAAGGGAATATAAAAATTGATTACAAATATCAACTCGGAACTGAATTCGGGGCTCACTCCGGAAAATCCAATAACCGAAATGAAACGAGCAAAATTATTCCTGTCAAGAAGATTATTGTGAGCAAAGCCGACGGCAACGTTAAGTATTCGAGTTGCTTCACGACTAATGTTAAAATCGATATGGAATATGAATTTCCGAGTTTTTTCTTACACTTTAAAATCTCTATAAATCTTTGTAACTCCCTCTATAAATCTTAAGTTTTGAGAACCTGTATAAAAGTTGGTTTCCGTGTCTCGTCAGTAAAATTATTTATTGCCTTTATGGACTGCTGGGTGCGTTCTTCTGCAATGAAGCGCTTCCTCAATATGATGTACCTACGTAATGCTAAGCTAAGTGGTTAGTTCATACAAAATTCTGTCGAAAGCTTTCGAATTTTCAGTCAGAATTTCCGTACCTATAGCTGCGTAAATCAAGCCAAATGTTCAGTTCACTACATTGAACAGTTATTTACATGATTGCAACCGTATTTGCGCATGTTCTCGAAATAACACGCATCTCGCACTACTCTAAATCAAAACAAACGGGAAAAACAAACACTGTAGTGACGTGTTTCGAGTGGGAAAAAGTAAATAACAATGAGAAGAGACTACTTAGTGTGGGGTGCGTGGGGACCCCAGGAGTTTGGAACACCCCAGTCATTCGTCACATGTGCAGTGACGGTGGGATGGCTGTTCGCTCGTATTTGTGCAGTCCATTGTCCGTTATATCATTGGAGGGAGACAAAAAAGGATTCGCGATCCGTGTGTGTTACGAAAAAAGGGATCGCAGTAATAGAACTCTTAGTGGAACTGTGAAATCTAATATTGGTTTTTTGCTTTTAGAGGGAATTGATTTTACTGAAGATATGATTATTGTTAGTAGATTTCTTTATGTAGCGTCTGATGTAACTGATGACACACTTCGCAAAACAAGATCATTTGTCACATAAATAAAATGATTGATAAAAATAATGTTTGTCCCCAATTGTCTTCAATTGAACAGCATTCTTATTTTCGGTCGCTGCAAACAATTCGCTCACTGCATCCTGGTGTAATACAGATGGAATTTTATGAATTTCGATCAAACGGAAAATAAAAACAGGAACATGAATTCCGAGCTTTGCTTTTGCAGACAAAAGGAATTCGCAGTAAACATGTGTAGGATAAGAACGTATGTAAAAGTTGATCGTCTGAATGTTGGGAACAATTTAGCCGCGCTTCGGCCAGTCTGGTCGACAACACTGAGACCAACAAAACACTGTGGAAAACTGCAGCATTGAGTTTCCTGCTAACTTGCATCGTCATTACCGTAACAACCGAGCCAACTTTTAGCATAATGTCATATTAATTCGCTGGATAAACTCTTTGTCTAAAGATATTAGCGAGTTTAATTATTTTAGCGCGCTGAAGATAATGTTATATAATCACTTTATTATCATAAATCGTGAGTAAAATTTTGTGTTGTCAGTCTAATGACACTGGCTTTGTTTTGCATGTTTTGCGTAAGATAATTAAATAGAACACAGACGACCCCTCAATTTTTTTGTAAAAAGTCTGACTTTTATAATAACTAGCTTCTTTTATGATGATAATAAAATTAATGTACCCTGAACTTAGTTCAGTATAAATAACTTGCATGACATTAATTTCTACAAGGTCATATTATATAAAAATAATGGACAAAAATATAAACCCTAGTCAATTAAAGGAAACATAATAATATTGACAATGTTTTAAACAGCTCCGCGCAATTTAACCCTCACAGCGCGCGCTGCGGCACAAAGATCCGCGAGGCACTCAAAACATCCGAATTATCCGCACAAACTTGCCACCCTCGACACATGTCCGTAATGATACGACATGTTAACCCCCAGACGCGTGTGAAATGAGCGCACTTCAAACGGAGCCCCGACACCCCTCTTCGAATGCATTTAGTTGCAGGTGCTTACAATTTTTCTTCTCAGACAAATTCGAATGGAGTTGTTACGTCTTACGGAGGCCGTAACATCTTTGTGTGTGTCACTGTAGGGTAAATTTTCTTTCATGTGTAAACGCTTCAGGGTCGTTTCTTTTGAAGAATAATGATGTCGCTTTAAGTGGTTCACTATTTTACGTGTATCGACATCATTATTCGTTAAGTGGAGTAAACCTCTTGGTTTTCTTCGCAACCATTTACACAAATGAGATTTGCAAAAAAAACATGAGTTTTGTTAATTAGGTTGGTTGTTAATGCCATCAAAATTAAAATCTCAGTCAATTCAACGTACGAATGACAAAAGAAAATACATAACATCGAGTAACAATTGAGAGAATCTGGCAAGTGCACTAAAGTCAGACGTTCATTAGCATAATAAATACGTACCCACCGGTGCACTTGAAACTGGCATCGTCTCGAGAACACGAGAACAACTATTTGTCTGAAGCACCTCCGCAGTCTTGTTCATGCTAATTTTCATTTTACAAATTGCCTTGTATGCAGTACCTTTGAACGTTTCTATGAAATAAGGAACCCATTTGAACGTTACCATGACATTAACAATTGTGTGAAAGGTTGAAAAGCCTTTAATATAAGTAGGACTTCTGCATTATACGTATATTATAGTAAGCTAAGAAATGGATTTAACACCACCAATAAAGTTTGATGCATAAAGCTGCACGAGAGTTATAGCAATGTCAAGTATCTTAACGATGAATGATTTATGAACTGTCCAACAAAAGCAAGTAGAAACTTAATTATGTATTAGTACTCGCTTGCGGTTCAAATTTCAAGTTAATTACAAGGTGAGTAAAATGGTGGGTCAGATAAAGCTACACTAAGTTTGAATTTCGGTTGCGTTCAAAAGCTGTCAGTGTAAAAATTCCACAATAATAATGACACTGACAGCTCTTGAACGCAGTTTAGATCACCTGATCGCGTTTAGCTTCATTGGTGATATACCAAGCTAATTTACATCCACACATGCGGAAAATAAATAGTGTTACTTCTATAAATAAGTTGCAGTGAGTATTACTGCAGCGTAACGCGTTATTAAATTCTGATTTATCGTTGCGTGCCGCGGGTAGATATGACCCGCCTGCGTTTTATAGGGTTAGGTTAGGGTGGGTGGACGCATTCTTCCTAGTCGAGTTTTTGCGGAAGATTAATTCGTAAGTGAGAATTTTTCTATTCTCTTTGCCTCTGTGGGAGCGATGTTCAGAAAGTAATTTATTCACTGTACTGGTAATGTATTGTAGTCGCTTGGAACTGAGAAGTTGGAATGTTTCGTTCTCGTATACAAGAAAACAACGGAGTGTTTTCAGAATATAAATTTCTATTGAGTTTGGACAGACTAATTCACGAGAACCCAAAATAGAACCATCATGAACTTTCGATACAAACAAACAGTAAATTTTAATTTCATAATACAACAAAATTAATTAAAAAATTGCTCAATTACTCCACAAATATCAATAACCGACAAGTTATAATTAATAACGAAAGCAACAAATTAATATGCTTTCAACAGCCCCAGTTTCGATAATCAATACACGATTGTGTAATTACGGTGTTACCAACTAGTGTAATTATAATCAGAGTTTAGAGGCGGACACATCTGCCGCTGTTCATTATGATTAATTTCGTATCGAACCGGTGGCAGAAACTAGTATTTGCTGTTGTGTTTTATTTATTGAGAAGCATCTAAGATTTATTGACTTTCGCTGGCAAGAAGCGAGGTAGTTTGTTGTTTTGGGGTCTCGGCGTACCCCAGGCCTTTTAGAGCATTTGGCAATCAAAATGAATAAGGTAATTTTATTTTCAATAACCTTATAATATAATACCAGCCTATTATTGTCCCACTGCAGGGTAAAGGCCTTCTCATACGGAGAAGGCACGAGCATTGATCACAACGGTTGCTCAAGACGGTTTCGCGATTTCAGACTTGTAGTAACTACTCGTATAAGCTTTATTTCTACAGGTTTTCGCGGTGTTTTTTCTTCCCCGATGTAAGTAATGCCCAAGATAAACTCAAAAACTACTTTATGAATTGAAAAAGTCACATGGGTACTTGCCCGGATTTGAACCCACAACCTCGTGCATGAGAGGCAGAGCCTTAATCGCTGGGCCATAACGACATCAATATTATACAAATAGTATTAAGTAGGTAGTTTACTTTCAACACACAATTTTTGGGGTATTTGTGTACTCCAGGCCTTTTAGAGCATTTGGGTTAAAAACAAATAAGGTAATTTACTTAATAACCTAACAATATTTGCAAGGAGCTCGTGGCTCTGTGGATGGGTGACCATCTTTACATACCGAGACTCCTCCGTGCCTCGGAAAGCACGTGTTAAGCCGTTGGTCCCGTCTGTCATTCGTGGATCTTTGACAGTCGTTATTGGTTCGTCAGAAGCCCGAAAGTCTGACAAACAGTCTTCGTCAGGGTATCGTATTACCCAGTTACTGGGTTGTGGAGGTCAGATAGGCAGTCGCTCCATGTAAAATACTGATATTCAGCTGCATCCGGTTAGACTGGAAGCCGACCCCAATATAGTTGGGAAAAGGCTAGGCAGATTGAATAACCTAACAATATTAAATCATTTTTGTTTACTTTCTACACAAAATATTCAATGGAAATGATCTAAAATTTACATTAAAATCAATCTGTTTCGAAACAATTCATTCCAGTTCATAACTTAAATATTTATATCCTTTAACTCTCATAACTATTCCATAAACATAAACAAGCACCTTTTACAATTACACTGCAGTAAACCTACTTTACAACTAATGAGTTCTAAACTTCAAACCCAAAATTATCACACATATAGGTATGTAGCAGTAATTAAACGCAGAAGCCCGACCACGCGTTCGGGTAAGCCGAACAATATGAACGCGCCGATCGCGTTGGTTAGGTTAGAACGCGGCCAAAGTATCAAAATAATAATTTAGTCCGGGTTATCAAACACATTGCAAGCGCGGGTCAAAATGATATTTAATAGTTTGTTTGTGATTTTTTTAACCAAACTCATTTATCACTATTTCCAAGGTGGTCTATTATAAAGCTATTACAGCTTTTAAGCTCAGTAATTGAGCGAACAAAATAAATATAAATCGCTGTAGAAGAGAAGCGATAAGTTGGTTAAGTTGCCTTAATGTGTTTTAGTATAAATATGTCGAAAATATTAATGTGAATCGCTTGATTGGTTTATGTATGTCATTCAATAAATATACGAGAATGTACTTTTTAATGGGTTTTTTTTTTTGCTCATCATGATATTTAGCATCAATCAAAGATTTTACGACGTCTATGGAATCAACGTGAATTTTTTTTGTTTTAGTTGTCTATTTAGATTTAGATGTGTGATGTGTGTGTTTAATTAATCATTAATGTCAGCTATCTAATTACGCATACGCAACACATTTCCGTAAACGATTACGACTAATCTGTTTCATTTTGACAGTTCAACAACATTCATTGCGTTATTTACGTTGCTGAGCAGATTTTTTTTTCGAACTTACGAATCAATGGATTAGCAATCTGTTTCAAAACGATTCAGATTCTGATTGATCGTGTAATATGTAATTGTATATACTATAATACTGGATGTCAAATTTATATAAAGTGGGAAATATTCTAAACATTATTTTTCAGATTGAAGACCTGAAGAAGCGTGCTTTCGTTGACTGGATACGGAAAATGGAGCACCAATATTGTGTCCAGCACTTCTTCATCGTCATAATATTGATGATGCCACATACATATATCTAAGTATTTATGTTTCGACCAGAACTCAGCCTCTTCGACAACGAAAGCATTGTCCAGCAATAAACGGGAATAACATCACGCTTGTAACTGTTATCCGGAAGGAAGGCAGAGGTCGTTAGGCAGAGGAGTACCTGTTCACCCTTTCGCCAGTTGTGTTTTAGTCTCATGTAATGGGGGACGAGCCTATCGCCACCAACCGGGCACAAATCCAGACTCCAGGCTGCTACGCCTAGCTCGCCGTCCGATAAGGACCAGGCCCGGGTCGACGACGGCGCGTTGTGTTCCACGAGCGCCTCAAAGGGATGTCAGCACCAACTGACGGGGTCCGGAAGGACCAATGCCTGCTGGGGTTGCGGGTTTGTCCGAAAGGGATATCGCGGCCCTGGCACACAGGCAACGGAAGGAACACGGGTGGGTTTTAGTCAGTAAAAGTCTGACCCTCCCTCTCGCTCCGCCCAGAGCGGGAGGAGTCATTTGATGATTTCCCACACAACTGCTACGCCTGCTACTGAGAAACGAGGATAATTATTTCGGAATTAGTAAAACTGTGACATTCTCGAGAGTTGGGGTCTAAGAAATGCCATTTAAGTACCGAAAGCGTTGAAAGTTTATCGGCAATAGTTCAATGCTCTGTTATCGTGCAGGTACAAAATACATCACGAGAGCAGTTATCGCTTTGACGGGCGTGTGACTACACTTCAACGAAGGTACCTATCCCTTATCAGAGTACCTAAAGTACTTGGCCTTATCATGTAACCGACTTGCCAGGAATTTTGTATATTTTGACGAAGAATTTTGGGGTTAAGCCGTTAAGCTGATGATTTTTTTATTAGAGTAATTTTGCTAGTGTTAACAAGTTTAGTTAAAGAATGTCATTTTTATACAGAGTTCAAAATCATCTTAGTCCTAATGAATAAATCTGTCAATTTTTTTTATTTCCTTTTTGCTGATATTCTGCTAGGTTGATTCAATATCACACTTTATACTTACTCTTAACTATCAACAGACTTATAATATCTGCTATTAACGCGGATATCAACATGAAAGTGAAATTATTTTCATCATAACTTGTGGTTATTGCAGTGGAGAAATTTATCACACTTTATATCAATTATGTGGTTTGAGCCGCGTATAAACAGTGGATCAAAGGAAAACTTCTGATTAAATATTGAAACTTACAGTGACTGATTGCTTTCTAGCTTTAATAAACATGTATAGTACTTTATATTGATTTATTAAGGAAGCTAAGCAATTTCTTAGGCATACCCGAAATTCATATTAAGGGATTTATAGTGGACATAACAGTTTCTTACTTTTTTTTTTTTAAACTTTGCCCCACACTAAGAATTTCTTCCTGTATCGTGGGTGCGTTTACGAACATAGAAACTCACATACACTAACACCCAGACCCGGAACAACTACTTGCAGATCATACAAATATTTGTTCCGTGAGGGGATCGAACCCGTGACACGTTGCGCAGCAGTCGATCGCTCAGCCACTGCGCCAACCGTGTCGTCAAATGTAAATTTCCAAGTCATTGTAAATATTATTGGTACCAACAACGCGGTTTTCTAGCAAATTGAGCGGTAATCGGAAATATTACTGCCTCAACATAATTTAAAAATAAATGGCCATAATTGTGTTAATAGAATTTAATGTTAATAATCGGTTTATTTATTGGTATAAAATAAAATACAATTAGAAAATCAGAATCGTAGGGGTATATCACGTTTTCTCTAGGCAATAAAATTGCTAATTAACTGGCGCATTTACTAGAAATTCAAGTTCTCTTACTTTTTCTCTAATTATTTCATGCCAATATGACATTATTTGAGTTCGAATGTATTTTCAAAAACCTTGTTTCTATCGTCGTTATGTCAACTGCTAGTGACAAGTGACAGCTGTCATATTTCCCGCGCAAAGGTAAACATGGCCGCTTATCTATGTCATTACGTTTTCCAACATGCCTAAATATTGGTTTAGACTTATTTATAATCTAATCCTACGAGGACAAGCCACGTGGTTTATCAAAATATTTGAAGTGAGTTTCGTAAACAACGCAAGTAGGTAAGTACGACTATAAACTTATTTGCGTTCAAACCAGCGAAGTTCTTTAGTAATTAAATACAATGTTTAACTAATTGAGTAAATATATTTATGACCTACTTATTTTAAAACACTGACGGTAATTATTCCTTTACAAAACTATATTTTTGTTATAAAGCAAAATTAAATGACTCCTCTACCGCCTGAGAGATATTTCTCGACGGCATGTGAAGCCAAGTCAGAGACTCATGGGCGGCTTTAAAACTCTGACACCAGGTTAGTCACTAACCACACGAAAATAAGAGGAGAATGATAAATGATTTTATTTCTGTAAGTAGGTTTGTTTTTGTACGAAATCTTTTACAAATCATTAATATTTTAAAATCTAATACTTACATAAACAAATTACACGAAATTGACCGTATTGCATTCGTAACCAATCCTATAATATGATGAACAGTTCTTACTATATTATTCATGGAATTCCGTGCTCTGCCAATTAACTTTGGAATGTCGTTTCAGCCCAGCAGATGTATTGGACCTGTCAATCTTTTATGGAGGAACTTAAAATTCCTCATTTTATTGCACATGGCTTCCATCACAGCGACAGCTTGGCCTTAAATTCTGCACTATACTTATGAAAATATGGTCTTTTTCCTTATATTTTCCGTTATTTGAAGCCTTTTCATCAAACACATACTTACTTAAACTCACGCCTTCTACCTCTACCTCTTCTTCTTCTTTCTTTAAACCTACTTCTACTTTTTAGTTTGTTTTTTATTTTGTATTTCACGAACTGTGTCCAAATAAACGTTTTCTTTCTTTCTTTTCTTTCTTTCCTTCTCCCATGGTGGTAGGCAGAAACTAAAGAACGGCACATGCTCCGATCTTTACATTCCTTTTTTTTTTTTTTTTTTTGGGTGGGAAATCATCAAATGACTCCTCCCGCTCTGTGCGGAGCGAGATCCCTCTCGCTCCGCACAGAGCGGGACTTTTACTGACTAAAACCCACCTGTGTTCCTTCCGTTGCCTGTGTGCCGGGGCCGCGATATCCCTTTCGGACAAACTCGCAACCCTGGCAGGCATTGGCCCTTACGGACCCCGTCAGTTGGTGCTGACATCTCTTTGAGGCGCGCGTGGAACACAACGCGCCGTCGACCCGGGCCTGGTCCTAATCGGACGGCGAGCTACCCATTGCCCACCGTCCGCAAGCCCGCGCCTACGGTGGCCGGAAGTCGGCTCGCGACTCCCGACGCCCGGGGCGTCTCCTGCGGCGACTAGGGGCGCGAGGGCGCGCATCTTGCATTTCCCTCGCGCGCTCCGCCTCCTCCTTCGCGAGCATTACTACTTCGCAGAAGGAAGTCACGGCTTCCCATGCACTCTCGCTCCGGACCATGGCCTGAACCAGGGCCGGACGCGAGAGATCGCCGCTGCCGATCGCCTCCGTGAGGACACGGCGGTGCCCCGCCCAAGCCGGGCAGACCTCCACCGTGTCCTCCGGGCGATCCACACAATGGTTACACCCGGGCGTTTCCTCCCGCTTTATCCTGAACAGCAACCTCCCGAAACAACCGTGTCCGGTGAGGACCTGCGTCAGGCGGAAGGAGGACGCCGTGGCGCCTCTCTAGCCACTCCTCAAAGAGGGGACTTATCGCCGCAATTGTGGCGTGCCCAATCTTTACATACCTAAGGTACCATTCCGTACCCGACCGCAGGAGGCAACTGCAGGTGCCGCGACACGACTTGTTTCTATGAATTTCAATTAAATACCTTCCGTAGCTAGCGACACGTCGTTGGCAGCTATGGACGAGCGACACGTGTAGCTCGATCGCAGACCAGTAGTGCTGCCAACGCTTGAGCGATAACACGTTTTTCTACTGACTGGAATATGGGCTGCTGACGTCTGCGGTCGGGTTCGGAATCATCACCGCCGCGACACGTCGCCAGCAGTTGCCGCCTGACGGTCGCGGTCCGGAATGATACCTTTATGCTTCATACAAGCCTTTTCATTTCAGAGATATATCTATTCTTATTTAGGCAATATAATGGGAAATTGCTAGTAATCGGACTTAACCCAGCATCTACCATTGCATTATCTTCAAACAAACAATACCAGTTTGCCAATAAATAATAGACTCGCCTATAACGCTAAATGTCATCAGTCTACTAAACTAATGATGCAAAGTTTCGCAGGCTAAGTGTTTAAAGCACTTCCCTCCATCAGAGATATATTCAAATTACAAAAGAGAGTGCTAGTTCATAAAATCAAGTGCCGAGACATAGGATAGGAGTGTCGCAGACGCGAGGGGGGAAGGGGGGAACTAGGGCTGCCTTTAAAGTGTTACGTCATTTTCATGTAACAAAGGCCTTTGCTGGGACTTAGCAATTAGGGATTACTGTTTTGGCACGTTTATGTTCTGTTCAAGAATAAAAAACAGGGTACAATGCCTATACTTTTGTTAAAGTGAGAGCCCGATTTGTAAAATTTCTTTGTCTGGAAAATTTCACACTAAAGATATATGACCCGCGCCGTCGCCGGTTTTCGTACATTTTTAGTTATTTTTACAATATACCTTACAATGTTTTATAAACTATGTTTTAACCATAAATAAAAGATAAATAAGGTAATTTGGTTAGTATTAAGATTGCTTAAAAGTGTTTCAACATCTGGACTATTGAACAAAAAAATAAAACACCTTATTGAGGATTTTTGAAATGTTTTAAAATGTATTGACGTCATTTAGTTTAGAATATAATATAACTTCAGAGATAACTTCTTCAATGTTTATATTATTAGAGGTCGGCAGTTATTTAAATTAAAACCGTGCCAATTACTTATCGTTGAACACGAGCACAAAACATGAATGCAATTCAAAACACAACTGATTATTTACAGCCTTCGGCATTTTCCAGAATTTAAAACGAAATAACTTGATAAACTATTGCAATCTTGGCAACATTTTCTACTGTAAACGTTAACGGTAACACCCTTAATAACAAAACTCGGTAACCCTGGTCGGACCTGTCGCAGAGTGGCTCGTATATCATGGGAGCATGGAGGTATCTGCGCCAACGGGCCAACTTGCCGGGTTATCGCCACCACAATGGATAAAATTATTAAACGCTCTAGGTGAGCTTATGAAATAAAGTGATTTTATCATTCATTGCCCTATAAAGATAAAATCTTCCTCCAAAACCGATTGTACGCAAAATCAGCTTCGGTTTGCGTCGAATCCCGCCGATGTTACGTGAAGTTTGAATATTTTTCTTGGTGATGCGATCTTGTGAGTCTAAACGATATTGCCTCGTTGTGACACGGTTTTTAGCTTCCATTCATTCGTTCGATTGTTTAACCACTGAAGAGCAACTTTACCTACCTTGTAAGACTTTTAAAACATTGCGTCATATTTGCGTTTAATTATTTACACATCTATTCGTAACACTCAATCAATCTGCCGAGAATATTCCCAACTGTGTTGGGGTCGGCTTCCTGTCTAACCGTATGCAGCTGAATACCAGGATTTTCCATGGAGCGACTGCCTATCTGACCTCCACAACCCAGTAACTGGGTAATACGATACCCCTGGGTAAGACTGTTTGTCAGACTTTCGGGCTTCTGACGAATCTTAACGACTGTCAAAGATCCTCGAATGACAGCCGGGACCAACGGCTTAACGTGCTTTCCGAGGCACGGAGGAGTCTCGGTATGTAAAGATGGTCACCAATCCACGGACCCGTGCGGCTGTTATTACTTAGCCACGAGCTCCTCGTTTTCGTAACACTCATAGAATGTTATATTTTTACAAAACATAATCACCTACCGCTGCCAATGCAGCCTAAAAATATGCATATAAAGTCCTTTGCGATTTAAATGAGTTTACCCTTAATTTCTACCCTACAAAGGGCTTACAAAAAACATTTCCCTCCAGCATTGCATTCCAAAATATCTCAACATACTTTGCTGAACAATTTGAAGTCGAAGTGAGCCGCAAAACGACAACCAATCAAGGACGTGCTCCATTTCTGGTCTACTTAACGTTTTCCAAGATTTAGATGTCGGGACGTGTTTGTAACAGTGACATGGTTCGCTCACAAATCGTTAATGCGTCCGAGATTCCGAGACGAACGTAAACTGGCAGCCCACACGGTGAAACTCTTGTCTCACCACGGAACCATTTCACCTAAATATAGTAAAATAGTAACCGTGTCAAACGAAGAGTAACATTTTACATAGCAGTTGTTTAGAAACAAAGAAAATTTATTACAAGCCAAGTTGAAGCTCCAGGCCGCACGGAATTCTTACTTTATTGCACTTTTTTCAACCCAACCAGTTATCAAAAAATGTGGATATTTTACATGCCAACATTTTTGTGACATCTTCAGGTCGGTATTTTTAATAAGGAAGCAAGAAAAACGAAGGCAATTTATCTGGTGTCTCCTTTAAAACTAATTAAACTACTGCCTCAGCCATCTTAACGGCGCAAATTGCAGCCTTATACCTGATAACAGGGCAAATTCTCCGAAACCAATTGAAGCGACCAATAAATAGCTAAAGTACCCACAATCTCACTATACAGCTTTCTTAAAAGACATTCCCAAACAGAACTTCTATCTTGATTGAGGGAAACTAGCAAGTATTACTGTTAATAGGGAACCTAATTCTAATACGACGTTGGAGATTCTAAACACTGTAGATGGCCCTCATTTACATAAACAGACGATGTTATTCGACGCAGGAGCAATAAATTGGCCACAGAGAAGTGAAACGAGCGACAAAGCCCATAAGTAGTCGGGACAATAACACTTCATGTACGGAATGACGTGTATTCCTTTACATTGACGTTAGGTTTGAATTCAGTGATGGTTCAGAGAAATTCCTTTGGATTAATGGCTCATCTTGAGTATTAAATGTATTGCTATTTGCCATAGATTTGAATAAATTTACATTAGACACAGATGGTATTTTATTTATAACTCCAACTGCTTGTTTACTATTCCCTTCTCCAGCTTTTACATCTTTATTAATCTGTTCCGTAGAATCATTCTTTTTACTTCCATATTTTACATATAAAATGACGTGTAATAGAATCTTCAGAGCTTCATAATCGTCACCATTGACAATAGAGTCGCGTGTCCAGACCGGTCGGCGTTCAATTAAGCGGCGAGTGATTTGTGAGCGGATGCTGGCAACACCGACTGTGACTGGATTCTTGCACCCGCAGCACTATCGGACCCATTCTGTATAGCTAACTGCTTTCTATAAAGCTGTCCTCTAACTGTTGCCTACACGATATTGATATCAGAATCGGTACTCGTTTCATCTGATTTATTTGGAGTAATGCGTTGGGATTTGAAATGTTGTTTGGAGGATAGAGAATTTTAGAGAGGAGGAATTAGCTTTCTTATTTTTATCAGTATTGAATAACAAAGCAATTTTTATGATCGCAATGAATAAGCATGTTTTTGTCCTAAACACCATCAAATGTCAGTGTGTGTTCAGATTTTTTGTCATCAAAATATATTGTGCGAAATCTAATATGTTATGTTTAGTTTAAGAAACCTCATTAATGATTTAGAGATTTAGATATTAAATGACTTATCAAGACTGGCTAAATATAATAAAAGCTGTTTGGCCATTTGTGGTCATCATATTCCAAGTGAGTTAAAACTTTTGATCTTGTATTGTTTTAAAAAAATACTTCATAAATGGTTAAACTCTAATAAATTTTACAGCCTAAAAGAATTTATTGACGGGAAACATTTGTAATGTAACCTAATATTTGCATGCTAGGATACAAACAAAACATGTATGCTCTATAATGTATTTTTAATAACAACTTTATATACCATGTTTTATGGATATAAATATTATTTCTATTTCTATTTCAAGCTCTTTATAGAATACAAATATTTTTCAATCGAAATGAAAGTATGAACTACACCCCACCAGCGCCCCGCGGTTTCACCCGCATAAGTCTCGATCCCGTGGGAATATCGGGATAAAAAAATATCCCATATCCTAACCCAGGTCATGGTCTACCCATGTGCCAAATTTAATCCAAATTCATTCAGCCGTTTTAGCGTGAAAGCCTAACAAACAAACAAATCAAATCCTTTCTCTTTAAACTATGAGTTTAGACAAAAATATTAAAGTTTAAATTAACTGATTCACTTACAGACACCGTACAGCCTAAACCGCTGGATCTAAAAGCATGAAATTTTGCGCAAGAGTTCCTTTTATAACGGAGATGAGCACTAAGTAAGGATTTTTGAAAATTCATCTCCTAAATAGGAGATAAAAGTTTGTATGGATCTTCGTAATTTTCGCCGATGAGAAATTTCATCCATCACACGGCTTGTAAAGAATAATTACTCCATCCAATTCTAATCCGTACAAGTCTCCTCAAGTCCGCATTTCTCATTACCAACGCCATTTTTATTGCCTAGAAATCTATTGTGAATCGAGAGCTTAAATCGAAGATTTATCTACCACTTATAATCTTCACAAACGCCGATGCTGTTTAAATAATGCAAAGCTATAAAGTTAGCTGAGAAACTTATTTGTTACCTATATATCTATCGAGTGTTAGCAGATTGACCGGAGGTAATGGCCAGTCACTCTGCTTATAACAATGCTGGCCTACTATTGTCTGGCTTGATATGTTATTTGTGTGAGAATGAAGTTCTTAAGACGGATGATGAATCAGAAAACTCTACGGATCTGAACAAAGAAAGGATTAATGTAAAACGTGATGTTTTTGTTACAGGGAAAGTCTTCAATTATAGAATGGAAACCGAACTGTTCAGTCTGTTTAAACTACAAAATTAATATGGATAGAAATGGGAGAGATAGTTAAACAAGTGCACTCGGTAGTTTCGGAGATATGGGGGAATTGTAAATTTTCTTAAATATATTTAAAAAAGTTTTTTTTACAAAATAAGTATAAAAAAATATATTAATATCCTTGCAACAATTGCTTTCATTTGATATGTCACAGTTTGTAAAACTTTTTTTAAATTTTCTTTTCTGCCCCCCAAAAGTGACCCCCATATTCAAAATTCATTTATTTACGTTACTCGTCCTTGTTTAGGTCACAGAAATACATGAGAACAAATTTCAACTCAATCGGTCGATTAAATTCGGAGCAAATTGGCTGTGACAGACGAACCGACAGGCAGACACACGAGTGATCGTGTGTCTGTCTGTCTGTCTGTCCGTCGCAATAAGGGTTCCGTTTTATTTCCTACGGAACCCTAAAAAGTATAAGACACACGGAAAAGGATGCTTATGAATTCTATGATAACTCGAATTCTATTTAATACAAAGGCACTGTAGCTTATGCGTCTACTTATTATTCATTTTATTTAATTTTTATTCGTATTTATTCATTTTATTTTTGTCTTATTTTGTTACTGTCTTCACTACGAGTATATGCTGCACCAGTCGACGTCATCTCGCATAGGGTCGCAGCATTATGCTGAGCGATGTCCGTTTTGCGTGGATGTGACGCATATTTTCCCCCAAATTGTTTATTTTCGTGTTTTATTCTTTCCTTGCGTCATGTGTACCGCAAATAAACGAATATTCTTCTTTTTTTTTTTTTTTTGCCTTTGGTACACGCGGCTACACATCAAGCTATACATTTCCAATATAAGCTGACCTCGCATTGTACGGAAATCGTGTACAATGCGAGATCAGCATAAACTGGAAATGTATAGCTTGATGTGTAGCCGTCTGTACCATCAAAGTATCGCAAGGAATACAGGCATGCTTCCCAAAGTCCAGAATTTGCTACCTAAGTAGCATAAATTTTGACTCTAATGAATCTAGAGGGTGTTGCCGTACCGAAGAGGATTAATTACTTTCATGCATTCCAATTAGCTCTTAGTAGGGTAATAGACGGGGACTAGCAAATCCATAGGGTAAAGACGAAGTCAAAAAGTTGTTGCTGGTAACAAAAGTTGATGAGACAACTAAAATTATGGTTGAAGATATCATTACATTAAACGAAGGTTGTCGTAAACGCATGGGTCGTTATGATGACAAAAGTTTAAATAAATAAACATATTTAAATCAGTAATCTCCAAACGGCTATTTGACACTTCCCGTGACCCAAGGGCTGGTTTTTACTTTGGCTAGAGGCTAAGCATTGCCATACAACGTGGCAATGCCGCCAGTCTCTTGGGTACATTACCAGTCGACAGCAATGCGGATGAATTTTTCGATGCTATATTTTAGTTTCTAAATGGTTTTAGTTAAGTTAGTATACAGGGTGGCAGGGACATCGACGCGAAGCCGGTTACCATGGATTTCAGTACATGATTCTGAACACCCCTGCGTTGAAATTTTTCGTCGGTTATTAAAAAAAAAACAGCTGCTCCATACATTTTGACCGCGTAGGTATTGCACTTTTCTATGAAACAGCAGATTTTTGTTTAATAACCGACTAAATATTTCAACGCAGGGAGGTTCAGAATCATGTACTGAATCCATGGTAACCGGCTTCACGTCGATGTCCCGGACACCCTGTATAGTTACCCTATAAGTTGTTTGTACCCGTACCTAATTAAAAAATAAATTAATCCATTAAAAAAAAACACAAACGTATTTAAAATTTGTAGATACAATGTAATTTCAATAATAATGTCTCTTAAGAAATACTTAAATTTATTATTATTATTCATTGTGCAAAAACAGATTACGTTATAAACAGTGCATCTTTTCACTTACGCGACAATTACAGCTTTAATTAAATAATTAAAATATAAAATTAGTGTCTCCTTCGACGACCGAAGGTGCGATCGCTAAATGCCGCATGGCTATGTCTTAGCACCTTCGCATTTTATTGCAAATTATTTTTCCTTAGAAGACAGAATTCAAATTAACTTTTTTTTAAATACCTTTTTTTCCGTAATTGCTTTACGCATTATTTTTGATTCGATACATTCGGTAAATCAAGAGCCATATAAACCAACAAAGATATTTCAAGTTCTTACTTCATAACAATGAACAAGCGAAACTTCAAACAGAATTCAGCTCAATTCTTATCAAACTGTCTCGAGCACACTATCGACCGCTATGAAGACGATAACGCAGCAATACCAATCGAGTTTATTCGATAACAACGATGTTTGCCCGCTAAGTCGCGACTCATGAGCCACTAAGGTGTAACTGGCGATGTATAAATTGGCTATTTGCACAGCGGGTAGATATTGTAGGATACTCGGCTTATGTGCCGGACAGTATTCAATTTATTGTAAGATTGCTCCCGTCAAACGTGGATTTATGAGGGTATCGATGGATAAACTGATGCTTGTACATTAACGGACTTTTTGAGAGGGGATGACGAATCGACTGAGATATTTCTAAGATGAAATTCTTACGTGTAAGTCGATAGTCATCTGTAAGGTAATGCTGATTGGAAACCATTTGGAATGGTCAATGGTCAACAAAAACGTTTTATTGCATAAAAAAGTTTCACTTCAAAACTTAGTTTTGTAACAAACTGTTGGAAAGCGGACACATTCTGAAAGATTATTAAACAATAAAAATACCATTAACCCGTTAAGTTCCGATATCGACAGCTAATACCAAAAGATAGCGTAGTCATAAAAATAGTCACAAATTCACCGTACTTCATACAATCATAAGTAAACTATAAAACGAACGCCCACTTTGACATCAAATACCACAGACAACTGTACGACTACCACGGAGTATTATAAAAATGGAGTACCCGCCAGTATGCTTAGTTGTCCCGACAATCAAATAAAGGTGGAGACAAGCACCTTAATAGACGCATGTTACTGGACGCCAGGAAAATACGACCGAAACATCTTCCACTAAATTATTGTTTTACATGCGTGCAAAGGACCTATGTAATCTAAGTACCTATAGATACTGTTAGTCAGTCAGCTAAAGTAGTAGTGGCCTGGCCATGACTGCCGAAAGACTGATAGTCGTTGGAGCAAACACGGATGACAATAAAGATTGACAAAATATAGGCTAATAAAAATTTGCTGAACATAAAGCTCCCTTATGTTCCACTAGATATCCTGAACCACGGAATAGATAGCCTGAACGTTTGACGAGAAAAACGTCTCAATGACAATGTTGGTTCCCATCCTTCAGCACGCGTAGCATGACAACCATAGAAACGGGTTTTTTCGACGGAAGAATAGACAAAATGACAGATTGTAATTGTTTATCTGTCATGTTGTCTATTCTTCCGTCGACAAAACCCGTTTCTATTGTGGTCATACTAAAGTCACCTTACAACATCGAACTACTCGGATATACGCAAATAAATGCTCCATTTCTTACTACCTCATTGCTCTGTCCTACTTTATTGAAAGGCGCAACAAACTGTCAGTTTATCCCATAAAATCCGAGAATACAATAAAAGGTGCAGATCAAATGAAACTCCGTCTGACAAAAGATTACATTTTAATTCCGTGATAAAACGGTTTCACGACTTTCAAGTAAAATACTGGATACACGCAAGAAAGTAAAGAATTGATACGGGTTTTATTGAATTCGAACGGTTACCTTTATTTTGAACGTGATTAAATTATTGCAACACAAAGCTAATAAGTACCTGATGGTGCTTTTTTAAACATAAAAAAAAAATTGAGGCTATTTTTATCTTTCTGGCCTTTTCTCAGTGTTGATCGCACGTACCTAAGCTGGGGTACGCTGACCAAATGGGTTAGGTAGGTTAGAACTGTGACTAGCCGACCAACATCCAAGTTGGTCGCTGTTACTTGGCTATTTAGTACCTATTGTTAGCTCCCAAAAATAAAAATTATTTTAATTATTTGAAATTCACAAAAAAAGGCGCAGTCATTATTATTACAATGTACAAATATATTTTCGGAAAGCAAAGGAATTATTTGAGGTTCTATTAAATACATGCCTGTTTTTATCTACAGATCTTTTTTCGGACTAAATATTTGATCGACTTAATAACGCAATTTATTACAACAACTAGCGACCGGCTCTTGCTTCGCACGGTTTTTACGACTTGAAAAATCATCGAGATTTCTTAGATAAACGTAACTTTAATATTAACGTAATATACACATAAACCTTCCGGAATAAATTCTCTAAACGATGATAAAAACCTCATCAAAATCTGTTGCGTGGTTTAGAAGAACAACGAGGACATACAGACAAACGCGAAAAGCGACTTTTTTCTATAATATGTTAAGATATGAATTATGTTTTGACCGTTCACTTTTGTTTTAAAGAAACTTCTGGCTTCTGACAAACTTCTTATTTTTGACGAATCACCACCTATTTCTTATGTAAACAGACACATAGTCAGTGTAGCTGTGAAGGTAGCATTTAAATAGATCGCCCATTGTCTTGTCCGTGGCAATAAAATGCATATCTAGTAGATAGAAGTAACCGTTCATCACAATGATTGACATTAAAACAAATATTTACATTGCTTAGCTAATGAAAGGCAGAAGGAAGCAATGACGATGGCCATAATTTTAGATTTTGACATTGTCAACAAGATATTAACATTGTTGTTTCATGGATTATAATAAACTATGTTGAAAACTTGTGTTTTACAGCTGAACAAAAGCCAATTTATACTAGAACATAAGCATTAAATAGTAATTACGCTGTCGAATCAGTGTCTATAATGCTGTCCGCTCCCACCGTTCGTCGCCTTCAAAACATTATCTAAAACTATTCGAAAGTGTCAACCTTGATAGTCAAACCAAGCTATCTCCACCATATATCACTCAGTGTGTCATTTATAGTCACCAAGTACGATATATGAATCAGCCCGAAACGTCTGACGAGCCTGTCAGTGACAACGTTGAGCCCCAACAGTTTTATAGTTACGATAAAATGGTACAATTGAATTAAGCTGTTAACGTAACGCATCGTAACTAGGTGAATTGTGATCTGTGAACATACAAGCACGTTCGATATTAATTAGTAATGAAAACCCACGTACCATACATTTCCGTGTCGGCACACCTGGATGGATAATTGACGTTTATTGAGGATATTGAGTTGTTATGTGTCCAACACACTGTTATGTGTCCAATATACCGTCAGTTGTAACGTCGAGGTGCACTCAAGCTGTAAGTTATACCTGCCACGTTATTTAGGAGTGTGCTTGACAATGGTATTGTGGCTGTGGTTAGGTAACGGAGAGAAATGTCATAATTCTAACTGCTAGCCGCTTATGAGCCCACGTTTTAACTGATGTAAGCGGGTTTGCGACCTGAGAGATGTTGCGGAACATTAAACTGGATTGTATTTTGTTGAATTAAAGTTGCAAAAGCATGAACCATATTAGTGCGAATTTCACCAATGAAACTGAACGCGATCAGCACATCTAAACCGAGTTCAAGAGCTGTCAGTGTTAATATTCCAAATTAAATAATGACACTGACAGCTCTTAAACGAGGTTTAGGAGCTAGCGTTCAGTTTATTGGTAAAATTCGCCCTTAGAAAGATAACATAACATCACGCCTGTATTCCCCGAAGGGTTAAGCAGAAGTGTACTTACTTATCCTATAGTAGGTACATCCACATTTCGCCAGAGTAACAGGGGGCGAGCCTATTGCGATCAACCGGGCACATCAAGACTCCGGGCTGGTACTGAGAAATTCCAAATGGAAAAACCCAATAAAACTTTGCCCGACCCGGGTATCGAACCCAGGACCTCATGCTCAGCGGTAGCGTTTGCGAGCCTAGACCAAAGAAAGATAATCGCTATTTTCTGGATTATTTGAAAGGAGAAACCTTTATTGTGTATGTTTCAAATGACCTATGTGTTATTATTGACCCATATGTGTTAATCCAGGTTATAAACAATCTGTGTGCCAAATTTCATCCAAATCCGTTCAGCGTTGCGTGATTGAGTAACAAACATCGAAATACACAACTTTCACATTTATAATATTATTATTTATTATGAATATAAATTATATTATATATACATATATATATTATATTATAATTAATTATATATTATATATAGTAGGATTTTCACAACTTTCGCAAATCTCGCGTTTTAACAAAATATAACTCGTCTCTTATGCATGTTACAACGTTTTCTTGTATTATGTGGTAAACTTAGCTGAGTCTTAGGTCGTTAAGTAACTTTTTTACGATAATTCTCATACACTAATACTCGTCTAAGTTGCCATAAAAACTGTTCAAGGTTTACAGCCATCTTTACGAGGGATGCTGATTTTTGAAATTACGGCAGCTTGTTTTATACGGGGAACTGTGTATTAAGAAGTTATGGCAGGACTTATTTATGATAGGCCTTTTTTAAGTTTCCGCTAAGTTTGAAAACCTTTTATGAACCCAGCCTAGCCTTTTCCCTACTATTTTGGGGTCGGCTACCAATTCAACCAGATGCAGGTGAATACAAGTATTATAAAAAGCGACTGCCTATCTGACCATCACAATCCAGTTACTGGTTAACACAATACCCCTTGGCTTAGACAGGTTGTCAGACTTTTGGGCTTCTGACGACCCGTAACGACTGTCAAAGATCCATGAATGACAGTCGGGACCAACGGCTTAACGTGCTTTCAGAGGCACGGAGGAGTCTCGGTATGTAAAGATGGTCACCCATCCACAGACCAACCCCGGCAAGCGTTGCTTAACCTTATGGATCGACCCGTGCGGCTGTTATTACTAATACGAGCTCCTCCAGGAGTTTTCTCGGTGTCGGTCTTTAAATTGTCTTTTTCTTGATCTTGCATCTTCTGACACTAAACCAATCATCCTGTATACCTACTCATGTCATAATCAACCTCTAATGTTCCCACTGCGTGGACACCGGGCTCCTCGCAGTGAAAGGGAGTTGGCCAGAATCCACCATACTAGTTCTAGGACATGCCAGTTTCCTCACGATGTTTTCCTTCACCGTTTTGAGAGCAGTGGTAATGAAATTAAATACACAAAGTGCCTGCCTGGGTCCGAACTCAGAACCTACGACTACCGACGACGGCCGATACCACTGGACCACTACTGCTCCTGTACATTGCATTTGCACTGGCCTAATTAGATAGATTTATTTTACGTAGAATGTAGGTAATTAATACAATTAGGTTGTGTGTTAGGTGCTGAACTATTTGCCATTTCTGAGGCCTTGAAATATGTGATAGAGCTAAATACGAATGAAGTAGTGATACATATTTGAAGAGCATATTTCTAAATGTGTTCATAACGGTTCAAAGGCTTTAGCTATAGCATACATAATATTGAAACAAATTCAGTATTTTAACCAGAGTGGCAAAAAAATAGTTATCCAGTGGGTACCATCCAATGTTGGACTTTCAGGTAATGAGGAGGCTGAAAGACTAGCCAAAGAAGCAGTTCTTTTAGGCATACAAACACCGGGTGTATTACCAAGTTATTCGGAAGTATTGAGTAAAAGAAAAATAAACAATTTATCTTGGAAGGAACATTTTGACGAAAGATCAAAGGCGAAAGGAATTTGGTATAAAAGTATACAGAGTGAGCCTCCTCATATACTCTGGTTTTCCCGGTCGAAACTGAGTCGCCGTCAAATTGTTACTGCGCATCGTTTGAGATCAGGACATATTCCACTAAACAACTTTGCTTATATCATGAGAAAATCGGACTCTCCTAACTGTGAGGTGTGTTGTAAAACAGGGGATGTACAGCATGTGTTGGCGGAGTCTATCCGATATACAAGCAAAAGAAACGCACTTCTCAACTCGATGAAATGATCGGTAATGGACGTTGGAATGTTCCATGGTATTTTAGCTAAGCCTACATCTGAAGCAGCAAAAATATTAAATACTTTTTTAGATTAAGTAAATTTTTGTGTGACTAAGTTTAGATTAGATTAGTTAATTTAGTTGAAGAGTTAGTCGTTATTTGTAAGAGCACGATGGGATTGACATCGTCGCATATGTGTACAAAAATCCCTTAAATTAAAAAATATTTAAAAATAAAAAAAGGTGTTGCAATATATTTGAATCCTCATACATTCTGCCTCATGGCATACAATTGTTTTTATCAACCCACTCATGTGCATATCTTTTATTCATGTTCATTTTCAGTATAGTACACATTTAGGCTTCGTTGCTGTAATTCGATAGAAGAGCAAATCTTTACTAATAGCATTAATAAAAAGAGGTAAGTAAATATTATAAGTATAGGAGTAATCTTTGGAACTACTGATTCGATTCGAAAATGATTTCACTAATGGGAAAATAAAGTATTGCCGAGTATCACAGGATCCGGGACAGACCGCCTCTCGACGATATCTCGGTATATCGTTACGTGATAATACAGCTAAGGGCGGTGAACTTTATTTCATGCAATTTGGCAAACCGGCGATAGCCGTTGCTTGCCCATAACATTCCTAGGAAGCACATGATCTAGTGTCACATCACGCGACTTCATTCGTTCGCAGGTGTTACGGCAAACTCTTTTCGAGTAATTTTTCAGCACACATAAGCAGTCCTTTATGACACATTCACACCGCCAACAGGCGTAGACTGAGCCATACAAATACAATGATGTTGATATTTAGTGTCACGGCATGTGCGTCGCCGGTAGTACAGCTGTAGACGGTATGATAAAATTTATGGAATTTTGAAGTGTCATATTATGACATTTGCAAATACTCAAGTGTCCCAGAACGTGTTAAGAAGAAATTTCCCACCTACGATATCGTGGGCAAAAGCTAGTGATATACCACTTCATTTCATCTTCGTTGGGTCCTGTTTCTCAGAATCTTTTTACTTTTCTAAAGAATTGTTTTGATTGACTCGCTAGTCGCTACGGAGTGTATTGAACCACGATTCTGCCCAACAATGGATTACTGGGATTATTGAGTTCTGAATCCTTTTGATGTTCAACGCTTCAAAGTGCGTCGATAAACTCAATGCCGTCTTTGTAAACTTTGATGTATTTCACATTTCGCCCGTCATTGATTCTATGCTATGTATAACTCATTTTATAACTTATTACTTATAGTTATTATAAAAGCTTGTGCAGACCAGCGCGACCGGTTATTGTTATACTGTGAAGTTTTCTTAGAAATTGTATTGTTCGTGTCGCGTCGCGCGACAAGTCGCGCTGGTCTGCACAAGCCTTAAGTCTGAAATCGCCAACGCGTGTTGAGCAAGCGTGGTGTTCAATGCTCATGCCTTCATATTGTGTGTACTTTTTCTGTCAGATGATAAGAGTTTCCGATACTCAAAAACAAAGTCATTTAGAAAATCTAAATTTTTTAGGAAAAGGTGAATATGAAATTTGTTCATTATGAGATCAGTACAATGTAGGAATTGGTCCTAACAGACCAGACCAGACCAAGCCTTTGCCCAACAGTGGGAACGTAATAGGCTAGTATATTATTACCATTTTAGAGTTTTGATCCGCAGCTGCAAATTCAAAAGTCATTTATTCAAACTAGGCTGAGAATCAGCACTTTTCGAACGTCAAAATTACATAAGACAGTCCCCCAAAACGGCCACCCTTCACCACTTCCTAGTGCGTTAGCTGGGAAGAAGTGGCGCAACAAACTCCCCAGCAGCACAGCTGTCTGTTTAGTTAGAAGAAAAATGCAGCTTTTGTTGTTCACTATCAATATTTTCCTGAGATTGTATTTTCCTTCACCTAGGATTTCTTCTTTACCGCGGAGGCGAGACCTTACACACACAAGTCCCACGTGCACAAACACCCAATTACCGTGGATTTTGATCGTTGTTCCTGTAACGAGAGTATTCTAGGATATCCTATTTTATCCTATACTAGGCTATATTATCCTATAGATCCTCCTGATACAGCACAAGACTCAATGTGAAGATATTTGTAACTCAATCATGGTTATACGGCTGTATGAATTTGGATAGTACCTATACACACACACTGGTACACAGATAGACTATATCGATGGTCTAATACTCTAATAGAAGACTGACCATAGTTAGAAGAAACAGAAGAAGACATTCTTGTTATACATCATCATTGTTATGCATCACACTCGGAGGTCAAGTCGATATTCCATTCAGTAACAAGTATGACGGATAAGGTACATGTCTCTTTATTTATTTGTAGAAAAACCGTTTGCAGTTCAGATCAAATTAATCACATTGTAGATACACGTCACAACTATACGGAACGCGCGACAGTTTCTAAACGTTGACCGCCATCGACAAACTCCGCTTAGCTCCGGCCAGTCCGAGCGTTATGTTGTAGACTCTGTCCCTGGCGTCCCGATCAGTCAACTCAGCAACGTATTTCCGACAAGTATATATCATGGATCAAAAACCTCTGGATTATTTTATCTGGTAAGTCTGTACCGTGTAGATTCTATCCTAGGATACGGATGAAACCGCGGACATCAGCTAGTTAGTTAAAAGACATCAATAAAACATGAAAGAAATAAAACTACGATCAAAAATCGTCAGCGAAATTCTTTCGCCCATAATATGCGTTGAAAGAGCATATCATAAAAAGAAATCCTGCCTAAAATGGCGCTTGACCCGAATAAAAAGAGCTACTTATGTGTAAGGGCACTTTAGATTTATGTACGGCCTATTCTAGATATCAGATAGACTGTATCTGCGAGATAAATTGGGGACTACGGGGCGTTTCATTTACATCTATCTTAGTCGATCAGGGACTGATTTTTCTTTTCAGAACTATTAACTAATGAATATAACACATAACATAACACCACGCCCGTATTCCCCGATGTGTTGGGCAGAGGTGTAACTATAGTACATCCACATTTCGCCAGTTATGTTTAAGTTCCATGTAATAGGGGGCGACCCTATTGCCATCAACCGGGCACAAATCCAGACTCCGGGCTGCTACTGAGCAATTCCAGATGGAAAAACTCAATACAAAAGGAAGGAAATTAAGGATGTAGACATACTAATTTGAGTTTAGTGGGGCCCTGAATTTCTAAAAAAATATTCTTTTATTTTATGGTTCTTGATGACTCGAGTCTTCAGTTTAAGGCTTTTCGACAGTTCATTTGGCTCCATCATTTTCAGCGGCGAAATAACGCACGTATAAGATTTTTCTTTTGCGTCTCTAAGTCATTGTACGTCGACTGACGACCAATGATTTTTTAGCGGTTGTTGCAGCCCGGGGGCTAGATTTGTGCCCGTTTGATGGCAATAGGTTTGCCTCTATTACATGGCACTTAAACATAACAGGAGAAATATGGGTGTACTATGGAAACACTTCTATCTAACCCTCCAAAGAAAACAGGCGTGATATTATGTGTGTTTACTGCTTTAAAACATGAAGTGGGCCATCTGCTATATCCATCACTTCTCATACATATAATGGATAATGAATGAATGAATTAATTAAATGCACCGATCCCAGCGTGGTTTAACCAGACTCGATAAATCGAAGGAACCCCAAGATTTACACTAGCCCCGGAAGTCTCATGTTGCATGGGGATACAGAGGCCATTGCATATCAAGAAGTAGACCGGGTGGCGCGGTAATGGTAAGGAAGACGTGCGATATGGAAGGAGTTGCAGATATCCTCGGTTAAAGATATTTATTTCTCTGAAGATTTCAAAAGTCACATAAAGAGAAAACATAAATAGGTTTAAACAATATTATGCAGCTTATAAGGATCGTAGTAGGTGGCGTTCTGTATGTATGCAGCCTATTTAGTGCATTATGCCATTGATTAATATTAAATATGGCCAAATTATTTACTCTGTTAAAACGTATCTCTAAGTGACTGTAGTATCACAACAAACACTTCAATGTCCGCTCAATATTTCTCTTCATTGTCAGCCATGCTTGGCGAAGTGCGTGCGGTCCTTTATACTCAGTGGTCAAATATCTTTATACAATAAATATTGTGAACGGAATTATTGACTGCGGGAGTTATGTTGAAGTACGGAAGGTTGTACCGTTAAACGTGCACTTGTGTTTGCTGTTTGTTAAATGAATCATGGTTTCGATGACACTTTTGTAATAAAGGAAAGAAAAATGCGTTTATTGGTATTGGAATTAATAACGGAACACCTTAGAATTATAAAAACAAAAAACTTTTTTACAAAAAAATAAAACAACCGACATCCAAAGAAAACATTACAAAGTTAAAAATAACTTAAATTCCGAAAGTCGGTGTCTTGTATTATATGTATATGTATATCTGAAGTCAGACTACAGAATTATATGTACCTACCTGTATAATAATTAAGTATCAAACATGCTATAAAATCTTAACATGAAATATAAAATCAGACTTAACACAGAATATTAATATTTAAATATAACTAACAAAATTCAACAAAACTCTTGCGAATTCACTCAGATTGCACGAAAATAATGTCAGTTCTCTCATGCACTTCGAACACACACACACACACTCTTACACACACACCGAACCCTGTGTTCTGTACACATATTGTGCGGGTGAGGGGTGTTTTTGATAGTTAGTTGTAGTCACTTTCGACCGAGTTCTGTCTTCCATTAGTATCTCAATGTAGAAAGGCAAGCAAGTATGTCAAATTCAGCCATAGCATAATCAGCCTATTACGTTCTCACTGTTGGGACTCAGGCCTCCTCTTTCTGTGAGAGGGAGTGGGCCAAAATCCGCCACGCGGGCCCAGTGCGGGTTGGAGGAAGTCACATGTGTTCTAGGACAGGGCTGTCCAGACAACGGCCCGCGGCTTGTTTTCATGCGGCCCGCGACTCATGTTTTAAAGTGTAAATTAATCAGAAAATAGTTTTGGACATAAATAGTTTAAAAGAACATCGACAAGGTAATTTTTTCATTTGAGCAGCGTTTCGCAGATTTCAAAGAATTAGAGAGCGATTTGTCTCTTTTTCGTACGCATCCATTGGCAATTCAAATGGACAGCGTAAAGACTGAATACTAGTTGGAATTATGTGACGTACAGTCAGATCCCTTTTATAAGGGTAGAACAGAACTTGGAATGGATTTTTTTAAGATTCTTGGCGATCGTTTCCCCATACTAACAAATTTTGGCTTGAAAATGGGGTCGATGATGGGCTGCACTTATTTATGTGAAAGTGCGTATTCAACAATGAACTTTATAAAATCTAAGTATAGATCTTCACTGACAGATAAGTCACTTCTTCAGGCAATGCGTCTGGCAACAACGAATGTTGACATTGATATCGATATGATTGTTAAAGATAAATTAATGAAGAAACAATAAACGTATAAAGAAATGATTACCCAGTATTCTTTTTACATAAAAACTGAAAATATTTGTTTCTGCGGCCCTCCAGCTTTTGTAGTAAATTTAATTAGCCCGCGAAGGTATGTAGTTTGGACAGCCCTGTTCTAGGGCATGCCAGTTTCCCTACGATGTTTTCCTTCACCGTTTTGAGAGCAGTGATGATGAAATTATTTACACAAAGTAAAGCGCCTGTCTGGGTTTGAACTTACGGCCTATAACTCGTACCACTGGGCCACTGCCTTTCAGGCATAGACTAATAGTTCTTATACAGCTTAATACTTATACAGGGTGGCGTGACGGGCCAACCTGTATCTCAAGGTGCTAGTAAGCTGAAACCATATTTGTAAAACAAGGCAAAAAGTTAATGGAGATCCGGGGCTGGTTGATTTAACTTTCCATATATTTGTCTATACCTCTTTATTTTAATATTTACATATATAAAAATTACTTTATTTGATGGTGACACTATTAGGCTTATAATTTTTTTTACTACTATATCATATTTGTCATAGTTATTGTTATGAACTGTTTTTTGCAGAACTAGAAATCTTAGTCAACGTACCCAAGGACTCTTGTTAATACTGTCGGTTATTCCAAATATAATCATCACTAATACCTCAGGAAAAAAAACCAAGACAGAGCGCTGTCAACAGTGAAGTGAAGCCGGTTTCGTAAACATGTGTGCACTTTGTGTGGTATAGTTTGATTGTAGTGTCATTGTAAAAGGTTGTAAATGTGTGAGCGTGTATGCACAGAGCGGCGGTGTAATTTTGGCATGCTTCACTGTATTGTTCGCAGCACTCTGTCTTGGTTTTTATTTGGTCTAAGCCTAAAGGCTCGTGCAGACCAGCGCGACGCGATTCGAACTATACAATTTCCTAAGAAAACTTCACGGTATAACAATAACCGGTGCCACGTCGCGCTACTCTGCACGAAGCTTAATACGAGTACATTACAACTCATTTTATTTCGCTCATAACAGATCTCGGTGCCCTCATCTCAGTTTATTGTCATGTTACATAAGTCGGCGACTCGCGACAACTCACTGACAGTCACTCCGAGCCGGGAAGACGTTACAAGCTCTCGCATTTTAAGATAAAATCAATATTCCAAAGCTCTAACAAGTTACCTGTTACAAAGCTGAAGAGTTAGTATGTTTTCTAGTTTAAACGCGCTAATCTCTGGAACTACCAGTCGGATTTGATAAAATATTTTTGCATTCGATAGCCCAAATTCTTGAGGAAGTTTAAAGGGTATTTAACATCGCGCTGCGACACTTAGGAGCCGAGCAAAAAAATAAAATAAGAAAGAACGGTTAGCGAAAATAAAGTATTAGCGCGGGCGGGCGGACCGATGTCCGCACTGAAATTTCACGCAAACGAAGTCACGGGCCGAAGCTTGTTTTAAGATAAAATCAATATGCCAAGGCTCTAACAAGTTAACTGTAACTGTTAGCTACTGCTAATGTTGTTACGGTAAACTTTACGGATGGTTGTCGCCTTGGATTAGCACGGGTAAGTTGGCAGTTTGGCACTAATGACGCAGATTATGATAATGTGACAAAGTGATGGGTCCCAGGGAACGCAGGCCAGAGAGGCTTATGAGGTATATTTATGATCTGTTCCAAAATTATCCGATGAAAACGTAAACAAATGAAAAAAAATCTACCAGTGGATGACAATTTGTAGTGCCACTTACAAATTGCGTGATTTGATTTATTTTGTTGACCGTTTGTCGTATGACGACGATGTAGATGACGAAGATGACGACGACGCCGAAGTAGCGACAGTACATTTACTATAGCCGCGTAATCTCGTTTCTCGTTGACGTCCCGTTCACGGTGAAAGAAAGAAAGAAAGAAAATAAAATTTGACTCAGGTTAACGCACACAATATCCACACAAAAACAAAAAAATAAAGATAACGGTGCGGTGCGGTGGAAAAACAGTGTTTGAGTTTTCAATTACAATTTAATAATGTTATTAAAACAATAATTGTTTGAAAAGGTGATGAGATATAAAGTTGAAACCTTCAAAATACAAATAAATGTGTTAATAATTCCCTTTAGTGAGTGATTACGTAAGAATTTGTTTACAGTTTTATCTGATACTTTTGGAACAGACACTAGTGATGTAAGACATAACTACCTACTGCAATCACCAATCTATTTGTAAAACAGTTTTTTGTGATAATACTGCCTTCAGAGCTTTAAGACTTCTACAGACAGGCGCGACACGACGGCGTGACGCGACCCCGGTAGAACAATTTCCGTGAAGTTTTTAAAATAATTGTTCCACCAGAATCGCAATGCGCCGGTGTATCGCGCCTGTCAGCACGAGCCTTTACTAATCTGATTAAAACCCCGTGCAGACTGGCGCGAGGCGACTCTAACAAAACAATTTCTAAGAAAACTTCACGGTAGAACCATTACCGGGGTCGCAACGCGTAACAAGTCGCGCTAGTCAGCACGAGCCTTTATGCGCCAAAAGTAATTTACTTTATCGGACTTTACACAATTTATAAAGCTAATTCAATTAAAGACATATCTTATGTATGTCGCGTTTAACATAATACTTACAAATTGGCTCCAAATCTCGCTTACCAGCTTGCGCCGCCAAGAAATGAAAGTATAAATTACCTGCAAATAAGAATAATTTTAATTAAAACATTATAAAATAAAACTGATTTATGTGGCAACACTTAAAAGAAAAACAATATGTTTTGTACTAAATAAGGCTGAGTTCAGATGTTGGAACTAAGTACGTTTACGTTTGTCTGACGCGCGACTGTAGAATTGTAGATATTATTTAATATTTGATATTTTCAATGGCCGTTAAATATGGTTAAATTGGCCACCCAAAATAAGCAGCTCACTAACTCAAAATTAAACTATTGATTTCCTTGGATGATTAATTTGATGAAATGTAGATAATGTCACAACATTATGTTCTATTGTTTTCACGTCTAGTCCACCACTAGCAAAGTTTTTCAGGATAATAATAATTTAGTTTGTCAGTAGGTACCTAAAGGGGAGTTTTGCAAAAAAAAAAAATAAGTACTTAATTTTTTTTTTTTTTGTAACTTGTACTAGTTACATTTGCATTTTTTTGCAAATTTAACGATATAAACATCATCTCATTTGCAATGTTTGTATACCTTTGAGTTTACTATACATATTTAATACCTCCAAAATCTTCCTTTGACGTTTCCAGACACAGTCGACGAGTTTATTCCCGAGATACTTCCTCCAGTTCAAGATGGAACTTGAAAATTAAAAACCAACAGCCTCTTGCCGAGTTGCCCCCAAGTCTCGGGGGACATTCGAGTAATGGTATGCTGATACGTAAGTTATGTTGGAGATTATTACAAGGATTTGGGGGATTTGGGGTTCTGTGATCGTTGAATTTGAAAAAAGTTTGATTTTAAGGCATAGGGTAAAGTTCAAGGTTATTTTTGACTGTTTATACGTAGGTATAGCAATATCTAAACAGCTAATACGATTTAAAATTATTTACTGCAATAACTACGTCACAACCGTAAACATAACCTTTGCTGAGACTTTTAAAAACAAAAAAAATGTGTTCGTCTACAACTAAACACATACAGTAAAATTCAAAGATAGAAAGCTTTATTTATTATTTATTTATTTAATAAATAAAGCTTCTATCTTCGAATTTATAAAATTACAAGCTTTTTAATTTAGCAAATTAATGAAGTTGCCAGACTAAATAAATTTAAACGGGCGGTGGCTGTGAAATATTCAACAAAATAAATGTGTATCGTAGCCGGGCTGGACGTACTACTCCAACTTATTTCAGACTTTTATTGCGAAGCTCTACATCAGGGTCGTCTCGAATCGCCGACCTAGGCCTTCGGTTGTGTGGAAAGCAGAGGCGATAGCGAGTTTCTATTTAGTTATAATTGAATTATTTTCCATATTGTGACTGTTGTGACCATCCACTGACACGATTCGGTAAGTACGCAAGACTTACGTGAGAAAGTGATTAAGTAAATCCTATGCTTACTGAATTTTCATTATTTAAGTCCTGCAACCTAATAAGGATGTTGACTGAGTAAAAAAAAGTATTTAGTCCGTCAGTCAGAAAATAAAAAAATATTTCGATAAAACCAAAACGCATTAAAGTTAAGGACGTAGCGAGTCCACGTCTCAATAGGGATGATGACAAAACAATTCTTTTTAGTCCGTCTGAGTATATAAAAACATATTGGACACGTATTTTTTCTTTTTTAACGTAATCTTAAGATTACGGCGATACATTGAGGTAAAATGTGCCATGACGTCACGAGTATGTAGATTTTATACATACTAGTGACGTAGCAACCCCCACTCCACAACCTAAAATGCATTTTATCTAAGTTATTTTTTATTAATAAGTTAAAGCAAGAAATACGTTTCTAATATTTTATTATTATCTGACTGACGGACTAATTAAAATTTCATTTTTTTTACCCAGGCATCATCCCTATTCAGTATAAAATCTACCGGACAGTGACGTCATGCCACATTTTAACTCAATGTATTGCCGTAATCTTTTCATTACGTAAAAAAAGAAAAATACGTGTCCAATCTTTTTTAATAATTTTACTGACGGACAAAAAAAAAATGTTGTCAACCTCCCTATTGGGTAACACACTTCCAATCACAAGCTGAAGGATTTTTAAGGAAATTGCTAATCCATTGCTTTGACAATGTTTGAAAAATTCTTCTCGACAACGTAAATGACGCAATTAATGGTGTTGAATTGTCAAAATGAAAGGCATTGCTTTTGTGTGTTACGCCCCGCTGGTATTTGGTGTGGGATCTCTACGTGCGCTTCCTTATCGCTTCAGACTTGAGAAACGCAAAATAAAGTTAAAAGACACATGAATCATACTCATCAGATTCCGTCGCTGTCCGCTACCTCCCAGACCTGACCGTAAGGTGAGTTCGATGCGATCGGAAACTTCCAGGAAACCATTGTCCCAAGAGGGCTATGATTTGACCGCAGTCTCCCAAACTTTCCGCTTTGTTTCTTACTCCTCTTCACGTTTGTATGGAATAAATCCTACGTTTTTATTAGCACACAGCACCTTCATTTATCTAGTTTTTTATTGCGTGTAAAACGAGGGAAAAGCCGGTTGATAATGTGTTCCATTTTGTAGGACAAGCGTGTCGGGTTTGTTTAAAAGCTTGTTAATCCGACACCATTTAAGAAAATTTCTTTAGATAAATTAAAAAGGAACCTTGCCTTTATAAGTTTCTCACGTCCTCATATATTTTTCACTTAATAGGAAAACTAAGCAAAATTGAATTTGCGATAAATTACTTCCGATAAACAGCCTAGATTTGAGATCATCAATCACTATTTCCCAAAAACATTACATTAATTTAGACAAAAAGTTCAAGGCTGGAACATCCCATGGCCGCGACCATCTTGTTACGCAATATCCCGCAGTTTTATTCACAAATATATTAGGCAAAGGAAAGAGATTGGAGTGAAGCCAGGAAGGAGAAAATCGATGGCACTTTGACGCAGGACGAGGACAAATTGTACTTACAAATACGACTGGCTGATCAGAAAAATGTTGTATTATGATTTATTAAGCGTTCCTATTGAATAGTTTGAATAGAGAATCGAATGTGCATTATGTTAGTTGAGAGAGCAGAATAATAATAATATTTTTCTTTAGGAGTTGGCAAGCTTCTTGATACTCGTGTCAGGATAACTTCGAACTTCGAAGGAATTTTTAACCCGGAGCAAAATGTTAGGACAGCTTGACTGTCACATCTGTCCCTAATTAGGACAGTAATTACAAAATAAGTAAAAGGCAATGTTATCTGACATGTACCCCTTCCAAACATAATTAAGTAACTGTCATAATTAGTTCTCCAAACATTGTTTTTTTAACTACTTAAAATTCTACTCCATACTCATTTACGAGTATCTAATTTCCGATCTCACGCCCCAGTAACAACTTCTTGCTAAGTAATAAAAGACAAGTAATTAATTCATAAGCATGCATTATTTAGTATTGCCGCGATAATTAGTCGGCTGCCTAATTATTCAGGAGCTATCAATATGCAGTAAACACGTGGGCATGGATACACTCGGGTTCTATTTATCATCTTGCACCCGCCGTGTGTTAGGCAGTTTACACATTGAGGTATACGCGATTTTAAAGGGTTAATCGCGAAACGATTGTATCGCAGTTTCGTATGTTTTTTTGGCCTAACTGACATGTTTGACGATGCGCTCTATTTAAAATACGTAACATCACGCCTTCTTTTTCCGAGGGGTTGGGCAGAGGTGTACCCATAGTACACCCACATTTGGCCAGTTATGTTTAAGTCCCATCTAATATGGGACGAGCCTATTGCCATCAAACGGGCACAAATCCAGACTCCGGGCTGCTACTGAGAAATTCCTGGTAGGAAAACCCAATATCCCTCCCTATCCCTCCTGCGTTCGATTCCCAGGTCGCAAGTGAGGTCCTCCTCATGCTCAGCAGTGGCGCTTGTGACCACGAGACAATAATGAGGCTATTTAAAGAACATATTGATTAATACGTCAGTAAGCATTAACATTGTTTAACTGAAACCCAGTCCCATAAAAACGCTAACAAAATTCTCACTGTAATGAATTTCCGGCTCAAAATCCCAACAGGTTTTAACTTCTCACATTCTTCCCCTATAATACTCTTCATCAGTCCGTTAATCTTCTATCCACAACAGTGCCTACAGTCAGTTTATACTATCTGATTACACTTCACCTTCTTTGATGCCACAACGGAAATATATCGCGCCTCATCGACCCCGATAAACGCGAAATTCGTTTACCCGCGAGTTTGATCGCACGTCGCCCCGTGTGGATCGTACCTTAGATAATATGACGTATGAGATCGACGACCCCGTCGAGACGCCTCCATCATTTAAGCGTACGCTTCCGTATCGAGAGTTGCGGTTTTTAGCCGCACACGAGGCGTCTGCCTAATTTCTGTACCGTACAGTTTCCAAACAATGTTGGCTTACAGTTTAGGGAAATTGTTCGAGTATAATGATATGGAATATGTTAACAATCTTGTTTGTGTTGCTTTGTTTTGGATCGTCTGCTTTTGTAACTGGAAATAGCTGGTATGACTTTGCTGGGTCTCTGTTTTAGTATCGTTAAGCATTAACATCGGATCGATTGAATTAATTTGATATGATGTGGTCAAATAGAACCAAAGTGCAATTTTCTATTTAGTAGGTACATGAAAGCCTTAGGGATCACGGGCGCTCAGAGTGGGGACTCTGTCCGCCCACTGAGTAACCTCAGGGAAGACGGCGCACAGTGATCACGTGCTGCGTTGCACAGTTAGGTTTCGGGAGACCCCTTTACAGTCTCCCCAGAGATGTGCCCTAATAGGCGCTGTACAGAAGGGGTTCTGTCCCTCTTTCATGTGCTGATGGTGACCACCGGGGTGGTTTTAGTGAGATAAGAATCCCACACGGGTCTTATCCCCAAAGCCCGGGCGCCTTTGGAAGGTTTCACCAAAAAAACTAAAAAATTAAAATCGGTACGTGAAAGCCGCGACAGGCCGATGTCAAGGAACAGTACGCTTATGTAATAATACCAGCCTATTTTTATCCCACTGCAGGGCAAAGGCCTCTTCTCATACAGAGAAGGCACAAGCACTGATCACCACGCTTGCTCAAAACACGGGTTGGCGATATCAGACTTATATTTAGGCCAGGTTTCCTCAAAATGTTTTCCTTTAACGATGTCAGTAATATCCAAGAAGAATCCGAAAGTAGGCCCATGAATTTAAAATGCCCGGCTTTGAACCCACAAACAACCTCGTGTATGAGAGGCGAGGCCTTAATTAACCACTAGGCCATAACGACACCACAGACTAAAGTCTCGTGCAGACTGGCGCGACACGACAGCACGACGACGCGACTCAGCTAAAAATTTCACGGTAGAATAATGTCCGATGTCACGTCGCGCCTGTCTGCACGAGGCATTATGTAACGTAACATAAATTATCATTTCAGCCGAAAGACGTCCACTGCTGAACATAGGTCTCCCCACCGCCACTCCGACCGGTTCTGAGCTTCCCGCATCCAGCGGATTCCTGCGGCCTTCACAAGGTCATCCGTCCACCTTGTGGGAGGCCTTCCAACGCTTCGTCTTCCGGAACGCGGTCGCCACTCCAGAACCTTTCGGCCCCTTCGGCCATCTGTTCTGCTGGCAATTCTTCGGGCTATGTCGGTTAAATTATCTTAGCCAAAACCTAAAAAAATATGGGTCCTAAAAACCTTAATCTTAAGGCGACGATAACCGACTTTTAATGATTTTATACTGAAGATCACATCAAGATTTGGAAAAACATGTATGTTAAATTAGAGCATTTTCTTAATAATTTAATATAGGAATATTTTAGATTCTGTTTATAAATTACATAGTGAAATTAATTTGTAAAGTTATGTCAAACGCGGATAAAAAACTGAGACTCACGCAAAATCTATCAAGCAAATTTTTCTGAAACCATTATAAAGATAATTTAATTATTGATCGTTTAGTATCAGTGTTTTATTAAAATACCTTTTAATAAATTAATAATGCGTTTTATTTGGAATAGCGGTCCTTGGTGGGCGGGTCCTATACTGGCTGGACGTACGACACGTTGCGTGAGCTCCACAGAACAGATAAAAGCTGTTCTGTGGTGAGCTCAGCTATCTAATTACGCAACACATTTTCGATTTACAATTGAGTCAAATTTGTTTCGATTTGAATACAATTGCATTCAATTTATAATTTTCGAATTACGTAACTCTAAAATCTGCGTTGTCAACTGCACTCTGTTTCAAACGCTAAAGAGTGAACGATACTCGTCTAAAAAGGCTATTAGTGGAATTACGTAATCATTTTGACAGTTGAAAATTTGTTTCAAATCAACGAGAAATTGCTTTCAGCTATCAATCTAAAGAGAAGGCACCCTACTGGTCGCATTCGATTTTCTTTGCAATATTTTTGGGATTTACTCGTATAATCTCCTTACTTATTACAAAATTATGTAAGTGAACGTCGTCTTCATAAATTGTGAATGTGTTTTTGTGTAAAACCTCAATGATAGATCAGTATTAGGGTCTGTAAAATACCGAAGCAACGAGGTCGGTTTTTAATAATAATTGTGAAAGTTTTCTTCTGTTACAAGTGCTTACAACCTAAACTAAAGATATATATTATGATATTTCAGAAACGAGGTATTTTGGTGGCATTTTAAAGGAAAGACAAATTCGTACCTCGTACCGTATCAAACTTATCATAAGCCACAAGCTTAGCAACCCAGTCGGGCTTGTACTTCATTGGAAAAGCAAATTTATTACAGGAAGAACAAATATTATAATATAGTTTGAAGCATTTTATGTCAATGGATTCTGTAAGGACATCGGTGAACATACTCACCACACCATAAATAGATCTATTTCCACATCATTGTCTGTATAAGGTACCTACTTAATATCAATATTATTTTCTTTCTTAGTGTTGAACATTGATTGTGTGTTTAGCATAGCAACAATTTTACACACAATCTTATTGTTTGTTGGTAAATACGAAATGCACCATCAAACGTAAACTTACCATACATTTAAATAAAGTCAATTGTAGGCACCTAATTGTTGTTTATAGCAGAATATTGCTGTTCTATAAAGTAGATAGATTGTGCATGTAAGTGTTTAAGGGAGAGGCCTATTAGACTTTGTGGATGGATGTAATGGTTCATGGAATATCAATCTAATGAGGATTTACTTAATTTTTTTTTTTTATGTTTCAGGTGTCAGGCTTAACTATATTATTCAGGATAAAATTTAACTCTCATGAGCGCTTACAGCAAGAATTAGCAAGCAGTACATACTTATTCCATGATGACTGCCACAGGACATTAGATTCCAAATTCCACTAATCCTTACAGTAGTGTCCAAATATTTCATAATAATGTGAAGATATAATAAAAGTCGTTTTTGATTACCATAATTTATTTCTCTCTATTTACTGTTACCTAATAAATGACAGTTAATTTAGGCAAATAGGTACCTACCTCTAAATAGTATCAATAAAATAATCAATTGGCTGTGTTTATAAAAGGCATAGTATTCAATTCTTAAATATTTCATTATAAGTTATTTTTATTTGCAGCTTTATAGGTACAAATAAAAATTACAAGTACAGGTTCAAAATAAAAACACTTTATTAAAGTTTACACTGTTATCAATTAACAAAATAGTAACACATATTTATATTGCTGTTGTACAAGACAGAACAGTAAAAAAAAAGAAGATTATCTTTCATTAACAATCTTCAGTTTTTACTTTAGTTCTTGAGAAGCTTGAAAACTGAAGTAGCAGAGCAACGGGGCAACGCAGCATGGGCGACATCCTTCATGCTGCCCTCATGTCTTCATAGGTGAAACGCCCCAGGAACTCTATAGTTTTAAAACAAAATCTTATTATTTTTTGCTCAAATAAAGTACCTACTTAGAAATTATGTGGCAAAGTAAAGTAGGCTCAACTAGGTTTTCATTAGCCCATGGCTGGACAAAACCCATCAGCCTAGTCATTGGTGCTGGTTGTATAATTTCATCTTTATTTAGGGCTGATATTTCAGTCTCCAGATATTTTATAATACTGAATTATAATATTAAACATTAGTTAGGTACACACAAAATATATGTTGTGTCTATGTACTAAGTTCAGCCAAGGAAATATATTCAAAGTTTTATTTATTATGTGACTTGCTACGCTTTATTCTTAACTATGTGTCAAAAAGCTTACCTTCAATGATTAATACAGAAGATTGGATATTCAATCCATGTTTGAACAACAAGATTGATGTTGGGTTGCGTTCCCTTCTTGTATTTTCAGCTCTAGCACGGTCTGTGAAAATATTATAAATATGTTTTGTAGTTAGTTGTTATTTGGCTAGTGTAGTTAGTTATTATTTGGCTAGTTGTAATTGTTTATTTCAGCATCTACTTATGTACATAAATATCAATTAACAATTTCAGTTAAGACTGAGGTTGACGGACATAGTAACTATATTTAACCACAATAAAAAGTTAGATGCTTGTGTCTACACAACAAAAGAATGATTGTCCATAGGTAGATTGACCAATAATGTACCTACAGCTACAATAATGTAATGAGATACAAAGGTACTCTCTTACACACGTTATTCCTATTTATATTGGCTTACTTACTTGTAGTGATAATATCGACTTAGTTACTTTTCGCTATTGAGCAAAACAGCCTAAGTAAGTCTTAGTGCAGCCAGTAGAAAACGAAAACAGAGCACGCAGTGTCTTCAGTGTCTTGAACGAGAGAATTTTCCAAAGTTTTTCCGACTTCCACAAGCCACAAGAAAAATGTTCCAAAACTGCTTAGCATAGGCCCATGTTTCTGTAAGAGAATAGTAAATATAATCTTGTATGTTGAAAAATATAAAACATTAAAGGCAAAACAATGCTTATCAAAAATATTACCGAAAACTAAAATGTAAACAAAGTCATCGCCAATTCGCCATGTTAGATATCGTATTCTCCACAGACTTCAAAGAATGATCATTCCAGCTTCCAGCGCAGATTATTTTCGATGTTTAATATGTGTTATATGCCTTTCTTGTTCTTTTCTCTACAAACTGATAAAGTTAGAGCAGTAAAGACAGGCAATATTCTGCAATAAATTCGACTCTGAACACCTCACAATAAGTCGGCAGATCGTTCAAGAGGTTATTCAACTTTTACTCAGTGCTGCCAATTTTTTTCCCTGAGTCCGGTATAGACATGCGTCAGATACATCAAAACGAATTTAAAATCAGATTTATGTCAGAAATCGAATCGTATCGATTATCCGAACTAGACAAACCAATTTCACAAAACCAACCACGGCAATAGTAGCTTTGCGTAAGTACGTATTTGTTTATGTTTGAATAGTTTTTAATGATGCACTTACAACCGAATAATATTACTAAAGACGATTGAAACTGCGAGCTGGAGCCACTCCTGAAACCGATTTCTAAAAACGGATTTTGAAAGCGATTTCAAAATCTGAAATAGGATATTTAACCGTTTGGTTAAAAACTTTATTCGATTAATAAAATAAGATTTGACATTTGAATAAACCTTTTTTACAGTCCGTTCAACCGATTTTAACTTCTATTGATTTGGTGGCATGACAAACGGCAACCGCAGTATAATTATTGAAATTTTAGTGAAGATGTTTGTTTTCAAACGGCTTAACGGCAGATTTTTTTATCCCGTAAGTACGTTCCCGTCTGCCGTGAGATATGTTTTTTGAAATGACGTTGTTTTTCGATCTCTACTCGGGCGGAGCCTCTGTGTGACTTCAATATATTCGTCATGCTGTGTCAGTCTTTCCAAATCAGCGTTCGAATCCGCAGTGGTTTCGGCATTTGAAAGAAATAAATCGAAAAATCACTGACACAGGTTTTAAACAAACAATAAAATATGCCATTATCGTGTTATTTAAATATTTTCTCGAGTCAAAGTTTTAGTTTGATTGTATTGTTTTCTACAAATTGAATTAAACTAACCATTAGACACAACCACCGGCCACTGAAAGCAAAATTTCTCCGCCAGTAGGGGTGTCCAAATCCCCAGGTTTAGTGGAAATCCCACTAAGTTGACAACACTGCTTTTCTACGATTTTGTCATTGGCTACAGATAACAAAAACGTGAAAAGAAAAACGTTTTGTTACGTATTTCAATTATGGTAGTTTTTGGTAGAAAGTGTTTTAAAAATTGGTTTTTAATTTTTCGGCAATCATTGTACATTTTCATTTATAAGCACTAGTAGAGTATCAGTTGTAATAAAAATAATAAAAAATATAGCACAATAATTTGGAAATTAATCATTCCTACATGGTGTAACAAAACACATCATCAAAATAAATTATAGCCAATTGATTAGAACATCCCTATCCAATTACGGTCGACTGATATAAAATGTGTTGCGTAATTCGAATTTGGGCAGGCGTTTAAAACTGGACTTGCTTTCGATTCAGAATTGTAAACAGAAATAAAATGTGTTGCGTAATTAGACTGCCGTACTGAACATGCAAGCCTAACCACTAACCACTCAAAGTCACTGGCATATATCTGCGTCTTAAAACCCAATAACCGCTACAACACAACCACTAACTCAGTTCCTAACACCAGTACAACTACCACATGCAGACATTTAACTTCAGGAAGTAGTAAATCACCTGGGAATAACAGATAGCACCTGCAAGCGACCAGTTACCGATCACTCACTATACCGACAATTAGTGCAGCAAAGTGTTTTAAAACTCACTCAATCTAATGTAAGTAACTTAGAATTCTACAGCAGTCATTGAACTTATTGAAATTTATCGACTTTGCCTCAGGGTGCTCAATGAATCTAGCTCGGTACTAATGTATCATTTGGAATTTATTAGGTGGTAATTCAAGCTGTTGCTATCATTTATTGGTATGGTAACATAATAGTAATAAACTTATCAGTTCGTAATTATGGAATGTCTTTCATAGGCCGCGTCATAACCAAATGCGCGCGATTATGCGATCGTCGCGTTCTTATGTCACTTTTTGTTCGGAAAACCAGCGCCATATTTGCGTATCACACGATCAATCACAGTCTGTCATTCATTTTGACAGTTCATCAACATTCATTGCGCTATTTACGTTGTTGAGCAGATACATTTTTCGAACATATGAAGCAATGGATTAGCAATATCCTTCAAAATGATTGCAAAAAATAACAACTCAAGTCTGAATCTGGTGCATTTGGCTGCTCATAATCTATTTATATTTATCTATAAATTAAAGTCGTTTTTTGTGTCGGTCTGTGTGACCGCGTTATTCTTCTAAACTACGCAACTCTTCTAAACTACGCAACGGTTCTAAACAACGCAACGCTTTTTATTTTGGTTTTGACTTTATTCCTGAAGGCTTATGTGTTACATTAATATGAAAAATACAAAATATGAAAGTCTCGATGTTTTGTTCTAAGTAAGGGCGATGTAGGGGCGGGTCGCTAGTGATAGTTATGAAAGAAAATAGGGGATTATTCAGATTGACAGTTTTCGCTTACGAAAATTCCTTTCACTGTAGTGTAGCGGGCGCCTTCAGAAGCAAACCTTCACGAACTTCAATTAAGAACCTTATAATTATGATCATAAGTCACTTAAGTCATTGTTCTCAAACATGCTTGGAAATTCGAGCATTATTTTGACAACTTTCTTCGAGATAAATCGAAACTGTTATACTGGCCGAATACATGCGAGCGCCCGGCCGGCAATGTTTGTATGAAAATCCATATCTGTCGTGTTATTTAAAAATGGAACGAAGTTTTTACTTCAACTCATGGCAACCAATAGAGCTGTTTAAAGTTAAGAAGCCACAATGGTGCGTAAAAAATCACGTTGTTCGTCATTGATTTTGGATTTATAATAAATTTAATTAGTTTTTTCCGCGCATTATTTGAGAAAAGTACTAAACAAGCCTTGGCCGCAACCACGCTTTAATGGACCCATGTTGCAAGCCGCGACACTTATGTACTATATTCATTTGTTTAACATAGGTACAATAAAAATGGTACATAAAGATCGTTATCAGAATGCAATCGACGGAACCCCTCATTCAGTCCTTCCTGACGAAACGGGTCGATGCAATTGACTTGTTAAACAACAATAAAACAACAACCGACCTACATACGAGTATAGAGCAATTATCAAGCTATTACACTGCATGATAAGCGCGTCAGTAATTACTGACAGCCCACTTTTACGTCGTGTACGGGAAATGCTATAAAACTTGCTTTTACGAAGGACATTGACTTTCTGTTATCTTGAGTTTATTGAATTGTTCAATTTAACTGTTATGTAGCTTGTTGATAGGTGAGAAGTTATTGTTATGTATATGAGGAAGGAAGAGCGTCATCAATAGTGAGGGGATGACAACTGAACGGCTTGCACTGAACTACTCGTTTGCCTGTAGAATTTTTCAGATATGTTCGTAAATTACTAGAGAAGAGGAGAGGAGAGGGCCAAATAGAAAAGGAAGTTAAAAACAAAAACCCAACTAAGACGAAGTCGCTAACTAAAAAGGTATAAACAAGACATCCTAACAAAATAACATCGGTTTTCGAATAGCCGGAGTCACACGTCATTACTAAATATGTCATGCAAAATCGTGGAGAATACGTTTGACCTTCCTTCTGGCTTTTCCGTAGCAAAAGAATAAACCAACCCAGTAAGTAATTACCGAAATTAATTCCCAATTCAACGTGGACCCCGAATTAATTATCCTGAAATCCTTATCTTTTCAAGGCCTATGTTTTCTAGAAGCCATTCAATTTCAATCTCCTTTTCCTTAACACCTTAAAATCCAATCAACGCCGACGCAACGCCGGTTAGATTAAAGAGGGTTTAATTATACCGTACTATAGCGAGTGTAGGGTTATGACGTCACGGATAAAGGGAGACAATACGTGTCGGACCACAATGGCTAAATTTTAATTGTCCCCGTCGCAGGTAGTGATGTGACACAGGACACGGGTAACGGGTAGCAGATCTTTACGTGGGAGAGTATGTGATATTATAATAATACTGTCGTGCACACCGAGCCGATCCCTGGAAAGACCTGAACGCGGGCTTTTTATCTTACCCATATAGGTAAGATAAAAAGCCCGCGTGACGTAGGGTTGATCTTAAATAAGCTTTTGAGACACATTGTGCCTAAAGGCTTACAAAAATATTCGGAATATTTTTTGGATTCGTTTTATTTGTTCACTGATAAAACGCTCATACTGTTTCAGAAGACATGAATGAGTATGAGGTTTAAACAATTATAAAATTGAGAAACCAAAATGTCTAAAAAGTCAACTCTGTAGGGCGTTAAAGAGGAATAACAAAAAAACAACTTGTAACAACAATGTGGCCTATGTCTTTTCTGTCCATTAATCCGACTATGATCTTTGGCTGGCATCCAAAACGCTTATTCGAAAGAATTTTTCTCTAGGAATTCTCACTGAACTAATAAAAGCTTTGTTATCGATCCTCATATTAGTATGCAAGACAATGCGCAAACTATACTCACCTGGGTAAAGAATCTTTAAAACCATATCTGCACGGGTATGCAAAAGAAATGCAAATATTTTAAAAGGCCTGGGATGACCGAGTCGCCGGCGCGCATACAAAAACTTTCTCTCGTGGAAGAAAAATGTTGACGATCCTTTTATGGTAACCCAGCGTTGGATGGGACGCCGATCTCGTACACTGTCTTACTAAATATGCGTATTGATTTAAGGACGTAATTAAGCCACACATGTGCCGTAAAGGGCCGATGTCAAGGAAGCTATAACAATTCGCATGTACGAGTGGAAGTAACAGATATTGCTTCGGGGAAAACGGTAAACGCGCGATAAGCTTCTCTTAGGACCTCTTTAGATATCTGCACAGAAACATTTAATTGGGAATTTGTCTTGGCGGTCTGTGAAGTTTTGTACTGAAAGGCTCTGAGGAGGCGGGAAGTTCACTCGGGAAAGGAACAAAATATCTAACATTTATGTTGAACATTCGTCTAGTCAAAACGCTCACAGCGACTGAGGTGCTTTGCATGAGTTCCGGAGACATGTGTTGAAATTTTCCTTGTACATTTCTCCAGTGCATTTGTCAAATCCTTGAATGTGAAAACTTGGTGGAACTTTGACAAATGTGTTTGTAAACATGCACTTTGCTGTGTGTGGTGCCTACTTCATACGTGTCTGCAATTCTTTGTGATAATTTGAAACAATTTTAAGTTGAACCAGTAATAAGGAACCTGTTGAATTATAAATCTTGCAGGTTCCCAATCTTGAATGTCCAACCGTGTTATTATTGAAATCACTATCAATAGTAATTACGAAACAATCGTTCAATAAATCGATGGCCCACACATAACAACTACAAGGGCACATAAACATAAGCTAGACACGTCGGTTCTATTAACGATCACATGCTCTGTCCACGTGGAAGATTTGCGTAACTAATGTGACGACAATTGAGAAGCGACTATTGATCTATTAACAATAACTACTTCGTTCATGAAAGAATGCACATCAATCAATCTGCTTAGCCTTTTCCCAACTATGCGACTGACTATCAGAATTCCACAATCTTGTTACTGGGTAACACGATAACCCGTGACTGGTTGTCATACATTTGGGCTTTTGACTAGAAAGAATGCACATATGTTCTACAAAATGAAAATGTTCCCGAACCTACAGTAAGTTTTCACCTTCCAAAGCCCAAATATGTCTCCCCAATTTCGCCTACAGATTTCCCTACTTTCCACAAATTTTATTTTCGATAGTTCCTTACTCGAATAGGTTATGAGCGGGGTTCAACGGCTCGCCGCCAACGACAAATCCAATAAAGAAGCGTGCCTCCAAGAAATTTATGTTATTGACCGGATTATAGCGAGTGACGTGCGAGAACTGGCTGAGGACCAGACCAAGGAGGTCTTCGATACTCCTCACGATCCCCTCAAGTGCTGAATTTATTATTAAAAGCGGAGTTTCAAGGAGGGTCTGCGAGAGTGGTCGTGTTATTGATTGTTCCAAACACCTTTTCCGATGCGTCAGCGATCAGGGGGTTCTGCTCTACATATTACGTGCTAAACGGTTTTGGATATGCTCCATGTTTGCAATTTATTGTTTTCTATTAACTTTTCTATTGAAGTTTCACTCATATGATAACGCGAGTGTTTTTGGACTCCATTTCAAATCTACGTTTAGGTTTCGTGATTTACGACAGGCCGATAGCCACTCGTTGTTACGCGGTTATTCTGATTTCCCTAGGGGGTCGCACATTTTCCGACAATGCTATGAAGTTTATTTCTTCTATTTGGAAACAATCTGCTTGCTAAACTGAAATATTTGAAAAAGAAAAACAAATCTGTCTGGGCAAAGAAGTCTGTGTAAGCAATCTTCGTATCCAAGAAAAGGTTGAAAAGAAAACTAGAATATATAAACTATGCAAGATAGCTATTCATTACGTTGAATTCCCAATGTGCAGTTATACTTCTAGCCAAGGGAATGGGAATCTCGAAACAAGTTGTGACATGAATCAATCATGTTCGTATCTACTAAATTACAATTGCTAATTATGCACCGACAATGCAGTTGACATGGCCTACAAATTAAGTTATGATTGTAACTAACTTCGAGTCAAAACTCTGCTTCCGAGTACCAACTGTTATGCTAATCTCATTTCAAGAGCCGCCCGATGTTTTGAAAACAACTGTGGGCTGTGATTTTGTTATTAATATTGAATAATAATACAAGATTTATATAACATTGAAACAGAAACGTGATAAATTGGAACCCATACCTGTTAACTTTTATAATATTTAATGTACAATGTAAATGCTGTTGGCGTAACTTTTTAAATAAATAAATTGACTTAAATCGAAGCCGAAAAGCGATTTCAATGTATAATATGTGTAGATGGAGAATATGTACATTCTGCATCTACACATATTATACGTACATTGAAATCGCTTTTCGGTTTCGTCTATGTGACCACGTTTTGATGAGGTTTTGAACATCATTTTGTGAATTTATTCCGAAAGGTTTATGTTGTGTATAATACGAATGTACTATACACATATTTTTTTTCTTTCTTTTAGATTTCTTTACTAAGTCTAACTTAAGGGTACGCTAGTCGGTCATTCTTCCATACAAACGTAGTATGGTGATTACTCGTCTGTTCGACGGTGTGCGTTCAAAACTGAATAGTATATCAATTTATCTTGTCATTATTTAGCCCTGTATGGAAGCAGAATTGGAACTTCAATATTTCAACACTAATTTTAATTCGTCTTTAGGCGTAAATAAATAACATAAGTAGTAAAAAAATGGCAAAATAGAAACCGTACAAGGATAGATAATTTATTCAATAGTTAAAATACTTTTATTTCGAGTAAATATCTGGCCCAAAGGTCTGTTCATGAAATTTTACGCGCTAGTTTTCGTTGTAAATCATCGTCAATTTCAATAAATATATAAATAAATTATTAGACTAATTAACATGCATATTAGTCAAGCCCACCAACGAGTTCCGAGCCGTCGTCGACTGTTCTGTACCCTTTTTTTTTTTTTTTTTTTTTTTTTTTTTTTTGGGTGGGAAATCATCAAATGACTCCTCCCGCTCTGGGCAGAGCGAGAGGGAGTGTCAGACTTTTACTGACTAAAACCCACCCGTGTTCCTTCCGTTGCCTATGTGCTGGGGCCGCGATATCCCTTTCGGACAGACCCGCAACCCTAGCAGGCATTGGTCCTTCCGGACCCCGTCAGTTGGTGCTGACATCCCTTTGAGGCGCGCGTGGAACACAACGCGCCGTCGACCCGGACTGTTCTGTACCCTTAAATATGAATATACGAGTATAGAACTTAGACTTACTAAAGAAATCTCAATATTTTGTTGAGTCATAAAACTGATAAGTAAAATAAACATTTATTTGCATAGATTGCAGGTACAGTAAATAAGATGAGACAGTTAAAATATGGGTGATCCTTGTACGTACATACTACCTTAAAGTAGGCATGCAACATTGTTATAAAATTTGTGAATTTATTATTGAAATGCAGTGATGTCGTACTTAAATTATTTTTGAGGTGCCTATTACAGTTCAACAATAGTCGGCATGGTTTATTCATTCATATTATTATTAAAAAAATCATTTAAAGAATCTATTCAAATCAAAACAATGTCATAATGAAGCAGGTTAAGGCACTGCAAATCGATCGGAAAAACTATAAAAAAAAAAAAAAAAAATCTCTAGCTATGGCTAAGAAAATCATTATTTCTAGTTTCCATCTTCTCATCCGTTACAGTTCCTTACATATGCCTGAGAACGAAAAAGCAAAAAATACCAATGTACATAAAGCCCACAAAATATATAACAAAGGCAGAGTAAAAACGCTCTTGAAAATATAATAGAAGCTCGGGAAGGGTATATTGGGATCACAGCATAAGTTTTCTTTCACAAGGGGTTTTGTTTTAAACCTCCTTTCATCGACTCCACTCGAACTTGGCCATAGTTTAATAAATACTATGGGGTATGTGGCGTCGTCTCGCAAATTATTTATTGCGTCTTCGTGAGCACTTTCTATTCCACTTCTGCCCGTAATGGCATTACTTTGGTGACTTATTATTAAGTAAAAACAAGTTTTAATCCCATGCACATCTAAAACAATTTCGCATTTTCCACCAGATTTTCTTCGGTTAAAAGTTTGAAGAATTTTTAATAAAAGTGCTTGAGAATGTGGCGCTTGTGAAGTGATATAAAGTAAAGGAATAATTTTATGGAATGCCTTTGAATTGAGAGCAACAAGAAGCACATACTTACTCTAAGATCAGTAGGGATACTACAGTATTATTGCGAAGGGAAAAAAATCTTTGCTGAAAGGGTGAAAACCTTAGAGAATTGCGGGTCCCTGACTGCTGAGATGTTAACTAACTTAACATTATTAAGGAATCTGTTATCATGAGCGATTGAGTGTAAAACTTGGTGATATAGGTAGGTATACAGAATATAGATCAACAAAAGTAGGAATATAAGTTTAACGCTACGAATAAATAAAAAACAATCATTCTGCCTTTTTCCAACTATTTTGGGGTTGGCTTACAGTCTAACCGGATATACCTGAACACCGGTATTTTACATAGAGCGACTGCCTGTTTGACCTCCACAACCCAGTTACTGGGTTAAGGCTACAGACAGGCGCGACGCGACGGTGCGACGCGATTCTGATAGAACAATTTCCATGAAGTTTTCATATAAATTATTCTACACTGTCTGCGAAAGAGTTAACACGATACCCCATGCCGGTACGAACAAATATAATACCATAATAATTCCCTGCCAACCTTAGCACCAATGACACGGTCGTTAATCTCACACAAAACATAGGAAACCAACAAATTGTAACATCCCAGCAGAGTAACGTTCAACAAATAATTTTATTACCATGTCTACAAATTTCAAAGCGTTTCATTTGAAGCCCAATTTTAACTCGTTCTGAATTTCACGGTTTTAGTCCGGCCAGCTCTTCCGTACATTTGGTTTATATATCCTCTTGGTTATAAATCTTGTTAGCTTTGATCAGCGTGGCGCTGCGGGCCGCCTGGTGGCCGCGTCCCGGAGGACCAGGAACAGAGATGGGGAACTTACTTACCCCACGGATTTAATCTCGATTCTTGGGTTCAGGTGCGATTTAAGTTTTGTTTTTAATTTAATTTGATCAAATGTAGCGAGTAATTTATTTCGGATGCTTTATTGTTACAGATTTGTTTGGGGACGGAATTTATTTGCCGTGTTTTAAGACGCGATTTGAATAAGAATTAGAATTGCGTTCTGCGATGGTCTTTAAATTCATGTACATTCCGTTTTAAATGAGCGTACCTATTTCTTATTGTTTTATTATCGATTTTAGATATTTTTTTATGACTTAAGACGTAACAAAATAACCCAAGATTAACCAATTATCTCTATCGAATGTTATACAATACTCCTTTACATAAAACGAGACATAATTACTTGAAATAAACTTGCATTTCAAACGATTTGAAAGATGTCACAACATCCCCCAACGATAATAATGTTAGCGGTCGATCGGCAAAACGTTTATACTCGATTATGTTGCAAATTAATCGATAAATCGGCTGTATTATCAGTCGATTGGTGTGACGTAACACTGCTCTATCACGACGCGACCATTAGGGGGCGATTTGTCCGCTATGGACAAATGTATGGCCAGCCAAGATTGGTCTGCGGTATGTTTTATTAATTTGAAAGGGAGTGTAGATATTGGGGTCGAGTAGAATATTACTTACACAAGTGCAAGTTAATTATTTTCCAACTGTTGCGTGAGAACGCGGCTTATCGATCGAGAAACGGGCGAATCAATACAATTTTTTTTTAGGCAATTCGCACAAATTTAATTTATTTGTAGGCGAATCGACTTCTGGAGTTGTCGATTCACGTAAAAATAAATTAACTTCGTATTTTAAAAAACGATGCTCGTGTGTCTCTGAAATTAACATCGTTCATAAATTAGATTGATTGAACCATCGCTAAGTAAGTCAGCAATTTGAAAGATATGATGATCACTCTATAAACTTATGAAACACAATATTTTATTTAAGGCTATTGATTAAACATCCTAGAAATTGAACTATTTACTATAACTAAATAACTGGTACGCGGCAATTAAAACCGAGATTTAAGTGTGACAACTACAAATAGATTCACCCCGGGCGGTGTACGTTTTAAATATGCAATGCAATTAGTTTTAAAACAGAAAGTGAAGGTATTCTTGAAGACTAATTTGGTTCACGAGACGGAATACGTTCATTTGGGAGTTATTTTGGAGATAACATGCACGCTGGGGTAAAAAGCATTCATGCCCGAAACAAGAGTTAAATTCTTGGCACCATGCTCGACCACATGACAGTGACATAGTGTAAAACCAGTCAAACTCAAAGCATTTATTTCAAATAAACCATTTACAGACAGTTTTGTATTGTCAAGGAGTCGGTCAGTCAGAAAAATGAAGCTAATTCCAAAGCGTAGTAGGTTCCTATGGAGAAGAATCGCCAAGAAACTCCGTGAACAATCTTTTAAATTATATTGTTATAAAATTTTTAGTTACATCATTAATGTTGAATTTATAATAATTTTAAGAGTAGAGTTTTAAAGAGTATTAATTTGTCTTGAAAAAAACGATTCGATTGTTTTTCTAAAGATATCGCCTGAAAGTAAAGATCACGTTATAAAAGCAAGTCTTATTCCCCTTACATCATACGAACCCATACACGTACAAAGCCTGGGACTCCCCATAGATGAAGAGATAACCATTAAAGCGGACGATGAATATCCCAAGCATTGCCATAATCACAAGTTGGCAAGCGGATTTGCGCCCGCACTAACATCTGATTAGTACGCAGGTGGAGCTACTCTCCGTCTTCCTGGTATAGTGCCATCACTTTCAACACTAACGGGAAGTGATGGGTGGTCTATGGTCTGTCCATAGACAAGACCACACATAGCCAGTTGAAGTCACTTGCCTAGATCTGTGATTATAGTTTTCAACCGAAAATTTTCTAATAATATAAGGTTTATAATAGGGTCCACGACTGATTGTAGGTTGGAGTAAGATGGTACCTATATGGTATTGCATGACCTTTTCCATATCGACGTGAATCACTTTTATCAATAAACGTAGAGGTTACAGGGAATAAAAGCTGATCTATACTGTAAAAATCTCACCATGTAGTTTTAGGTGTAGTGAGCTGCGGGGATTGACTCTATTGAGAGCTCATAACCAGCCTATAATAGTTTCCACTTAGGACACAGGCCTTCGCTCTTCCAGAGGGAGTGAGCTGTAATCCACCACGCGGGCCCAGTGCGGATTGGTAGATGTCACATGTCTTCGAATTTTTGGTTCTAGGACGGTTTCCTCACGATGTTTTCCTTCACCGTTTTTTAAGAGCAGTGGTGATGAAATTATTTACACAAAGTAAAGCGGTTACCTGGCTTCGAACGTTGGCTTCGAAAGTTACCACTTGCCACCACTGCTCTCCTTAATCTAAATATTCGAGGTGAGATTTTTAAATTATAAATCGGTTGTACCTAATACTTGACTTGTTTAACGCGCCCAGTTCTCACTGTGCTATTCACGCTGTTTCCACCCTTTGAGAATTAAGAGCAATAAAATTACAAAGTAAGCAATAACAGAGCATGATCTACAAGTACATCTCATGGATCAGAGTCAAGTGGTGTGGCAATCGCACAGAACTTTGCGTTTTGTACAAATTGCTTCGCTCCGGGGGACATTTGCAAAGCGGCGTTGCATTGTAATAGGCTAGCTAAATATCACTATTTATTCCGGCTGTTTTGCGATGATGCAGGACATCAACTTAGTTATTTATTCTAGGGTGTCGTCATGAATGTTCTCTGTTGCAACATGCTGTGGTATCTTACCTACTATCGCCAATTATATTTAAGTCCTAAGCCCAATGAAGGGGGCGAGCCTATTGCCATCAACCGGCCACAAATCCAGTCTCCTGGCTGGAACTAAAAAATTCCTGATGGAAAAACTCAATAACTCTTTGCCCGACCTAGGAATCGAACCCAGGACCTCATGTTCAGCAGTAGCGCTTGCGACCTAAGACCAACGAGGCAGTTGTTTACAGTTGCAGTTGTTTACTTCTCCTTTATCAATCAAGTGTTAGCAAGCCATTGTTTCGAGCCGCGGAATGGAGTGAGTTGGAAGAAAGCCTGATCATTTCAATACAATTCAATACAAATCTTTATTGCATATCACATGTCTAAATAATAATTGGTAAAGTTCACAAGGACTCTGTCGGGCATAACAATTTTATCTTCTTCTTTTCGTGTGGTTAGTGACTAACCTGGTGTCAGAGTTTTAAAGCCGCCCATGGATGGGCCTTTGACTTGGCTTCTCATGCCTTCGAGAAATATCTCTCAGGCATGCCGGTTTCCTCACGCTGTTTTCCTTCACCGTTTTTGAAGCAAGTGATAATTATCAAATCAAATCAAATTATTTTATTTACAGATTATACAATCCAATTTGTTAGTTACATACACATCTTAAACACTAGTGTTAGAATATTTGGCAAATTTTGGTCATAATTACTAGCAATGTCAAAACCATCAATAATAATGTCAAAAACATAACCATAATGTCAAAATCATCATCAATAACAATACGAATAATTATACAATACGCACATGAATCCGAAAAGTCAGAGGTGCGTGCCTTGGGTTCGAACTCGAGACCTAGGACTTGCAATTTAATAAACATGAGTAGTAGAAAATAAAAATAGTTATATTATAAAATTACAATAAATAATATCAGTTGTTATACGTCTTAGCAAATTATACTTATAGAAATCATTAGAAAGAATCAATTCATTTCAAATAAATAGGAACACTCAAACTAGATGTAACAATCCATATCACAAATAGAAATAATAAAAATAAAATAGAGAAATAATTAGGGATGATTCAATTGATATATGCAAGTTCAATTCAAATTGCTTTGCAGTATGGCAGGTGTTATGTAAAAATAAAATATTGTAATCAATTTTTTTTTTTTTAATGTTTATTTAATCCATAATGGATTAAATAAACATAAAAAAAAATAAAAAAATTGATACCTGTAGGTATGTCCGTATACATTAGTTATGACCTAGATAGTTTCCTTGTGGCGAAACCCTGTGACCATTACAAATAGCAGTTTTGCTTTCAGTGAATAACAATCATAGTTTTTTACATCTGAGATTATTTGGGCGTGTTCTAACTGTGTGTTTGCACTGCCGCAACATCCACAACAAAACATGTTGAAATCTCTAATTTCTGTCAATGTTCCCTATAATGTTTGACAGGAACTAGAAACTTTAACATGTTGTGTTGTGATTTTTCGCCAGTGCAAACGCACAGTTAGGATTTAACAATAAAACAAATAAAAATAAGTTTATCTATATTAACCATAGGTTCATGTTATGTTGACTAGGCGACAATTTATTAATGAAACATTATTTGCCACATGTTTTTATCTACATGATAGATAACATGCAGGATACAAGCATAATAAATACCGCCAGTTTTATCAATTGGATCAAGACTGGAGATCTTTATTAGTTAATTAGCGGAAAATAGTGCATTTATTTATTTATTTATATATACTTTATTGTACACCAGATTATACATTACATAAAGAAAAAGTAATACACTACAAAATATACAATGGGCGGCCTTATCGCTTACAGCGATCTCTTCCAGGCAACCTTGGAATGGACAGTGATTTTCTGGACACAAAATGGGGTTGTCTTAGGTGCAAATAAATGGTATATAAGTACATTAAACTATAATAGATACACAGATAAATGCTATATAATAGATACATGGATACATACATACTAACTATATAAGCAACGAAAATAAATGACAAATATTATTACAGCTAACGATAAAAACAGAATCATAACGACAAGTAATGTTCTTTCACGAGTCTTTTAAACACTGGCAACGATTGCGCGCGCTTTATTGGAACTGGTAATGCATTCCACAAACGAGCTGCCTGGACAGTAAAGGATTTGTCAAGGAAAGTTGTGGAATGCATTGGCATTTTAAGCTTCAAGTTATCTGATGACCTTAATAATTTCGTGTGAGAGTCACAAAGAAACTGGAAACGTTTCTTGAGATAAAGAGGGGTGGAAGGGGAAAAGAGCACATTATACAAAAGGGAAAGAATATGAGCATTCCGGCGAAGGCGAATTGGTAACCACTTGAAATTCACGCGAAATTCGGAAACATGGTCATATTTGCGTAAACCGTATATAAACCTTATACAAAAATTTTGAAGCCGCTCAAGTTTATCGAGTTGGTCTTGAGTAAGGTCAAGATAGCTGGCATCAGCATAATCAAGGATGGGTAGAAGAAGAGATTGTGCAAGCGCAATCTTGGTGGCACTCGGTAGAAAATTACGTATTCTTTTCAAAGATGCAGCGGAAGCAAACAGCTTGCGGCTAACTTGCATTGTTTGTTATTAGTATTACGAATTCAAAACAAACAAATAATTATTTGTACAACATTATCTATACATCCTCCATAGAAAAGGGAGGATCGCCGACTAGACGGGAGTCGTGTCTGATGGGCAACTGCCCAACGGTTGATGTCGGAAAGTTATATACATTTATGCTGATCGCGCGGTAAGCCCTGCTTGCGCGATGCAGGACTTGTGTGACATCAGGTCTTTGATGCGCAGTTCGCATGTGTTGTTGCAGATCACCCACACGACCGATCCACATCTATGTATAACTCAGTTTTCCAGGTAACAACAAACAGCGTACTTATAAGTCGTGAGTTCCTCTGAAAACACAACTGTTTTACGTTTATCAATAATTTCATTACTATTGGATCAATCGCCAAATTGATCTAAAGAATCATACCTTGTGAAAATGCTGTGTGTTCATGGAGTTTCTTGTCCGTCTTCTCCATATGAACCTACTACGCTTTGGAATGGGCAACTAAATTCATCTTTCTGACTGACGGAATCCTTGACAATTCAAAAGTGGCTCTAAATCAAAGATTTAAATCGTAGATTTGCCCTGCCGCGTCAAAAGGTGGTCGCGTTTCTGTTTCGTTTTGACACCTCTGAGACAGACAGTGTCGTAGAGACTTGACTTGGTTGTCATGGAAACGCCATTGCTAATGTGTGAGCTCGCTCCTCTCACTATGGACGATTTTTCGTGCGACTTAGTACAATGAATGAAAAGATTTAAATCTACGATTTAAATCTTTGCTCTAAATGGTTTAACTGAAATAAAAGGTGTGAGTGTAATAGATAAAATGCGTTTCATCAAATAGTTCCTTTGCCGTAAATGTTGGCTCCACTGTAAATTAGGTTGCGCCGCACTGAAGATCGAAAAAAGACTCTCGAAGACATTGGAGCTTAAATTTAGTAGTGTCGAAAAAATCGCACTAAATATCGTTATAATGAAGTATGTTGCCAATTTGCCTACCAGATTGTATCATATGATATATTTATGTACAATGTCGGATATTAGAAGCCATTTCAAGCAAAAACCGATACTTTAAAATTTGAGCTCCAATGTCTTCGAGAGCCTTTTTTCGATGTATAGTGCGTCGTAGCGTATTCGTGTTCATCCTGTTCATCCTAAAACAGTGGAGCCAACATGACAGCATAGGAACTATTTAGTGAAACGCACTGTAAATGGTTTGAGTTGAGTTTTGAGCTGTAGCCATGGCAACAAAACCATTATTATCAGGAGCACTGCCCATCACCTAAATGAAAACAAGGATGTATCTCTACGACATCGACCTCCATGTTTGCGTACGTGCAAGTAACTGATCGTTACATGAAACATTAATTACCCTTTGTTTCTTTACCACATGCTCCTAGAAGTCTGGAACATTCTTCAAATATGACACCGGTGGTCAGTTTGCAAAGGCAAAATGGCAAATGAGGTGAAATCGGTACATCGCTAAAAGGCTCTTTTGGCGCGTGGCAAAAATCGGAACTAACTCCGCCATCTTGTTTTGTCAATACAATTTCTGTGACAATTTCATAATGGTATTCAACATTCTCCCCCAGTCTTAGAGTAATAGAGCCCCCAGTCAGTTTCAAGCAGCAGGCGCCAAAATATCCTTGTACGTCACTTTATGCCAGTCCTTGGTTTGTGGTAGCCTTGTCTAATGTGGCAGTGACGTTTTATTGTCAATGTTGGTTATTTATTTTTATAAATAGTTCTATGTAACTAGTTTTTTCCCGTGGCTTCGCCCGCGTGTATGTCAGGACTTATCCCATGGGAATGTACCTATTACTAGGATAAAATGTCCTATGATCAAATCTACCTGATCAGGAACCTATCTATCAGGTCATGATCTACCTGTGTGCGACATTTCATCGAAACCCGTTCAGACGTCAAAGCGTGAAAAGGACAAGCAGACAGACAAAGTAACTTTTGCATTTATAATATAAGTCCTATCTTAACCTAACTAATATCCCATCCTAACTAATACAGTGTGTCAGGCATCGACGCGAAAAGTGACGGTACAAACTTCATAGAACCGTCACAGAAGGTGCATTTCTAGGCACAGATATTACTTTATCGCCTAGTTTGGCCTTACAAGGTTATAGCACTTATCTAGATTTCTAAACTGCCGACCCTGATGACGTCGCCCTCGGCTCCATGACGTCTCCCACCAAATATTTCCTGCGTACGTGAGATTTATCACATACACTGACCCGAAACATTTTAGCGATGGTTTTGAGATCAACAACGACTCTCTTTGATATAGCCAGGTATCTATATCTATACAGATTATAAATTGAAATCGCAATTCGTGTCTGTCTGTGTGACGGAGTTGATCTTCTAAACTAGGTACACTACGGATTTTGATGCGGTTTTCATGATCAACAATCAGAGAATTTATTACGGAAGGTTTATATCTTTATTGGGTGAATGGTGGTTAGAAGCCTCCAAACAGGCGCGACGCGACTCTGGCGGTTTTTTTTTTTATGAAAACTTCACGGAAAATTTTCTCTAGCAATGTCGCGTCACGCCACGCCTATCTGCATCGAGCTTTGATGGTAATTTCTACCAAACGCATCGGCATTTTTAAGTAACGTTCGCGAAAGGGCTGTATAATGGCGTCTAATCACTGTGTTGCCAATATAAAAATGCCGCCGGTGTGTTTGGTAGAAATTATCATCAATCGGAATTTACCCATTATCGTAATTGACACAATGCTAATAAATAAAAGCATCTTCATATTTGACTTAGATATAATACAGAAAAATCATCATGTTTTGTCAAGTCGTAAAAACCGTGCGAAGCAGAGCCGGCTAGTGAATGATAAATTGATAAAGTAGATTTGTTAAAGATAATGCATTCCTAAACATCGAATATCGATGATAAGGCGCTTAACCGATTACTTTAATTACAAAACAATAGTATTCGGTTCCGGTTGTATTTGTTGTTATAATGACGTCAGTAACTTGGATACTTTATGAGGGCAATTTCCCTTACAAGGCGTTTATCGATTATAGTTTCACTATTAATAATTATTGTAATACCTACTGTCAATAATATAAATCTCGATATAGTTGGATAAATTAAATAAGTACCTACTATACGATGAAACTATTTGTATTTCATTATTATTCCTTGTAAGATGTTTTAGACTATAAAACATCTTTATTTTTTGTTTTCAATGAAACTTTTTTATTTTTACTTTTTTTGTTGTCACCCTCTCTCTGTCTTTCTCCCTCTCGCTCGCTTTCTCCCTATCTCTATCTCTCTCTTTTACCCTCTCTCTATCTCTCTCTTTTACTCTCTCTTTCTCCCCCTCTCTCTTTCTCGTTCTCTTTCTCTCTCTCTTTCTCCTTCTCTTCCTCTCTCTCTTTCTCCTTCTCTCTCTCTTTCTCTCTCTCTTTCTCCTTCTCTTTCTCTCTCTTTCTCCCTTTTTCTTTCTATCTCTCTTTCTCCCTCTTTCTTTCTCTCTCTCTCTTTCTCCCGCTGTCTCTCTCTCTTTATTATATACGAGTGTGTGTGTGTGTGTGTGCGTGTTTTTAAAGGTATAGTTTTGGAATCACCTCCTCAATCTCTTTATTTTGATACCCCACAAGTTCGTGGTACCTACGAGTATTATTTCTTTTTCAAGACATTATTAAAATCCGCCATGTTGATTTTATAAAAATAAAATCTGGCTCCTATAACCGCATGGCCTAGACTAGCCTACTATTACTACTACTACTACACAGCCCACTCCACCACCACGCCACTACTCTACAGGCCTAGACTAGAGAATTCGACAGGTCATGACACCTCATGTATTAAAATCCATCCAACCGTTAGGATGCTTCGAGGATATAAAGAATCCCAAATACTTAGATACGCGTGAAAAACATAACCCTTTCTAAGCTGTCGCGCAGTCGGTTAAAAAGAGAAGTTCAATCGCGAACACGACGTTAACAATAAAAAGAAAACTCGGAACGAACTCTGCCTTTCCCATTTCCATAAATTACGCAAAGGGCAAGGTCACACAGTCAGCGACCGCGCAACCGTGCGCAACAATATTATTAATTTTATTGCGCACCAGCATTCAGGAACAATATATCATAACAGGTCATAAGGAAAGCTCGGACACAGAGGCCAAGGAAATAATAACTTAATTACAGGCCCATAAGTTTGCTAATTAGTTGACCTGTGGACTACGGCAACTGATAACGGTTGCGGACTGTGATTGACGAATGCTCATTATGTAAAGGTAGTCAAAGTTTTGTTTATAGTAACTATATAAATGTTTATGATGCAATTATAGTTACCAGGTCGGTATATGATATCCTTGGTCCGGGAAATCATATCGTAAAACCGGCAAATTATTCAAGAGTAGCTGTTCTCCGCGACTTTGCTCGCATACTAACTCTAGTCATACCGACTATGGAATTGCATTATCAGCCTATAAGCTATAACATTCCTACGGCTGGGGCTCAGGAATCATTTCTTTGAGAGGGAGTGGGCCATAATCCACTACGCCGGCCCAGTGCGGGTTGGTGGATGTCACATGACTTCGAATTATTCGTTTTTTGGACATGCCCGTTTCCTCTATGAAGTTGAGCACCTTTGCACCTGAGATGTCGCGATTATCAGTCAAGGAGCTAGTCTTTAAAGTGTAAGTATCTATACATATATATATAAGGTTAAGATTAATAGTTTACAAAAGGATTTCCGAATTAAAAAACAATATAACCACATCAGAATCACGTAGATATTGATAGGAAATCAATTAAAATTTAATAACGGAACCGTTTGATTATCGATACATATTCATTGGTTCCTGTCTACAATGCGGATAGTAAATCAAATACATACTCAGCTGCTTTGCTCGCGTTTGTAATTTCCGGTCTTGTTACTGTGTTTGTGCGGAATGTGCATGTGCATGTTTCATTTTATCTGTGGCGTATGTCATTCTGCTTTTGCTTTTCCGACTTCTTTCAAGTACATTACTACAAGGATTTTATGTCACTCGAATGACGTCGTCAGGGGGACTGTTGGTCTTCGCCGCAGGAGACGCCCCGGGCGTCGGGAGTCACGAGCTGACTTCCGGCCACCGTAGGCGCGGGCCTGCGGACGGTGAGCGATGGGCAGCTCGCCGTCCGATAAGGACCAGGCCCGGGTCGACGGCGCGTTGTGTTCCACGCGCGCCTCAAAGGGATGTCAGCACCAACTGACGGGGTCCGGAAGGACCAATGCCTGCTGGGGTTGCGGGATGTCTGAAAGGGATATCGCGGCCCCAGCACACAGGCAACGGAAGGAACACGGGTGGGTTTTAGTCAGTAAAAGTCTGACACTCCTCTCGCTCCGCCCAGAGCGGGAGGAGTCATTTGATGATTTCCCAACCAAATAAAAAAAAAAAAGGGGACTGTTGGTCTGTTGGTGATATCGCGGCCCCGGCACACAGGCAACGGAAGGAACACGGGTGGGTTTTAGTCAGTAAAAGTCTGACACTCCCTCTCGCTCCGCCCAGAGCGGGAGGAGTCATTTGACGATTTCCCAACCAAAAAAAAAAAAAAAGGGGGACTGTTGGTCTGTTGGCGATATCGCGGCCCCGGCACACAGGCAACGGAAAGAACACGGGTGGGTTTTAGTCAGTAAAAGTCTGACACACCCAGGTCCGCCGGGAGCGGGAGAAGTCGAAAATCAGCGCTGTGGCTCTGTCTCGCATAGGGTCGCAGCATTATGCTGAGCGATGGCCGTTTTGTGTAGATGTGACGCATATTTTCCCCAAACTTGTTCTTTTTTTGTTTTGAGTTAAACGTATTTTCTTTCATTCTTTCTTTCTTTTTATATCAAAAACCTTTATACGTCTTCGGATTTCGACGTTTGGAACTCAGTCTTACCCCAAACATGTTGGTAAACAAATGTGCAATTATTTTTAAGTACAGAAAAAAAAAAGATGGCAGCGTTAGTTCAGATTTTGGCCACACGCCAAAAGAACCTTGTAGCGCTATATGAGGGCAGATTTTCAGAACAGTTTGATATAAACTTACGAGTTTATGTAAGTCGCAGATAAACCAAATGCAATAAGGTTTTGTCAAGCTTTTTAACACAACATAAACATGTCCTCCTAGGCCATGAAAGTATCCGATTACTATCCAGTATTTCTACAACAAAGTAACCTGAAAGTACACGATTATATTCTATAGTTAACAAATTATTAACTTACTTAATGAGACTTTAACTATTTACTTTAGAGCGTTCGTAGACGGTATACTGTCAGTGGCCGAATTTTTGTAGGGGCTAAATGAAATAGTAGACATCAAATGTATCAACGCACACGTCCTACAAAACGAAGGTCATACAAAATTACCCATTGTATGACCTATAAAAAGTATGCCGTGTGCAAGCGCGCGCAAAGACTCGAAGCTACGGAGATCAAATTCGGCTTAGCGAGGCGGCACCGTAAGTAGTCACAACTTACTGAGTTACTAAGTCGAGTGGTTTGCACGTTACCACTGTGATTATTGAATACATTTAGCACATTAGTGATTTATGCCGACTCAATGTTATTGTGGGCTTCAGTCCCGGAATATTAATCGCAGTAATCCATCAAGGTAACCCTTGGATAATGGCGAATTCAATTCACCTTTGTTAATGGAATTTACAGCAAGATTAAGTTCAGTTGTAAAATCTTAAAATCTCTATCTATAGTACCATAATTACGTAACACATTTTCGTAAACGACTACTCTGTTTCATTTTCTCAGATCAGCAACATTCATTCGTTATTTGTGTTGTTGCGCAGATATTTTTTTTCGAACTTATGATACAATGGATTATCAATCTGTAAGCACCCTAATTACGTAATAAACGATCAATCAGAATCTGAATTGTTTTGAAACAGATAGCTAATCCATTGCTTCATAAGTTCGAAATAAAAATCTGCTCAACAACGTAAATAACGCAATGAATTTTGTTGAACTGTCAAAATTAAACCGATTCAGATTCTGATTGATCGTATAATACGCAATTAGGGTACAGTACGACACAACTTAGATGTAGCATTTTGAAAAATTATCATTCTTTCATTTAAATTTTACGAATGTATTTGGTTATATGACCCTAAAAGTTATTGCGTTTGCGTAAAGAACATTTTCACCAAAAGCAGTAATAAAGATTGGAAATTTTGAAGGCGCACTCAGTTCGGATGGTGATCGGTTTTACTAGATTTGCCGATGCTTCATCTAAGTTGTGTCGTACTGTCCTGGTGTTGTGAATCGGAATTCAGTAGAGTTTAACCCAAATGAATTATTTAAAGAAATAATAAAAACTTCAGCCACTTGAAAGGCAGCCGTGCCGCGCAATAGTTTGTTCTGCTTTTCGTTTTTTGTCTTTATGTTTCAAGAGTTCCTTTGAATCGAACGTAAACACCATTGAATACATCTGTAAACAAAATAACTTACCAATTGAAAGCCGTATTCAATCATCACTCCTTTCATTATAAATATACCTTTTTCTAGACTTTTTTTTTTACTGGGCTTCGATGTTCCTCTCCTTGCAAAAGGCAAGTCAAATAGACTCGTAAAGAAGTATTACGGAATGGGAACTATTTACCTGATCCTCCAAAAACTTATTGACCTTCTAATGATGCACGCTTTTTTAATAATTGAGCCTTTTTTTCTGGCCTTTACTCACAGTTGGTCATATTAACTAAGCTAGGATACCCCGAATAAACGGGTTAGGTTAGAACTGACCAACCGCGCATCTGCATCCAAGTTGGTCGCAATTTTGTTAATATCGGGATAAAAAGTATCCTATGTCCTAATCCAGGTCATGGTCTACCCATGTGCCAAATTTCATCCAATTCCGTTCAGCCATTTTAGCATGAAAGCGTAACAAACAATGAAACTCACTTTCACATTTATAATATTAGTTACGATTTTTGGGACTCCAAAATATAAATTATTTGATGTTTACAAAAAGAGGCGCAATAATTATATTAGAGTGCTCAAAAATATTTTTTGGAGTGCAAAAAGGGAATTATTAGAAGTTCGATTAATCCATGCTTTATGGAATTTGGTGCAAAATATAAACACTGAGCCAATATAAACCACTTAATATTTCGTAAAGTTGGCGATCATTGTTTCTGGAGCATACTAAGTAATGACGCAAACATTTGGGAACAAAGGCGGAACAAACATTCAACAACTATAAATTACAGCACTTCGGTATGTTTCGGTTTAGGCTGTGGTTTATATTGAAGACCTGGAAATGAAGAAAGTCAGCTGTTTGCCGTTCATTGACAGTTCTGACTCCGCCTCTGACGTTCATACCTAAGTAGTGAAAAATTGGGTTTTGGGGACTGTGTATTTTGGTTGTATCGTTCAGAAAAATTTTTTTTTGCAATATTTATAGATCTATATTTAATAATATGTTAAATAACTATGTTACTATGGACAAATAATAGACGAGCGGGCAATCTTTCCCCGCAATGAATGACATTCAGAAGACTGTTCGAGCTGCCCCTCTGCGATGAGGCACGCTTACGTCTGATACAGACGACAATCAGTACAGTTGAACCCCGCGATATTCAAATCTTCTTACGTTTTTGGCAATTTACAGCCACAGGTCGGTGTGAGGTTGTATCTTGATCAAAATATAATTCAGGACTATAACAGTATGTATTTACAGAATTAGAATCAGTTTGATTAATTCTTTATGAACTTTTCCATAAGAGATTTGTTCTTATGGAACTTATCTGTCTTAGAGAGATGTAATAATGATTCTAATAATGATAATTCTGTTTATAGTCGCGAATCATATTTTGATTAAGATATAACCTGACATTGACCTGCAAATTGCAAAAAACGTAAGAAAATTTGAATTTCGAAGGCTACAACTGCGGATCCACCTTAAGTAGGTACTGACTCTCTCGTCTGTATCAGACGTAAGCGTGCCGCATTAAGGGAGATGCGCTAAGATAGGCCGAAATTTAAATTTCGTGGGCTACCTTAGCGGATCCCCCTTAAAGCCTCATGCAAAATGACGCGACGCGACAGCGCGACACAACTCTAACAAAACAATTTCTAAGAAAACGTCACGGTAGAACAATTGCCGGTGTCGAACGAGCCTTAATGCGTTCGCGAGCTCGGTCCTCGCGCACAGTCCTAGCACATGTGGGAGTTGCGCGAGGAGGCGAAATGCCGGGGTGTAACTCCGCTGCCGCGAGAAATCACGGCACAGCGGACAGAGCTCCGGCGGGATCTCATGGCGGCATGGAGAGTGCGATTATCGCAACCCAGCGCTGGGCACGCCACAATTGCGGCGATAAGTCCCCTCTTTGAGGAGTGGCTAGAGAGGCGCCACGGCGTCCTCACCTTCCGCCTGACGCAGGTCCTTACCGGACACGGTTGTTTCGGGAGGTTCCTGTTCAGGATAAAGCGGGAGGAAACAGCCCGGGTGTTACCATTGTGTGGATCGCCCGGAGGACACGGTGGAGCATACGGTGGAGGTCTGCCCGGCTTGGGCGGGGCACCGCCGTGTCCTCACGGAGGCGATCGGCAGCGGCGATCTCTCGCGTCCGGCTCTGGTTCAGGCCATGGTCCGGAGCGAGAGTGCATGGGCAGCCGTCACTTCCTTCTGCGAAGCAGTAATGCTCGCGAAGGAGGAGGCGGAGCGCGCGAGGGAAATGCAAGATGCGCGCCCTCGCGCCCCTAGTCGCCGCAGGAGACGCCCCGGGCGTCGGGAGTCGCGAGCCGAGTTCCGGCCACCGTAGGCGCGGGCTTGCGGACGGTGGGCAATGGGTAGCTCGCCGTCCGATTAGGACCAGGCCCGGGTCGTCGGCGCGTTGTGTTCCACGCGCGCCTCAAAGAGATGTCACTGATGTCAGCACCAACTGACGGGGTCCGTAAGGGCCAATGCCTGCCAGGGTTGCGAGTTTGTCCGAAAGGGATATCGCGGCCCCGGCACACAGGCAACGGAAGGAACACGGGTGGGTTTTAGTCAGTAAAAGTCTGACACTCCCTCTCGCTCCGCCCAGAGCGGGAGGAGTCATTTGATGATTTTCCACCCAAAAAAAAAAAAAAAAGGGCTACAACTGCGGATCCGCCATAAAATGTAAAAAAGTGGTCGGTTAAGTTTTCCATATGTATAACACTTTTGTCACATCTTCATTCCAAGATAAACGACTATCGATATCGCTTCAAAAGAATCGAATCTAAGTGAAAACTTATCGAGTACGAATCGAACACTAATCCTTTTTCCTGTTAACTTTCACAATTCGTGCGTTGACAAGCAGCCAATGGGTCTACATTTTAAATCATTATCCTGTTCTGAATAGAAAGTTAACTTCATTTAACATAACATATTATCACGCCTGTAATCCCGAAGGGTTGGGCAGAGCTGTACATTTATATAGTACACCCACATTTCATCAGTTATGTTTAAGTCCCATGCAATAGAGGTGAGCGTATTACCAACAACCAGCCACAAATCCAGGCTCCAGATAGCTACTGACAAATTCCATATGGAATAACCCAAACACTTTGCCCGACCCGGGAATCGAACCCAGGACCTCATGCTCAGCAGTAGCGCTTGCAACCACTAGACCAACTAGGCAGTCCAGTCCAGTGTAATACTGTGTTCGCAATTAATTTGCCAAACATGTAAACAAACACGAGTTTTAGGAAAAACAACTGTAATGCCTACACAAAAGGTCCAGTTTGCGCTACAACTTCATATTTATATATATTATATATATATATTTTTTAAGTGGAAATAACATCAATTGGAAACAAGGATTTAAATAAACCTTAGTTATACATATTTTACGATGTACTTAGGTTATTTCGCTATAGTATAAGGCTGATAGGAAAGCTGGTTGGTTCAGGAGCGAGACCAATTGTGCGGACACGGTTCGTTGAGGGAAAGTCACTGGGCTACCTAGTTTTATGCTGTTATGGACATGTATTTTGCATCGAATATTAATATATTTTATTTATGCTCTGATCTGATTACGGACGGATGTGTACCAGGTATTTCCTCCTTTCCAATATAAAGATGCTGATAATGGAAGGATTTTTAACTTTAGCCCGGGCGCTGCGGTATTTGTTGTTTTTTTTTTCAAATATCGTAGCATCATGCTGAGATAGGAGCTTATGGTCTCGCAAAAGTCTTCTTTTATATTTTCACTATTTTGTTAGGTTTAATATAAAAAAAATATAAAAAAATCATGATTTTGTTATTTTTAATGTCCCTTTCTATTGTTGTATTTCATGTGCGTGTCCCAAATACAATTTTTTTGCGTTCTTTCTTATTTTTTACTGTCAGAGTAGAAAATAAGAAAGAACGCAAAAACAACGAAGTTGAAATAATATAAAACCGGGAATATACGAAAGATGAAAGCATGGCTCCAGTTTCCGCACGAATTGAACCAAAAGTAGGACCCCAGTTCGAGATTACATGGCAACCGGATCCGAACCAACCCGTCGCGTCGTTATTGTAGTCCTGGCTTAACTGCAATTCTACACATTTTGACTACGTCTGACTATCAGGAAATTTCCATTTCCATACATTATACAAAAAGAGAGAGAGACTGCCTCGTTGGCGTAGTGATCGCAAGAGCTACTGCTGAGCTTGAGGTCCTGGGTTCGATTCCCAGGTCAAGCAAAGTGTTATTGTTGCCATGTTCATTATTTTAAATATATCTATGCATATATATATATATATGGATAAATTTATGCTTTATGTATTTATTGTATATGTAAATGGTACACCACTGCAGTATCTCCTGCTCTCTCCTGTTACCTTTAATCCATCCAAAGGTTGTCTGTAAAAGATCGCTTTTAGCGATAAGACCGCCCATTGTGTCACCCTATGTAAAATTTCTAAAAAAAACTGCAATTTGTATGGTGTGCATAATAAAGAATATTCCATCTATCTATCTATTGAGTTATTCGATCAGGAATTTCTCAGTCCGGAGTCTGGATTTATGCCCGATTGATGGCAATAGGCTCGCCCCCTATTACATTTCGCCAGTTAAATAAGCCATCAAAGAAGTTCTTAACTAAACAGTTTCAAAACAAAATCCCGTGAACACGATGACCATATCTGTAACGGGCCCTGTTCTATGCCACCGATCGCTGCAAGCAGGAATAGTCCTTAAGGTAGTTATATATATATGAACTTCTTCAATGGTACACTTCTGCATAACACAAAGGGGAATACAGGCGTGATGTTATATGTTTTACAAAATATACAGAAAGAGTAAATCTTTTCTAAACGATGAACAATCACTTAATAACAAAGTTAGCTTTCATTCATTAGCTGTTAATAACAATGTTTCTAAATAACAACTTTCGACCACAAGGATTCCGTGTGCAACAAAATTATTCATAAACAACAAATATTAATGTTAATATCTCAGAACAAGAAATTGTATCTCTCTGTAATCAGTTTAGTTAATACCATACCACAGTATAAATGAGTACCAGTAATACGTTTTCATAGAAAACGGCTGAAACTACGCGCTTCGAAATTTCAGTGGATATGTACGCAACAGTGTCGAGTGAGCGGTAGTTACTCACGGACGCGGAAGGTTTATCTACCGAGCGGCCGTAAGTAATTATTTCAAGATCACTGCCGAGACGTAATACTGTTACTTTATTATACTGTGCTGTGCCCATATTATGTATAATATAGGTAGGTACTTTGGTTTATAGCTAATTATGTGTAGAAATATGAGGCAGTAGCCGCCTTAGAGTTTATTTCTATCGATATCTGTTTGTTACAAGCATTCACGATCTTGTGAAGTATACGACTCAGTACTGGGTTTATAATGGTATTATCCAGTTGCAAATATTTATGGAATGAAAGAAAATTCATTCTTTCGGCTTCGAGAATAATTGTACACGGATCTTCTGACGCGTGACCAAAATCGAAACTTACGCCGCCATCTAGCTTTTTGAATACAATTTCACAAATGTTCACCAACAGGCCCCTTTTTTTTTTTTTTTTGTTTGGGAAGTCATCAAATGACTCCTCCCGCTCTGGGCGGAGCGAGAGGGAGTGTCAGACTTTTACTGACTAAAACCCACCCGTGTTCCTTCCGTTGCCTGTGTGCCGGGGCCGTGATATCCCTTTCGGACAAACTCGCAACCCTGGCAGGCAATTGGCCCTTGCAACAGCCTTGGCAACAGGCCCCTGTCAATGTCATTCAAAGACTAATCGTTACGTAAACGTTTTTGTAGCATTAAATTATGTACCTGTCGACCGAGCTCTGCTCTGGTGAAAATAGAGAATGCTCATAGGAACGTTCATACTAATTCCATGCTGCCATGATAGTACACACTAATTCCATGTTGCCATGATAGTAGGTACCTACTTACTAATTCCATGCTGCCATGATAGTACACACTAATTCCATGTTGTTATGATAGTAGGTACTTACTAATTCCATGTTGCCATGATAGTAGGTACTTACTAATTCCATGCTACCATTTCATTATTCAAAGGTGTCATTATTCTTGTTCTAAACTTTGGGCGGCCGAGCACTGTTTGGATGAAAATACGGAAAAAACTAATTTTCCCAGTTAAGAGGCCTAGCTAGATCGATTTTAAACCCCCTGTAAACCCTAATATTGCAACTTTCATCGAAATCGTTAGAGCCGTTTCCGACAACGTGACTACAAAATAAATATACATAAATAATTTTTAAATATATTTATATAATTTATATAATACAAATATTGCTCGTTTAAAATTTAAAACAGTATAGGATGAACTTCTCTATTTTTCGAGTGATAATTCCGATTTAAATTTAAAAAAAAACACGCTCGTCTTTTTTTTTTTTCTACCTCACTGTTTCATTACAGGCAACACAAAACCATTACAAACCTAGCCTGCCTTGATCTAAAAACGGAACCATATGAGCACGGATCGGAGCCAACATCTCATATAAAATCATAATGTATTTTGATTGTGTTCAAGTATGTACGTAAGTTTGAAGAATTCGTATGAAAGAAAGGGACACGTACGGACCTTTGTTACAGGCCTTACAAGACTTACAGGTGGTCCCATTCAATACAGATCTTTTTTAAGTGTAGCTTTCTATAATTGGACGAGAATTGAGATTAAAATTTCAAAGATTCGTCACGTTTAGGAACATTTCGTTACATGAGAGAGAAAAAGATATATCTCTCTCTATCTCCACAGATTAATACAGATGGGACACTCCGCAAAAGAATTTAAATAAAAAGTGACTCTTGCTACTACACAATAAAGTAGAATATTCTGGTCGCACAGCGCTAATCACCTACAGTTATATTCACCTAGAAGTTGCCTCTCTTTCTATTGTGCAGACTAGCGCGACACCGGTAATTGTTCTTTCTTAGAAATTGTATTGTTAGAGTCGCGTTGCGCAGGTCTGAACGACGCTTAACTATTAGATCTTTTGACTACACTCACTGAATTGGCCCAACAAGACGGGCCCGCGGCGTACTTGTAGCTTCATACCTAAACTGCGGAGTGTCTCATCTGTATTCATCTGTGCTATCTGTCACACAAAATCTCACTTGTTCTTTATTTTTGAATATAAGAAGTTTCTCTTCTATCACAGTACTGTTCTTTTCTCGTATCATGTTGTGGAATCATATCACGGCTTCTACGTGAAAGTGGCAAGAGGTGCGCGACGCAAATCGCAAATTATCCTTGGTACTCCCGTCTGGCATGATCTGTGGTGCAATTGACGAGATACAGCGGAATCTTTTACTAGAAATGAATGAGTTGAGAGTTAGTGTGGAGAATCGATGTCTTTTAAATTGAGAGATAGCCCCGCTTCAGGTAAATATAGTACTGCAAGGATCGTGACGTTGATCACGTGGGCGTTGTTGGTAAACATTTGTGATATTGTTTAGTGAAATTAAATTGTGTTGAAAAAACAGGATTGCGGCGTTGTAAAACTGTTGTCATTTCTGAGATGGCCACTTTAAGGTGACATTTGGCGTCTGCTGGGGTTGCGGGTTTGTCCGAAAGGGATATCGCGGCCCCGGCACACAGGCAACGGAAGGAACACGGGTGGGTTTTAGTCAGTAAAAGTCTGACACTCCCTCTCGCTCCGCCCAGAGCGGATGGAGTCATTTGATGATTTCCCACCCAAAAAAAAAAAAATATACATTTGGCGTGGTTACCAAACTCAGAACAGACAATACTTATATTAAAAAAATATGAAGAAGTATGATTTTTGGATAATCAGGAGGAGGTTGAATGGGTAGTGATTATGTTGCACGAACTTTGTGACATTTGTTTCTTGAGTTTCGATGATTTTCGAGGTTCAAGATGGTTAAAGTTTAGATACAGGCAAGCTCAAAAATATCAACTCGCTACTGCCTTTAACTAAAACTTGTAGGTACTAAAAATAATATCGTTACACTATCTTGCTGCAGTGAGTGTGAATGACAGCTCGTGAGGTCACGACATGCGTTTCACTGACACACAGCCAAGTATATTACAGTTAACACTTTCGTGATCCACTGTACATGGTATTGTTCTCGTCATTGTGTTTATTAAGGGCTGTGGTGATACTTGGCATTTTGGCAAAATTGAGTTTTATTTTTTGTTCAAAACTTTTTTTGAGTTTTCGACTAACTTTGCGGTTACGTTTGATCACGGTTAGCTTTGACCTATTCCTATTAAGGTCTGACTGGCATTTTTGGACATGTTAGACTTTTATATGAAAACACGTTGCACACCAAATAAATTACCATTGGTCTACATTAGCACAGGATCGAAAAAGCTGGAAGCAATCGGGAGAGGCCTTTGCCAATGTACGCTGACGGTAACACTAATGTTGCACGCAACCGCGATAAGTCCTTTTGTCCAGAAAGGTTACAGATCGTCCAGAAAGGTTACAGATTGTCCAGAAAGGTTACAGATTGTCCAGATAGGTTACAGATTGTCCAGAAAGGTTACAGATTGTCCAGATAGGTTACAGATTGTCCAGATAGGTTACAGATTGTCCAGATAGGTCACAGATTGTCCAGAAAGGTTACAGATTGTCCAGAAAGGTTACAGATTGTCCAGAAAGATTACAGATTGTCCAGATAGGTTACAGATAGTCCAGATAGGTTACAGATTGTCCAGAAAGGTTACAGATTGTCCAGATAGGTTACAGATTGTCCAGATAGGTTACAGGTTGTCCAGAAAGGTTACAGATTGTCCAGATAGGTTACAGATTGTCCAGATAGGTTACAGATTTGAGGAACAAACGCACACCTTCCTTCCACTCCAATAAATCTCGGAGTAGAACAGAGTTTGGGAAAGATCAGAGCTTTGAGAACTTTGATGCAAAAATATAGATGTTCTAGCTTTTGCCTGCGGCTTCGCCCGCGTGGATGTCTAAAATTATCCCACGGGAACATACTACCGGGATCAAACAGACAGAGTTACTTTCGCATTTATAATATTAAGCGCCTTTATTCAAATGGGCAGCGTCGCAAATATATGTCAAATATTTCGCAGTTTTGATTAATTTGGCAATATTACTGTATTGAAATATGAAATGTGGCTAACTAGCGAACTAGAATATTAATAATGAATTGCAATTATAACACTGAATTTGATGTCGTAACCGTTTCAGGTGTAAAAAAGGCATTTGGAAAGTTACCAAAAAACTAAATATTCGGTGTTACGATATTAATTATTACATTTCATTATCAATATTTTAGTTCACTTTACCAATTTTTTTTATTTTTTTTTTTTCTATTTAAAACTATGCATTTGAACGCTGCCCGCTGCCGCCGATAATTGAACGGCCTAAAATTCAGGAAACTGTTGTTTTTTAAACGTTGCTTATAAGTAACCTAAAGTTCTTCATGTTTTTATTAAATACGACCAGTATCGTACCCACATAAGTTATTGTTTCTAACAAAGAAACACAAACTTGCGACTAACGACACTTGCATTGCATTACAAATAGCAAGTACCTCTGCTGGTGTACGCTATCCTTTTTACACACTCGAGTTTATGGTACATTAGAGGGAGAAAGATGATATAAATTATGTGTTACAGACTAGGAAGTCTGTCAGCGTCCATTTGTGGAGGACCGCGAGCGAGCACGTCCGGGGTATGAACTTGTATAAGTTTTTAAGTCGGTTTTAAAGATCTGTGGAGACGTTTGACTTTCTTGTTTTCTTGTATTTTCAATTGGATTTTGTCTTGTTTTGCTATCAAGTACAGTAGGTACACCAATTTTATAATGTCCCTCTGCAAACTTCGTGTTTTGTCAGTTTGGAACCCTATACAGGGTGGCAGGGACATCGACGCGTAAACTGATACCATGGATTCAGTACATGATTCTGAACCCCCCCCCGCGTTGAATATATTCGTCGGTTAATTTAAAAAAAATCTGCTGTTCCATAGAAAAGTGCAATACCTACGCGGTCAAAATGTATGGAACGACTGGTTTTTTTTTTCAAATAACCGACGGAAAATTTCAAACGTTCAGAATCATGTACCGAATCCATGGTATCAGTTTTCGCGTCGATGTCCTTGCCACCCTGTATACTTCCAAGTCGATTTAGAGCGTGCAATGGCAACTGATAGAAATCCGACGACTGACGAAACACGAAGTTTGCCGAGGGACATTAAAAAAACAGTTTTACTGTATTTGTTTGTTGGTTTCGTTGTAGTACTAATAATATTGTTCTACCAATTTATAAATAACATAACATACCATCACGCCTTGTATCCCCGAAGGATTGGGCAGAGGTGTACCTATTGTACAGCCACATTTCGCCAGTTATGTTTAAGTCCCATGTAATAGGGGGCGAGCCTATTGCCATCGACCGGTCACAAATCCAGACTACAGGCTGCTACTGAGAAATTCCTGGTGGAAGAACCCAGTAACACTGCCCGACCTGGGGATCGAACCCAGGAACCGCAGTCTCCTCATGCTCAGCAGTAGCGCTTGCCACCAATAAATCAACGAGGCAGTCTATAAATACGATTTCATTCAGATTTCCAAACTTGAAGTTTGGCAGTAAGGTAGCTTGGTCCCGGGAGAAGGATTTGGGAAATTTCCATAGAGGAAAAAATAACACAAAAAAAAAACACTAAAAACTGAAAAATTACTTTAATGTCGGTGTCTGAATGGTGTTTCAATTTCAAAACCAAAGATTTCCAACGTGACTAGTAAATAGTTTTTATTTTTCTCTTTATAGTTGACCCAACACAAAATCGAATACCACTACCTGCTATGTAAATAACAATGACAGGAAGTTATTATCATATCACCCCCATAAACTAAGTGGGAAATATTTTGTCTCGGTTATAAATGTAATTATTGCCATTGTATCTACCTACCTATCCTTACTACATTTAACCTCCAAAGTCAGCGTCCTCCAAGGTCTAAGTCAGCGTTTCCCAAACTACCTATTGGTCGCGACCCACTGGTGGATCACGAGCGAATATTGGATGGGCCTTGAAAAATAGATTTTCAAATACCGAAACTAATTGGACGTAATAGACTCATTGCGATAAAAAGCAACTCAAATTGAAGTTGATGCTAAAGCAATAATGACAAAAAATAGGAAAGATATACATCCTTCTCACTAAAATAGCACTCCTTGTATTTAATTAAGTATTAAAAATTTCAATTGTAACTGAATATTTTTTCTTATTTGCACACCCCTTTTTTGCTCCATGACAGCCTCTGGAGCAGGGTTGATATGATTTAAATCACTTGATTTAAATCAGTGATTTAAATCGCGATTAAAATCAAGTGATTTTTTTATAAAAAACAATGATTTAAATCAAAAAAATTTTACTTCGACCAAATCAGCCAAAATGTGTCAAGGGACTTCCCCCGACATAAACTACGGCGCGCACACACGTGTCCAATGCTGTTTAACTACACCGTTCGGAGATTCTCCGAAATTTAAACTCGTGACTGAATCCGTCCGTTTAGTCTTTGGCACGGTAATTCGTGATTGATTAATGAAAGTGAATACAACAAGATGTCTGGAAGGAAAAAAGATGCTGTATGGGTTTATTTCGATGAAAAAAGTCCACTTGCGGCAAGTTTAACAAAGCGGAGTGTGAACGTTATAATAAGGAATTAATGGGCTTAGTAGCGAGAACGAAAAAACATTTAGAGACATGTGTGATAGAAATAATCAAAAAAATCCGATTTAAATCAAATAAATCCGATTTAAATCAAATAAATCCGATTATTTTGATTTTTTTATAAAAGTCATGATTTTTATCAACCCTGCTCTGGAGGTGAGTCCTGAATTTTGAAGTTTTTGTTTGGTGGGTCGCGGTCCAGTGAGCATTGGGAACCACTGGTCTAAGTAACTACCAAATTCCAATAAAATCCATTAAAAATGTTAATAAAAATAGAGAAATTTGTATTTATTGGCGAATGCATAAAATCTGTTTGATTAACAGAATATAATATTTTCACATAGTAAATAGGTAATAGCTTTATACTATAAAAGTTTATACATAATTACAATGCCTATAAAGTTTATAGGCATTGTAATTATGTATAAACTTGTAATAAACCGACTATAAAAGATGTGTTTTACTTCAAAATGCTAAACTTGATGAGCTCTAACGACTTCAGCTTTTCTCTTAGTTCGTTCTATGGTCAATGTAATATACATACCATCGATTTATATCATCAATGATACATACATAAACTCTATTCTAATCCTTGTTTCCATTTGATTTTATTTCCAACGAATACCAGATATATCTAACGTTAGTTAAATTGATATCGGACTATTATTTGTATATGTTACTAGTACTATTAATTTAAAAAGTCTTAAAATGTTTGAAGCTTTGATTATTAATTGTATATCTAGATAGATTGTCGCGCTGCAAAAGAACTAAAATAATCAAGCCAGCTTTGTTATGCTGGTGTGCGTGACAGCTACATCTTACACTAACGCCACGTCATTGTGCTGTTATTGTGTGTTTCTAGTGTTCGTGCATTTAGCCAACAGAAGGACGCAATATTTTTTTTTCGACTGAGTCTCTTCTTTCAGTCTATCTAGACATATTTATATTTTTGGTTTCAAGCTGTATTGCGCACTGAGACTTATATGTGAGTTTTAAAGTAATTTTTTCCAAAAACACGTATTTGTTTACATGTTTGGAAACTAAATCGCGAACGCAGCATACTTAACAAACTTTGCTCGCTTGTCTTTTTTTCATAGTAGCTAATTAGTATTAGGTACTAATTATTAGTAAAGGATTGAGTACTCTTTCTAAAGCTTACAAAATAACTATGTTTATTTCTAAACCTATAGATTTCTGATGATGTTAAGGATTGTTTCATTATGGCATACATTTGTATATGTATATATAATATATAATATCAAGAGAGCGGTGGCCCCATAGAAATATAAATAACAACTTCTTTCTTATATCTATGGGTGGCCCGGTGGTAACAACTGCGACTTACTTTACCTTGTGTAAATTATTTCATCAACACCGCTCTCAAAACGGTGAAGGAGAACGAGACTATCGTGACGTCCACCATCCCGCACTGGGCCTGTGTGGTGAATTATGACCCAGTCTCTCTCACAGAAAGAGGAGACCTGTGTCTCAAGAGTGAGAACATTGTAGGCTGATTATGCTATACAAATATTGTGACATATTGTCAAATAAAAAACTGAGATTGTGTGATACTTCTTGGCAGCACCACAGTTGCAATTTGGATAAGAGTTTCCTACCTGTACATTATACTGTAAAGAAATTACAATGAAAATTTATAAATATGGTCGGTACTTTACATAGTAATCCGTACCGTATTAGAAGACAGAACATACCGCTGTCTTATTATATCTAGAAATATTCCCAGCGAAATCTTGTTACAGTTCTAAATGTAATATGCAAATCCCTATTATCTGAAGTATAAACAACATACCTTGTATTAAATACAATGATAATAAACAACGTATGATAACGACCTCGCATTTGCGATGATATGTGTAATGTAAGAAGAATGGAAGAAATGGAGTCGCATTTGCATGATAAATTAATTTACGTGCGCATTTAAATTTAATGATGACCATTTAAGTATATTAAGCCTTTTCGTATTGTTGTATTAATATTGATGGTGGAATTGGGGGAGCACGTATTTTCTTAAAATCTGCGGGTGTAGGTAGGTACTATAGAGGTTTTAGCCTGCATGGCTTTACCATACAACCTTCCTGAATCTAAAGTAATATAATAAAGAGAAAATATTTGTATTTTTGTTTGTAATGAATAAACTCAAATCCTAATGGACCGATTTAAAAAAATATTTTACCATTACAATGCTTTATTAACACTGAGTAACATAGGCTATAATTTATAAATATATCACGGGGGCGAAGAAAGTATTTTATAATTTGATGGAATGTTTGATGAGATAAAAACTTTTTCATATTTAGAAGATCAGAAAGGAATTGAGACTCAGCTTGGAGAGCAAACAGAGCGCGTCATAAAGTAAAAATAAGTAGATTGATTAATAGGAATAATTGAGCTTTTTATTTATTCGACCCGGTATTGTAAGCGCCAGTACGTACCATAAGATTTTCAAAATAAAAGACAAAAACAAAATAACTTCACATAAAATTTAACGTAACTTACATTTTCTCGTAGAATAGTTTATTAACTTTTTTAATCCGAACCCTCTCAATAGTTTTCCTCTTCTAAAATTAAAAAGGGATGTTTGCAGATGAGCAGTAAGTAGGTAACCATTTCCTTCTGTGCATTGTTTATAGGAAGTACTAACTAACCATTGAATATTATGACATATCCAACCAACAGTTTGTATGGGACAAGGGAGTAAAAGACGATATTAACACAATATTGTAAATAAGATATACGATAGTACTGATAGATTTATGGCCTAAACACCGGAGATTTTATTTTACAAAAGCTGTAATGGGCTATTGTTATTTGCAAAAATATTCATCGATATTGTGGATTTGTGCGATGAATACATAAGTAGGAATAACAGTAAAAGGATCTTTTGGCGCGTGGTCAAAATTGGAACTAACGCCGCCATCTTGTTTTTTTCAGTACATTTCACAAAACAATTGCCAAAAAGTCCAAATGTTAACCAACAGCGCCCCCCCGACCCCATCGACGTCATTCCAGACCCCAAAGGTACTGGTAACATTATAACGAATAAAGCTCATAGTATCGTTGCGGTCTGCTTCACAAGTTACATTCAACTATGGTGTTGGATGGTTGGGCCATTGACATTATGATACAACAACTTCGATCAATTCATGTGATTAATTAATCGACCGTATCGAAGGACCTATAATGTGGAGTTGATCTATATGAATGGGCGTTTATGTGATACTAGCTTCTGCCCGCGTCTCCGTCCGCGTGTGCAGCTCCAGATCCACCGCATCGCATCGCATCGCCCACGGCCACGATAGGTATTAAGTACTTCATTTTCGCTTAGCATTCATTATGACTTTTTTAAAGGCTAGTCTTATAACCTTCCGCAAGAATTGGGTTATCAAATGCAAAAAGAATTACAAATCCGTCTTGTAGTTCCAGAGATTAGCGCGTTCAAACAAACAAAAGAACAAACTCTTCATCTTTATTATTAGTACAAATGTCTAATATTTTTTGTAAGTTTTCTGTAACTTTGTATTGTACTTATACTTGTTACAAGTATCTTTTGGCGCTCGAATGACGTTGACAGGGGGGCGCTGTTCGGTGGCGCGGGAAAGTCCGAAAGGGTATCCCTTTGGGACTTTCCCGCGTGGCCACTGACAACGAACGCGCAACTGAAGGAACACGGGTGGGTTTGAGTCAGTAAGAGTCTGACACGCCTTCCCGCTCCGCCCAGAGCGGAGGCAGTTATTTGATAATATCCCAACCAAAATAATAATAATAGGGGTGCACTGTTAGTAAATATTAGTGCATTTTTATTGTGAAATGTATTGAAAAAAACGGCGATGGCGGCGTTAGTTCCGATTTTGGCGCCACCGCCGAAAGATCCTTGTAGTTATTGCTATACATCAATTTCTCAAGCTCCTCCAACAAAATATCAGCCTTAAAAACTACTTTTTTAGCTAACTCAGTCATAATCATAACCATAAAACTATCAAATACTTTTAAGTGGTTAATAAAAAGTATATCAATTGGCTATGTTCAGGCTGCGTGTCCAAGTTTATATGCCTTTTCGGAAAGTTTCCATTTTTGTAAGTATTCCCATATATATCCATTCCCTACAAGCACGTAAAGAGAATAACGCTCTTAACTTACTAGAACATTAAACTATGGGTTACTAGGATCCCATAGAAAATTAATAGTAGAAGTTCTAAAAAAATTAAATAAGTAGCATTGATTGTAAACTTTACTCGAAGAAAAATAGAGTTCGATTTTCGTTGGAATGTTTAAAGTGTTAGTAAGGAAGCGAAATGGTGTATAAAGGGATCAATTACGAACAACACAGTTGCTGAGTGATACGGGATAATTTACAGTAGCCAGTATTTCTTGATATACGGCGGAAAAGGGAACTAACCTTAAATGAACTGAATCTGACACATCACCTAAACCAGCAGCGCCAACCCGAAATGTCAAGACATTTTGGACAATGTATGTAAACGGAGTAGGAATGCGTTATGGTGTAAAGCAGATAGGCACGCTTGATTCGATACGGTTTTAATGGAAATATAAACATTTGTTGAAAGGTAATGTGGTAGAATCATCATTAGGAAGCGATTATTACCTACGGTAACGTTTAATAGAGGTAATTCGCACTGATATACTTACGTTAGTAAGAAATAAACATTCCGTGAGAGCTAAGATAATTGTTGTGTACGTTATCTAAAGAAATATTAAATTATAAACAGGGTAACAGGGACATCGACGCGAAAACTGGTACCTACCATGGATTCGGTACATGATTCTGAAATCCCCTGCGTTGAAATTTTTCCAACGAAAGAATGATCTCCAACATTAATTACTTCCTTATTCCAAAGCACAAATCACAAATGAGACGTAATTACTCGTAATATCATTCGTTCCGTAGGGGTGACAAATTCGAGTGTTACATAAAAATCGTTTATATACTGACCATCGGCAGGGTCTTCATAATCGTGTGAACTGAGCGCCCTCCATTTGACACATCCGTCTTATAATAAACCGGCCGTAAACACCCTGACAGCCCTGATGATGGAATTTATAGGGTTGCCAAAACAGGGAGCTAAGAGAGTTTTTGAAGAAATTTGAAACTATATTATCGTCCTGGCTTACACAGCTAAAATGTCTTCCAAATGACGTAAGAACATTCGACTCCTTGCCGGAGACCGAAGTCCGCGAATCGGCAAATGTAGCGTGGACTGTCGAGTAGTGGACTATGATATATGACTACTGATCTGACTAGATCACGTATAAGTCGATCAACGAGCTCTAACCGCTGGTGAGTGTTCATATAGAAATAATTCTTGTAAACTTCCCCCTAAGGAATCTCGCGCACTAGACGGCCATGACCACGACCGCGACCAGGTAAACTATAGAAACCGATACAAAAACGCGCACTTGGTCGCAACGGCCAACTAGCCGCAGGCCATACAACACCACTAGACAGCCACGACTGGCCGGAGTCGTAGCTGTCTAGAGCGCGAAATCCGTAAGAAGAGCCGTTGATCATGGCTCTAAATAGAACCGTTTGGTTTTACCACCGACTGCAGAGCCAAGTAGTCACTTTAAGCACAATCTCGCAAAATGGGGGATTAAAGATTCCACCGATACCCAGTGCGAATGAGGTGCTCTGTATCCAAAGTGTCCATACCCCTACACTTCTGAGGACCTAAAAACGCTACGATTGCCGTGGCCACTTCCTGGGTCTAACTTATTTAATATTTATTTACCATTGACTCGAAAAAAAGAAATAATGAACTCTTCATTTTATCCGGTCCGACAATAATATAAATCGCAAACGAGACCAGAATTAAATACTTCAACTGAATGGCAGAGCATAACAAAAGGTGTAGAAAAAGGAATTATAAGTACTAGAAGAATGTAGGTATGATGTCAAAAAACGACGTGTAATATGTATGGTCGTCGCGATGGTCTCATGCACAATTGACATTCAATTGAAGAATGTCATTGTCCAATGTGCCAGTATGTGCCGAATACTTTGGGCATGACCGCATGACCAAAGTGACAGCAATGAGCAAACGATTTCATTATGTCACGTCTTGAGAGTTTCTCTGCAAATTCTGAGAAAGAGACATTTTCCTTGTTATTTTGTGTTCTGAGTAAGCGCTTTGCATCAATAATAAGATTGAAATTAGCTTAGATTCTTTAGGTGTTATTCACTACTTGAAGAAAGCCTTATTTTTTTACTTCAGAATACGAGTGAGCAGGCCACAGCTAGTTTAAAAAAAAGCACACTAACTATGTAAGTATATATGTCTTGAAAGTGGCAACCCTGCTACAAATTCTCATACAAATGGTATCCCTTCACGGTCACAAACGAGCGGCCGTCAGGGCTGACACACACGATTTGTCCGACAGCGCTTGACCCAACATCCGGTGCCAGCAATTGACACATTTGTCAAACCGGCGACTGTCCCAAGACGATCCAAGTTACGCGTTTAGTCAGGCAGCAGGACTATCGATAGAGAAATATCGATGTACAAAGGAGTATCGATTGACGACAGCTAATTAATGATTATTCAATCATTATAAATATCATTATTACTATCGTTGATTTTATTAAATATCATTCCTTGGTCATTAAAATCAAGCAAAGATCTATGTTACGTCTATGGTCGAATTTATTCATTCACTGGAGTAAACTAATAGTAGGTACTGGGCGCTACCTGTCAATTTGTAAATGTCTTCATTTTATTGTATACTAGGTGTTGCCCGCGACTTCGTCTGCGATCCAGGATGAAAAGTAGCCTGTCATGGTCTACCCATGTGCCAAATTTCATCCATTTACCGTGAAAGCGTAACAAACAAATAAATAACAATAATAATAACAGCGCAGTGATAGCCTAGTGGTGTGACCGTCAGACTGCGAAGTCATAAGTCTCGAGTTCAAACCTAAGGCACGCACCTCTGACTTTTTGGATTCATGTGCGTATTGTATAATTATCACTTGCTTCAAAAACGGTGAAGGAAAACATCGTGAGGAAACTGCCTGAGAGATATTTCTCGACGGCATGTGAAGCCAAGTCAGAGGCCCATGGGCGGCTTTAAAACTCTGACACCAGCACTAACCACACGAAAAGAAGAAGAAGAATAAACATACAAACTCACTTCCGAAATATAATATTAATAAGTTAGGATTAAGTTTTACACTTACGACACAGTACCGTATGCAAAGAACACAATAAAATTATAAACTAGGTACCTAGTATAAAATTAAATTATAGCATTATGTGTGCCTCACTGCCACGCTAAATAGGTTCATTCCAGCAATAATAAACTACCTTTACACTTATTTGACAGATTTTATATAAAAAACATGACCGTTTTATTTCTCGAAGTGACATTAGCATTTGGCACCTGTCATTTGAATCTAGTGACAATAATTCGAGTATACTTTCTGCTAGAGGCAACGCTATCGATTAAAAATATAATGATTGAGGTGATGATATATAAGTATCGATTCATGAGCTGATGACTGCTAATTATGATAATACCATGTAAATTAAATACCGTTGATGAGGTTGGCCGGGTCAGCGGTGATTTATTGTGTTTAATTAGACTCATATTTTAATATTGATTCATGATTGTTAATAATTAAACGACAGATTTCCAGAAACATGTTATTTATATACCAGCCTCGTATTTTTTTTTTATCACAGCCTTTGTTAGATAATAAATAGAACGACCGATGCCATAAAACCACACACCATCTACATCTGTCTAGCCTTTTCTCCACTATGTAGGGGTCGGCTTCCAGTCTAACCGGATGCAGCTGAATACCAGTATTTTACATGGAGCGACTGCCTATCTGGCCTCCACAACCCAGTAACTGGGTAATACGATAACCCTTGGTAAGACTGGTTGTCAGACTTTCGGGCTTCTGTCTACCCGTAACAAAAGTCAAAGATCTCGAATGGGTGTCGGTATGTTAATATGATCACCCATCCACAGACTGACCGTGGCATGCGTAGCTTAACCTGATCGATCAATCCGTACGGCTGTTATTATTTAGCCACGAGCTCTAAATAAAACAATCTATCTAGTTTATCTTTTTAAGCGATTATTGTTTTCGTCTGCTTTAACCTCAAGAAAATCTGTCTATGTGCCTTAAAGCAAAAAAAAACTTTGCAAAGAATTCAGTGCAAATGAGGAAGTTGTCCGACAAAAAATCTAATAGTACGAAAGATAAAAAACAAAATTTAGAAACCGAATCAAATTCAGACTAGGGTCGAATCTAGTCTAGCTGGAAACTTATACCGGACGCGAAATAGCCACAAAAACGATTGGCAACGGCTCGTACAATGACATAGGTTTTTGTTAATCGATCGAAGTGGTCCGACCATTTCTTTGTACTCCAATTGGTTTGTAACTTCATAAAAAATGTCTACTGACGTCCAACGACACGCACCAGTAAATATAAAGGTGATTATGATAAAAAATACTTACCGATGAAGCAAAATATTTCTTCTCCCATTTTTATTCTAAGCCATTTTCGTTCGTTTTTCGCAATTATACTGACCTGAAACAAAATGAGAAAAAATTAAGGTGTGTTTTGTAATATCTTGTTGACAACAGGGAATTCCAGCTTTTACGTTTTTTGAAACGGTAAGTTTTGAAATAGCAAAACGAACCATAAGTTTTGAAATAGCAAGACATCACGCCTGTAGGTAATCACCGAAAGGTTAGGCAGAGGTGTACCTCCACATTTCGCCAGATAAGTTAAAAATAAACAATAAAGGCTTCTCGTAAACACGCGCGACGCGACACCGATAGAGCAATTTCCGATAAGTTTTCATAGAAATTGTTCCACCAGAGTCGCGACGCGCCTGTCTATTAGAGCTATATAAAGAAATAAAGTTTTATTGTACAAACTCTACATTGTAGTCTTAATACTTTGATGTTCAAAACTCTACATAGTCTACATTCATACAACCCTGTACTTTGCTAAACACATTTAGTCAAAGCACATAATTCTACGTAATTCACATCTAAAATCGGTCTCCATAAACTTCGTTCAAGCCTTCAAAGCAACTCAACTAATCTTGAAAGTATCAATCATCGCGCTACGAGCTCTCTCAGATAACGCACAACATAAACTCCGGGAGAAAATCCATTATCACTTTTCACTGAACAAATTAATCGAACCGGAACTCCTACTAAGATACATAAAAGATGCAAATAAATTCTCAATAATCACAAAATAGGTTAGGAAGCCAGCATTTCCAGTACCACCAGTCCTACAGACTGCAGATAGACAAAATAGATTTACACAGATTAGAAAATTATTCACTGTTTTCCCTACACTACTGTTGTAAATAATATTTAAATGTTGCCGAGGAAAATAGACTGTGTTTTATTGCACGTTCTAGATAGAGTTGGAAACTTGTGGAATTTGATCTAGGGTTTTAAGTTGCTCTCCTGCTGGTTTCTATTATAATTTGTAGTGGTCAGTCAGTTATGGTGGTCAGTCTACATCACAGCAATTCCTCTTTATGGCTAGCCGAGTTATTGCTCGTTGTATTTAACACAAATGGTCGATCTAAGTGTAATTATTTCAATGAATTATTTACGATCTGAATAATTTTAAAGAATATTGCTAATCCATTGCTCTGAATGTTGGAAAAATTTGACTGCTCAACAACGTTTGAACGACGTAATGAATGTTGCTGAACTGTCAAAATGAAACAGATTGTGATGAGTTGAGATCAATTTGTGACAATTTTTGATTGAGTCTAGAATACAGGGTGTCAGGGACATCGACGCCAAAACTGTTACCATGGATTCAGTACATGATTCTGAACCCCCTTGCGTTGAAATTTTTCGTCGTTTGTTTTAAAAAAAATCTGCTGTTCCATACATTATGATCGCGTTGGTATTGCACTTTTCTATTAATAACCGACGAAAAATTTCAACGCATGGGGTTCAGAATCATGTACTGAATCCATGGTAACCCCATAGAATAGATATTGAAAAACAAGATGGCGGCGCGCGGCGTTAGTTCCAATTTTGGCCACGCACCAGTTTTGACGTCATTATAGTCGTCTTTCTCCACTACGACTGCAATGACGTCAAATAGACACTGACGGACGTGAGTGTGTAAACACAGGTAACTATTCCATTCAGTTGGCACTTTCATAACATAACAGCCAATATTGCATTCACGTGTTAGAGAAACATCTAGTCAAATAACTTTAATTTAATGTTCAATATCATGTAAGAAACTGTCCACTCCAAAGAACCGTTGTGTCTTCAGTCAGTTAACTTTTCTCCTAATACTTTATGATTATTGACGCAGTTCTCCATTTCTATAGTTGGACAATAGAAAATATAGAAACTAGGTCTCATTAACATTTCAAAACCCGCATACAAGTTAGCAAATAAATAGCTTATTTTAATATGAATGCCATTGAAACCAATTGATATCTAACATTGAAAATGAACTGCACTCCATTGGTATGTCATCATAACTTTAGATTAATAACCTACTGAGGTATTAAGCACCTTTTTATGTTCAAAGATGACAAATTGGATGATAACTCGTAATAATATTATGTTAAAATATTTAAAACGTAACAAAATATCGATATTTAGGTGATAATTGAACGCTGTCATGCTATAATTTGATGGCAGAATATGATTTGGCATTTGATGGTGAGCCGGCGTTAAATAAAAAAAAATATTAAGAAAGATGGCGTTAACTGCATGATTGGAAACCTTTTGGGTGGGTACAAAATGTGATTTATCGCCTTCTTGGCCCAGCAGATATGCAAATATATGAAAAATACAACCTTATTTAGTTTCTGTCGTGATCATGGGTTCATGAGTCATGATGTTTTATAACATAACAGTACTTGGTCGACCAAGCTCTGTTCGGGTGAAAATATATAAACATATTGTCCAAGTATAACAACGTTGTACCACATTCCAGACGCTGTGAAAATAGAGAACACGAATTTTCCCAGACATAAGACCTACCTAGATAGATCTTTCACCCCGTAAACCCCTATATTGCAATTTTCATCGAAAGCGTTAGAGCCGTTTTCGAGAATTTGATTACAAATATATACATACAAATTTTGCTCATTTAATAACATAGTACCTGGGCGACTGAGCTCAGCTCGGGTGAAAATAGACAAAACGAATTTTCCCAGATATGAGACATAGCTAGATCGATTTTTCGCCCCCGTAAACCCTATATTGCAACTTTCATCGAAAGAGCCGTTTTCGAAAAGGTGATTACAAAATATTTATACAAATATTGCACATTTAATAACATAAATATATAACATAGCTAAACATCACGCTTGTAATCCCCGAAGGGTTCATATGCACCTCTGCATATGAACCCTTTGGGGATTACAAGCGTGATGTAGGTACAATAATTGTACACCTACATTCCATTTTTCTATTTCGGCAGTTATGTTTTTGTCCCATATCATAATCATAATCATTGATTTGTCAGAATATGGTAGTACATTAAAGGTTTTAAGATCAGTCAATGGTATCATCACATTCTGCCAAGTGTGGCGTGCAAATAATAGGTACATACATTTATTACAGGATAGAGATTATTAGGTTAGTATTAACATGATTGATTGCATACTCACGAATTAAAATTACAATTTTAGGTATTTCAGTTAATAATAATAACATAAACACACACAATTTATTCAGGATGTCAAAGTATAAAGAATTAACAATTCAATTTGGATGTCAAAGTATCATTCAAATAGTCGTTCAAATTATAATAACATTTATTAAAAGTATAGCAAGTCTTTCAGTTTCTTTTTAAATCCATTTATAGCGAGCCTATTGCCATCTACCGGACACAAATCCAGACACACACAGTTCAACAGCCCACAGTAGGGACACCATAGATAGAACTTCTACCTCATGAGCTTGGAAAGGTAGCGAACGAAAAAAAACTATTTCAATAGACAATGGTAATAATTACAGCATTTTGATGATATATTTATTTCCACTGTTTGTCTATACAATCATGATATTAAAATAAATTATAAACACGTACCAGCAGATTAACCTTTTCAACGTATTAACCTTTGAGGATCCATAAGTTATACACCAAGTAAAGTAACCCCTATCACATAAAAAAGCTAAACACACAGGTATTGATTTCAAAGTATATATTATAAATACGTAATCAAAAATAAATATCGTCGTAAACCTCAGACCACACTCTCGGAGTAACTTGAGTGTGGGGTATAAAGACAAACCGACGTATATCGTGATTTGATGACGCACAGACGGTAATAACTATACTTTATATTAAACAGTTACCGGTACTTAACGATTTATAAATCTAATTTTAAACAGTCGAAATTTTATGGTAGCTTAACACTTTAACGGATAAGTATACTTGGTAAAAATTGATTTAAACAGATATGCCTTTAGTAATTATTTTATAAGTTAAAATAAATTAAGTGCCGAAATGTAGAATATTTGTTTGATCAAATGTTTTTATTCCTTTTATCTTAATAATCAACATAGTAATAAATTCTTCAGAGATCCCGAAATTTGGTCCGGATATTTATTTACTGTATCCTGTATATCATGTATAATAACGATCTCAAATAAGGACGGAATTCATAGTCCCACATTTAATATAAAGCCTAATAAGTAAGAATAAAAAACAACGCCGAAATATTTCTCGAAGAAAAAATAATAATATGAATATTGCATGAACACATCAACAAAATGATTCGCTTAATAAAATTTAATAGAAAAAAAAGAGAATTACGCGAAAAAAGGTTCCAACGGACTGTCCTTCCCATCATTCCCTGGGCGATACAAAAATGCAGTAAACAGAAAAATTATAATGATTTTCCGCTCTGTTTGGCGGGAATATTTTTTACGCTGGCAACAATAAGCAGCGTACCGTACCTATGACGTCATACAAGCAAACTTCCCTTTGTGTAGGTCACGGTACGCGGTACAGGTCTTTATTCCCTCGCAGGGGTAACTCTTTGTCCGCTGAATACACACGTATTAGCTAGTCTAGAACTCTAGACGTTGACTTGGGACTGGTTATTTTTTTGTTCTTTTTATAAATTACGATGGAATAATAAATTTAAATTCGCCTCGAGGTCCTCTTTTGTAACGAACTTTAATATTACATGGACCGTGACAATGTCTTTTTATCATTTATTTCGGAATATTTTAGAGTTTTGTTTTATATATTTGATTGTGAAATAGAATTGTTTGAGACACAATTAAATTAGTTTGTGTAAAATTAAATAGCAACTCATAATTTAAAACTGCTTTATTCGCAGTTTAAAATATTCTCTTACTTTTAGCAACAGAAACAAAGGTTGTTAGGGAAAAAATGTACCACTTGTCACCTTGATTTGTTTTGTTTATCTTTGACAGTCGTTACGGGTCGTCAGAAGCCCGAAAGTCTGACAACCAGTCTTACGGGGTATCGTATTACCCAGTCACTGGGTTGTGGAGATCAGATAGGCAGTCGCTCCATTTAAAAAAATGACATTCAGGTCCCAACATAGTTGGGAAAAGGCTAGGCAGATTGATTGTATTTAGTTGTAAGTGCAAAAAATTACAAATAAAACAAATTTGGCTAACGTATAAAAGGATCACAAGTCAATACTTCACGCTTCAAAGAGATATAATGCTACAAATCCCAGTGCGATTTCAATCGAACGAGGCAGATGACCGTTGAACTAATCCTGGCAGCAGTGGCAGGCACTGGCACTCTGGCAGCCAGTGAATCTGGCAACAACACGGTTCGCTCCAACTGCAGTTTTTAGGGTACCGTACCCAAAGTGTGCCTACGGGACCCTATTACTAAGGCTCACCTGTCCGTCCGTCCGTCCGTCACAGGCATTTATGTTTTGAACCGTAATAGGTAGACACTTGAATTTTTTACAGAGTATGTACGAGTACTACTATGGCCGCTTTAATACTACTATATATATATATATATATATATATATATATATATATAATATATGTATATTATATATATATATATATATATATATATATAATATATGTATATTATCCTACTAATATTATAAATGTGAATGTTTGTATGTTTGTTACTCAATCACGCAAAAACGACAAAACGGATTCGGATGAAATTTGCCACACAGATAGTTTCAATACAGTATAGTAGGAGGCTCAATACAAGAAACTACACTACATTTTTTTTTTACGTACATAATAAAAAAAAAAATTGTGTAGTTACTTGTATGTAAAAAATGTAGTGTATTTTTTTTTATACTGTACGTATAACAAAAAAATTTTGTGTTAAATATTGTATGGTAATACGGAACCCTTCGTGTGCAACTCCGCTTGCACTTGGCCGCTTTTTTGTCAGTATCACAACCCGGTTCGCAACGTGACTCCTGTAGTGTCATTGAATTTTACAATACTCGCAGTCTCGCACAAAGTCATTTTGTAGTGCAATTTTTCCCCGAAATTGAATCGACGGTGACAAGGTAATTTTTTTTTTCATATCAAAAAAGTCGTGTTGGCTATTAATTTTGCAGGGCGCACGTTTTTGAACGGCCGAAAACGTTAAAATTGTTTGTGTTTTAATAATTTTGTGGCCAAAAATGTGCAAAGTTATTACTAGTTTTGACTGCTCTTTTCAACTTCTGAGCAGCACAGAGAATGAACCAAACATGTAAAAAAATAAGTTTTTACAAAAAAAACAACCAACTTCAATAAAAGCAAAAAAGCATTCTTTTTATATTACTTTAGTTTCAGAAATCGGTGGCAAATAGACCGAATTCCAAAATTCGGAGAAAGCACAACGCTCGCCTTTAAAAAAAAAACATGTGTCTACTGGCAACTTAATCCCACCACACTTGAAACTCTATCAATATCGATTAAACCCCAACCTTCCCCTTTTCAATCTCACAAAAGTAAACCTACATAATGACATCAAATAAGCGTTCAACTTATGAAGTTAATAACAGTTGTGGTTAGTTCGGGCCCAGAATATCTAACAGCTGGAACTTTGGACCCCTTGACCGTACTCACATGTAAATAGTTTCTTTGAAACTATAGCCATTTAGGTTTATCAAGGGAACACGGCGTGCACATAAATCGAATAAAACAGCTTTTACAAAACAACACTTAACGATCACGGAAGGAAATGATGACGTCAAGTGCGTGCGAGTCGTTTAAGTTGCGCTGTGAGGAAGGACTTACGAACGGTCTGAAGTTGTTCTGTAACTAAAAACGTCTCGTAAGGCACCTGTCCCACCGCTCGGGCGAGTAGAGCTAGCAACTAAAAACGAGTTGGCGAGCAACGAACAGCGATTGGCGATGAGCGATTACTCGCTGGTTGGTTTGCGCACATACCAAGCGTTAGTCTCTCAGCGAGTTTTCTGCCCGCCACGTGAGCGTCGCTGAACGAGTACTCTCTTTGATAGCTTATCGCTGCGACAAACGAGTACCTACGATACAACTTAGACGTATAAGCATACATTTGAAAATTTGCATTCTTTCATTACAATTTTACGAATCTATCTGGTTATGTGACTTTACAAGTTATTGCGTTTGCGGAAAGATCATTTTCACTTAAAGCAGTTATAAAGATTGGTCATTTTGAAGGCGCACTCAGTTCGGATGGTGATCGGTTTTACGAATTTTGCCGATGCACCAGCGCGCGGTGTCGACAGTCAGCGGTCAAATATTAATTAATATATATCTCTTTTACTTACACGGGACCTACAATCTTTTGTACGTTTCTTGAGTGAGAAGCTAGTCCTTGCTCGTTGGCGGCGAGTCAGGTGCCTAACTCTGCTGACGGAGCGTTTTATTGAAAGAGACGGAAAAGTTTTTATGAAGACGAGAGGAAGGAAATCAAGAGTTTTGGAATATATTGACTGTATGTGTGTCCCAAGCGGTTTGTTTGCTAAAACATTATCTGCCTAGCCTTTTTCCCAACTATCTATGTTGGGGTCGGCTACCAGTCTAACCGGATGCAGCTGAATATCAGTATTTTACATGGAGCGACTGCCTATCTGACCTCCATAACCCAGTTACTGGGTAATACGATACCTTGTTTGCTTGGCTTGTTTGCTAAAACATTTTCAAGTTATTTGCAAGTTTATATAAAAGTAGTGTTTTCAGGTTAATTACATTTCAAGGGGATTGAAATCATCGCTTTAAAATCACAATAGATTTTGAAAGTATCACCTCGTATTATTGCCTCGAAAGACGCAAAAAACTTCAAATGCAAAATCGTGATTCAAACATTCAACAACGTCGTAAAAATAACAACAGATCGTTAGAATTGAAGCAGCATCAGCTGGCAACATTCCCATCATTGTGAAGTATTGCGTCACGGTAGGACCACACCAGTGGCTGCGCGTGAGTTGATCAATCATTTCGATCGAACACTCGATAACGCAGCGACGCTCAAAGTTTGAACGTTAGTCGTAAAACATCCGATAAATCTTGCGAGGTGCTTCTGCAATTAGAGTTTGACTCGTGAGTTTAATATCTGGTCAAAGTAGAAGGTCAGTTTCAAATTAGAAGGTTCCTTATTTCACGGCATCACGCGCAGCATGACAACCATATAAACGGGTTTAGTCGACGGAAAAATAGACAAAATAACAGATTGTGATCATTGTTTATCTCGTTTCTAATAAGGTCGTGCTAAGCGCGCTGCTGTCGTTTTCGATATTTTGGTAAAATCAGTTGTTGTTGATGTCCATATCACTGTCATCGTGTGTGAAGTTTCGTCAATTAATTTAAAAATACCCCGTTGAAATGGTAAATGATTTTATTTCTGTAAGTCGATTTGTACAAACAATGTACACGTCAATAATAAACTATGTTTTACAACTTGATGAGTTCGGTGTGACTACTACTATCTGACTACCCTGAGAAGAAAGACCGCAACAAACTCAGAGGTCACAATCTGTTTTAAAGTCCAGACCATAATCTTGGTCACATCATGTAGGAGCATCCAAATTAGTGTCTGAAATGGCCATATTCTTGACAAGATGTAACATGCATGATACATCTTACATCACCACGTAGTCTTTACGAAGTTTGTATTAGAGGTTGGTTAGTAAGCAGAGTTCTCCTATCTGCTAATTCATAACAACCTTGGTCACTAATCCTCCTGCAAAGCGTGGCAATCATAGCCTGACCCTTGTACCGTTTTGTTTAACGGTCACTGGTGAGCCTAGGTCTCCATTTTTAGTAACCTCAAAACCTACCAAGAATGGCGAGTTGAATAGATTTTCGGTATTTATGTAAAAAGCATGTAATTTAAAAGTAGGTAACACATCACTTGAACGGCATACTTCAGTTTAAGACTTAAGTATCAAAAGTACACTTGAGATTAAGGCGCACTTAAAAAATTGTCGATTGTAGACTGGACAAATTTGTATGGGAATGTGTCTATGGACCAAAAGCGACACGGTTTTGATATTTGTATAGGGATACCTCATCTATATCCTTGATCAAAGGGACATCAAAATTTGACCCTGCGATTTTGAGAAAAATATACTTTTATAATATCAATCTCAATCTGCCTAGCCTTTTCCCAACTATGTTGGGGTCGGCTTCCAGTCTAACCGGATGCAGCTGAATACCAGTATTTTACATGGAGCGACTGCCTATCTGACCTCCACAACCCAGTAACTGGGTAATTCGATACCCCTTGGTAAGACTGGTGTCGGACTTTCGGGCTTCTGACGACTCGTAACGACTGTCAAAGATCTACGAATGACAGCCGGGACCAACGGCTTAACGTGCTTTCCGAGGCACGGAGGATTCTCGGTATGTAAAGATGGTCACCCATCCACTGACCAACCCCGGCAAGCGTAGCTTAACCTGATGGATCGACCAGTGCGGCTGTTGTTTCTTAGCCACGAGCTCCTCGATATACTTTTATAATATACGGGGTGGATATTCGGACGGTTAATAAGGGCAGGTACAGTAATCGTTGTAGCTACAGGAAAACATTCTTACAAGACTGTACTTAACTTTTGTTTAATTATCTATCAAACGAGTGAACTTATCCAGAGATAGTAAAACTGGCAATTAATCTTTAGTAGACCAAAACATGGTCGTTACTAGTTATCACGAATTTAAACATACTACATAGGAGACATTAAGGGTACTAAACCTAGTTTACCAAGTAATAAACTGCATACCCGAGGATGGCAGTCAGGAAGTCAAATCTTCTATCATTGAAAACCATGATACACTATAAAGACTCAAAAACTAATAAACGGCACGATTCTAGGAAGCTAATTGAAATATTTACGCGAGTTGTAAAGATATGTACAGAAACAAATCTAGATTATGTTTGATGATCTAGTAGTTTAAAGTAATGTTTGGTTTACGACTTGGAGGAAATCAATTTAGAATTTTGTAGCGTGAAGAGTTGAGCACCTATAAAGACCGAAATTAATTTCTGAAGTGAGTAGAATAAGTAGAACGATTTATAGTTTTTCTAAACATAACATGAAGGAAGACCTTCCTACACAACAAAAGCCTGCCCTGAAACACTATATCTTTTCTTTGTCAACATCAATATTAACGGATAACATAACTACAAGAAAGTAATTTGAAAATTGTCAAAAAAGAAAGTGTAGTTAAAGTCTGAACAATATTATAAATCGAAAGAATCCGTTAAGAAACAGGCCGGGAAATAACAAATAAAGTTCTAACATTTTATAAAACAGAGATACACACTTACATAGACCATTAATTAAAGAAAAACAGCATGTATTAGATGTTAATCGTTCGAGAAAGTTGTAAGTGTCAAGTAGAGGAAACGGGTTGAAATCAGCCGGACAGAAGTTATAGACTTAAGCGTTCTTTACGAGAAACATGAGAAGCTACTAGTGTAGGTAACCGATTCACTTGCCGCAAGACACGAGTAGGTATAGCAACAACATTACTTTTATTACCTACGTTGTAAGTCCATCGGTGGAGAAGGCTATTAAGCTAACCGAAACTTGGCTGAGAGAGGCGAGAGAAAAACTGATTTAAGTTATTCAAATCCGGAGTTGCTTGGGTCACTTGCCCTTTTGACTTACCTACGTTGTTAGTCCATCGGTGGAACACTTGGATTATAAAGCGACACAGAAGTCTATTAAGCTAACCGAAACTTGGCTGAGAGAGGCGAGAGAAAAACTGATTTAAGTTATTAAAATCCGGAGTTGCTTGGGTCCCTTGCCCTTTTGACTTACCAATGTTGTTAGTCTATCGGTGGAACACTTGGATTATAAGGCGCGAAGAAGGCTATTAAGCTAACCGAAACTTGGCTGAGAGAGGCGGGAGGGAGAAAAACTGATTTAAGTTATTCAAATCCGGAGTTGCTTGGGTCACTTGCCCTTTTGACTTACCTACGTTGTTAGTCCATCGGTGGAACACTTGGATATATAAGGCGCGAAGAAGGCTATTAAGCTAACCGAAACTTGGCTGAGAGAGGCGGGAGGGAGAAAAACTGATTTAAGTCAATCAAATCCGGAGTTGCTTGGGTCTCTTGCCCTTTTGACTACCCGACGATCCGTAAAGTAGATTATGCAACCAGTTACTAGCAAAGTTAAAACACACAACAAGAAAATCTGCTTGAAATCAATAAGTCTATCTACACTAACATTAAAAAGAGAAAATATTAGAATATTTGTTTCTAAGGAATAAACTCAAAAGCTACTGACCGATTTAAAAAATCTTTCTCCGGCACAATGCTGTATTAACACTGAGTAACATAGGCTATAAATTATAAAAATATGACGAGGGCGAAACCGCTGGCAGAAGCTAGTACTTAGCAGATAAAACTGAAGATGGTCAAGGAAACTGATATAAAAAAGGAATATGATCTGACAAAGGTTGAGAACCATCGGCAGCTCATATATCGCTATTTTATTGAAAGTTAATTGATGTATGCGGGCTCTGAAAATGTGCCACGGCTTCAACGATAAACACTATCGAGATACCGACGAATAACCCAGTTAGCCCCACATTGTATAGTTCTTTTGAATCGTGGTTAGAACTTGTTCGGGTGTAAAGTTAGTAAATAGAAGAAATTCTATTTCTGTAACAGTCCGCGAATGCCCTAGATAAAGTTTCCTGGCAAACCGAAAAATACGTTTTATTTTATTTGTCGGTAACTTTTTTGCCACCGCCTTATTATAGTAAATACAAAATAGAACGCGTACTTCAAGTTGGTTGAGCTAAAATGCTTGAAGGCTTTATGAAAACTATCATGCCTAAAAATTATGAGGGGATGTAGGGTAGTTTTTCATAATATTTCATAAAGTTTGGTTGCATCCTTAGAACAACAATAAACTTGGAGGCGGTATCAGATCATCAACGAGTTTTACAAAGGTGCTTATTTGCCTCTACAAATCTGGCTAGGCTTTTCGCTATTATGTTGGGTCGGCTTCCAGTCTAACCGGCTGTTATTATATTAGGCACGAGCCTCTTATTAGTCTCTACCATCCAGCAAAAAAGCAGATAGCTCATTGGCCACATTTCATCTCATGAACTTTACTTTCTGACAATGAATCAGTCAATAAGCACCACCTGGTTCCCTGGCTCCCCCCTGGCTTTGTGACGTGAACAGACCTTAACCCCCTCGTCACAGCGGTCTCTAACCAAAGCACTAATTCACAAGGTCGAGTGTTCATGTTCTACCGCTTGCACAAAGGGTTACGTAGTTCTATGTAGTTTAGTTTATTACCTAGGCGAACAAACTTCAATTCTTGGTTGTAGACAGATCTAGGATTAATATCTTGGGAACTAACACAAAAGCTGAGGTTAAGTTCAAGTAAAATGTCAAAGAGAATCGGAACGCTCCTAATTTAATGGTGGATCTAGTCTGTCTAATGCATAAAAATCTAGATTGAGATCCAATTGTTTATTAATTTCGGCATGTAGCTTTAAATATTTACTTCTTCTGTTAACGCTTTACGGACCCAAAATTCAAGACACATCAAATTGATGCCAAATCGAAACGCCGGGTAATACTATAGGTATTTATAGAACTTAGAAGGCAGGCTTTGGGGCCATCCATCCATGTTTTGGTCAATATCAACCGTATACTCTTACCGCGTCAAAGAGGAAAAGCTCATTCCCAAAACAAACACTCAATTTATATCAAAAACAATAAAAAACAAACAAACTATATTAACTCGCGACAATCTCCGCACTATAATCGCGTTCAATTCTCACAGTGTCAAGTAACAAACGGACAAAACATACATAATGCATGACACATTATAAGTGCACCTACAGACGACCACAAAAACACCGCTGTGCGAATGCGAATGCTCACACCGTTTTGGTAAAGCTCTCTCGGTAATGCGAGACGCGGAAGCGAGAATACGGACGCGCAGACGCCTTCGAGGTGCCTCTGAGCCCTGAGCATTGCTCGTAAAAGCCTTATTTATTGTAGAAACTTGTGTTGAAGTACTGTTATTCTTGAAGCATAGGGCGACGTGACGGGCATTATAAGGCTTTGTAATTCGTGAAGCGAGATTTTATTCTGTTGCATGTGTATTTGTAGTTAATCCGACGAAAGCATTTATTTTAATCTCGGGAAAAGTTTGCAAATGAGGTTTTAGTGCTGTTTTTCAGAGAAGTATGGAAATATCGACTCTGGCTCTGAATTCTTCAGAATCTTTTTTTTATGTGGGTAGAGATATGTAAGTGGTGTAAAGGGAGAGGATGCCAACTACAATCGAAACAAATGTAGAAAGATTTTATGAAACCACAAATTATTATTGATTGATTTGAGCATTGTGAAGAATATCTCAATGACCATCTTGGTTAATATCCGTAGAAAGTGACGATAACGACAGTTAAGGAAGCAGTCTGTATAATACATAATACAGTTCTCAATATCTGAATTCAACTACAGTGCGCATCACAAAACAGCGACCAATCAAACTGCATCAATGCGTCAGCACACAGCACTAGAGCAACAGTAGACCCGTAATGATCTCGGTTCATCTGTCTTCAATCACGTTCAATTCACAAGTCCTTCGGTCCCAATCCCATTCAATGGCGATAGTGGTGCACCTCAGTTGAACTAGTACGCTCTTGATTGATGTTTTCATTCATCTTTTTCGCTCAGAATTTTATTATACTTACATGTAGGGTTGCCAACCGTACTCTAAGTTAAAGAATAATTGTGCTCTATTTCGCGAAGTATTTAAAAAGCAATAGAGTACCCTAAAATACTCTATTTATATTGACTCTCACTTTTAATTGAATTAATTCAGCATTCACTGAGTCTTTTCTGTTACGGCCACCTTTTCTATTGACCTCTGGACAAGTGCCATTTAACAGTTATAACCCGCAAAAAGTACTTACAAAAAAAATGCTGTTTTAAAATAACATAAAGTTATACTTTTTATTATAAGTCACTCTATATTTACTAAAAATACTTTACTTCTTCTAATTAAGTTGAGTTGAAAATGCCAATTTGGAGAGTCGTTGAAGAGGCAAGTCTATGAATTATTGCAAATGAGCTTAGCTCAAAATAAGACTATGTAATATTACGACTGTTAGCGCCAACACACAACAATAGCCCATTCCTTTTCATGGCCGTTTTGAACTTACTCTGCAACAGGTCAACATAGCGATATATCCCGCTTTTAAAATGCATAGACTTTTCTCTAAACTTTAACCAACTTTTCGTTTCTGCAACTTGGCTTCAAATGGACCTTCTCTGCTAAAAATACACAAACTTTTTTCCAATCATGTCAAGTCGCGTTTTCTTGCCAAAGACCATTTTTGGTGCCAATTCAACCCACCATAGAGACGGGACACCAAGCAGAAATGTTACTATTTTAAATACCTACTTAGTTACATACCGGCACAAAACAAAAACGTTTCGAAATTCGAATGCAAGTCAGCTAGTCCACACACCAAACTAAACCAGTGAAACACGAACTCGAACATCCCCCGTTCAGTACAATAACGCGTCCTTCGGTATGTCGTTGTTAGCGATACACAAAATACCTTCCCTTTTATACGAGAAAACGCCATCAGTAGACATATTAACATGTGAGGTACAGTCGTAAATTTTTATATGAACGGGTAACACGTCACTGTGATGACGTGTTACGTGAACGATGGGAAGTATGGCAACACACGTCGCATGCTCCGTTATTTTTACGCAAAGGGGGGAAAATTGCGTGACGAAGTTGCAAACGAGACAGTGTTTTCGCACAAACAATGCACGCACGATTTGAAATATCTGTTTTGTATACATTATACACATATTACGTGTGATAAGGCTGACATGAGGGGATTTTGGGCGAGTTTTTGTTTATTTTGCTGTTTAGTAGGTCAGGTTTTAAACGTGTAACATCTTTTTTTGGATATATTTTAGCGTTTATTAGAGCCACATTTAGTAACTAAACGTTTTACACTCTTTGACAGTTACGTTTCGTTACGCTTGTTAGTGTTGCCATAGGAAAAAAGATTTTGTCACCAAGATGTTGATTTTCTTGTTGTAAATTATTATCAGCGAAATAACAAAAGCGGTAGCTGATGTCCAGTATAATAAATCATCAATTAATTATACTTCGCACATTATCATTACAGTGTTAACAAGGATGAACCGTTAACTTTAAGAAAAAAAAACGAAAAACCATATCAATAACCATTTACTCATTAACACTTTAAAGTTCCCACTACATTCCACTTACCGTAACTTGTACAGAAAAATCTTTAAAATACTTGAAAAATTCCGGCTTAAACATGGGTTTAGCTACTTACTGCAGGCCTACATTCAACTTTATACCATAATCAGTTATTATAAAAGTTGAATTTGAATGAAGAGAACAGTTTCTTATAGTATCGGTTGGTTGAGGGAAATTAATACCGTGGGACATTGATCGGACATCAATCATTGACAACTAGCACCGTAATGGGGCATCGACAACTTACCATTATATTCGTTGAAGTTTAATTATCACTTTATAGTATATTGGCCATTAATTTTACAACACAAAGAAGTTATTAACGATATAAATATGGCTACGAAATAAATGTTTAACGTTATTCATTGAATTTAATGGACGTCTGAATCCACAGGTGCTTTCTCATTATCACGCTACAGAACTGAGGATCAAAAGAAGTGAGGAGAATGCCGCCAAACTGTGTAGTAGGTATGCATAGAAAGAGTATTTATGAGTATACATGGAATTAGTATGAATTATCCTATAGTATTGTGTGTTGGATCATTAAGTTCCCTTCAAAATGGTGGAGCTAAATGGTGCTGATCCATGCGTCATGTTCGTGAACGGGCGCCGTCAGTGGGGACTGGTCATCTCTTAGCTGCTACAGCTTATTTCAATTTTTGAATTGTTTTTGTTTTTTATTACGGACGCTTTTAATGTGCGTCTTTCTACATTGTTCTCACATGTATAATTACAACATGAATGATGAAACCAATTTTTTGTAAAAATATTCTGATTTAAAAGAGTGTCCGTGGAGTTTCTTGCCCGTTCTTCTCCATAGGAACCTACTACGCGTTGGAATGGACAACTAGCTTCATATTTCTGACTGACCGACCTCTTGACAAGTTTATTTGAAAGAAATGCTTTGAGTTTGAGTTTATTAAATGATCATTCTCTATTTTGACACGAGCAGAGCTCGGTCGACCAGCACGCTTAACATGACCACAATACAAACGGGTTTTGTCGACGGAAGAATAGACAAAATGACAGATAAACAATCACAATGTGTCATTTTGTCTATTTTTCCGTCGACAAAACCAATAGAAAACCCGATTGGTTGTCGTGCTACGCGTGCTGGTACTGCTTATATTATACGAGTACATACATCGAATCCCTTATCCCAGCCGTACTATCGTCCAACATAGTATAGTCTCTGTTTTCATAACCGCTCCATGTCAGGGGAGATTAGGCATGACAAATTTCTTATCTTTCTATGATAACAAGCCGGCTATGTCAGAAGTAGGACATTAGAAGACTTAAGCAAATTCCAATTTTAAGACCAACTTTAATACCTACCTATCGATTCTGGGAGTCGGCAGGAAACTTTCATCACTAGATTACTTATGAGTTCGCGAATTATTGAAAAAGTCACTATCTTGTGTTACCACAAAGTAGAGTGCTACATATATTCTTGACATTGAAAGGGGGGCGTTGTTGGTAGACATTTGTCAAATTGTCACAAAAATTGTATTGAAAAAACAAGATGGCGGCTTTAGTTCCGATTTTGGCCACGCGCCAATAGATTCTTGTACCGTTACGGTTATTTACTTCGTGGCTATTACATTAACTGTCATTAGTTTGTGAGCGCGACAACGTTCTTAGCGTAAGTTAAATACTAAGTTATTTCTTAAATCTTGATTTGCAAAACAAATGTAACAATTTGTACCATTTAATTTAACATTTTCAAGACCTTGTTAACTAGGCCACGATAGTATTTCTACAATGTAAGTCAATGAACTAGGTCGAACCTGAACTAGGTTTTCCGCTAGGCTATATTTTTAAAGCGACACTGACACTGATACGGCGCCTGCGCCGCCGCCAATGCGTACGCGCCAGTACTGACCACAAGTATATTGAATTAAAGAAATACTATAGGTACGATTTACAATAAAAGACAATTGAGACCAACTATGAAAAAAAAATGTGTTATAAAAAATGGTCATCAAAATGAGCCTAAAACACACAATTTCATATATAACACAGATTTCCATGTTCAACTGAAACAGGAAGTTTTATAATATCATCAACATACACAAAGTGGAATAAAAATACGTATTATTGAAGTTTACTCAAACAAAGTAATAAAATTTATAACGGGACCGCCGCGCGAGCTTTTTCTACCAAACGAAGGCCAATCATGAAGAAATCGGTGTAACTACCTGAAAGAAAGAAAAACCTTCTACTTTTCTTTAGAAGTCGGGTAAAAAGGAAATACCCATACTGCGACAATTGCTCCTTCAAGTTTATGTTATTTTACCTTTTGCTCAGAGCTTCGTTCCGAGGTGGTAAATTCTAGAACTACAACACGCAAATGCTCTGCCCGGAGCTGATGGGCTCGGATAACGGTACATTTTTCGAAACTGTTTCGTCTTAAAAACCTAAGAAACGATTTGTTTTAGTTACGTTCGAACGGAACGTTATTAAATTGTTTTTTAAGAAGAAAAACCTAAAGACGACCCACTGACCCAAAATTTTAATTTTTGAAGCGAAGAAGCGGCAAGCGCATTGGAATCAATGATGTAATGAAATGAAGATAAGGTACTACAGCTTGTTGGCGCACGCCCCGTGCGCGGCTGCGTCCCGTGCGGAATAATCCGGTTTTTCAAAACGTTCTCATTACGTTTTCGTTCCGAACAAAACGTTGTACTGGTTGTACAAAGAACTGTTCGAAACGTTTTAAAAACCTCCGAGCCCAGGCTGGTAGTTATAAAACAATCGAATAGTTATTAATTGTACAATGTTCAGTATTATTAACAATGGTCACCTAGGCACGATCAAAATTAACGTCCTTTACAAATGTTATTTCGAACACATTCCATTTTCACGAAGATCTTTACATCAGATTTTTCATGCATTTGCACCGACAGTCGGAAAAATGCATGAAAAATCATAAAAAGATCGTCATGGAGAATCATAGAGAGAATCGTAGATATAGTATAATTTACATTTACTTACATACATATTTTTTGTTTATTAATTAAGTTCAATAAACCTACACTAGAATTAAACCAGCTGTTTATATTTGTGCGTGATTTGGACAAAGTATCGAAGCGAGTATCTTAGTAAGTATCACGTTTCTGTGGTCTACATCATGCACTTGATCAAATAGTGTAACTACACGATGGCGTCAAATGACCCTACAATATATTTGTGTGCCTTAACTTTAAACTTGTGGCACAATTATTATGTCTATGGGGAATGCAGTGCTAACCTATAAGAAATTGTTACACTAACCTTATATTTTAGTAGGTCATCATAAGTCATTTATTTCTTATCAAAATGCATTGTGTTAAAAATATTATAGTAAAATAATAAAAATTAAATAAAAGCTTAAACATCACATTCATATTTAAAATTCATTACGCATTTAAAATATATCAATATCACTAAATACAACAGTATTAGTAATTCAGTAACAATAAATTAAATAATCACCAACAGTCCATTCAACTTATCAAATTCATTTCCAAGTATTAAAAGAAAAGAAAATAGTAACAAACAATAACAATACAACACAAAAATACATAATAATAATTCACAAATCTATCATTTATGGATGTCGTTTGTCATCTATAAACTCATCAATACTGTAATAGCCCTTCCCAAGGGCGTCGCCAGCCGATGGCCCAGGGGTGGGCAAGTTGATATAAGTAAGTAGGATGGGAAAAGTATGATTTGTAGGTACAGTCAAAAATCAACAAGAGCACATGAAGCTTTATACTTGTCTTGTAGTGCGAGGCTTACCTCTACGGCGCACAATGGGGCGAAAATCGACGCTGGCGCTCATTAAATTTTTGACAAATCAGTTTCGACTCGGTAGTCCCGATAGGAACTGAGAAAAATAATAATTTCCATTTTCAATGTATTAATTGGAAACGAACCTTTTGGGTCGTTTGTTCCTTAAACTATTCAGAACTCTAGAGCTGAAACCTACCACCAACACGTAATAGATATGAAAATTACATCCCCGGACTCCGGATTAGACCCCGTTTAGGAGATAAGGAACCTTAAAAAACCAAACAAAAGTCGTCCAAATAAACAAATACTTGCTTTATAGATTATGTAGTTTCTTAACATTAAAATTGTATTTGACTTTTTTTACCTCTAGCTGGGGCCAGCTGCCCCCTTTGCCCCCCATTGGCGACGCCCTTGGCACTTCCTCGATAAATATGTATTTAATTTGTTTTTAAAAACATTTATGCTCAGTATAAGCTTTTGAAGTCCATTGGCAACTTGTTGTATAGAAAGACAGATTGAACTCTAGGACTGTGATGAACCACGTTCAATTTCGGTTGGATTGTGGAAGGTAAGTCTTTCCTACGAGTACTATCCCTAGCTTGTCTTTGCTCATCGGTCTCACGCAAGTTCTTATCAAAGTTAGTTAACAACACTAGAATATAGAGTCATGGCACTGTTAAAATGTTAAGTCTGATGAAGTGGTTCCTGCACGATTATGTCTGTCTCATACGGAGCATCGTCCTTAAGGGTCTTTTTTTAATTACTAATGACTCGGCATTAGTACGGCATTGTACTTGTTGCCCCAAAACTCAATACTATATCTGAGCCTTAACTAACTAAAGCAAAGTATACCATCCTAAGTTGGGCCAAAGTGAGTTCATCCCTCAGGCTTCTGATTGCATAACATGCAGAGCTAACGGACTTCTGTATAGACAATATCTCAACCTTCCAGTTCAAGAACGCGTCAACATGGACACCCAGTAATTTAAAATTATCCACTACTTCGACATTGTTACCACAAGATACAACCTTAAAACTAGCATTATTTCGTACCGTTGATTTAAATAATAAATATTTTGTTTTATTTACATTGTATTGTGTTTTGTGTTGTTATTTTGTTGTTTTTTTGTGTTGTAAAACATTATTTTAAAATTGTAAAGGTTGACATAAAAAAAAAGTATTTTAGTTTTAGTTGAGTGGACCGCTTCTGAATAGAAAATAAAATAAAAACTGTTGTTGTTAACTTGTCACAATATTTTCTTCGCTGTCTTACTCTGTTAAAAATGTCTAACTAAATCGAAAGTCAAGAACTTGGATTAAGTTGTTGTCGGCCGAAAACGATCAATCGCGCAATGTCAAGACCGTTAACAGACTTCTGAAGATTAGATTAAAAGTTTGTAAGTAATGCGAAGAGTTGCGGTCTGAAACAGTGTCAGCGGATCTATCGACGTGCGCAGACGCCGTCTTACCATTTTTGGAAGCGGTCCACTCAACTGCCAAAAGCTCGCGATTCTTCGCAGAACTGAAGGGGGGTCGCTATGCGCACACAAAGCGAGAAAAATATTCCCTCTATTCGATTCCGAGAACGCCCACAGACTTTAAAAAAACAGGTTTCGTAATTACGGTGAAAGATATGAAAGCGTGATATTGACTAAAACCAGAAATTACAGCAAGTCTTCCAAATGAACGCACTGAGGCATCTACATAATACTCACATTAGTAGTCCGCGCTTTGTTTCACGTCCTACTAAAATATCTTGAAGAGAATAAAGCCTAGGTGGCGGAAAATAAGCTTTTTGGCGCTAACAATGAACTATAGAAACTCAGAGAAAGTTATTTGAGTCAAGTCTGTGTAATTAATTTTGCATACTCTGAATTAAACATGTTCTGCGGTGTGATCCTCTGCAAAAGAGTACATACCTACGGTTGGAGATGGAATTTCAGATTGCAGAGGACGGCCCACAATCGTTCAGTGATAAGATAACAGCATTCGTAATTGAAAAGTACGCCTGAAGAACTAGACCCAAACATAATACATAGCTCCTATAATGCACGATCGTGTTCTGAATTGCTCTTCGAATCTTGGCCCAACAAAATATGTTGCGTGCCTCTACACTCGAATCAAGGAATATTTACAAGTGCACAACCGATGTTTTCATTCATGCCATGAGAACAAATATTTCCTTGTAAGTAACAAAACCTTTAAAAAAAAATTGTAGATAGCGCTAATTGCAAAACCTGCAAACTTTCGGAAAAAAACAACAACGAATCGAACAAAATGGAGTAAACGCAGGGGTCGTGTTAGCAGATACCAATCGGTGGACACGCAATGTGCAAAAATTAATATGGCCTCCCTGACAGATGGCATTGATTTCGATGACAATAATTATTAAGTGTTGACAGAAACATTCGGGGAAGTATCAACAACAGGTGCACTAAATAATGGTTAAAACGAAGTCTGTACCAATAATTTGTAATGAGTCAACTCAATAAATTAGGTAACAAGCAGTCAGGCATTCATCATCATAATTATTATTATTATTGGCAACATTTGGCTTGTGCTCTTTTTAACCGATTAAGGTTCAATTAAGGGTGCAATGCATTGGACGAGTATTTTTGTTTATTGCTTTAAATCCACATTGTTCCAAATTTTGAACGAGTTTCTAATTATTCAAACTTCGAACAAAAAGATCTTTAAGATTGGGAGTTAGGTCAGCTTGTACCACAAATTACTAACGTTCAGCGCTAAACATATTTAAAACATAATTCTGTCTTTGTCATCTTCAAACGATTGACAGAAACAGAGCGATGTTTTAAATACGTTTAGCGGTAAGTAAACGTTTAGCTATTTGTGGTGAACTAACCAATTTCCATAAAATTCAAAACTGGTAAGTAACCATACAAATGAGCCCTCACCACTTTCTCACTCACGTTCAGATGTGCTACATACAAATGCGCCAACAACTAGATGCAGGTGTCAGGAGATACCGAGCGATCGTGTCAAACAAGTACCGGTGCCTGCAAGATGCTGAGGATAATGTTGTCGCAAATTAATAAGATGTCGCGTGAGGAATGAGCGCGCAGTTTGTAATGAGTATGTGATGAAGAGACATGAGAGATTTGAAACACTTGCCAATCGTAAAGGCTCCCACAGACAGGCGCGACGCAACAGCGTGACGCGTCTTTGGTGGAACAATATCTATGAAAACTTCTCGGAAATTGTTCTATCGGTGACGCGTCGTTGCCTTAAAGAAACTTCAGCTGGTCTATTTTGTAAAATTCTCACCGTGAAAACTAGGTGAAGTGAGCTTGAAGTGAAGTGTCATTTTATCTGATGCTAGGGATTGACGCTATTTACAGCTCACTTCACCTAAATCATCACGGTGAGATTTTAACAGAATTAAATAGTCTGGCTGGAATGTAGACTTTGCGGAAAAACATTATACATACTAGGCACTGGGTCAAACGGTCAGTGTCAGAAAAAAGTACGGAAAAAAAAGCTAATGATAAAGGTCATCATTAAACATGCAAATATGTTATCTATCCACTTTTTCTGGCCAAACGAGTAAAATTTATTTATATATAATTTATAAAAAATGGAGCTTATAAAAAGACATTAAACACCGTTGCGATCCGTACAGTTCTAAGAATAAAAACTTGATAGCTTTTTGAATCAAAATGAAAAAAAATTAAGGATGAACCGTTAGACTGCGGGCGGCAAAAGTTATATTTAGTGGTGATTTATCTATGCTAACATAAAGACAGTTTTTCTCTTTTTCTTACTATGAAACTGGTACAATGTTTAAAGGCTCAGACACACGGGTTGACCGACTGAATCGCATGAGAAACACAAACACACTAATCCTAAAGCAAATACTGTGCAGTGTGCTACAACCATTGTTTGAAAGTGAACGCGTGCTGTTTTTTTCCGTCGTTTTACTTTTCAAACTACTTTTTAGGGTTCCATAGGTACCCAAAGGGTGCCAACGGGCGGTACTAAGGCTCCACTGTCCGTCTGTCATCTTTTGAAATAGGTATAGGTAGACACTTGAAATTGCTTCAAAAACGGTGAAGGAAAACATCGTGAGGAAATCGGCATGCCTTTTTTTTTTTGGTGGTATATTATCAAATAACTTCTCCCGCTCTGGGTGGAGCGGGAGGGCGTGTCAGACTCTTACTGACTAAACCCACCCGTGTTCCTTCAGTTGCCTGTACGTTGCCAAGGGCCACGGTATCCCTTTCGGACTTTCCCGCCTGGGAGATATTTTTTGACGGCATGTGAAGCCAAGTCAGAGGCCCATGGGCCGCTTTAAATCTCTGACGTTAGTCACTATCGAAAAGAAGAAGAACTTGAAATTTTCACAGAGTTTGTACCACTATGGTCGCTATAACAACTGCAACTACTTAATAAAACAAAAAAAAACAAAATGTTCAATATTCTTTGGTGATACGGAACGCTTCGTGTGCGAGTTCGACTCTAACTTGGGTCTTTTTTTTCGTCGTTTTACTTTTCAAACTATTTTTTTTATACACAAAAGAGTTCCCAGACATTAAAAATAAATTCGATTGTTGTCTACGTTTTTTTACACCGCTATATTTTTTATTTATCTAGATTAGGCATTGTTTGATGTTATCTGTATTTGGATTAAAACTTACTTTTACTAACACCACGAAACATCTAACTAAATGAATGCCTGAATAGAAGCATTTATTTATGATTGCATTGTTGGATTTTCAACTCTCGGCGCTAACCTGAGCGTTAAAAATTCGAACTATGTCTCAAAATATTTATTTAGCGTCAAGCTATTTAGCCGCAAAATGTTAGCTTATTTATAAAATCTTTTCAATAATTTTACAAAAATAGACCTAATCAGAATACACCTGTATATATATGAATACATAATAATATGTTACTCATCAAACATAATTAGTTCAAAAACAAAGGACAACTTCAATTAGGGCTCTGTCAAGGGCCCTTTGGGGATACAGGCGTGATGTTATGCTATGTCATTATGTCTACAAACATGTTTCGCCTCCTAACCTCCACGCTTGTGGTCACGGATGAGCTTCTAAAACCTATGAATTGATAAAAATTCAAAATTCAAATTCAAAAGTCATTTATTCAAACTAGGCTGAGAATCAGCACTTTTCGAACGTCAAAATTACATAAGACAGTCCCCCAAAACGCCCACCCTTAACCACTTCCAAATGCGTTAGCTGGGAAGAAGAAGTGGCGCAACAAACTCCCCAGCAGCACAGCTGTCTGTTCAGTTAGAAAAACAAAAAAGATTCTATATAATAGTATTCAAAATAATTGTAGTATAATTGGATATAGTTTGACCGAGACCGCTGTCCCGCCTTAGGTATGAGCGCGGTGACACAGGAGGGGCGTGCAGGCCGCTCATTCGTCAACGCTCACGGCGTCCCACCGCTCATTCGTCAACGCCGCCCCACGCCTCGCCGCGCATTCCTAAAATTCGGTACAGCGGTTTCGGTCAAACTATAGTAAAAACTCCAGCTTTCGTGAGAGTTTGATCAATAACTCTCGATGAAAAACACCTGTCGCCGACAAGGACTGAACTTATGAACAGGTAAGTAAACATTTGGATACCTTAGCCTAGTGAAGGCGTTGAATAAAGCATACTGGCATACCTATTCTATCGTCATACTTCTCTGGCCTCTCCAGAAAATAAAAGTAACTTTGTCTTCGACGGTGTTAAAAAGAGTTATTGTAGGAAAATCATCTACTCTTACATTACTCATATGTTCAAGTGAGCAGTAAGCACCATGTATTGTATCTATCACTTAATTAATTTATCTATTAGTTTAGAGCTTATTAATTTTTTACCTACTGTGTTAAACTAATTTTATTCTAGGTAGGTACATCGTCTTCAATACAATTATAAACTTACTCTTACGAAACTACTTTTTGGAACAAACCTAGAATCAATTCTTGTATTTTCTTGTACATTTTGACGTTCAAATGCCTTTTTATGAGCCTATTTGAAATAAATGATTTAAAATGTGGAACAAAACATTCTCCAATTCAAAAGATCAGAATTTATTTCGCTGGTGTCATAACATTTACCTTTTCTTTGACAGTCATCCGGATTCTGTGTTCCTGCACCAGCCATTTTATTTTCGTGAAAACCTTAATCACTGACAGGTTTTAACAACGCCGCCTAATCGCTTGTTATAGGCCAATCCTAAGGGCTTAAAATGTCGAGAACTTGTCAATTATCCAGTTGATATTTGACGTCCATATTGGCTCGGAGGATGGGTCTTGCCAACTACAAAAATGTGAGATTTCGCTCAATATTTGCAGAGCTGGTTTCATCAGGGTGACCACCACTTAACATAAATGTTCAAGTTAAAGTACAAGCTATAAACGTAAACTGGTGTTTATCAGGACTTTGCTTTGGTTGTTTTAGGTAGTTGTAATAGGTCTTTAGTAGTATGAGGAACAGGGTGTAAAGTTCACTCATCCGCCATAGAAAAGGGAGGATCCTCCGACCAGACGGGTGTGATGTCTGGCGGGCAACTGCCCAGAGGTTTGAAGTTAGGAGATTCTATATATGTTTATCGCGCGGTAAACTCTAATTGCGCGATGCAGGATTTGTGTGACGTCAGGATGTTGTGTGACGTCAGGTCTTTGATGCGTAGTTCGCATGTAGCGATGTAGATGCCGCTACAGGTCAATCCTCGAAAAAAACCATCGAAATTGGTCGAGAAAATAATCATCGAAGAATCACCTATCGCTGAAAATACATTTGAAAAAATCCGAATGCGGGAATGAAAAGTACCTAAAAACGGTGCAAAGCCACTGTAAGGCTCAGCAGAAAGGCGCAACGCGACTCTGGTGGAACAATTTCTATTAAAACTTCACGGAAATTGTTCTACCGATGTCGCGTCGTCGCGCCTGTCTGCGTGAGCAAGTGTGTCAAAATTATTATACTTTTGAGTTTGACTGAACCTTGTCGGTATGAGAAGGAGGCTTTACTCTTCAGTTTCAATCACAGTTACAAGCTGCAGTATTATGTATACAACTCGTATTAAATTTTTCATCCATTTATCAGTGCATTAAGGCTCGTGCAGACTAGCGCGACCCCGGTAATTGTTCTTTCTTAGAAATTGTTTTGTTAGAGTCGCGTCGCGTCGGTCAGCACGACGCTTTAGTCTATATCTATACCTCTATACACGCGAAAAACAACCCTTCTTGGCATTCGAGTAGAAATGGGGAGAAAAGTATTCGATAAAACGAATAGAAGATGCAGCCATAGTCGAGTGGATCAAAGAGGAAATAGCCCGCGCCGCCGGGCACCCGTCGCTCAAGACTGTATAACTCAGACCAGAGGACATTTGCTCCTATTAGTGCTGGGAAACATTTATACGATGTTGATAAATTGACCTGACTGAACGTTTCTACATTTCCTGGGGTCAACGCATACAAATTACATGTTTTTTCAACGTTTTACATATACATATTTCAGCTTGACTTTATAGCACGTCTAGTTAAATTAGATTTAAGACGACTAATTTTAGTGGCAATAAACTAGGGAAAGGAAAATTTCCAGTCGCTTCAAGACCGCTGGTACCTACTTAATTAAAAGTAAGACATTCTGTGAAGTATTATTAGTATTCAACTCTCTAATCGGGGTACTTATAATAAAGTAACTAAATTTAGCTGCAGCATACGAAAGCCGTATCAAGTGGAATAACTGTAATATAGTCGAACCCTAGTGATATCTCCAACAATTAACATAACACTACTAACACTTGCCCTTGTTCATATTCATTAAATTTCATTCGCACGAATTTGAAACGCTCGCGTGTTCGTTCAATTGTAATTACACACGAATTCACATGGGGAGTCCCGAAAATCGATACGCAGGTACGGTCAGCACTAGACGGCATGGCGCCACTAATTCAATCCGGTCAAGAAGGGAGAACGCTTATTGCTGAGCCCTTACATACATTACACCCCGCACTCGATTCGGCCGGGTTGTATCGGTCATGACTTTCGCCTGACGACATTCCCCTCCAGTCATAAATTCTCTTTCTGTGCAAAAGTACCCGACCTAATTAAGTTGGGATACTTCTGAATATTTCAAACGTGCTACCGGGAGTCTTGTACAATCCCCCCTTGAAGGTTATCACCGACTATAATTACGTGGTAATATTTCAAAAGGTTTGAAGCAGCTCAAGAGGGGTCGCCGAGAGGTAAGACGGCCTACAATATGGATCTGTGTAAAAGGGTCGTGTTACGTCAAAACTTTCCAGACTTTGCAGTAGGCGTCATTATCTCCTCCTGCGGATTAAGTAAGCATACATTTATAATAGCCTCGAACAGACAAGTCAACTTCTATTGTGTTTAGGTGTCGGTTCAAGACGCTTTTGGCTGGCTAAAACTTAGGCTGGATTTAGTGCTCGACTGACGGTCAGCGCTGACATCGGTCGCGTACAGATTTATATGGACTCGCGCTCGCTGACCGTCGGTGGTTCACCACACACGTCCATTTATGGTCAGCGTCTCGATACACGTGTCCGACGGTACGCGACCGACGTCAGCGTAACACTAAATCCAGCCTTAATGTGATGATGCGTTTATGGTTTCGTACTAAGGAGTACTGATAGGTAGGTAGTCTTTAAGACTTACTTAAGTTAAAGGAGACTGGTTCTGTTCTGTTGTGTTGTTGTGGTTCTGGTTCTGTTTCCGAGGTTATCTCCTATGCCTTCTATTGCTAGTATGAACTAGCACACCCTTTAAAGCATAGGCTAAGCTACGATTTCTATTCAAATACTAAACCTCGCACAGACAAATAAGGACATGATCACACACCACGTCGCAACAAAGTGTCGCGAGGTGAACGAACGACAGCCGCAAACGGCTCCCTGAGCATTTCTCGCGACGTTTCCGTTTCCTCCGACCAATCGATAACAATATCTTCGCGAGTGTGAAGTGTCTCACTACGAGCACTGACTAGACCCAAACATTCTTCAATGATAGAATATTTGTTAGGAGCAGTAAGTTTTTGGATTAAACTTAGTTTGGTTTGGCCAATGTTTTGGAAGCTTCCAAGAATCCTGGACTACTTATAATTTGTTTCGGTCTTGATCATTTCTAAGCAATTAAAAGAATGGACTAAAATAATATAGCGACTTAAACTGACATACTTCAGTAAGGACAAAGTACTTTTACATGCAATTTCGGAACGGCCTCTTACTTAACAATTCATATCTGACAAGACAGTTAGTCGAGCATACATTTTACATTAGTAAGCACCCATAAACCACTCGTTTCCAGTCCTATTTCAGAGGCATAGTTTAGATTCTATACTATTCTATAGACCATTGTCAATGTTAAGAGCCTATAAACTGAGCGGGTAAGGTGCTGAATGTCAAGCTAAAGGTCGTGAGCCGCGGTTCAAGCACATTTAGCGAAGCAAGAATGTGTATCGGGGACACGAGATTATCTACACCATGCAGTCTTGTCATTTCGAAAGATTTGAAGGCTAGGTTTTCTTTTGATTTTCATCTTTCAACTTTGAACTATGAAGACGTAGCGTCCAAATTCGTCTTCAGAGACTGTATTTTCTACTTTGCTTTCATTTCTGGGCTCTTTGTTCTTTGTCATATTAATCCCAACAGTTCCAACACTTAAAATTAGTAAAATCCAGAAATGCGATTATACAGCTTGGCAAAAGAGAGTTTGGAAAAAATGAGGGCGCCACTATCGCACTTAGGCCACTTCGTATGAGAAATAAATGCAAAAAACGCTGCTTGTGGGTGACTCAAATCAAAACCTACTAAGTATTTAGTTTCATTTGTCAGCACGTCAGACTCTTTTATGTCGACCTGTACATTCCCAACTAATCGTAGAGGTGAGAAGAAATCAAGAAAAACGTTCCTCTTAAACGTTTATTTGAAGTGCTCTCAACATTTTGTCGTACAACGCGTCGCGACGTGCACATTAGGCCTACCCTTGTGATGTGTGAGCGAGCCGGAATAGGTAAAAGGTTTTCAACATCTGCTCCCCCTACAATATTAAAAGTTGTGCAAAGTGGGTGCGAGTTTATAAAAAAGCGTCGTCTGTCGAGAAATATGACGGTGTTGAACCGTGAATGTGTATTGAACGAGTCTAATACACACTCTTTGCTTGCGAACCGGCAATAATCCTTGTACGAGATATTTATTTGCCGACTGCTTGTTCAGTAAAAGTCACGCGACATATTCTATGTATACATCTTCCCGTTTATTAAAATGTTTTATGCAAAACATGTTTTAGGCAAAATCGAGTTCGATTAAAAGAGAATTACTAATACTTTTTCGCTGCTGTCTGGAATATGGTCCATAGAAGATGACACGATGTCATCATGACACCATCCACCATCTGTTTACCCCGGATCTAACTTTCCGGGATCATATAGTTAAGATTTGCAAGAAGGCGTACAGGAACTTGGGTTTCGTACTGAGACAGTCGCAGGGATTCACAAACGTTACCACTCTCAGGGTGCTGTATGACGCTTTGGTAAGGAGTCACTTGGAACACAGTGCGGTGATTTGGGCTCCTCATGAAGCGAAATACAATGTCATGCTGGAGCGAGTACAGAACAAATTTACTAGACACTTGTATTTTAAACTTTATGGGGTTTACCCATTTTACCCGCTGATGTATCCTACATTGTTTGTACTGGGTATGGTGGGGTACAACGAACTCAGGGTGCGCCGGGAATTTACTCTTGCGGCGTATGCGCTAAAGCTCCTGCGTGGAGTAGCTCATAACCCGGGTGTGCTGCGTCACCTGAAGCTTTGCGTGCCAGACCGTTACGTGTGGAGGCGGCGACGACCGCCACTTCTGGCCGTGCCTGCTGCCAAAACCAACCTGCTGTCAAAAGCATCCCTCACCCGCACAATATGTATACTAAATGAGGTTCATGGGAGAATTGACATATTTTCGTGCAATCTGAGTGAATTCGCAAGAGTTTTGTTGAATTTTGTTAGTTATATGTAAATATTAATATTCTGTGTTAAGTCTGATTTTGTATTTTAGGTTAAGATTTTATAGTATGTTGATAATTATTATATAGGTAGGTACATAATTATAATTCTGTAGTCTGCTGTCTGACTTCAGATTGTGTTTTTAACTCGTAGTTTAGCAATGCTTTGTATTTTTTTAAGTTTAGATTTTTAAGTATTAGCCGTAAGTCGAATTTTAATTTATTTTTTTTGGGTGTGTTTGCAAACCACTATTGTATTGGGGTCATCCTGTAAGGATAGTGTGTGAAGTGTAATAATAAATAAATAAATAATAAATAAATAAATGACCAGCATTTTCATGTTTTCTGTGATCAATTTGCCGTAGTTTTCTTGGCTTACTCATCAGTCATTATTTCATGAAATATATCATAATTTTTTGTTCCCAAGAACAACTGAGCAAATAAACTTTGAAGGAATAATCGCTAACAAACTACAATGATAGACAATGCAAACGAGTTTTAGGAGAAAAGTGACATGAGTCTTCTGAACAAGTAAACTTCATTTGTCCGCTTCATCTACGATATCTCATATATAGCCGCCGCCTTTGAGTACAGTGCAGCAGTGAAGCCAACCAGCTATTTGAAACGAAGGCAAAAGCACAATCAGCCTACAATGATCCCACTGCTGCGACACCGGCCTCCTCTCTATGAGTAGGAGTGGGCCGCGATCCACCACGCGGGCCCAGTGCGGGTTGGTGGATTTTCTTGTCTTCAAATGTTCGGTTCTAGGACATGCCGGTTTCTTTACGATTTTTTCCTTCACCATTTTTAGAGCAGTGGTGAAATCATTACACAAAGTTAAAGTGCCTGCCTGAGTACAACCAACAACTCGGAAGTCGCGGCAGTTTCCACTGGGCCACCACTCCTCCCTGAATTTTAATGGAAATGGAATAAATACAAATACTGATTAGGCGCAATCTGTCTACCATTGATTCCTAAGTAAGCTTTGCGGTTAAAACCGTTGAAAAATTCACCCCAAGAGCGGCCAACTTCGTCCAATCCAATTACTGACGCGGAACTCCGGAAATTCTAAACCGATTATACGGAATTGAAAACATTAAGTACTTTACGAATTTCGACTGTCCCTCGTCGGGATATCGAACCTTATTTCCGGCGAATTGGTGTCACATTATAATGGCGAGGAAATGATTACGAAGTCAAAGATAGAATTTGGATGAAAATTATTTATGGAAAACTCTTATTTCGCACTCCGAGCAAAGAAAGTACTGATTAAGAAAGTTTTATAACTTGGCGTTCTGGGGACAAACATCGTCGATAAAAACGTGACCGAAATTGCTCGTTACAACTTTTTGACTGCGAACAAATCAGTTTTTAAAGATAAATCATGTAAAACATAAACACCGTCACAGCGAACGTCTGAAACTTATTTATTTAGAACTTAAACTCAAAACTCAAAGCATTTATTTCAAATAAACCAATTACAGGCACTTTTGAATTGTCAAGGTCTTTTGAATTGTAATGCTATAAAGGTACTGATTTGTTTAATTAAATTGATTGAATTCGGTGTTTTCCTTTCAATACCAATTACATTATCAAGGATATTGAAATTCCTAAAAACGATCTAAGTCGAGACGAGAGCACGTCTTACGTTACGTCCTCAATATTTCTTAAATAAAAAAAACACTATTCAACTTCAAAATAACATTCATTATCATTTCGCAAGTGGTTTTTCAATAAATTAGATCATATCACAAGTACAACACACTTACTATTTTACACACGGCTCCACAAACACAAGCACACTAAACATTACGTCAGCAACATGAGTATTGATGTGAACATTCACAGATTGCTATTAATTAGAGCACTTGCACAATACATCAAGTAACGAAACCGCAAGTAATGCTAACGATACGATTTGTACCTTAAGACACGGGTGCGAGGATATTAAATGCTAACTATTCGAGATTTATGACAGCAAAGTGACCCTAGCATTAGATGGAGGCAACGAAAGCTCGTTGTTGTCTTCGTGAGTCACGACTCGAAAGTGACAACTTACACGTACAGACACGGATAAAAGTGCAAATTGCATCCGGCTGTAAAACCTCGGGAACATTCAATTTAACAAGTCTCTGTGAGCGATAATGTCGTGTTACATTGTATTGACAGCCTTCTGAACTTCACGAAATCACAGCTCTTCAAAGACGAATATTTAATGTTTTCTTCCATTCTACTCTGCCACGGATTTCCCTAGCCATTCTCCGAATTTCATTCACCATTATTTATTACCAAGTGCTTATAAAACATTATTGTTTTCGTTCCAATGTTCTTCTTATCCAAGCTGTCTTCAGAAGTACTTTCACGGAGCGTTGTTACCTGTGCCGTAATCCATATCAAAATTATTTAATGTCACTTTTGACGCTTCTTGTTAGGCCCCGATGACATTCGTTGACGGTTACGATAATCTATGTAGAAACACCTCTTTCAGCGACCGGATGACATCGTTGTAACTAGAATCCATTGTTTCTCTTTCTCATTATTAAATTGTATCGATTTAATCTCTGTACTTTCGATTTCTTTTGTTCAGAAGAAACATTGAAATGACGCAACGCTCCTTTTGGCCGGTCAAACTTTTAGCACTTAACCTTTTTCGAGTGCCATGAGATAAGTCTGTAGACAGTGTAGCTGTTGATAACTTATCAGTAGGTACTTGTTGTATCAACTTGGTTAAACTTTGTTATTACAGTTTTAAGAGACTCTTTTCAAGAAAGTTACAATGATTTACTATGTGATAAAAAGTACCTACATAATTTATCACATTTCTTGTCCAGGGTAGTGTCGGACCGTAATTTCGTCGCATTTTCTACTGGTAGGTGCTTAAATCTTTTAAGCAAAGTGGGTATTCGTTTGCAATGTTGGCTAGTCAGTTATTTTCTAAAATACAATAAGGAACAGGGCGACTACTTACAAAAGTTATGTGAAAATCCTTAAATTATCTGTGCCCCGCAAATAAAACAACAAAGGTCAGGGGATATACAGCCTATCAAGTGGCTCCTACGCGAACTTTCATAACAGGCTGAATGTAACGTTTCCTGTGCCTTTACGTAAGACAGCGATGACGGCGCGCCACCGTGCACTGCGCGGTCGTGATCTTGAACCGTGGGGCATACCATTGTCTCATTGACTTGTACTTTGAATGACTCCGCTGTGGTCCCTTCAGACCCTTCCGAAGTTTAAAAAATGTTAATGGAGATTAACTCAAGACGCTGCGAAAACGACGATACCGTGTATAGTTTATAATTAATTTTATAGAACAAAATACTTTAAATATATTTGAAAGGTTTCGGAATTCGACAATCAGCAGGTAGGAATTAGAATGTCACAACACGAACCAGTCAGGCAAGTAGGTTATCTAGGCATAACATTGTTTTTTTTTTAATGTGAATGTTGCTACTTGCCAGTAGTCTTTCGAACATCCAGATATTGAGCAAGATCAATATCGATCATTCTGCATTACTTCACAACTAATTATAGCGATTACAACACATCGAAAAACATCCAATATAAAGAAAGCTCTTTAAACGAATGACGTGTAGATTAAATGAGATTAACTACGAGTGCCGAATGTGTTATTCAACCTATTTTTGCTCGAATAACACTAATTAGACAAGTTTATTCGACACATCGTTGAGTAATATTGCATCTTCATAGACTTTCTTCACATAAAATACACAACGATTTAATCCTCAGATCTTCAGAATAGACTTTCCGGTAAAGTTCTAAGATTATAATGTTACGAAACGAGGAACATGGCTTCGAAATGCCGCCATTAATAATGTAAGGATCCATAGGTTATTAAGATAGCAAAACAATGGATTTGTGGAGTTGTACAGTGAAGAATGGTACGGGTATGTGAGTGGGACTGTGTCGCGATTCCCACCGGCCCGCTCGGTACCACGTGGGCTGCCGTTTGAAATAAACATGACAAGCTAGCTCTCCCTCATTATCATTGAAACGTTGGACCTGGTGCCGAAGGAGTCGTCCATATACAAAGAATTGGTTACAGATTTGTTTACTCTTCCTTTTTCTACTTTGCAGTTGGCAACTTGGTAACAGAGAGACTAAGCAATCATTTCTTTCTTAGTCTACTAAGAAAGCAAAGATTTTTCGTCTCTCCCAAAAGTTCTTTTGATGATTGGTCTCACTTTTCCAACCGGTTGTTGCTGGTCAGTAATCGGTCCTAGCGGATCACGTAGGCAACATGTCCCACCAATTATAATATTGTATCTCATTACGACGCTATCATGGCGTTATTATGGTAATTTAATAATAGCACATGATACAAAATTCGCCCGCGTGTGACAGACATGGTGCGGTAAGCAATTACACGGACAAGCGAATCGCGTTCAATCTGCTAGTTACAAATGCTGTGATACAAATTTTGGATAATAGGAGACGAGGTGCGTATCAAAATGAGCGCCTCTATTATTCAAATGCCTTTAAAACATTGTCATTGGTGATGATAGTAAAACTGATATCGCTCTTAAAATTAAGGAGACAAGAGTCTTTAAACTCAGACCTGCCAATTTCCTATTTAAAAATATGAGTTTGAACAGCTTCTGTAGTCTGCACACATACCATACCATCAGCGAAATATTGGACACGCGCTGAACCCTCTTCGTGAATGCACCGTCCATCTACGGTGCTCAGGGGTTGCAGTCTTTTAAAGCGATCGCTATCTATGTGGAGACTGCAGCCCCGGGTAGAGTCAGATTCATGCTTCTACCTATTCTATGTCGATACCAAAATTGCCTAAAAGACATGAGACTCAACTTGATTCCAATAGATTTGCTCGCTAACGTGGTCATTCGGACAATGTTATTGTTTAGAGGGTAAGGGTAACCACTACCTAAGTCTGTTCAAATACTAAATATAGGTATAATTTGTTAGAGCTCTTGGTGTACCTTGGCCATGTACCAAGCTTTCTCCACTTAGTTGCTTTACTGCAACGAAGTACGATAATTTTATAATAGTGGGTAAATGGTGAGCGTGGTTTGTGGGCGATCCTTGCACCTGGCAGGAGTGAGTTTGTCAACAAAGCCTCGCTAAACCTGTTATAGTAAACGCGTAGTCGGTATTATTACGTAGAAAACAAACGATATTTCCTAGGATTACAAGATTCTACTACTCTTGCACTCTTACTTCATAGGGCCATTTTAACAAACAATAGTGATTAAAATATGAAAATCATGAATTGTGAAGTGATTTTCAGCATCTCAATTCACAAAGGAGTATTTTGATCAAAGCAATTTTATGCTTAGAAGCTTGTGTAAATAACCTAATTCTATTCGTATATCAACGAGCACTTCAGCATCGGTTGCATCATTTATATTTAGGACACATTCGCCGCTCGTCTCAAATAGTGCAAGTTCTTGTCCTATTTCTCTTCCTTTGAATTCAGCCAACACTGTGTCAATAACTACTTATTTGAAAACTGCACACAGCGCGGAGAGAAGAGACACAAAATTATGCAGTACCCTATACGGCTAGTAAACCGGCCGTACAAGGCCGTATTTATGCAAACATGTCGGACAAGACAAAGTTGACTGCAGCGATCGTCTCTCAATGAAATATTATGAAGTCAATCTCGCCTAACAACGGAGATTTCCTTGTCAAAGTCCAAACACACATTGTTAGAGTCGGGAACCAAACATCGCATTGTGAACTCGGTAGCAAGATGGCTTTAGACAACCTCGTGACTCACGACCTACGCTTAATCAGCGAAGAAAGTCATACAAAATGTTTATTTATTTGTCGAACATGACCCGAAGGATGCCCTAAGGCTAGAACTAGCGTCTTTGTTCCAAGTGACATTGATTTTAGCTGTAAGCATCATAATGGCATATCAGGATCTGCTAAATATTTCAACTTCAAGTGTTGTGTGGGTGTCTTGTTTGGAGAGAATTGATGGTTTGAAATATTTCATTATTTATATAGATAGAATATAAGGTATCTGAGATAAAAAGTACTCGTATATTAGATGAGTACTTCCATATAAAGTTCATCCTTATTTAACTCCTTTAGGAGATGAGGTTAAAATCCTTCCTTAGAGCTCACCTTCCATGTATATGTAAATCTTAAGCAAAATTTTATGCTTCTAGACCCAGCGATTCAGACTGTGTGTTGTCTGTCAAGGAATGAATGAATGAACTAAAGATTTGTATTAAGTAGAAGATAGACAAAATATGAGAAATCATTCATGGTGCTTTCATTATATCAAGAAATAAGTATATTCCAATGTGAGTTCTTATACTTCTTATGCCTTCAAATCTTAAGCTGTAAACAGGTATTCTACAGCAGCATCTCTTTAAGACGTAGGCAGTTATATCATAGTGGCATCTCACCCTCAAAACGCGAGTCAGAATGACAAGCTCTAAAATCAAAGCGCTTTGAACAAAAGAGACAAAAGTACTGTTCTAAGGCTTTTAGGTGAAGGTCGAGAAGACGTGCAGGAAACGTGTGTGAGGCCATGCGGTGACGTCATTTCCTGGGCCGATGAACGACTTACATTATGCTAAGGCATTCGACGCGATAACTCGCAGTGTAAACTGGTAATAGAGTTAGAGAGTTAAGGTTTCAACGATTAACGTACTAATTTTAACGCCGATGCCGATCGCCGCATTCCTTCGGGAATCAGGATCATGGACCGAACAAAGTTTATACCTTCCAATTTTCTAAAGGTCAATGTGGGCGGCCATTTGGGCACGAGATTTAAGTGCCCTTTTTTATTGTGAATTGTATAACCAGTTACAACATCAGCGCTGGATCGCGGAAGATCGATACTGCTGGTCGCAGACTTGTACCCTGAATTTGCATTCAACTTTCGCCTTTAACGCAAATTGAATTAACATAAAGTTTGCCATAACTTTGACTGCATTGCGAAAAAAATAGTTTCTTTCGCTGTTTTTTATTCCGCACAGAAGATAAAAATCGAGTAAGGCGAACTTGGGAAAGCAACCTGAATTTTGAAAGGGGGAAATAATTAAACCTCATTCATATTTTTTAAAGTGCAGGTTATTTTCAGAAAAATGCACCCTTCAAAAAGAATTAGAAACATAAACAATCACAAAATCATCAACATGAAGGCTGTGGTAAATTACAATTGGGCACATTGATTGTTCTATGGGCCATGGTAGTAACAGGAGTCAATTTGTATGCAGACGTATCTATTGGGCACTAGGCTGAGGGTACTCGGTTCAACGCGCCGCAAGTTTATCGACGTTCATAAACCCGTAAATAGATCGAATGCAGTAAAAGCGAGAACGCTGCATACACTCGGGGCACTGCACACGTCTGTTTCCAATTTCACTGCAATGCGATCAATGGAATTCAATAGATATCGTCAAGATACTAGAGAAATCACCAATAAAATGTTTGCTTATTCAGGAAAACTGCATTGCTAAGAAATCTTAAACACTTTACTCATACAAACAAATGATTTACAAACTGTGATAAAATTACAGTGTCCCAGCTACTAGAATTCTTAAAAAATAAAGTAGGTACAATATTTAAAAAAGTATTGTCTACACAAGCCGTTCCACATAAATCAGATAATTTTAAAATAATTACCGACACTTGAATAGTAAATCATGAGCAACATTGATAAATAAGACAAGTTTATAAATTCAATGTCAATGAGCAAGCACCAGACTGCATAGAAATCGTTGCGTCCGGATCGTAAGTAATTACGGCAAGAAATAAAGGAAATATCTCAATACCTGTAGCAGTACTGCGGACACACGGTAACTGGGTCTGGTCTGGTCATTTGTTAGGAAACTTTCCACTCGTTAATTAAGCTATTAAAAGTCTTGTGCCTTAACAACAATGTGAGAGTAAAGCTAGATGCTAATGCGAATGTTACTTGCCTCGTATATAAACTATACCTACGTGCTATCTAGTTTAAAATTACTGTAGTTTAGTCATTGGTGATGCTGAAACTGGCCCGATAACTTCATATTCGTTTTCAATCTCAACCCCAAAATGAGCTTACAATATTCTAAAGTTCACCGGCATCATATCAAGAGTGCTCCAGATAAATGGATCACGTTACTTGATTAACCGGCGCACATCCCTTCCCCTTATCACCCCTGGGAATATTTAAATGGGCCCTGAATATATCACACCACCCTCTCGAGGTAAACGAGCCAAGTAGACTCGTTTACCTGCGCTCTAGATTGAGGATGTAAATAACGGTATCTTCATTAACGAGTCACACACAATATTAAAACTGTACAAAAGCGATATAATCGCGAGAATTCAAAGGAAGCTTTTAATAAGCTGGTTACGATGAACATTCTGTGCATAAGTGCGTATTCCCGTCACACTCGAATTGGAGCGACAATTTGTAACATACGTGTGATCTCAATCAACATGGCAATCACGCGCGGCGCCACCACAACTACTCCTAATGCGATGCTATTGAAAATCAGCATTCACGGCGTCGACGCCGTACTAACGCGCCTAGTTACGCTCATTGATTTCACATGGAACCATTTACATGTCGCTGAAAGTGATAACTCGTTTTGACAACATTATCACACAAACTCATCAACGTTTCATGATCGTTCCGCCATAACGCCAATTGTATTATAATGCAAGTCCGGGGCTCGGCTGAACCGTAGTGCCACTAAAACGTATATTCCGCTGAATAAGTAGGCAGTGAGTAGGTATGCACAGAGCTTGTCCGGGATCTCGTAAAGTGTTTTTGTAGCTATAAATCCTGCCCCCTAAGATCCTTGTCTTCGAGCCAAGGTCTGCAAACTCATTCACAAGATCAAGCGGCAAAAAACTGGAGCAATGAACTGGGAGTCACGTACCATTCTCATCAACTCCCAAAGCACGTAGTGGCGTCTAAACTACCACTCATTGTCAATATTGGAGTGCTGTTCCGAGCCACTGGCAAAATCAATAAAGACATTATCGGTTATTAGACGTATGATTGCTAGAAATTGTTTTATGAGCTAATGAATAACAAACAATGGACTTGAATGAAGTACCCTCAGGAGACAATAGACAGAGACTCACATTACTCACATCTGCGCTAAGAAGGACGTAACGCAATAGCAATTTTACATGGAATGCTGCAACACAGCGAGGCTTTTGTTACCTTAAAAAATTAACCCCAGCTCATTAAAGTTAAACAAAATAACTGCTCAACAATTAAAGGAATTAAAACTTTAATCAAGACCTGGGGAAATGCCAGTGAAGTGTACGCTTTTTATGGTTGGCAGGCAATGCAAATTAAATAATCGATATGAATTGCAATTGAGTCGGCAACCTCGACGTCTGAGTAATGGACGCTGCGACTGAACAGTTGTTCACACACACAAAGTGCAAGGCTACCAAGTGCATCGCCGATAAACCGGAGATGAAAGCGACTGTTTATTTGATTTTGTGCCGGTACGTGCAAGCATATTAACTAAACTTCGGCCAACGAACCCTGCTGCTCCATCCTTCCTTGAGCTCGTAAAACTGCCGCAAGTTTGATGTTCGCACCACGTTACCGTAAGGTCGAGGAGATGTAATTAACATCGTCCGAATTTCTGTTTATTGGCAGGTAAAGTTTGATGGATACAGTTTAATTAACCATCACATCAGTAGGAACTGCTTTTATAACTTCGTCTGAACGATTCTGGACCATCAAGTTGTCATGTTACATGAATGTGTCTTCGTTGTAGCATGTTATTAAAACAAATAGATGTTCTGCGCCGTCTGTGTCGCAATCTTTAAGCGATAAATCTCGCTGCGCGTCTAACGCAGACCTCACAATGTGTCACATTCACAAAATGGAAACTGTAAATTATGTATGAAAATTTAAATTTGATTCTGTATGGAATATTAATTGAACAGCTCAATGGTTGCCAATGCTATTGGTTTCCTTTAAGGCTTTGAACCATTACATCACCGGCTTTGCCCTCGGTGGATGATCTTTTAACGATCTTTGTGCTTGCGACCTTGACCGATGAAGGCTTGATATTTAGCATCTTGTTTTAGGAGTTGGAAATCTATCTGAGAAAAGATTATGTTATTCATAAATAAAGCTTTATGGTCTCGAATCTCCAATAATCTCGATGTCGCACGCAACTTTTGTCTAGGCAGAATCACAGAATAGCTTTCGTCGCTTTGCCGGCCATCGAACGGCCGCCCGGCCGGCAACCCATCAAACATTGTCGGATTACGTCTATGGACCATTTGTATGGGATCTGCTACGGTTAATGATTTTCGGTCGTTCCTCCGTCTCTTGTGCAATTCTATTTCGTTTGAGGCATATTTAATCACTTTTTATTACATATAGCTTCAAGTTTTTGCCTTTCCACATTCTTTGTGTAATTCGTTACGCAAATGAATTGGTCAGTCATCTTAGGGGTCATAGTCAGAGTCATCTTCCTTGTTAAATTCATACCTAACTGAATAATTTAAATCTATGTAAGGATCTGGAAAGTTAAATGTGTCCGAGTTGATAAATTCAAGGACAAAAGCTCGAACCCCAGTTATTATTATTACGGAGGCACACCGGTCCCCTATTAAATTACAAGCACCCCATGTTCTTGACATAATGGCTACGAACGACAATCTTCTGCGATAAACTTAAAAATTTATAATTTCATATTAGTTCTGAATATTCAATCAACATGAACTGTGTTTTACTTTGATCTAGTACTTTATCGTTATCGTTGGACGCAACCCGGTGACATTTTCACATGCCTGTTATCTGTGTTTATTAACTAGTTGTTTGAGCTCATACGCTGCTGGCATGCTTGAAAGAATCCTGACTATTCGTGTCCTCACCGTTTATTTTCCTCATAGCCCTAGACCTTCACTGCACGGCCAAAATCCTGCCCTCGGTATCGGCAACAACAAAACACTCACACATACGAAACACTAACAAGAACTCCACAATACACACTTTTGTAAACATTCGTAGATCCAATTATCTTGTACTAGCAACACGCAAGATAACTTGTGTACACTACTTTGATTAGTTGATAAGGAGGAAAACACATAAATTGTTTATCGCGATGCGATCTACACCCACGCAAACATGTTGCGACGCGCGTCAACGCCGCGTGACTGCAGGCGTGTCACCGGCTGACACTTTGGCGCCACTAATGACGGCAGGAACGTGAACAAACGCTAGTTGAATAATCCTACCCAGAGATGGCGCTATACTCAGCTCGCAGAAAATTCAGTGTTTACCTCTACGAACTACCATAGAATTTACCATTACTAGGGTATACCCTACTTGAAATAGTAAACAAACACATAATTAATCATTTTAATCTAAAAGCTATTCATACATTCATGAATTGATTGTTTTATATAAAAGTTTAAGCGGCAATTTATACTGAATACTTTCTATATATATTTTTTGTACACTAAGTTAAAACTTACCTTAATGACTTCTATGATAATGTTCAATATTTAGGATTAGAAAAATTATTTAACTTCACCACACTTTAACCGCAAGACCACCACAATTTTACTCAAGAACTAAGTAATAGGAAATTGTATGTATGCCAATAGTTTCCGCTTATCCAGTTGTAAAATCCGCATTGAGAGAAATGCCGGTCGCTAACCGCTACAACCAACAAAAACACTGAAAGAACACTGTTCACCACAATTTCAGTTTAATATGGGGTTTTCCACGATACACTGTAACATTAAATGCACGAGTTGAACGCGGAACACCATGAATAGCGACCGATAACACTATCCATCACCCCATTATCCTACGCGACTTGAAGTTAGCAGCGAGCGAGCACGTCAAAATATACCATAAATAACATGGTACGTATTTGGGGTGCGCCACCCCATCCCCGCCCTTCGATCGTCTGTAAACAGAAGGTTCGTTTTCGATTCGAATAATGAAGAAAGTTCAAAATTTTAAATTCTTTAAATCGATGCCGGGCCTCAGCGTGCGTGAACTGGCGACTATCATTGAGCTATGGTATTAGCTACAAGGCGTCGGGCCAAGGGGGAGGAACGACGTATAAACTCACATTACAATACGTTAAATCGCCTCCAGCCCTTGCCGACTGCGGTCGTAACACGACGGGAACTTCCCGGCGACATCCCGACTAGGCTCTCACCATAGAGCCAATTAACTACAACTTTAATGACGCTTTTCCATTAAAGAACTTGGGTAGCTTTCGCAGTTATAATAGGGTGTCTTTGTTAAAAGTATGAAAGGGAATTTTTAATTTTAAAGCTGGTTCTTTAAAAGAAAAGTTTGTAGGTAGGTACCTAACGTCTAAATTATTATGATAATGTTTTTACCGAATTCAAAAAGTGTACATAAATGACTTTTAGGATTTAAATGCATTGTCGTCGCTCCTCTGTCATCTTTGATATAAATATCCATTCTTCATAGCCCGAAGGCGAAATGTGCTGAAAGGGAAAACCGACAAAGGAAGCCTTTTTAGGGATCCGGATAAGACGCGACGTGAAGAAAAAGAGAGCGACAATTTTTCCGGTTCATATCTTTCTGTACATTTCATTACTTCCGCTATGTATGGACGTAGATCTCGGGCGAAGTCGGAAGTGTTCGTCTACGGTCGTCTGTCGTCGGGTAATTCCGGGAGACTAATCGATACGCGTTAGGCATGCTACGGACGACGCGCTACGTTACAACGTAGCTACTACGCGAGTCTACAACTTTGTAGCTTACGCTACGGTTGTGTTGTTGTTACCCAACTAAATTAAAAAGTCAGCGAACTTGACTCTACGAGTGGGGTTGCCGCGCCGTACATCGTTGGGTGGTGTTGTTTCGGGTAATAATTGTTTTTGCAGCCAGCCAATGTCGCGGTGGCGCTGCACCAATGCAGATACATAATACAGTTTAGTTGATGAACTGTGATAGCAAACGGCGCTGGGAATTGAGTTCACGTTCCGTTTTAGTTATTATTAGTGTGAACAGTTTTCAATTAAATTGTTCACGGCAATTGAACCGTTGATCGAGAGCTTCAGCAGTTCAGCTGTCCCCTTTAATTGCAACCTGTAGGTAATTCTGTACTGATTTTGAAATCAGTTTAGGCAAATATTTCACCTACGACTTATTAGGTAGGTATTAACAAGTGGGTATTGTTTTCTCATTTCTGTACTTAACTTTTGATTTATAATTTGAAGTACTCGTAACTTGCAAATCTAGATAATAAATGGAAACTAAGGAGTTTATGTTTTTGGTTGTAAAGTATTGGCACTATAGGTAGCTTACCTAGCTACTTTAGTACATACTTAATGGTAATTAAGTAAGTATCTATACCTACATCTTTTCTCACGACACAGGGAATCCTAGTGTGAGTTCCAGGAATCAATGCATTCGAATGTATTTCTTAAACCATAATTTATTCTTTATTCTCGATCTTCCCATTAAGCCTCGTGCAGACAGGCGCAACGCGACCGTGCAACACGACCCTAAATACAATTTCTAAGAAAACTTCACGGTAGAACAATTTACCGGTGTCGCTTCGCGCACTACGCTTTACGTACCCATGATGGTTCTTCAGAGATCTATGATAGGTAGGCGTAGGTAATACATTGCACATGAAATAAAACCATGTTATGTGCATGTACGAGATACATAAAATACCTCAAATACCTATTGACAAAGACCTATGTAAGTACCCATAATCTGCTCCTCTATCTAACTGCCTCTTATAAAATTCCCACACATGATTAAATTATGTGATCTAAGGTATCCGTAGATACAGTCAACCACAAGTCCATGGTAATTTCATTTTGCCTTTATTTCATAGTATTAGGGGTGGTTTTGTTAGATCAAGTATTATTACTTACGTGCAGTTAACCGGACCTAAGTCCTATCTCCTAAGTAACGATGTCATGCTTTTATTTTGCACCTAAATTTCCGACTATGGTCAATGAATTTAATGTGACGATATAAAAAATGCTACGCCACTTTTCTCGTAGACTGCTACGAAAAACCAGGGACCGTACAACCCCGCATAAGAGTTAAGCTTTTCGAAGGGGTAAGCCGTTTATGACTATGAGGTTACCTTTATCATATGTAACCCTTTGAATGGGTTCTATACTTGAAACCCAATGAAAGGGTTACCCATTCATTATGATAACCTATATAACATAAGGGTTTTGATAGGGTTACCATATGGTTATTCAATAAACTAGTGCTAAGTAGGTGGTGGGTGGGATGGAGCGAGCACCACGCACCATCCACCATCGCTGGCGCACATTGCCCTTATTTCACTAGACATCGTAGACTTGTAGACGAAACACATGCTACCTACATTTTAGATGCCTACACAGTAAGGTGGTGTGTGTCCTGAGTTTTTGACCATTATTGTCTTGTGACCCGTGTTATCGTAGTCAATTGAATGAGCAAGGGGTAAGTAAGAATTTGGTCTGTCTTTTATTATACCTATACTAGTTTATACCCGCGACTTCGTCGGCGTAGAAGTCGAAAATGGTTCTAATAGGATTTTTTATTGGTTTTTTACGTTATTAATTTTGTTATATATCTTCTATCTATCTATAAATATAAAATGCTTTGTCCTGAATGAATGAATGACTGACTGACGGATCAACGCACAGCCTAAACCGCTGATCGTAGAGACCTGAAACTTGGAGGGTTAGTTCTTTGTATTACGTAGGCATCCGATGAGAAAGGATTTTTTTTAAATTCGGGTAGAATTCGGGGTGAAAAAGGGGGGCAAAGTTTGTATGGGACAACGTGATTCCTTGGTCCAATCTACTTCAAATTATGCAAAAACATTCTTTAACAGGATTAATGGAAGACCTGTTTCGTTTTTTGTTGAAATTCATCCCCTAACGAGGTTTAATAGGGGTAGAAAGTTATTTTGGGAGTGATTTGCTTCGAAGTTGATATAAATACTCCTTAGTGCTTTTGATTTAAATTAAATTTTATTTTGACACATGTTTGAAAAGTCAATCCGATTTTATTCAAAAAAGGTTGAACTCACATAAAGGCTTGGTGCTTGCAATGCAAATATTCTTTAAAATTGGAGTGTCTCGAAAGTCACCGTACTATATACGGTATTCAGAATCATGTACTGAATCCATGGTAGCCGGCTTCGCGTCGATGTCCCTGCCACCCCGTATATTAGTACCGCATTTGAAGGTTTCTAAGCTTTACAGAGGTATGTATTTATTCCTAGGATTCCCCTAACACCCTCAATTTACCCCTTCGTATTCAAGAGATTGCAGTTTCCCATAGTATGCTTCGCAATGACTATAAACAAAGCTCAAGGTCAAACTCTTAAGGTAGCGGGAGTAGACTTGAGAGAAAGCTGCGTCTCCCACGGCCAGTTGTATGTGGCATGCTCCAGAGTAAGCGCACAGAGTAGCCTGGTGATTTTAGCACCCGAAAGAAAAACAAAAAATATTGTTTACAAAGAAATACTGCGGTAAGTGTAGTACTTATTTCGATTTCGTTGTAAAAAGATAATACACCCGTGTAACTTTCGCCAGATCAAAGGCCGAGCTTCGTGTTCATAAAACATATCTTTTTTTTTTTTTCATGGTTATTTAACCTTTATATCCCTACACTATAATAAAGATTGTTATATTTTATAATTATTCAAACATTTTAACATAATAATTTATATGCTACTAGCTTTTGCCCGCGACTTCGTCCGCGTAGAAGTCGAAAATGGTTCTAATAGGGCTTTTTATTGGTTTTTTACGTTATTAATTTTGTTATAACATATAAATAATTATGTTAAAATGTTTGAATAATTATAAAATATATCAATCTTTATTATAGTGTAGGGATATAAAGGTTAAAAAAAAAATGTTTTTTTTTTTCTTTATTTTATGAACACGAAGCTCGGCTTTTGATTCGGCAAAAAGCTTAGAAACCTTCAAATGCGGTACTAATATGTATAGTACGGTGACTTTCGAGACATTCCAATTTTAAAGAGTATTTGCATTGCAAGCACCAAGCCTTTATGTGAGTTCAACCTTTTTTGAATAAAATCGGATTGACTTTTCAAACATGTGTCAAAATAAAATGTAATTTAAATCGTAAGCACTAAGGAGTATTGATATCAACTTCGAAGAAAATCACTCCCAAAATAACTTTCTACCCCTATTTAACCCCGTTAGGGGATGAATTTCAATAAAATACAAAACAGGTCTTCCTTTAATTCTGTTAAAGAATGTTTATGCAAAATTTGAAGTAGATTGGACCAAGTAATCACGTTGACCCATACAAAATTGGCCCACCTTTTTCACCCCTTTAGGGGTAGAATTTCGAAAAATCCTTTCTTATCGGATGCCTACGTTATACAAAGAATATACCATCCAAGTTTCAGGTCTCTACGATCAGCGGTTTAGGCTGTGCGTTGATCCGTCAGTCATTCATTCAGGACAAAGCATTTTATATGTATAGATGTATTAATAATAGCGATGTATGTAGCATCTCGTTTTGGTTTAGGCACTTTATAGATTGTTCAAAATTCTGAAATTCGACTGACTAATAATATCGCAAAAGACGTCCGGATTCAAAAAATCAAACAGCAAGAATTACAATTGTACGGTCCCTGCAAATGCCTGCAATAAAGTAATTAACAAGTACGGACATGAAAAAATCATAATAATACGTAATTTCAATATCCGGCCAGCAAAGTTAAAATGAACTCCATTTTACATGCAATAATAATCAAAGATCCCTGTTTAGAAGCCGCTCGGTAAGTAAGCACAAGGCGCCGCCGCGGCCGCTTAACACGTGCTATTCCATTTTGCAGCCTATGCCCATCATCGAGAGAACATATTACATTGCTGCGAGTCGGAATGTTACGCTATTATCGTTTAAAGAGTTGAAAGTATAACCCTTTTGAATGGCTGAAATTAAAAGCCGTTCAAAAGGGTTACCCACATCGTATGGGTTTTTGATTAACTGCTTAGAAAAACCCTATCGAAAACCCTTTCAATGGGTAACCAAAATTTGAATGGCTTAAATTAAGCCGTTCTAAAAGGTTACCCACATCGTATGGGTTTTTAACTAACTACTTAGAAAAACCCTGTGTAAAACCCTTTCAATGGGTAACCTGTTCATCATCTATCCGTAACCTGTTCATTGAGTTGAGACCATTCCAATGAGTCCAAACACGATACCTGTGCTGTAAGTTGGTAAACGAGTTGGATATCCTGCAAATTCTAGATGATGCTGCAGCATCCGTTCAAGGTTACTATGTTCTTCTAATATCAGTGAAGTAACAGAATATCAAATTTCAAATCTATCAGACCTGTGGAAGACGCTCACATACATTCATCAATTTTTAAAAGAGCTGATAATCTTCACCCGCTTAACCGATTTTGTCGATAAAAACGTGTCTAAGAACCATCTACTTTCAAATTTAAAGAAACCGCATTGAATTCCGTTCACCCGTTTATAAGCTAAGGTGCCACAGACAGACACAGGTAACCACAGAACATAATATATACTCTAGTAACGTACAAACTTATTACACCCCTCTTTTTGCGTCGGGGGTTAAAAATGGTGGGACAGTATTGTATCAATGAATTACTTGTACCTATCTATTTTTATCACATTCAATCTAGGCGTAAGTATAAGAAATGAGCATTTCTTTAAACTATAATATGTATATTTACTGACTTTCTAATTCATAATTATAGAAAACTAATTACTCCGTAAGTATTAATTTATAAGTACCTGGCTACTCCAAAATTAAGGCACTTTGCTAAACTTTGCGAAACTGGAATTATATTATGAATTATTTATGTTATCTAATTATTCAAATAAAAATATTTTTTTATGTACAGTTACACATTTTGATCGCTGAAAAGCTTTCCGGTGCTTGATTCAGGACTATGCCTGCCATCTACCGGTAAAATCCACAGTTAATTTTATTTTGTGCACAGAATTTTGTAGTATTGCAATTATTGATTTAGGTTGTATGTCTGAGGTATTGATACTGCGTGAGCAAGTGGTAGGTATTATGGTTCCCTCATTTTTTTATCACGAAATGTTTCAGATTAGCTTCTTAAATTTTTTTCGCTAATAGAAACATGACGTTTCAATTTTGGGTATGTTTGGCAACACCCTGCACTGTGTCAATCTTTGTGTTCCTTTTTACTTACAATTATTGCATCAAGTTTAATTGTTTTCTCTTTCTTCCTATTAGGAACGAAATAACGCCATCTCGCTTATTCGCAGAAGATTCTGCATTTGTGAAATCCGTAATTATTTCCATCACTTTCTATAGACGTCAATAACAATTTGTTGAAATATACACACGGTTTGTTTTAATGATTTCGGGTTAAATTACTACAGATATTAGCTATGAACTGAGTGTAAAACACTATGGAGAAACCTAGAGTATTGTCGTAAGTATAATCCTTATAGTACCTAACATAATCGATGGCCATACTTTTCAATTATGATACGTACTCGCTAAGTTTTCCAATGCGGTGTACACAGAAATCAAAACAATTCTCAGAAGTAATTACCATAATTTTCAACCATAACAATTAAAAGGTGTATAATTTAAAGATTTCAGTAGTAAGTAGACGCCAACACATTTTATTTAGCTAAGTAGTAACAACTTTATAAACATGCTAATCAGGTACTACTTCCCAGAAAATCATTTAAAAACTAACTTACTGAACTGTTAGGCTAGGACGGAATCTCCTGAACAACTTTTTAAGTCTGCGGCTGAAGACCAAATACTTTTTTTTACCTATATTCCAACAAGATATCTTAGACACATATATAAATTCATTACATCAGCCTAACAAATCAGTTCAATGATTTAATTTATTATTTAATGTCTGGTAGAAAATGCTCTATCGTTAACACAGATTTGATTAAATATCACTATCATTATTCTGAATTAATCATAACCCCCCTAGAACTTGAAGCCTTCTGTTGAACTTTCCTATTTTATTTACAATATAATGTTTATAATTTTTAGAGGTGAAGCTCTCGTAGCAAAAGGCATAACAAAGGTAGATGCATCTCTGCCAGAGGTAGGCTTGAAAGATGTCATGCCCAACGGCTCCTGGCTGGAACAGAAGCAGATCCAAGCCGCCTTAGAGGCTCGCAAGTACTTGATTGAAGTGGAGAGGATTGAGAAATGGTATGTATATTGATCAGCCTTCAAAAGAACTGATATCATCATCATATCAACAATTTCACCACAAAAATACTTGGTAGTTATCTATACATCTGCGTACAAATAAATAAATGAAATTGAAGTGTGTTTGTAATGTCAAATTATCAGCTTTTTACTAAATGCATAATATGTGAAAGTATATACAGTACTTAAGTATGGAGTTTCCTGCCCACTCTTCTCTATAGAAAACAACCAAAATTCGAACCGTGCACCTAACTTCTGACGTTTCATAAGTGCTCATGTGGGTTTATGTGAAATTAAATATTGTGATTTGATTTAATTTTATAATCAAGTTTTAACAATTTGACTGTCGGTCTGTCTGTTTGTTCTGGCTAATCTCCGAAACGACTGGACAGATTTTGACAAGATTTTATTTTAGAAAATGAATTAGGCACGCAACCGAAGCGCGGGGAGCAGTTAATCCAAAATATAACAGCAAAATGATCTCATTGCTTTTTTATCTATCTTGCCACTGCAAAGTGAAACTGCAAAGTAAACATACTTTGCAATATTCTGATAATAAAATATTTTCGTAATTTCATGGTTCAATGATAACTTTATAATCGAATCAAAAAGTGTAGACATTATTGACTTCACAAAAATTGCTATTGATAGGGATAGTCTAAAGTCAAAGCAGGTTCTGCTCTACAACCACAACTAATTGATTAACATTTGAAAATACTGTTGGAGCTGCTGAAGATTGTAAGACTATCTTTGCATTGTATCAACTCAATCTCCTTTTTATATAATTGCATAGCACAGGTGTGAGTACTGTGTACTATAGAGCTAATATTTACCGGGGTAATATGTCTTTAATTGACTTGGATGTGCCTTGTGTCTGAGAGTATGTCTTGCTCACTCAAATATATCACTGATGGTGTGGGTGACACGAGTGTTGGATCCTTAAGCTCCTTGAGCTGAATGGTGCTGATCCATTCGTCATGTTCGTGAACGGGTGCAGTTAATTGGGACTGGTAATCTCTTAGCTGCCACGTTTTATTTTGATTATTTTATTTTTATTTGCTGTACGGACGCTTTTAATGCGCTTTTGACGCGTTCTCATATAATAATTATAAATTACGCATGTAACTAATATTTTGTAACAATACATATGATTTAAAAGAGTGCCCATGGAGTTTCTTGCACGTTCTCCTCCTGCTACGCTTTGGAATGGGCAACTAGCTTCATATTTTTGACTGATCCACTCATTGACAATTCAAAGTGCCTTTATTTTTTTGGGTCAGAAATTATCAAATAACTTCTTCCGCTCTGGGTGGAGCGGGAGGGCGTGTCAGACTTTTACTGACTAAAACCCACCCGTGTTCCTTCCGTTGCCTGTGTGCCGGGGCCGCGATATCCCTTTCGGACAAACTCGCAACCCTGGCAGGCATTGGCCCTTACGGACCCCGTCAGTTGGTGCTGACATCTCTTTGAGGCGCGCGTGGAACACAACGCGCCGTCGACCCGGGCCTGGTCCTTGTCGGACGGCGAGGTACCCATTGCTCACCGTCCGCAAGCCCGCGCCTACGGTGGCCGGAAGTCGGCTCGCGACTCCCGAAGTCCCGACGCCCGGGGCGTCTCCTGCGGCGACTAGGGGCGCGAGGGCGCGAATCTTGCCTCTCCCTCGCGAGCTCCGCCTCCTCCTTCGCGAGCATTACTGCTTCGCAGAAGGAAGTGACGGCCTCCCATGCACATGCACGCGAGAGATCGCCGCCGCCGATCGCCTCCGTGAGGACACAGCGGTGCTCTGCCCAAGCAGGGAAGACCTCCACCGTATGCTCCACCGTGTCCTCCGGGCGATCCACACAGTGGTGACACCCGGGCGTTTCCTCCCGCCTTATACGGAACAGGAACCTCCCGAAACAGCCGTGTCCGGTGAGGACCTGCGTCAGGCGGAAGGTGAGGACGCCGTGGCGCCTCTCTAGCCACTCCTTAAAGAGGGGACTTATCGCCACAATTGTGGCGTGCCCAACCGCATCCAATCCTGTATCTAGTAATTGCGGAATTAAAATTGTTTATAAAAATGTATTGTAATTCCAGTGGCACACTTAGTCATGCTGAATGGCGTGATGATTTGATGCTTGCCGAAGTTACACAAAAAGCTGGTGGATATTGGCAGTACCTTGGCCACAATGTTGGCAAGACATTGTACCTTCGACCTGAAGAAGCCTTGTTTTTAATTGAAGTTGTAAGTCATTTGTAATAAGTTAAATATAGACATGCAATGTCATTTATAAGCTGCTTCCATAGCAATTAAATTACCTTATTTATATCATAAATATTCACTGCTTAATGCCACTTTTCCACCAAAAACGTAACCAGAATTAACATTATCAAAATAAAATCAATTCAACATTGAAGTAAAAAATCATTGTTCTCTTTTCAGAACTGTCTGCTACTAAAACACAATGAGGTCACAGTGTCATTACAAAAAGCTTACTCCTTACTACTTAGCTCATCAACAACAATGATACAATACAAGGTGTATGCATCACTCAGTAGACTGGGCTACAGAGTATTTAGACATACAGGCCCAAAAGTTAATGATGAGAAAATAAGTTCTAACCAAAAAGTTAATAAAGTTGAATTGAATGTTGATCCACCAACAATTAGCATGGATGAAGAATCTAAACATGTTGATTCACCTACAGTTTATACTAATAAATCAGAATGTGTTGATTCACCACTAGTTAGTACAGTAAATGAATCTGAAAATGTTGATTCCCCAATAGTCATTATAGAAAAAGAATCTGAGAATGTTGGTTTACCTATAGTTTCCACACTCAATAATTCTGAAAATGTTGGTTCACTAATAGAGACTGTAGTAAAGGAATCAGAAAATGAAGATTCTTCAGTAGTCAACACAACTGTTGAGCCTGAGAAAGCTGAACCTGGTGAACCAATAGATAACACCATCAGTTCAGATTCCAAGAGTGACAGTACCCCAATAGTTGATACAGTTCCTGATTCTGAAATTGTTGAAACTACAAAAGATAACGACAATGCTGAAAAATCTGAAAATCTTAAGTCACCAATAGAATCACAAGCTAATAAATTGAGTGAAAACGAACAAGAACAAATTAATTATCAAGAAGTTAAAGGCAGTGAAACAAATGGGAATATTGTTGAAATGTGTGAGGTTAAAGTTAAAGATAGTGAAGCAATGACTGAGCAATTCGAAGGTGAAACTAGTGTAGCTAAAGAGAATGAATCTCCAAATATAATGGAAGTTGATGACACTGAATTAAAGACAGCAGATAATAAAATGGAAATTGAGACTATCCAAGAAGTATCATCTACAATGATAGAAATAAACAAAAATGTTGAAAATAAAATACATACTATGGAGATATGTACCGAAACTCAAGAAGCTATAGGTACTATTATGTGTCTAGTATTTTTTTAATATCTTAATTTCTTTGAAAAACTACAGTACTCAATAGACCGTTATGTTATTTTCAGGTAGTGCTTTAACTCAAGAAATTGATGATGAATCTAAGAATGTTGAAGCTACCCTAGATGAGGAACCAAGTAGCATGATAACATCTGATGTTCCAATTGATCTTGGTAATTATCTCATATAATTATTTATTGCATACAAATTCTTGATAAATGCACAGCCTACCACTATGAGGGTTTTTATGAAAATTCACGCCATCGGTTGGTTCCACTTCCATTTCGACAATGAATATAAAAATATGATGACGTTTATCATTCAGTCACGATTAACGAAAATATAGGCGCTTTGACACTTGGCAGGTGGGCCTGACGTCTCAGTGGTGCCATTTAGTGAATGTCATTTCAGAAAACCCACATTATACCTACTATACTGGTAATAGTACTATGGAAAAAGATAATGAGCCAAAGAGGTTTCCTCCACAAGACTGCACCACGAATTTGCTATATCAGTCTATCTCTAGTACATTTACTATGAAGTCGTGTGCGATTTAGGTGTGGCATTGAAAGTCCTGAGTCACAACCTCACAGGTTGCGCATCAAGACAATCCTGTGTTTTCAGCTTAAGTTCCAGGAGCCCGCCAATGAATATGCTTGATATATTTAAGCTCGCTAAAGTCCCCGTGACGAGAAGCTATAAATTTTGTAAACAAAGAACTTCTACTAAGTTACGTAGTGAAACAAATAATACCAAATTTATTCAACTCAAAGTAACATACGTGTAATACGAAACTAACGAGTAATTTCAGCGATATAAAGCGCTGTCGTGTTGTGGTACTGAACGCGTTTGAGTTCCAGTCAAACAAAATATTAGACGACAGCGCTTTATATCGCTAAAATATAACCCGACCAATTGAAATTGCTTGTTAGTTTCGTTTTACACATATGTTACTTTGAGTTGATTGAATTTGGTATTAATTGTTGCTATGTAACTTAGTAGCAGTTCTTTATTTACAAAATCATGGTATAATAATATACTTCGCCAGGTATGGCATTCCGAAACACAGTGGTCACGTGGGCAACACAAGTCTACGTCATCACATCTGTGTTACCAGAAGTTTGTAATAATAACTCCCCAACCATCTTTATTATCTGAATGAATCTGATGAATCCGATAAAACAATGAGGTTTTAATTAACAATTACGTTGGTTTATGTTTAAATTGAATTGTTTCGTTTGATTAGACACACGAAACGACAATTTAAAAGCTTTGGTTTCTGAAAATTAATCGTGTTTTGTTGCAATAGAGTGGCAACTGGATAGTAACGTAAGCATGTGTTAGTCCCGGAATGCCAGACCTTGTTTTATTAGACCATGTACAAAATTGATAGCTTCTCGTGATGGGGACTTTAGCTAAATTTCAATACCTCCACTTTATCCTTTTTAAATTTCTAGTTTAAAGTGTAGCTTTGAAAACGAATCGTCCTACAATAACAATGCTTCTGATGTTTCAGTGGAAGTCGTTCATACAAATGAAGACGCTGTTTCTACCACTAATTCAGAAATCGAGAGAATGGATACTGGTAATAATTACCATATTTTACAAGATAGAATAGACGACTTACATTTAGTAACCTAATCCGCTTAACTGTTCTTAAGGAGTCATAAAGAACCTTGTAAGAAATCGACATGTGTTTCACCTCTCAACTAGCCATCCTCAGGATGACGATTGACTTGTTGTGAACCCGGCCAGGACGTGTTGCCACGTCCAGCGTCGAGAGCAGTGTGACCCACATCGCCCGACAAACCCTATTTCATTCCAAAATTCGATGCCCAAAACTAAGAAAGTGTATTATCACATGGGTTTTTTTTTTCACAGGCACCCAGACTATTGAAGATAGCACAAAATGTTTAGAAGATATACCAATCAATAATTATCCGCCTGACTCAGAGATTTGCACATTAACAGAAAATATACCACTAAAAGTTTACTGTAGTAAGGATTACGATGCGAACGATTCATACAATTATTTGGGCAAAATAGAGAAACTTACGAAGAGGCAGCTGAAACCCAGTGACTCAAAAACTATGGAGACATATTTTAAAAATATTCCTGATTTTTCAAAAGAACGCTTAGTCACCGTAAATGTACCAGAACAACAATTCATACCGAAAAATATATTTGTCAATAAATCGACCTACACGTTGAACTTGCAAAATATTAAAATGAGATCCATCCGGTCTGCCTCATCTGAGTCACCAGCTTACACAAGTTCTGATGAAGTCAATGGGACTAACATCAGAAGAATTAGAAGTAGCTCGGAAGTACTCGGCACCGAATTAACTCAGAATCCTAACTTCTTCCCGTATGGAAGGTTTCCAAGGTATCACCATTTCAGACCTTACGGATTTTGTCGGCCGCAAAATAATCTTAATTTTTATCAATTGATGTTTTTCCAAACCCGTATTCAGTACCATCAGAGGCCACATCCGTCGTTAAGACCGTCTTGTTTTAGTATGAATCCAAGTAATCTCAACATAACTAATACTGCTAGAAAAAGAATGAGAAGTGGAAAATCTGCCCATTTTCAAGGCATAAAGAATTTAGCAGTTCGATTGAAACAAAGTCTTATCTCTGGTAATACTGATATGAGGAATCTTGAAACCCTGCATAGTCTACTACACTCATACAATTTGAGGTATAAAACTAGGTTAAGACTAACTGAAAATTTCGATGTGGTTAATGAAGAAAAGATTGTAGAAACCATAGATTTGGATGATGATGAAGAATGTAAAAGTAAAAAACCGAGACTAGAAAAAGACGATGATGACAAGTTTGATGAAAATCTGTATAGATTAAGACAATTAGCATTGAGATTAAGAGATCTCGAAACTAAGGATAAAGCTACGGCTAGTCATAGAAGAGCTTTCTCAAAGGCAATCAAAACGTTCAATAAATCTTATAATGCCGATATTTATTTGGACGATGTTAATTACGAAGTCATTGACAGACGATGTATAACACTCGACTCTAGTTCAGAATCTGATTGTGTTGTAGAAGAACAACCGCAAGTTCGTTCAAAAAAATTGAGGAATCCATTCAATATTCTAAAACGTCGGAAAGAGAGACTGCAGTCTCTTAACAATCCAGGCACAAGCAAAGACGATAATTCTGCCGATACCATTAAATCCGATCCTGGCCCCGCAAATGCTGTCGAAGACAATAATAAATATAGTGAACATATAAATAAAACTTTCAATGAAACTTGGTTGCCGAATGAAAAGGACTTTGGAAGAGCTGAAATTGTTTCTAAACGGTTAATGAACTCTCGCCTTGAGTTTAGTAATAAAGAGCAATTTCTCTTTGAGTACATGAAGGACCAATTCCAGCAGTATCAAAATTGGTTGGAAGCAAAAATATCTTTTATAAGGTATTTAGAAGAAACAAATATTGCATTTAAAAATGAGAAGGCACGAATTCTAGCTGACGCTGAACTGTGTAACTCTGGATTAAAACCACTAATCGATTTTGAAGATAGCTCTGATATGCCTTCCGTGTTAGAAAAGTTAAGAATCATAGAGAACAATAAAGAAATCGATACTGAAACTAGTCTGAGAATAGATTTCGATGTGTACAATAGAAATGTACAAAACTTTAGGAAAAGGAATCCGCCGAAACCGCATTTCAGAATTATTTGCATAGAGTAAGTTGAGTAAATTTCTGCATATTGATCTTCTGTAGTTTTTTATGTGAATGTTGCATATTACTGGCAGTATCTTAAAATCACTTTCTGAAGTTATCTTGGTCATTACTGACATCGGTGAAGGAAAAACATCTCATCATAATTTTTCCTTCACCTAATTACGTAACCATTTTCGTAAACGATTACGACAAATCTTTTTGACAGTTCAACAACATTCATTGCGTTATTTACGTTGTTGTCCGGTTTTTTTTGTTGAACTTATGAAACAATCAATCAGATTCAAAACGATTCAGATTCTGAGTGATCGTGTATTACGCAATTAGGGTTGTGGACTTATTTATTTATATAACAATTGCTTGCTACACTTGCAGTAAACACCAAATCGCGCAGCAAGCCAACATAACATTTAATCTAATCACTTCATGCTAAAATTACATATAGATTTACTGCTATACATAAATATGTCAACATCTGGCTCCAGAGCAATCAGGGCGTTTAGCATTTTGGTCGCCTGGGTTGTGGGAGCATAGTTAATATAAGGCTGAAATCGCCAACCCGTCTTGAGCAAGCGTGGTGATCAATGCTCGTGCCTTCTCTGTATGAGGAGAGTCCTTTGCTCTGCAGTGGGACAATAATAGGCTGTATTATCAAGAGTAGTTACAATTTCTTATAATATTGTTTATCTATTTCAGTGAATCATCAGGGGTCCCATCGTCAGCGCATGTGATGTCTCTACATTCAAAATACGAGGATAATGTACCAATCGTCTTTGCTTTAGTCAGCACCGCATCCATTTCCTACTTACAAATTAATCCCATTGACTTGCCGATTTATGTTCCAAATAGTGATGTATAAGATATTTAATGGTAAGTCCAATGTATATTTTGTACAAAATATTATGTTAACAAAATGTAAGAACTAAAATATTCTTAAGATATTTAATTATTTCTTTCAAGTCTTTTGGTGTGATTGTTTTTATAAATTGAGTCTATGCTTCCTAAACTGAATAAATGTTTAATTACTTTTATTAAGACTGTTAATATGCCAAGGCAATGATGTGTGATGTAGAAAGCTTATAAGTTTACGACAATAAGAACAATATTACTTACACAGATTTCAACTTTATCCCACATGAAATAAGGTTGCCAATTTACTTGAGGTCACCGCAACATGTCTCTTTCTTCCATACTTCTCTATTAGTTGTCATCTCGGTAGTCCCCCCCTTTTTTATCATATCATCTTCCACACATTCCATCCATCGTTTCTTTGGTCTTCCCCTACTCTTGTAGCCATCGACAGTCATACTCAAAACTTTCCCCACGACATGTCCCTCATTCCTCCGCATCACAAGCCCATACCATGACAACCGATTTCCGCACAACTTTTCGGTCACCGGTGCCACTCCAACATTCTCATCTCAACTGCATGCAATTGCCTTTCATTTATCCCTTTTGTGGACCAACATTCTGATCCATACAAGACAGCAGGTCTAACCATTGTTTTATATATATTTTCCCCGGGAGTCGCAGATTGTTCCCGTGACCTGCTGCCATTTCACCCATCCATTTTTATTCATTGTAGGTAATATAAATTGAACTATGTTTTATAGGGAACTAGCTTTACCCGCCCCGAATTCGCACGGGTAGCTTTAAACCCTACCTACTCTACCCTACCTACCCTAATTTTTCAAAATCAGCTAAACCGGCCCAGCCGTTCTTGAGTTATAAAATTACAACGAAAAGTGGCATTGATTTTTATAGATATAGATAAGGTTTCTTATGCCAAAGCTGGAAGCATGTTCACTCTAGCTGATATTTATATTTTTTTATTCCGCGCTGATTAAATTCTAGCGCTGTCTTTTTGTAGGATTCAACTTAGTTTCAAACTTAAAAAATATTGTTGCGAAAAGTATCAATTTTTTTAAATGATGACCACCATACATTTATCGGATTATCACACTTGTCACATACAAATGCAGGTATTCAGCTCGCTTATAGACAAGTATGTGTCATAAATTGATTAATAAACAAATATTTAATGTTATAATTAAAACACCAGTTAATTGTTGTATGTGTATTTTATTTAAATAACTTTAAAACAGCCTTATTATGATATATTTCGCTATCTATTCTACTAAGCGGCTACATGGCACAAGTGATTCGGAGGGCTCAGTGCAAATATACCTAATATTAAACACTACATTGCATTAATTATGTAGACTTCTCTCTACTCTTTAAATAGTATTAATTTCAATACAAATATTATTTTAAAAAGTTTCCTAAATACATATTTTGAAGTACCTAATCGGTTTTGACAATCGAAACTCGTTTTATTTTAGTTTTATGTAGTAGTAAAACGTATTTTTAAAGCGGAATGTAAAAAAATACGCGTCAAGTACAACACCTCTTCCTCTCGTGAAATCGGTTAAAAAAGAAACAGAATCAATGTTTCCTATTATTAATGTGCTGTGTATTGTGTAAATAATTTGTTTGATCCTAAATAAATAAATAAATAAATCATTCATTTGTGGCGGCATCTATATCGCCACATTCGAACTACACATCAAAGACCTGACGTCACACAAATCCTGCATCGCGCAAGCACAGTTTACCGCGCAATCAACATATATAATATATAATTTCCCGACATCAATCGTTGGGCAGTTGCCCGCCAGACACGACACCCGTCTGGTCGAAGGATCCTCCCTTTTCTATGGGGGATGAGTGAACTTTACACCCTGTTCCTCATACCTCTATAAATTAATAGGTATATTACAGAAATAATTCGGAAACCAAGTTTGTACACGACTTACGGTAGAGAGAAGGCTATATAAAGGCTTTTGTATACAAAATTGTATCTAGTGTATGTAAATTATCTACCTACGTTATATGGCACATTATTCTATACTCTATCTCTCGTTCGTTCATAGTACACAACCTTCGTGTTCATATCATTAATGGCAAGACTTTCAATAATTGGAGGATTTACAAAATAGTATTTTTTATTTTCAAACATATTTATGGTTATGCGAAATTACAGGATTTAATATACATATTATTCTTGTTTTCTGGAGTGGAAAGAACGGACTCCAAAATCGAGTCACCCTGCAATTTTTTTGTAAAGCGTCTGTAACTTTTTGAATGGTCGTGAATTCGGAACAATTATTACACCAAAATGACGGCCAGTATGTCGGCTTCAAACCTACATAAAAACGTTTTCTTTGACACAATCATTATTTTGATGTTTCAGGCCTTTATATCTAAAGTGGAAATGCACGGTGGCTCAATTTAAGAGTCCGGGAGTGTATATTACAAGTCCTGGATGCAAATGATTTTAATTGGCCTGACCAATTTTAGGCATTGTTATTAATTAGTTAGCTCATAGTTTTCTGCTCACATATGAGCTATCCGATCTGTTACTCAATCCTGCAGTTTCCAGCTAGTAAATTGTTAGTTTAGCGGTAAATATGACTTTGTCATACATACTCCACTCTCATAATGAGCTTCTAATTTCCAAATTGTCTCATCTATCCAACATGAAACGCCTAGAATTTTCCCCCTAAATAAGCACGCTAATTATTATACATAATGATATATTTAACTTCATAATCGTATAAATTATGAAGCGATCATAAATGATATCAAATGGAACACTTTAGTAAGGAATGCCAACTAGGAACTAAGAAGCAACTACCTGCATAAATACAGCTCGAATAAAATTTCTTAACTTATAGAACTCTGGTAACTTTAGTGGAATGGATTAGATTTGGTTATTTTTAAACATTTTTTTTTTAAATTAATCATAAGTGTCATTACTTTTGAATACATTACAAACATAACAATTTAATGTAACATAATACTTAGTAAAATTAACTATATCACATAGTTGGATCAATAGGAAGTAGGAAGTTACTAGGTAAGTAAATAGAGATAAAATTACAATTAATTTGAGAATATAGAGCGCAAAAATATAAATAGTAAGTAGTTATTATAATATTACCGCGCAAATAGTCAAAATTATGCTTACTAAATTATCTTATATTGATATTGCCTGAGATTTAGATATATTATAGGGCATTTTACTCACAACTTTATTTAGCACGCAGTACAGTCCATAATCGTACAAAATACTGTCCTCAAACCGTATACCAAAAATTCAAAATCACAACGATTCAAGGCCATCCGAAGTTCATTCCAGCCAACTGGTAAAATCTCTCATTGAATGGCCTGTAGAAATCTCTCAGTCTTGCTAAAGTTCTAGGATCTATGTGTGGGTGGCTCCGGCCTTTAGTCTTGCCTAGACAGTGTGGCGTAGACCGACTTTCAGACTTCAGGAGGCAAGGGAAACCTTTAGTAGAATTGAAGTAGAAATGCTTCTCTGTTATCACCAGTTTCAGGTCAAGAAATTCCTGTAAGAAAATAGAGATCTTCATTATAGCTCAGTCAAAATAAAGAGCGAGGTTTCTATGGGAAAGCACCTTAACCTATGACCTATATGACCCAGCTGAATATAAGCCTCTACAGTCTACTATGTTAGATTAAGACATTCGAGGTAATACCAAGCTGCAACATAATATCCAGCTCTAATTTTTGTACGTATAATCTGCTCGAGGCTTAAAATTCAACTAAAAGTGAATTGAAATTCTGTTTATCTTTCGGTCAATATTTTAAAACTACATAGATGGTGCCGGCATTTCCTTGCTGATGAAGAATTGCTGAAACAAACTCTTAGGTCATGGTCTCTTTTAAAGTAAGTACTTGTCTGAAAGCCACTAAGACCATACCTGTACTCTAGCCATCTCAGCAGCAGGATCAGCGACAAGCCTCTCCCCGCTGATCAGCAGTAACCTTTGCCTCGGGAACCGCCTCAGCCATCGTCTTAACGGTCTCGCGTACACGCCCAGCCGGACAGGCGGCCATGACGCATCCACCACTGAGGGAGCGCCACCCCAACCAGCTGAACTGTTCACTAGGGCCAAGTCTTCGAAACGAGGGAGGGCTGGTCTTTTACTGGAACGGAAGGTGCATAAAATAAGGTCCGGGGCAGTTTTGCCAATATTCGATTTTAAATGCAATTTTCGCCACGTCAAACAGGTGCAGACAGGTGGTGAACTGTCTGCGGACTGCGAATGTGGACAAATAGTAAGTAGTATATTTATGGAGGTTTTCAAAACAATGCGGGCTGCGGGCTTCCGCACCAGGCCGCACTGCGGTTGTCCTCATGATACTTCCAAATTGCACGCTGTAATTACCAGCCAGGATAAAAGGAGGTTTTACACCCAGTAACTTTCAAGGCATCAGTCTGTACGTCTAGTACCTTAAATAATTAAATCTTATTTTAGAATATACTATAGTAGGTGCTTACTAATTGCAATGGTTCGACTGTTCCGAAAAAAATTCAGAAAAAAAAAAAGAACTAAGAATAAATAAAATTATTTTATGTAAGGTCACCAGAATTACCTGGCAGACTGCGTATAGTCGCTGATGGCTCTAGTGACCGGATCCCGCACGACTGCTAACAGTTTCACGCTAGGATTCATGGAATACACACGTCTTGGGGCCGACCTCGTCACCCAGTATGAAGGGGTCTTCTCCATCGTAATCTGGCCCTCAAGTGTCGGTGGCATTTTATCCCTGAAAGTTAATAACGACCCCGATTTAGGTGGATAAATACGTGCTGTTGCCCGCTCTATGCGAAATATTTTTGGTGTGCTCTCAATAGATATTTTAGGTATTATTATGAGTTTATTATTTCCATGAATTCATTACAATTCATCAAACTGCTTGCGCTGTTTTTCTTAATAAATGCTGGTATTAAGATTTTACGCATACCTTGATGTACCTTATCTTATCTTGGCGAATATACATTACTTAAACTATAATAATAATATAAAAATATAATAAATAACCGTTGGCACAGTCAGCAACAAAAGTCGATTCACACTATCCTACTTTCTACTATAATATTATAAATGTGAAAGTTTGTATGTTTGTTACTCAATCACGCAAAAACGACTGAACGGATTTAGATATAATTTGGCGCACAGATAGTTTATAACCTGGATTAACACATAAATTACTTTTTATCCCGGTAGTACATTCCCGTGGTATAATTTCCAACCTCCACGCGGGCGAAGCCGCGGGAGAAAACTAGTATTTTATATAATTATCTACATTGATACAAAATTATTCGATACATTTTTTTTCTGCATTTCATGTAGATATCATCTAATAGATTTTTAACCGACTTCCAAAAGGAGGAGGTTATCAATTTGATTGTTTAAGTATATTTTTTTATGTATTTTCGGGCATCACTCCGTCATTTATAGACGGATTTGCAATTTTTTTTTTTTTTTGAAAGGGTGTACTTTCGAGATGATTCCATTGTCATAAGGTCAGGATCTGATGATGAGATCCTGGAGAAATCAAGGGAACTCTTCAAATATTATAGGCACACCGATAGCGATTTGGGTATTTTTTATAATAACACGTGCAGTTGCTCTTGAAAAGCACCATTTGGTGAAGTGGAACTGATGATGAAGACCACAGATGGCTACCGGAACTACTCAATAATAAGTATTTCACGTGTTGTGATTCGGTTACATTAATATGAATACCAAGCTATTTATGCTCGTCACAATGTATATGGACAAGTGGAGCTGATGGTGAAGAAGCAGGAGAACTCCTCAACGATTAACGTCCCTGCTTCGGGAATAACAATATTTTGTAAAAGGTGATGAGTAGTCAACATTAGGCAATTGTAACTTAGATAAATTACAAACTGACCCACTAAAAAGCGGAAAATAAAAACTTTTTTAGAAGTCGGTGTCTTTGGTTTTGAATTTTCGTTATTTGCCACCGACTTCTGAAATTTAAGTTATTTTTCACTATGTAGTGTTTTTTTTGGAAGTCGGTTGTGTTTTTTTGTAAAAAAGTTTTTTTAATAAAAATTGTCATAAAATTTAATTTTAAATTCTGATGTGTTAATCGACTTTTAATGTTCCTGACCCTACTTCCTACCTAATAAATAAATATCTTACCTGTACCATTCGAAGCCTTTGTGATAGAATTTATCGAAGAAGTGAACCTCTGACCCAGCAGCTCTGACATCTGGGTGTAATCTGAAGTTGCAAAACAAAATAATGATCACGATTCATGACATTTACGATTAGATAATTATGTTGTGGCCATCTTCCTCCATCGTCACTGAAAAATGTAGTGTTTGATTTTATGAAATGCTAAGATCTAGCCACGACATATATATAGGTATACTATAATAATGTTGGTTGGGTAGAACTCCAACAAACGCATACCTAGGTACTAAGTATATCTAGCGTCTAGTAGGTAGGTAAACATGACAAATTAGAGACGAAATAATTAAATTATTGCCATTTCCATTTCTGCCAGTGCACAGTGCTACAATTTTCTCTCAAAGTATAGATTTATTATATTTTATGTTCTTGGTTTGAATAATGTAACGTTTGTGTTAAAATTAGTTTCCAAAACCCAAACGTTTCATTACTTACATAGGTAGATGTTGTACTATGAGGTTCAACTTTTCTGCAAAACTCGACAAAATAACTTCTATTTCTGTATGAATGGACTAAAGAAAACCGAACCTATCCGAGGCGGCTTGCTACAATTTTCGAGCTCGCTTCGTTCGCTCTTTCATTCTACAACTTTTCTGTATAAGTCGGCAAAGTAACTCCTTTTTCTGTATGAATGGTCAAAAGAAAAATGTAACGGATCCGAGATTGTACAACATTTTTCGAGCTCGCTTTGCTCGCTTACATAAGGCATTCTCATAATTCTTGAGTTTTTCTGCAAAACTCGACAAAATAACTTCTATTTCTGTATGAATGGACTAAAGAAAAGAAAACCGAACCTATCCGAGGCGGCTTGCTACAATTTTCGAGCTCGCTTCGTTCGCTCTTTCATTCTACAACTTTTCTGCATAAGTCGAAAAAGTAACCTCTTTTTTCTGTATGAATGGTCAAGAGAAAAATGTAACGGATCCGAAATTGTACAACATTTTTCGAGCTCGCTTTGCTCGCTTACATAAGGCACTCTCATAATTCTTGAGTTTTTCTGCAAAACTCGACAAAATAACTTCTATTTCTGTTTGAATGATCAAAAAAAAATCTAACCTATCCAAATGGGAGTGCAATCATTTTCTACCTCACTTTCACTCGCTTTACATTCTTATGCTTTTCTGCTTATGTCGACAAAGTAACTCAGGGGCGTAGTGATTTTAAAAGTTAGGGGGGCGCGTATGTTAAACGCGGTTGGGAACCCCTGGTTTAGATAGAGGACGCGCCATGTAAAAGTCACACTACATAAATCTCATCATAAAAACCTACCTCAAAAACTCCAGTAATGCTCTCGTCCCACATTTCTTGACGCCTATGATAAGTGCGTCGGGTAGTCTCTTCACTGGAACTTGGTTCTGCTTCAATCGCCTGTACTCGTAGTTCTCGGCTACGTTGAATCCTAGGAGCGAAGCGAAGCGCACGCTTGCTGCTCTGTACTTCGAAATATGTTGCTTCAAAAGTATGTATTTTATTGTAAACTGAAAGAAAATACAGGTTTTCTGGTAAGTAAAAAGAAAACCTAGCGGTAGCGGAGTTTTCCAAAGAAAATCTACTTTTTACAATTTTTTTTTGTATTTACATGATTTATCGTAGGTATTATTGAAACGTAGGTAAGTATCTCTTTTTAATTTAATTATAGGTAAAAGTAAAAAAACTTTGATGTGCTAAAATTACCACTCACCTTGTTTTCGTCAACTAAACAAGAATTCAAAGCATAAAATAAATATAGTAGAAATAATAATATGAAACAAATAAACATAGTTCGCTTTGATAGCACTGGTACCCATCTCATTGCTATTCTTCGGATTCATTTGTGTGCTTTGTTTTTCCTTTCGTCAATAAACGAAATTCACTTCACTCAACATTCTACACGAATATTTTCAATAAAAAAACTAAACTACATATTATAATATTTAACTCTCTCCTTTATCATGTTTCCAAGTTAATTGATATGCATAGTACTGCAGAGTTCACACTGAACAAGCAGTGTTTATGAACGATCGATGTAATTTTCTTCCGATGCGCACAATCGCTGTCGAATCGACACGGAGTCGGACGGAAAATCGCATTTTGCGTGAAGGTAATTTGCCGCGCCGCGTCTCATCCCCCCGCCATCAACGTATTTCCGGTTTTTCCGCTATCAAAAACATTTTCAATGTTGGTACTGAAAGAAAAAAAAGTTAAAGTTGTTTTTTTTTTTTGGTTTGGCTTCGCACGGTTTGTGCATTAGCCAATGTCATGTTTTTAAAGTTAAAGTTAGTTGTGAAGTTTAGTAGTTAGGTTCTGAAAATATAAAGTTCTTTTAAGTAAACTGTGCCTGTGATTGTTAAAGATTTCAATGAATTATTAATTTGAAGTTTTCAGTAGCTATCAGTTTAAATTTCAAAAATGTTTTCCCATTTGTTCATGTTCCGGAGCACAAACCACGGAACAAAACAATATTTTAAGCATAAAAATGTGTAAATATTTAGAAGTACACTAATAATTGTATTTATGCATTGGACTAATTATTTGTAAATAAATCATGATTTTGCTTTGTCTTATACATAATTATGACAAGCATGCAGTTTAGACAAGATGCACAGAGCACTCTATTTTATACTAGGCTCATACTACTGGATTTCAGTATGTTATAAAGTACTCTGTGCTACGGGACATCGAAGTTTAATTATTATTATACCATGGTTACCATGCTACTGGACAAGATGAAGATGGCAACATCGCTACATTCGCTCCGCCAGAACATGCAGTGTGACCAGATTTAGCAGAATTAGATTCCCAATTTAGGGCTTATCAGATTGTGTCGCAGTATAGAAAAGATAGCAGTTTTTGGCAGAATCTTATAAAACCTCCGCAGGCAATTAGCAGGATTAGACATTGGTGCCGATTCTCTTGTCACAAATGCCTCTAAACTAGACTAAAAATCACTAAAACTAAGTTTAATCCTGTCAAACGACGATTTCTCATTCTGAAATAGACTAAAGTGACACAATTTAACTATATTTTAGTTTGACAGCACTAAGATAGTACTGAGTTTTTAGTTTAGTGAAAATGGCAATTTTGCTATTCTGAATTTGACATTTTTCACCTAAAATTTTAATTGTAAAATACCAAACCAGACTAATTCTGACAATTTTTTATCGCGATTAAAAAGGTGTGGGATAAGATAAGTTGTCATGAACTAAAATTCACACCAACATGTCGACTTCACGTGCAAAAACAGTACTGTATTTATTTTTTCTTTTGCATATCTCGAAAATGGTGCGTCCTATCGCAAAAATAATGAAAATTTCGACCCTCTTTATGAAACCCATAAACCCCTAAACCTGAACATGAAGGTAATCTTTTTTCATGTTTTCCATACAAAAAATGAAAAATTCCATATAAAACACGTCGAGCCGGCACACCCTGCGCGCTTGCGGCTCTAAAAAAAACCGCGGGTACCACGTGGATTCGCGATTGTCAAATTCTATTTTAGTTGTGTCAAAATTATTTTTTAGTTTAGAGAATTTTATTTGCAGAATAGCTCTAAGATTCTCATAGCCTAAAGTAAGAAATTTTAGTGATAGTTTAGTTCGGTGTACAAGAGAATCGGCACCATTGACAAATTACCTGTCCCTTGGGTAGTTGTGCTATAAATATTTAAAGAAGTCCAATTTTTCTTACTCCACTCTCAAACACAATCGCCCTCAAGTACATTAGGGAATTCCCTGTAAATGTATATTTTCTTTCGAGTTGTGTGTAGAGTACATTTTCTGCGTAAAGAAAATATGCCCAGAATTATCGTTCTGAGTGGGACAAGTATCCAATGTTCATCTTCGTTAGTGCGTTTTTATACACTGTAGCAAAAAAAAAACTGCCACATCCAATACAAATGTCACCCGGGAGTCGAACCCGGGACGACATAGGTTTTAATAAAACGAAGTATCAGGTAAAAACACAAAGTAATGGATGTGGATGGATGTATGGATTAATTATGTAAAAAATAAACAAGTAAAAATAATGCAAGTATTATAAATAATGTAGCCGTCGGGGTGTGTTAAAAAACTTATGATTGAAGCGCTAGATGTATATTGACTTATTCGTATCTTTCTCGGAAAAGAACGTTAGGCCCATTGGTATACGTGAATGAACTCGGTTATTTAAGCACGACTAGGATGAACGTGCGATGGTCACCGGTCCTTAGAGCCCCCATCTATATCCGCGCTTAACGCCGTAATTGAAATTCGACCCAATGAACCCACGACCTTACATTTACATGGCAAAAGAAACCAAAACTTGACTATTAATTACGACGAAAAACAATTTAGCTAGTGGTAATACAAAAGCTGATATAAAATTAAAGAAAAACTGATATGTTGTGGAACCGCTTGTGGGTTGCCTGCACCAGGGCGAGGCGACGCACTGCTGGCAGACGCTGGTAGATGCCTGCTCCAGGTGGCAAGGCGATGCGCCACTGGTAGATGCTGGGAGGCGCTCACTGTTGTCGCCGTCTTGGGAGCGTCCGCAGGACCGCCTGCTTCGCCACAGAAGCGCCGGAACGCTGTAGTCGGTTCCGCGCGGACAGCGATAGGGCAGGGCCTGGCAATGCGAAGAGCCCAGCGATGCAGCCGTAGCCGAAAGGTAGGGCCGAAATCGGCCTTTTCTATCTGGATCCGAAATAAACACTATTTTAGACCCGAAAGAAAGGCAAAATTATGTAGGGGGCTGGGTGACAGACGGACAACTAGAATACTCACGTGCTGATACGGAGAATACCGTATGTCAGAAAATATCCCGGATAGGTCTGTGAGAAGGGCCTTAACTAATACTGCGATGGCTAGAACGTCCCTGTTCACAAGAAAAAAATCACAATAGAAAATTTTTGTTCATACACTTCAAACAAAACTGAATAATTTATATTTTTGCTACCGAATTATATAACATATTATAAAACACCTTACATATTATAAAACAAAGTCCCCCGCCGCGTCAGTCTGTCTGTCTGAACGCGACAAACTCAAAAACTACTGAACGGATTTTCAAACGGTTTTCACCAATTGGACGGAGTGGTTCATGCGGAAGGATAAAGTATATAATTAATTATGGTTTTATTGTGTAATTTGGCTGAAATATGACGATTATTGTTGAAGATGAAAAAAATCATGGCAGTTCAACTTCTGTCCTAGCTCTAAGAGCTCGTGGTTAGCCCCCTGGCGTGGGCCGCCCATAACAGATACATAAAAATTATGATTTACAGAATGGTTCTTCTTAAAAAGTTCAACAAAAAAGTCCGCGATGGCTTATGTCTATCTTCTAAGGATGACCATTATTTCTCCTTTTAATTATAATTATATTTCAGAATTTGATAAAAAAAATCATTTCGGTTTAGTATTGCTGCATCTGCCTTTAAAAAAAAAACTACAATGTCAAATTATGACTTCATTCATGGGCAAAATTTTGGCACAAATTACAAAAAAAAAATAGCAGCATTTAGGCGAGCATCTGGCATAATTTTCAATTTAAATCTGGTCACAGAATGAGAGTTGAAAATTCTTTTGTTTTTGTTTCATGCAACAATGCAACAGGAGTTTTAGGAGTACCAACATAAAGATATTTAAAACCAGTTGACAGGCGACAGCTAAGCTTAATTAGAAATTTGATCGCGTTGAACTTTGAAGCTGTGAAATAAATTAAAATGACAGTCCAACAGATTAACTCGAATATTTCTGACGACTCAGATGATATGGTTAGTTTACCATCCGAAGAGGAAATTTACAGGCGAAAATACCAACTGTTGTTGGAGCGATGTGAAGTCTTACAACAGGATAACGAAAGAATTATCAATAGGTTTGTGTTTTCAGCTTGTTTTTCTGTTGCTAATCGGTACTTGTGAATGAGCTAGCGTCTTATATTGTTACAGAATACATGAAGCTAAGAAAATAACCAAGCGTTATCGGAAAGACATTAAATTGTTGGTGGACAGATTAGATAGGCATGGCGATCAGTTCAGAACTGCATGTTTGGAGGTTGAAACGAAACCCGAGGTGATAGTACGACCACCCCGCGCGGGAGGGAAAACACAAGCTGTGTCCAAACAAGCAGACAAACAGAATGCGAGTGGTGTCAAGAAACCTGGACCTAAAAGGAAAAGCAAAGCAGATAAGGTACTACTGAATGTATTTTTACAAACCAAAGCCTTTGTGAATGTAACATACCATTCTTACTATTTAGGGTTCTGAAGCACAGGTGGCCAAAATGGAACCCATTTAACTTCATCATGTTTCTAGATGGCACACAATCATTGTTTTTACAGACATTATGAAATCGTGAAAAAGCATTGTACCACTACAGGGTTAAGGCCTCCCTCTCTAGCTCTTCCTTTTCCTCACAATTCTGTCTTTTGCTAGTGTTGGCCAGACTTTACAGTAAGACTCAAGCTCGCCCCGCCATCTTTGTCTCGGCCTGCCTCGATGTCGTAAACTTATTATTACAGTCGATAAAATTCATTCTGTGCATGCATAAATATTCAACCCAACTATGGAACCCTATCACTGTCCATGATTTGCTACCTCTGGTGAGTTTTTTAATGTATATATTTATTTTTAGCCTGAAAGAGATCCTAATGCTCCCAAAAAGCCTTGCAATGCATTCTTCCAATTCTGCCAAGAACAGCGGCCTCTGGTTGTAGCTGAGGCTAACTCCGAGTTGGGGTCAGAGCCTTCTAAGCAAGAGGTCACCAGACAACTGGCTTCACGCTGGAGAGCACTCAATATTGAAGAAAAAAGGGTAAAATATTAGATATAGTAATTTATTTATTTATTAATTTTCCACCCCAAGTTATAAGTTATTAGTAGTAAGATCATGTTTGAATGATCAGTTTTAAATTAACAATTAACAAATTTAGATTCCTATTTGATTTGAACAATAAATTCTTAATTATTTTATAGGAAATTACTAGTCAAAAAAACAAGAGTTTAACATTGACCTATTGTAATCAGGTGGTTAATTCTTAAACAAATTTTATTTTTACACAAACATAATTCTATTTTTACTTGTATATCTCTTCTAAAAATCGTAATTTTATTGTTTTAGGTATATGTGGCAATGTTTGAGAGATCAAAGGAAAAGTATGCTGAGCAAATGTCAGCCTACAACAAGAAGGAACAATGACAATTATCAACACTGGCCAATAATAGCATTTTCTTGTGATCATCAGCTTTAAGATTAGGTTAACTATTAAACAGTATTTGGTAAGAAGTCACAGTTTTATTTTCTCAGAAGAAATATTAGATCAGAAGAAAATCTTGAGTGAGATAATTTATTTAATTAAAAAGTACACCAACAGCTTATTATACATATCATCATTCTTTTCTCTGCCCTTATCCCAATTTATTTGGGTTCTGCGCCAGAAGGAGGGTAATGGTTTTGAAGTGAAACTTCTTAGGCGGCGATTCGATTATTGGACGAGAATTGAGTGAAATTTCAAGGACGCGCCACGTTTAAGCACTTTTCGTTACATGAGAGAGACGAAAGATATAACTCTGTCGCTCACACAAAAGAAGTTTCACTTCTATCATGTTGTGTAAAGTGCTGCATGTGGCTTCGTTTTGTTTTTCATAAAATAAAAACAGAATTAAATAGTAAATATAAATCAATTAGCAAATATTATGATTGTTTGACCAATGTTTGTGACAACTACCAACTATTGTAACAAACATCGACTGTTCTGGAACAGGGAATGCATGGTGTAGTATTGTTATTTTATATTTTATTTCTGTGATTTCCTAGCGACCCATTTCGCTGTGTAGAATGGGTATCTACTGTTGCGAAAGAAGGAGGAAAAGAAATATATAAGCCTTATAAAAATTCGACAATTTGTTTGATTCATTTTAATACGAGTAGATTGGACGTAACTGGAAACACGCAAAGGCGTAGATTACAAAAAACGGTATAACAGTAACAATAAGTATTTTTGAACTTATATAAAATTGACTTTTTATTTTCAAGCGACATGACATTATAATTATTTGTTTCTCCGACGACAGAAAGATTTAATTTTGCCATTGTAATTAAATATTTGTATCTCCGACGATAGAAAGATTTAATTTTGCCATTGTATGCCTTAAACTTTATGTTTGAGTGTCAAGGCTTATAATAAACTGAATTTGTTAATATAAATTATTTTTTTCTGTATTTCATAGAAAAAAATATAAACACACTTCGACTCCACTCATTCCTTGTCCAATCGGCGAGCCTCTGTCATAAAATTTTATTGCTTTTATTAGCACTTTGTAATTCGAACTTTAAAACAAGCGTGTAAGGTTGAATTTGTTTTGATGTATGTTTGACTTTTTTGTTTTTTGTACATAGCTTTGTGAATACAATTTTAAGCATTGCATTTAAGGTTGAATTTACATTAATGTATATTTATTTAAACTAGAAGTACGTAAACACAATTGGCGACAGTTTTAAGAGAACTTTTGTATGGGATAGTGTATCTAGTGCATTATTGATCGAAGACTCCCCTCGTAAAATGTCACTGTTCAAAACATCGAAAATTTAAATATCGATTGACCATACAACCGAAAATTTAAATAACGTAAGTTTATAATGTCAAATAGATAAATAACCTACGTCCAATATATCTAAAATCTAATTATCTACAAAAGTAACATCGAAATACCTAAATATCGAAGTACAGAGTATCGAATGTTCTAAATATCGAAGTACAGAGTATCGAATGTTCTAAATATCGATATTTGTTTATAATGTATGTCACAGGGTAATTTTATAATTCGGATATTGCAAAAAACCCGGATAATTAGAAAATGGTGAAATAAAATCTGTTAGCAACTTGGACGTAGCGTTCGCCGGCCGCTGTCGCGGCACCGCTCGCTGCGCTCGCTCGGCTCTCGCGCGGTTGGTCACAGTTCTAACCTAACCTAACCTAACCTATTTCACCCACTTCAAAATAATGAATCATACAGTCTGCCTGCGACTAGATAATTAGACAATGGTGAAGACATTTCTGTAGGTTGTCAATTTGAACTGGGTGAAATAGGTTAGGTTAGGTTAGAACTGTGACCAACCGCGCGTGAGCCGAGCCAGCGCAGCGAGCGGTGCCGCGGCAGCGGCCGGCGAACGCTACGTCCAAGTTGCTAGCAGATTTTAATAATGACTAATAGAGAGTGTGACAATTTCAAATCTACCTACATTTTTTCCAATCATAATTTGTTCGATATTTTAACAAGTAGGTATTTTTAACGTAAATAATATAATGAACTTAGGTGTATTAAATGTTGACATTTTGAACTTAGGTATAATGACTATCGATATTTTTAATCGGTCGATATTTTAATCACTCGGCATTTTTATCTTAGACATTTTAAGCTTAGGTATAACAATTTTCGATATTTCCATACAATCGATATTTAAATTTTCGATGTTTTGAACAGTGACATTTTACCTGTAGGTATTTTAATTTTCGACGTTCTAATATGTACCTACCCGTATTTACACTATCATATTAAATCATACTACATATACGAAGCTCACAAATTACTTATAATGTCTATTTTACAATTTTATTATATCTTTGTTCATATATATGATAGTGTAATACCCCCGCCAAAAATAAACTTAACATTACAAATTACAACACAATTACACAACCCTAAAAAGACATCGGACAGCTGCATAATAGTTATTGTTGGTTTCTTTGACTCAAAATTAAAACCTATTGCAAATAAAGTCTTCCATACCTTACAAACTTTTGACAAAAACATCCTAATTAAGTACAAAAAAAAAAATATAGTCATGTAGAAATCAAATTTTAAAGAAGCAATTTTTTTTTGTTCGCTTTTTTTTACAGCAAATATTTGAAAAAAAAAAACCTATAAATAAAACCAGATGAATTGGTTGGACAATAATTTATTATTAATTCATTTTTATACCACCGCACCATAAATAACAATTAAAAAAAATAAAAATAGAATGTTTGAAACATAAAATAAATAATACCCTGCCATATTTATAGAAATAACACATAAATTCGCGCTTATTCTTTGTGCCCGAAATACTTTAAATTCAGTAACTAGTACTTATACTAGTAGTACTAAGTATTCCATACTGATATGATAAACAAACAAAATACAATTTATTCTTAGAATGAGAAACACTGGCTGCATGGCAATGTATGTTAACTTTTCACGCCAACGGCTGACATGATATGAATGACGTTGGCACACATGTAGACCATGATTTGGGTTAAGACAGGATATGTTTACCCCGATAGTACTATAATTATATAATTTCTGACCTTCACGTGAGGTAAACGTTATTACAAATATAATATGATGGAGAGTTATTTTGGTTTCTATAATTGTATAAATGTTATATTTTAAACCAAATATCAGTTGGTTCGGCCAACTGATATTTGGTCTAAATTAATCATGTATTTAGTTCAACTTTATTCTGTTTATTCTTGTTTTCTCTTCAAGTAATACATTTAATTTAGCTGTACAGTCAACCGTACATCAATGATAACTATTTGAAATGACAGCGCCTTTATAGTGTAGTTAGTAGTGAGGGCGATTTTTGTTTCCACTGAGATGCGGTTGACAGCATACTCAATAACCAAAACATTATTGTAGTAAACTTTTGTTTTATGAGTGCTGCCAGTTATCTTTCTCCAATCGAATATTCTTCATGGTGTCGATGGGAGCAGTCGAATTTGCATGAGTCATGACCGCCGCCTCACAGACTCTCATAAATGGATTGTACTTCTTCTCTTCGCCTATTGTTGAGGGCACCTGCGAAAAGAAATGAGGATTTAACTGTTGTCGTCATTCTCTTGCCCTTATCTCAATTTATTTGAGGTCACCGCAACATATATTTTTCTTACATACTTCTCTATTAGTCGTCAGATCGGTAGTCACCACCTTTATAGCCAAATCATCTTTCACGCAGTTCATCAATTGTTTCTTTAGTCTTTTTTCCCTCTTTTAGCCATCCAGTATCACATGCCCATTACATGACACCCGATTTCTACATAACTTTTCAGTCACCGATGCCACTTTCTGAATTCCTCTTATATACTCATTTCTTATTATTACACACTCATCCCTCTTAGCATTCTCTTCTCAGCTGCAAGCAATTGTCTTTCATTCATCTCGTTTTGTGGCCCAACATTCTGATCCATACAAGACAGCAGATTTCTGGTCTCACCATTTATTTTATATTCCGCTTAAGTTTAAGGGAAATATACTGTAATCCAGTGTTAATGTTTAGGACTGTTGTATTTAATGTAAACAAATATGTAGAAGAGAATAGAATCATCATCAGCCTACAGCAGTCACACACACATACATACATACACGACATAGACACACACGCCACGCGCGCTCTCGCGTGGCCATAGATAGGCCTCTCAAATTGCACGCCATTCAACTCGATTCTCGGCAACTTTCATCCAGCTGCTACCAGCCACCCTGCGAATATCATCACTCCACTTAGCCTGAGGGCGTCCTACCTTACGTTTGCCGATTCGCGGTCTCCACTCAAGAACATGTCTACCCCAACGGTCATCGGTTCTACGGCTAATATGACCGGCCCATTGCCACTTCAATTTGCTTAATCTGAGCTATGTCGACAACTTTGGTTGTCTGCCGGATTACCTCATTCCGGATTCTATCCTTCAGATATATTCCAAGCATAGCTCGTTCTATAGCTCGCTGAACGACTTTGAATTTATGGACCAGCCGTATCATCAACCGTGAGAGTCCACGTGTCGGCTACGTAAGTCATAACAAGTCTTTAGGCTCTGCGGAATACGCGACGAGAAGACTCGACGGAGCTTCCCAAACGCTTCCCAGTCTAGCTGAATTCTTCTGTTAGCCTCCTTTTCAAAGTTTTTCTTACCAAACTGCAGAGTTTGCCCGAGTTAAACATATTCTCGAACAACCTCGAGAGCACCGCCATTCACAGCAATCGGTCCCGGAGTGACGTGTTGGTTGAACATAACTTAGGTTTTGTCCAAGTTCATCCGGAGACCAATGCGTACAGAAGAATCAACTAGGCCGTCCAGCATCTGCTGCAAGTCATGCAGCGACTCAGCTAGTATGACGATTTCATCCGCAAATCTCAAGTGTGAGATGTACAGTCACGAGCACCAATATGTATACACTTAGCAACTTTTAAAAGTGATTTTCTCCTAATGTGGTGATCGTAATTTTATGTTGTCCCACACTAATATGAAATAGGTCTTATCTCAAAGTTGCAGTCGTTATTCCATGCGAAAATCACTTTAGAATTTTGCCAAGTGGATACATATGGGTGCTCGTGACTGTACTCGCCGTTGATGTTAATACCGCGTCCTACTTACTCAGTTCAGCGTCTTAAACACATCCTCCAATGCGTTAGAAAATAATTTCGCGGAAATAAATTACGTCCCCTTGTCTTAGCCCTCGACTCAGGGGGATTATGTTCAGTTCGCTGGTCCTGAGTTTGGACGGTCATTGTTTTCATAAAGACATCTCAGCACTTGGATGTATCGCCAGTCGACTTTGTATCGCTGCAGGGACTTCAAAACAGACCAGGTCTCCATAGAGTCAAAAACCTATTCATAGTCCACAAATGCCAGACATAGGCCGATTATACTCCTCGGACTTCTGTATAATCTCACTGTACGGGTGTGGTCTATGGTGCTGTATCCTCCTCGAAACCCGGCCTGTTCCGGTGGCTGAAACTCGTAGAGTGTTCGCGCTAGACGATTCGTGACGACTCTTGAGAACAACTTATATACGTGGCTTAGGAGCGAAATGGGTCTGTAATTCTTTAAAGGATCTTATCACCCTTTTTAAAGAAGAGAACGAAGAAATTCATCAAGAAAAGCCCCTTCTTCTCAAGGAACTTGATAAGCATTTGCCCCATATGATTTCTGCTGCCAAACCCGTAGGATCCTACTACCGATTCGTTGCAATTCTATACTCCCACTTAGGCGTTAAAATCCCCCATGAGAACGTTGTAGTGGGCCCTAGTGGTGGAATGCAAGGCGTTGGAGATGTCCTCGAACATTTCCTCCACTTCGTCATCCGAGTGTGCCGAGGTCGGTGCGTAAACCTGAACGACCTTGAGGCTATACCTCTCGATTAACTTCACTATGAGGTAGGCTACCCTGTTCGAGACACTGGAGACTTCCACAACGTTGTCATAAAAGAATCTGTTTACCAGGAACCCGACTCTGTCTTCGGATAGCTGGTCTCCCTTTCGAAAATACAAAAGGTGGCCCGATTCAAGGGTTATTGTGTAATCTCCCTCTCTTCGGAGTTAATTCTTCCCAAGAATATGCCACCTTATTTTTTCGAGCTCTTCTTCTAGCTGCACTAGGTGTTCGTCGAGTCGTAACGTGCGTCCGTTATACGTCGCGAAGGTAAGGGGCACGCCGGGCATGCGAGTTGCCGATCGCAGATCACAACTTCTCGCACTAGTGACGCTGCGCCCGTCACTAGTCTGCGCCATTTAACTGCGAAGTTTTATTTAGAAATGGTTATACCGTCATTTGTCGGTTGTCAGAGCCTCGTTTGTTGTTGAGGTTGAATTGGGGCACTGAAATGGTAAGTGTGCCCCATTACGCCCCAAGAAGAGAATATAATAGAATACTCTTTATTTAAGTACACCATAAAATTACAAGCTCGTATTGGTCCAGTTTCCATTCGGTAAAATTACCTATTATGAACAACAGAACTAGTTTGTGACACTGCCGCAATTTAAGTCCTTTCTCCGATCCGACGATCTTTTCTGATTAATCTAAAATGTTGCTTACATGAGGCTACTTACCGTAGGTTTCCCCTCTTCCCGCCTCTGCTGCGACCAAGCCAATTTTCTGAATACTTCGTTATTATTTGGTTCGACGTGCGCCGCAAACAGAAGATTTTGCGTTGAATACTCATGGCCACAGTACACCTTAGTGTCGTCTGGGAGACCGCGTAGGATTTCCATTGCTCTGTACATCTCTTTAGCAGTGCCTTCAAAGAATTTTCCACAACCACCTATGAATAAGGTGTCACCTGGAATTGCAATTGAATCACAGTTATTTACTATGATAAGGCTGAGTTGCTGTTTATGATCAATGGCTATGAACAGCGTAACTGCTAAGAACTAACAAATTAAGAAGTAATAAGGATGTTGACTAATATTAAATGAATGCCGCCGCCAAGCTTGACAGCCCGGCTAGAGGATTGCCCGCTAAATTACTCGAGTTGGAACAGGAGCGCCGATGGTCGCTTCTGGTGCTGCGCCACAAGAACAGCCACGTCGCGGTTGCGTGTACGCGTATAACTACAGCCTAATATTTTCATTTTACCTGTAAACACTACGGGCTGTGCGCCTTCCTCGGGCGTAGTTACAAAGTAACACATATGGCCTTTAGTGTGGCAGGGAGTGAACAGGCATTGGATTAACAAGTTCCCAACATTCAATATAGTATTGTGCTCCACTTTCTTTGTTAAAGCACCAATGCGGTCATCTGCACCATAAACTTCGAGGCCTTCTATCTGCTTGGCTAGGGCTTCATTGCCACCAGCGTGATCCCTGGAAGATAAACAATAGGTACCTACTTAATAGGTATTTAATTTTTTGGTGTTAAATAGACCAGCTTTGTAATTTTTTGAAAATACTAGTTTTGGTTTTGCATCCAACACCTAATTTGACTGCATGTATTTAAATAAATACAGTGTGTATCACAACAGTGTGGTCAAATTTAAGGATGTAGTACGGACCATCAAACTGGACAACTTTCTCCATGGGACTAACATCGTATTTGCAAAAAAAATATCAACCGTCCCATACACTTGGGTCGAGTAGGTATTGAAGTTTTGAATGGGCCACGCCAGTTGATAATTATTTCGCGATAATGATGTTGGTTCCATGGGGAAAGTTATTGAGTTTGATGGTCTGTCACACCCTTACATTTGACCACACATTTCTGATACAAAATAAATCAAAACTCACCAGTGATGATGAGTGGTCAAAACTGTAGTGAGTCTGATATTACAATTTTTGATGGTTTCTATCACCGTGTTGGCATCAACTGGGTCAACGATAGCAGCCTCATTTGTGGCTTTATCCACAAGCAGGTACATGTAGTTATCCTGAAGAGCTGGCAGTATCTGCACATCCATGGTTGGATATTGATGAAATTCAGGAAAGCTGTGTGCTCCACGCTGGTTTCGAGCTAGTACTGAAACATCAATTATTTTTCATTTTAGATCATTAACTCTGTCTTTTTGTATATCTAGGTATGTTAATTAATGTATAAGATTTGATTTTGAAATCATTGCCCTTGTTAGATATTTAATATCTATAGGTTATTTATTAGCTAAATTAGGATTTAGCTAGTAGATTCTATTGTTCGAAAGACGGGCAAAAATAGGCTTACCATGAGACTCTCACTATTGCCTGACCAGAACCTTAGCAGATTAAATTCCATGAACTAAGAGTGACATATGCTCCGCAGCAGGGTGCAACATGCAGCATGCAGATAGTACTAATTAAAACTTGACCAACAACAGCCTTACATTAAAATCAAATTATATTTCATATAAACCTACATGGGTACTTATAAACCTCAGAAGGTAGGTGCATGGTTCCAATTGATTGTTTCCTATGGAGAAGAGCCGCCAAGAATCTCCGTGGTTAATCTTTTAAAAATAATTTACTTTTATAATGTTTTCAAATTACAGTGTTAGTGTGTTTTGTATGGAGGAATTTGTATTATTTGTATGCCTGTCAACAAGTACCAGGTAGGAAATAGCTAAAATTCGAAACATCTATGAGTTTACATGCCTACAACATTCTCACATTCACAAAATAGAAGAGAAACCGAAAAAGTAAATAAAATAATTTAAAAAATGCAACAAAAAAAAACTATTTAAACCAAATGACATGATTCGCATTACAACTGTAATAAATCTAAGTTGATAACAATGTCCACCAAACCCACTAATGAAGAGTTGAAGTTAGAATAGTATATAATGTTAAATCATTTTAAGATTTTAAAAAAAACAGCATAATTTGGGAGCAGCCAATAGACATTTACATAATTATGCTGTTAATGAGGTTAAAGCAGTGATAGCCTTGTGGTGTAACCGTCAGACTGCCAAGTCATAGGTCTCGAGTTCGAACCCAAGGCACGCACCTCTGACTTTTCGGATTCATGTGCGTATTGTATAATTATCACTTGCTTCAAAAAACGGTGAAGGAAAACATCGTGAGGAAACCGGCATGCCTGAGAGATATTTCTCGATGGCATGTGAAGCCATGTCAGAGGCCCATGGGCGGCTTTAAAACTCTGACACCAGGTTAGTCACTAACCACACGAAAAGAAGAAGATGAATGAGGTTCCAGGGAACCACATGTAGGTACAGAGGGTATTATTGCCAAACATCCTTGTCTACAACATAGTCTTTTTTTGTTTATGCTTTTTTGATAAGTACACATTTAATATGAGCTTTGAACCAACCAGCGCGTGTTGTGCCTTTGTTGTTCAATTTTTTACTATGTGGAGTGGCATATACTCCGCTGCAGGGTGCAAAATGCAGCATGCAAAAAATACTTGAATGAACTGAACATCAACAGCTTTACATTCAACATTTATATATCTAAAGGTAAACAAGATAAAAATATGAAAATAATGATGTAGGTAATGTTCAATGGGGCTATCTTATCTTCAGCTGAGCTAGCTTTCTATGATATCAACTGGTTTTCATATAAGACTATTCTACTAAAACAGCAATAGGTATATATATGTTCAATTGGATTTATTACTATTCTTTCGCCATTTCAATTTGTCAATTATTTTCATTCCTGCAGCCTCAGTAAACCAAGACGGAAAAAGAATTAAAAATTTGAAAAAACATGTGATTTGCATGTCCTGCCAACAGTATTTCTTTTTATTTACGTTTTATGTCCCATTTTGATATAAGTGGACAGGATGTACGAATAAACAGTTTTACATTAAAAATGCTATTGTCATTCATAAGATAAAAACGTAGAAAGAGGTTAAGAAATAACAATAATAACAGTCATAAATTGAGAAATAATAAAATACCTCGGAAATACAACTTCGTGATTTGCTGTGATATGCCGTTCGGCAACGAATTTACAAACCTGGCGAGCATCTTGTTAATTTATCAAGAAAAATTGTTAAATAATGTGTACTTATCTTTTTATTAATTTAATAAAATGATTTTTTTATAAAATTTGATAACAAACATGCAAAAACAAAATACCTTATCAGTCAGCTGGTGTTGACAGCTATTTGTGCAGCAGACTGAAAAAGAAAAAGTTTATTTTGCGCAGTTAGCGTAGGGCTGCCATCACATAAATTCACAGAGTACATTAATTATTAATAACATACTGAACATACAGAATTTTTATTAAAAATAAATATATCGTTTTAATTTTTGATGTATATCATCTTTCCTCTCGCTTTCCTGCAATCTGTGCTCGTAGAGTATAAATATGTTCTGTGAATCTGTGTGAGTGATTTCGTGAAAAGGGACAGAAGTGTGTAACCTCAGAGTAATAACGTAACAGGAAGCCGGGGAAGCGCGCGCTATTTGATTTGACCAATGAGCGCGCGCTGCGCCAGAGTTTGCTGTCAGAAACGGCCTTGACGAGGCCCCGCCCCATTTCCTTCTCATGTGCGTGTGAACTGAGGGACTAGGGATGTGACATTCTACATAAAAATCGATTATTCCTTAATCGATTGTTTTTCGAAGCATGATAAATCGATTATTAAATAATCGATTTTTCTTTATAAAATAATCGATTTTTTGTATTAATCGAATTTTTTCTAGTTATATTAAAGAATAAAATCTATATTGATAACTGCTTTCTTAAATAAAAAATACACATCCGAAATTTAAAAAATTAAAATAATCAACACAACTTTAAGTTCTAGAATAAACAACATGAATTAATATAAACTAAAAACAAGAGTAAAACAGTAAACACTCAGTCATGAAATATTTTCAAAACTTTGTTGTTTGAACTGCTAAATCATCAATGACAATTTATGACTTATTAAACGACTGCCGCTAAAATACAGTTCGTTGACTAACGCCAGCTAGTGAAAGATTAATTAGTTAAATTAACTAACTGTTTTCAAAGCACACAAGGACAGCCATGTAGACGCAGTGATATGTCGTTAATGTAATAGTGATGGGCCTAATAGTAACTAATTCTAGCTCCGCAGTCCGGAGTAATTTCGGGGGTTGCAGGTGAAAAAAAATCGATTATTAATCGATTTTTCGTAATATAAAAATCACTTATTAAAATCGATTATTTTGGGGAAAACATCGATTTTTAATCGATTTTTTTCATAATCGATCATTTTATCACATCCCTATGAGGTACCACACTGGGAATTCGCGAAATGAAAATCCTAGGATTTTGTAGTAGACTTAAAACAATTGTAGAACGAATCTGGGAATTTGTAAGCAATTATATTAAAAAACTACGACCCATAAAGTGTGGTCCCTCAGTTCTCACAGACGATCAGCCAGATCTCGGAAAGTATGTAAAAAAAAAGAAGGTTTTGTGAATACAGACATTAAGTAAAGAATTTTTAAAGATATTTACTAAATAACAGACCACAAAGCATTAAAGTTAAAAAAAATATAACGACTGAACTGTGGTCCCTCAGCCCACATAACAAAGATAAATATTTTAGTGAACATTACTGAATAAAATTAATAAAACCGTTATTTTTCTACATAAAGTTTTAGTAAAAGTCTTAAAAGATTTTGTAAAAAAGAAATGGAGCTTAAATATCGAAGCATTTTGAAGATAACGATGATTAAAACAGGTCCCTCAATCCTCTCCTCCACTGACATTATGTGCGTGTGCTAGCTGCTAGACGAGAGGAATATCAGAAAGTCTAGTGTACTTAACTTTTAGTATTAAGTTTCTACTAAATAATAGGTATCTAAAATTGTGTATTTCTTACCTCTTAGCTGAGATATTTGTTTTTTTTAATCCTATGAAAATAGATAGAGCAGTGTGACCACACATATCTCAGCTAAGAGGTAAGAAATACACAATTAATTAAAAACTATATTTGCGGCATCAGACTCGTTCCCACCTCGTTGAAATTACTATTTTTATTTTTATATTCAATGTACTACAGACGCCAGCACATCAAGCTACTACAATCTGTCAAATTTATTTAATAGATTTTCAACTTTAGCACTACAGCATAAGGTTCAAGGTTGATTGCGAAAATTTGACAGTTTCGGGTAGCTTGACCTGCTGGCCTCTGTACAGTTTTGACTTCGTTACTATTTTATTATAATTAGTTTACATAGTTAGCTATGGTGCCGATTCTCTTGTACACCGAACTAAACTAACTAAACTATCTCTAAAATTCCTTACTTTTGCTATGAGAATTCTATTTTGCAAAAACAACGCTCTAAATTTAAAAATTATTTTGACTCAACTAAAATCGAATTTGATAATCGCGAATCCACGTGGTACCCGTGGTTTGCCTTAACCCGTGATTTTTTTTTAGAGCCAGAGGCGCGTAGGTTGTGTAGCTTCGACGTGTTTTTTAAGGAATTTTTAATTTTTTGTATGGAAAATATGAAAAAATATTACCTACATGTTGAGTTTTAGGTATTTATAGCATTTATAAAGGGGGTCGAAATTTTCATTATTTTTGCGATAGGACGCACCATTTTTGAGGTAGAAGCAAAATAAAAAATAAATACAGTACTATTGTTGAACGTAAAATCGAGATGTTGGTGTGAATTTTAGTTCGTGACAACGTATTTTACCCCACACCTTTTTAAACGCGATTAAAATTTGCCAGGTTTAGTTTGGTTTAGTTTTTACAATAAAAATTTTAGGTGAAAAACGTCAAATTCAGAATAGCAAAATTGCTAATTTCACTAACTAAATAACTCAGTAGGTACTATCGTTGTGCTGTCAAACCAAAATATTAAATAAAAAAGAAATAAAAAAATTGTTTATTTCTTAAAAAACTAGACAAGAAGTTGATGATTGGAGCCTCCTTTTAAGCAAAAAAAAGTATTAGGAGACTCGGCTCAGAAAATATAGTTAAGTTGTGTCACTGTTGTATTGAGATGTATTCTCTATCAGATGTCTATTTCAGAATGGGAAATGGTCGTTTGACAGGAATAAACTAAATTTTATTGATTTTTAGTCTAGTTTAGAGGCATTTCTGACAAGAGAATCGGCACAAATTTTGTCAAAAATGGACAAAATCGTCCGCTAATTTGAATAGCAAATTTGTTTTTTGGACATTTGTTGCGTGAACTTATGTTACGTAACGAACATATGAGTAATTTTCGAAACGAACAGTTTGGTGAGTACCTACGTGAATCCAAACCCGAAAAACAAATATAATACAGCTGTGCTTGCGAATGAAAGTCGTGAATAAATGCAATATCGAAGTGATGTCAACTCGCGAAATATGCGCGAAAAACACTTGCTTGCCTGGGGGCGTGCGAGTGTTTTGGCGCACTAGAGTATTCATATAAACGGTATACGATTAAGAATAAATTTCTAAGATTTGTTCTAATTTATCTTATGGTAATTGACACAAAAAATACATACTTTTTAATTAAAAACCCCTGACACAAAATATATTTACTTTATATAAACTCCGCCCGGATGACCCCAAGCGCATTCCGCACTTGGACTTATGGACAGATCCAGGGAAACCCGGATGGATTAAGTTTGGGCATTCTAACTTCACGGCTCCAGCTCCACATTTCACATTCCTACTTTGTGTTACTTTTATGAGTTACGTAAGAAAGATAAAAATGGTTTTATTTGAATTGTTTTCAGATTTATGAATGATGAATGATTTATTTCAACGGCACGGTTCCACAAAGCAGGCAGGAAGTAATTTAAAAAAAAAATGGTGGCAACATTACATCACCTGTGTCACTGTCACATGTCATCTCCTCCATCATTTTTTGTCAGGCTGCCAGTGCCAATGTCAAAATTTGACATGTGTTTGCGACAAACTCATCGGCATGTGGATTTATTTACAACACAGTTTTCTAGCGTTCTTTAGTAAATGATTAGGCGAAACTTTAAATAAATATACGCAAGATGAAGAGTAAACCTGTTAAACATAAGTCTACAAATACTTTCCGTGTAAGTCTTAGAACAGATTGATATTTTGGTGTTTTAGGTTAAGTGCGAATTTTGTATAAAAATTGTTTTGATTTATCGTATTTTATGCGCTTTTAATCACTTATCTGCTGAAAGTAGTTTGTGAGAGTATAAATAATTGGTCTATAATTCCTTTCATCATCATTTTCCAGTTTCTTGGTTCTTTCTCAATTAAAATAAAGTAACTACTATTAAGTACTAAGCTAAGAACAGCCTAAATAGTATTCATCATGCTCCTGCACTTATCCCAGAATTAATTAAAAGAAATATACTATAGACACATATTTTTATGTACACTATTTTATCTGATTTGATTAATTACTAACTTCCGCCAGCGGCTTCGCCCGCGTGATATCTTTATAAATTATCGCCTATGTTACTCAGTGATAATATAGCATTCTACGTTTGAAAGATTTTTTTAAATCGGTCCAGTAGTTTTTGAGATAATTCATTACAAACAAATATAGAAATCTTTTCTTTTCATAAGAGTGTAGATGTTGATGTTGGACCACAAGTTTAGTTTTGCTACAATTGGAAACTAAGTTTATAATTTTTGTTTCAGTTTGTACCTTTTGCTGAGCGAATCAATGCTATTGACATCCGCCATGCTGCTCTATATCACATTGAGCATGCATATGCACAGCAGCCTGGAGAGAATGAAACACATTTCTTTGTGGCACTACAAAAATGGCATGTGCTCAATTTGACTGAAAAGTTTAAAAAGTTTAGGAAGGAAGTCTTTGGTATTATAACTGTGCCACAGCTTATTCACAAGAAAGATGAAGTGGTTGAGGTATTGGAGAAATATTTGAATCTAGAGGACCAACTGTGTTTACAACCATTGCTGGAGTAAGTTTGTGTATTTGTTAATTATTAAATCACTTTAACAGAATTTAAATATTCTTCAAGTGTGTTGTTTTGATTGTAAACGCTATCATGTTTAATAAATTATTGAAACTAAAACCTTAGTTTTAAAACATAGTTCATCGGTTGAAGAACACTGAACGAGACATAATAGAAGTTTTAACATTATTACATCTGGGGGCATTTAGCGTCCCGCAAAGTGTTAATAATAATAAACTCTGCTCAGTACTGAATTTTTATAGCCTCATTTCTATGTTTTAACTAATAATTCTCTTTCAGAATCCTAGTATCAGTAGCCAAGGATCTAAGAGAGGACTTCTACCCACACTTCCCAAGGTTTCTGGATATTCTCATTAAACTGCTAAACACCAAGGATGCTGAAAGACTAGAATGGACCTTAGTGTGTCTGGCATTTTTATTCAAAGTCCTCAAACCATACTTAAAGAAAGATATTGCTGTTGTACTAAAGAGGATCATACCTTTACTGAGTGAATCTCAGCCACAGTATATAAATAATTTTGCAGCCGAAAGCTTTGCTTTTGTTGCCAGAGATATAAGGGATAAGAAAAAGTTTGTCAGCCTTGTATTGAATTATTTGCAGACTAATGATGATGTAAGTATTATACTCGAAGTAGTATACTCAAAACTCTTCACTTGAGCATTACAGAAAAACTACAATTAAAACAAATACATAATGCTATAGTGTTGCACATTCATATTCTGTTAATGTCTTTTCCAGGCAATCACTGGCTGTGGTCATCTCATATTTGAAATACTGCGAGGTGTTACAGGTAAATTCCATAGCTGTATAGAAACATTCCTGCCTCTACTCCTTCAATACCTAAAAGATAATAAAGAACAACAAGAAATATTGTTCAAAGTGCTGACACAAACAATAGAGGACAGTCTACAAAGTATTTCACACAAAGAGTATGGAGTCTTTTGGGCAAGTATCATAAAGTTCACTGAAGAAATCTTGAAGGAGGATGATGAAGAAAGTAAAGGGTTAGAATATATTCTCAGACTTGCTGGTCAAGTCGTAGAACACCGGCAAGGGATGTACCTAACAAACCCTCCACAGTTTGTACTCCTGTTGATTAAAGTTATTTGTGAACAGTCTTCAGAAACTGTTCTAGAAGTTTGTGCACAGATAGGTGCCGTGTTACTCCTCTCACCAAATGTGTCCTTATCTCAAGAACATGCTGGTATTATCGTCAAAGTTCTACTGCCTCTACCATTCCCAAATATACTTATCAACTTTGTACAGAATGTCATTGAGTATTCACAATTTGATATGCACATACTTCCTCCGTTCATCAAGTTTGTTACTCAATCTAATTTTGATAATGATGCTTTGGGCACACTGACTAAAATATGTTTGAAGAAATCACCTTTATCTATGAATGGTATAAAGTTATTTGACTGGGTGAAATATCCTTTAGACTTTGGAAAGAATCTACCGAACTTTATGGAACATTTTAAAAACGTTTTGTCTGAAGACATAGAAAAATATGTTGAGAATCCAGTTAAACTTACAAATGTTTTATTCTGCTTGCCGCATGTAGAGAAAATCGATGTTGGCTATTGTGTGAAAATGTTAGGTGAGCTGATATCAAAACTGTTGGATACATTGAAAAGTTATAACTTGGAGAATCAGCCTAAAGAGAACAAATTCCACTGTAACTCGACTGCACTATCGAGATGTGCTAGAAAGGTTTTGTTCATGTTATCATTGGCACTTGAAAGTGCTATTCACATATCAAGTTGTAAGAAGCTTAAGGAGATTTGTGATATTGATACATTGTTGCCTACGATCCTGCCGTGCGCTGCGGATCCTAATTACCTTTGCTCACTGCATCTTCTTGACCTGTATTTGACAGCTTATGAACAGGAGCATGGATTGACCTATCCGTATTTATCGCTTGTTGATTCGTATCTGAAAACGAATGTGTCTTCGCCTTTTCATGTGGTAAGCATTTCATATAAGTTTTCACCTTATATAGGAGTATTTATGCAGATCAATATCCCGTATAATATTTTTATTATGAAAAATTCTTGTTTTCAGGTTCGTCTACTGACTACCCATATTTACAAGTTATTCGAAAACGTAGAGGAACTTAACAAAACAGTGGAAGTGGGGGGTACTGTAGAGAAATTTTCAATCTTCAGCAGATGTTACTCAGTGGAGTCCATAAAACCATCTATCCAGGAGTACAGAGCTCAGTTGAACATGCTGCAGAAGATGACCTTCAATACAACTCAGTATGCCCTGGCTAAGGATACTGACTTCCACCTCTTTGCATTAAATTACATGTTAGGTGTCTTGTATGTCAATTTCAAGCTGCTGTGGGAACCCGTGACTGAATTTATTGCGGGTTACGGGAATGCCCTAAGTGTTGATGATTTCTGGCCCACATTCCACGGAGCTCTTGAATCCTCATTTGTAAACGCCAAGAAAAATCTAAAACAGTTTCATTTCGATGATGAAATCGATACAAATTTCGAAATCCTTCAAAAATTATACTCTGATTACAATAACATATCTGAGAGACCAGATTTATACAATTATAGGAACTTGGTTCTGAAGGTTATGACGAATTGTATTCAAGTTTGTGAAGCGAGGAATCGCGATGTCGTTGTCTTGTTCTTGAATTTCATTGAAGAAGAATACAGAAGGAATGATAGCACGAATGCTCTAAAAATTGATATGGAAGTACGAGAGAATAAGATGGAAGTTGATGAAGAAAAACCTGAAGAAAGTACAGAGAACATTGAGGAAATAATCGAAGAAATAGATGATGCAAAAGAAACTGTTTCTGGAAAGATAGTATTTAAAACTCTCATTAACATTATGCAAGTCCTATCTGAGTTTAAGAATCCAAGAGCTTTGCATAAAGAGCCAGTTTTCTGGGAACTTTACATGGAATTTTTGAAGCACAAAAACCCAGGGCTTCAAAAATATGCTTTAGATTGTGTTTTAAACTATAAGAACAAAAATGTTACACAATATAAAAGCAATTTGTGCAACTTAGTAGATGAAAAGAAGTTCAAAGATGAACTGACTCTGTTCAAAATAACTGAAGACGCCAAAAATATTCAGCCTGAGGACAGAGAACATGTAGTGCCAATAATATTAAGAATACTCTATGGAAAAATGACATCGAAACTTGTAGCGGAGAAGAAAGGTGGTGGTCAGAACCGACGCTCGCTTGTAATGCGATATTTGGCAGGTTGTAACGAGAACGAGATTAAAATGTTCATTGAAATGGCATTCTCTTTCTACAAACAGTATTTGGATATGAAACCTCGGGAAATTTTTGAAAAAATTGCGTCTGATGTAGATTTAAAATCTGTTACCAGTCCTGGAAAACTTCACAGTGTTTTGAATCTGTTTGAAGTGGTTCGTGAATATTTTGGAGGGTCTATGAATGAAGAGGTGTTGTCTCAGCTGTTTAACATATATTTTGCTATCTGTTCTACTGTAGCAGTCGTCCTAAATCAAGGAGAAAGGGTGCATGTTGGATATGTAAAGATTATGAAAAACCTTCGCACCCTTGCTTTGGGTACAACAAGGAAGCTATTTGACCAATTTACCAAATATCCTTGGAATAAGGATGAGTTGTTTGTTATGTATGAGACATTGATTTGGCCTTTGATGCCAAAGTTACATATTGAAGGTATTCATAGTCCAACTGCTCTGTTAAGACTTCTAAATGCGTGGTGTCAGAATCCCCGATACTATATTTTGCTAATAACTTCCTCAGAAAAAGATTCTAATAGTCCATTCCCAGCTATTTTCAAACTTCTGCTAGCTCCTAAAACAAGTCCTGGTGTGGTCAATATAATACTAGATATGATCGAAAAATTAATAACTCTAACGGAAGACGAAGAAGATAAAGAAATTCCTAGAATAGAATCTTTCAATGTTTTACCAATTGAGGCTCCTCAAAATGTAACCGGTATCAATTTCGGAAGCAAAATTCTGGTACCGCACATACCGAGCATATTGGAAGTGATGAAAAGACGAATGGCAAATTCTGCAAAATCTAACACTGTGAACAAGAGAGATTTGCTGATTCTCTCAAGAATCACAGAATTAGTAGCGTCACCAGAGCTATGTGACGAACTATTGAATTTACTGCTACCGATATTAGTGAAAAAAGTATGTATGAACATGGCGGAAGAAAATATGGAACATGCTGTGAACACAATTATAAATTTGCTAGGACACAGCACAAATCCACAAGTATATATAAAGAATATAGCCGTTTTGTTTAACAAAGTTGGTCCTGTAGAGGTTAGAAAATTGCTGATGAAATTACTTACGTCGATAGCTGAAAGTGCACCTAAAAATAAAGATATACTTACTAGAATGGCTAAAATGGTAGCAGAAATGAATGCTTTTAACAAAAGATGGATCGAACAGCCAGATTTTGACCGAAGAATAGACGCGTACAAAGAAATATATCGGTTACTAGAAAAGGACGCAATTGATGTAGATCTTGCAATACTTATTGTCAACAATTGCTTCTACTTTATTCGTACTGAGAAAGACATTGGTCTGCGTGACAGTGCTGGCCTGTGTTTGAAACGGATTCTGCCAAAACTGCTCATGAAATACAGATCAACAACTGATGGCCAATTCTTAGTAAGGGATACCGTCTTGTCGCTAATTTCCACTGGTATAAGAGATACCAAAAACGAATTGTTGAGAAATGAATGCATAAACTTACTAGGAGAATTAGCAAGAGAATGCCCTGATGCAGACGTAGTAATATCCGATTTAGCTCATTTCATTAATAAAGAAGATAGAGAAGTAGATTTCTTCGATAACATGTGCCATCTTCAAATGCACAGACGTGTGAGAGCGATGCTAAAATTCTGTAAAGTTGCCAGAAAGATGACGAAATGCCCTACTCCTAGGACTTTAACTAACTTTATTTTACCATTAGCATCAATGTATATTTGTGATGATAAGTATACTGATAAAAACACTTTGATAGATGCGTGTATAGAGGTCGTATCTACTTGCTGCAGATTGCTCCCTTGGTACCATTACGAAGTTATACTCAAACTTTACTTGAATAAAATGCGTCATTCTTCCGAACACCAAAAACAGTTGACTCGAATATTGGTTGGAATCATTGACGCTTTCCATTTTGATTTCTCAAAAGTAAAGAATATTGAACTGCCAAAAGCATTGATCACAAATGTGCACAAGTTTAAAATGGCTAAGGCAAGTCCGGAGAATAAAGAAAATGTAGAAAATTCAAAAGATCTAGTAGAAGATGACGATAAGGAAAATGAATCAGAAATAAAAGAAAATTTTGATTTAGATGAAGAGAGTGAACTAAAGGCAGCAGATGACGAAGCAGCGGATGAAGAACCAAGTAAAGAGGTTACCAACGTACCTGCGTTTGAGAGAGTAACGAACGTGTCGCCGTCTGTAGCTAAAAGAATTATCAAATCTTTGTCGGCTGGATTGTTACCACAATTAAACCGGTAAGTCAAATTGTTGCCAAGGTATATTGTGTTACACTTACATATATGGAAAAAAAAACATTATTTTGTATTTTATTTATTTCTCTAGTGCCATCGGAAAAATGACGGAACACGAAGAGTCCCATAAGGTGAATCGTCGTAAAACCGGTTTCGATCGTCAGCAAGAGGACATGCTTCGGGTACCGATAGCTTTGGCGCTCGTCAAGTTGTTGCAGAGATTGCCTGGCGAGCTGCTTAAACATCAGCTGCCTGGGTAAGTTCATATAAAATTTAATAAATTCTATCAAATGATGTCCCTAATTATCCCCCCTTGTATCTCATTGTGCTCTTAACATAGTTATTTTTTTTTTGAATATCAGTTAAATCTTCTTTAAATTCGATTTATTTCAACTATTATTAACGTTATAATTTTTTTTTCTCTTAGAATCATCATAAAACTCTGCTCGTTCCTAAAATCACCTCTAAAACAAGTTAGGATAACTGCACGTGATATTGTTAAGAAGATCATGCTAACCGTTGGAACCTCGTACTTAGGAGTTCTACTGGAACACTTGACTTTGTTGCTAACCAGAGGATACCAAGTTCATGTCTTAGTCGCCACAATACATACAGTTCTAGACGCTTTGAAAGCGGAATTTAAACCTGGAGATCTGAACGAAAATCTTGATTACATACTCGATGTTTGCACTAACGACCTTTTTGGAGCATTGTCAGAGGAGAAAGAAGTCGACAAACTACACTATAAGACACCAGAAGCAAAACCCAGCAAGAAAAGTTACGTAACACTTATGATAGTGTCCCAAAACATAACTGAGCAGTGCTTGATAAATCTAATCATACCTTTCAAAGATATTCTCCAAAAGCATCATTCGAAGAAGATTGTATTAAAAGTTCAGGAAGCTCTAATGCACATTACAAGTGGACTAGTAACTAATAAGTTTATAGATATCGAATCTCTGTTCATATTCTTACATGGAGTTGCCTCTGAGAGCATACCAGAATTCGTTTTAGGTGCTCCAAAGAGACAAATAACTGAAAAGCAGAGAGAGAAAATGCTTAGAGCGAAACCAGATTGCTTCCTAATTGCTGAAACGCCGAAACGTAACAAGGAATCCCAAGCTAAAAATGTCAAAACTTCCGGAAAAGCCAATGCTCACGTTTTGGTTGAATTTAGTTTGAATATTCTGTATGTGATCCTCAAAAGAGAGAAAGTGCCAAGAATGGACTGTCGGGCGTTTGTAGATCCTCTTATACCTTTACTAGTTGATGGCTTGAAGAGTGACCACGTAAAGGTGTCGACGGTTGCGATGAAGTGTATAGCTACTTTGTGGACGATCAGAGTAAGCACGCCAACGTTAGAAGAAATGGTTCAAGATATTGTGAAGACGATATTTTTGACACTGCATAAGTATGCAACATTTGAAATTAGTAAACAGAATGATAACTTCCATTTAGTTAGGACTGCTTTTAAGGTAAGATTTTTTATGATTTCCAATCCTGGTAATATTTTTCGGTCTAATCTCAGTTTCGTGTTGCCATTTAGCAATTACTTAATCCTTTAAATACTTACCAGAGATAACAACAGATTGAAAACTGGTGATCAATCATTTATAATCTAATACATCAAATTATAACTGATACTTATTTTATGTTTCCAGGCAGTAACAGTACTAGTACGCAACGTTAAATACTATAAACTAGAGGCGGACCAACTAAAAACTCTCCTGTTATATGCGGAAGAAGACTGTCAGAATGACGAGAAGCAATCCAACTCATTCTCTCTGTTGAAAGCTATATTAGAAGCTAGACTAGTATCCAATGAATTGCACGAAGTTATGGAGAAAGTATCTAAGATATGTATACTGAGCGAGTCGGCTAGATCTCGGTAAGTAGCTTTTGATATTCTTTTAGTTATTTATATTGATAGATAGATAGATAGATAGATAGATAGATAGTATGCTCTTTATTGTACACCATAACAAATTAAATGTATTGCTTGATGCATGTATGTTATATTGTCACGATTAGAAACGACTTATGCATTATAAATGACTGGCAGAACTCACAATGTGCAGTTGGTATTTGCGGTGATCTGTCCAAAGCATTCGACTGCGTTCATCACAATACCATTATTTGTAAGCTGAGCGTTTACGGAATCTGGGGTAGAGAATTTGTGCCAGTAAAAATATGTGGCACAACTTTTTCTGGGACACTATTTTTAGTGGGAGTGCCTCAGGGCTCAATTCTGGGACTCTTTTTGTTTTATTTCGCTTTTTTTAATCTTGTATAGGATTAATACGTATAGATATTTCGAAATGACTAGCCAGTATAAATGAATTTGATTATTCTTTCAGTGAGGAAGCTCGTGTGATATTCGTCAACTACTTAACGCACTATTCTCCTGGCAAACGGCTGGAGAAGTACATCGACTTCTTTGTGTCACAGCTCAACTACGAACTGCAGCACGGTAGAGAATCTTCACTCAAGTTCCTAGAGATGATCATTAATAAGTTACTTGTGGTAAGTCATTTGAGTATTGTATTCGGGCTTTTAAATAATCAAATCAAAGCACTCAATTTGTAAGTGGCACTACAAATTGGCATCCACACGTTGCTGATTCATTTGTTTACATTTTCATCAGATTTTTTTGGAATAAACCATATCTTTCAAATCTTAAGCATATTATTCTGATGTTATAGGTACAACTGTCAAAGCACGGAGCACACCTCATGCTCGCACTGGGCGCGACCATGCTGAACGACAGCGCGCCTGAATGTCGCGCCTCCGCCGCCAGCTGCATAGAGGCCATGTTAAAGAGATTCCCTCTACAGGAGAGGAACAAACTCTTTGATCTGGTGATGACGTTCTTTCAGGATAATCAGGTAAGAGTAATTTTGTATAGATTTTGACAGTGACCTATCGTGTCTGTCCATAGAGAGGTTTATTTTTTGACAAAATAAAGGCAGGAGTATTTTATATACTTGCGTTATACGATCCGTTTTTTTGTGTTTTAAAATAATGCAAACCGAACAGAGGCAACATATTCTTTGTATTAAAAAAAAATCGGCCGTTGTTCAACCAGAATTTGCTTTAAAAACCTGTTTTATCCAACTATTTTGTTTTTACCTGTTTTGTTTTTTTGTATTAACCAACTTACCAAGTTGTTAAGTTTACTCATTAAAACCTTGTTTCCGCCTCCACAGCCAGTGCACTTCGAATTAGCGGCTCAACTGAGCACACGCTTCGTAAACGTAGAAAAAGACGACTTCAAGAATCGACTCAACACTGTCCTTTCACTAGTCAGTGGAAAAATCCTTTTACTAAGCAACGACATCACTGAAGGCAGATTCGTCAAAATAAAACTGGACCAATCAGAGGAAAAGACTGATGAAGACAAACAGAAAGAAAAAGACCACAGTTTAATACAGATATTAAACCTTATAGAAAAAATTACGGTCCATTGCGCGCCTTCTTTGACTAATAAGAAGTACGTGAATGAATTTGACGAGATAGCCCAGCAATGTAAAGCGTTGCTGGCCTACCCTCATTCGTGGGTGAGATTGACATCTGCTAAGGTACTGGGACAGTTGTTATCCGTCGTTGATGCTGAAGAGTTGGATGGCTTTGTGAAGAAGAAGGTAGAGAGTGATAGAGGGTTTATTTATGATGACACGGAAGATGTGCTGAGGAGTCTGGTGTTGGATCTGTGTGCGCAGTACACTACTGGAGCTTCGAAGGAAATGGTTGAGCAGGTGAGGACATGTTTGTTTTTTACTTTACTTGTTGCAGTTGTCGAAAAATTTACATTTTTGGGTGTTAGTGATAGCATAAGTCTCATTAATACAGTGAACCACGCGGCAATAGTAACATTTTCACTTTGACAGTGCCTTTATTTCGTAGCGGTGAGGACGGTTCTCGGGGTTTCAAGTGTTTCAACCAACCTGCTGTTGACCGTCCCAATAACAACTTACAGCTCATTCACACGGGACCCGTCATTGACGATTCGTAAAAAAAAACTATACGTGATGAACTGATGACGGATGCACGTTCACACTGCATACGGAAACGAATTTTTCGCGATTCGTCAAAATATAGGAATAGATAGATGTTCACACTTGATTCGTGACTCAGAGTTCACTTGGACGACTTCAGCGGATCCTTCACAAAAAAATCAGGATTCATGTTTTTTGATAACGTGATTTTTAAAAGACGATCCGTGATTAAGACATGTCCGTAATTTTTCACGATTCGGGATGCGTGTGAACACGGGCATTTAAAAAGAATTACCGCCGTAAAAAAAAAAACGGATGTGAAAAAAGACGATTCGTTAAAGAACACGAATCGTCTTCTTGTGAACGAGCCCTTACAGTTTCCCAATCTGTTTGCTGATGCTGAATGTGATTATAAATTTTCCACCGTTTTTATCTTAATCATACCGTAACTTAATTATTTTCTTATTTCAATTTGCAGACAACAGCAGTGTTATTCGTTATATTGAAACTAGTGCACTCGATGTCAAGTTTCAAGATCGACAAGAAGACTCAAGCAGAGGGCGAGGACGCTGAGGGGGGAAGCAGGATGAACATCCGTTGGATCCTGTTCAAACTAAGGAGAGCTATCAACGTTGAAGTAGCCAGAGCACCTAGTAATATGGATATTGTAAGTAAACTATAATGATATATACTTTCTTAGTTTATATTGGACATAACTGATACATATTTGTCATTTAATTTTTTATACCATAGTTATTTTTTATTTTTTTTTAAACATTTTATTTAAAATTCTTTGTTGAATATTTAAATGTAATTAATCACAATTTTATTTTGGGTTTTTATCTGTTTAGATTTTAAAATAGTATATAATTTAAATGTAGAATTATGTCTGAAATAAATAAATAAAATTAATTAAATATAATTCACATCTGTGAAAAAACATCGTGAGGAAACCTGGAGTTATAGTTAATATAAGTCTGAAATCGCCAACCCGTCTTGAGCAAGCGTGGTGATCAATGCTCGTGCCTTCTCTGTATGAGGAGAGTCCTTTGCCCTGCAGTGGGACAATATAATAGGCTGGTATTATGTAAACTGACTGGTAGAAATGCCCTCAGGCATTAGATCCGCGTTAGTACAGTATTTTAATACATTCGCATAAAGGAGATCACCCATCACAGAACAGAAAAAACAGTAGAAGTCGCAAGTAGGCGGGGCGCGCGTACCCCGAGCTTTGCGGAGATCCGCAATGTCTGCTTCCGCGCCTACACCACGCAAATCAGTCTCGTTACAACCGTCTCGGTGAAAAGAACTTGAAAAAAATATACAAAAATGCCCTATTGTGCTGTTTTAGAATGTAAACACGATAACAGAACCAAAAATATATCAAATAGAGATATGTCATACCATCAGTAAGTCTTAATTGATTTTATTTCGATTAAAATTTGAAAAATAATATTTTATTAAACAAGACAAGTAAAACTGGACTTTATATTGTTAACTTTAAAGTCTACTTTCTTTTAAACTCAAACATATTCTTCGCGAAGATTCCAACTACGCACATGTCACAGTCAGCTACTCAATTAGAGATTACCGTTATCGATAATGAGCTATCGATATTTTAAAGGGGACGTGCTAAGATAGCCCGCGAAATTCAAATTTCCTTACGTTTTTTGCAATTTGTAAGTCAGTGTCGGGTTGTATGTTGATTAAAATATGATTCGAGACCGTAACAAATATGGCTTCAGAGAATTATAATCATTAGAATCAGCAACAAACAGAATAACAATTCTTATGCTAGAATAATCCTAGTGTCATGATTTCATGAAATAGTCATTCAATAATTATAGGATTTTATGAACGTAGAGGGAATTATTTTGTATTGGTGATTTTTTTATTATAATTCTATAAATTAATATTTGATACGGCCGCGAATCACATTTATATCAACATCATATTTAGATCGGCTGGCGTAAAAAAGTGATTTTGCCAAAAGTGACACATAAAAGGTCTTAAAGTCTTAACGACGACATGAATCCTTTTCAACCCGCTTTCAAAATCTACAATATACTTATGTATACAATAATCATTTTTCAGTTAGTCGAAACTTATGTTAGTAATAACCTAAGTTTCGACAAAGTGAAAAATAAATAGGTACAGTACAACTATTTTCTAAATGTTCCTCGTGTTTCGTCATAGTCGTTGGATTTCTATCAGTTGCCTTTGCACTAGGTACAGACCAGACACTCTCATTCGACGATAAGTAGTAATGTTCAAATTCAGATCAGTAGTTTAAACATAACAATTCTTAATTATACTTTCTATAAATCGTATGTATTAGAATAAAATATTAACACTTGATTTCGAACATAATAATATTTATCGACTCTAGCTGTTGACTGTATTTTGTTTGAAAATAAAACGAAATGTCGATAAATAAGTCAACGACAGTGGTACATCCCTAGAGGAGGACGAATAGTAATGACCTCGTTACGCAAATATGAATCTTATCAGTAACGAAATACAGATTTTAATTGAATGTATTTAATATAGTGACATCTAGCGGCGGGTAGCGTAACTTGCTCATTAAACTATTTCAGTGTGCGCTTTAAACGGAAAAAGTATTAAATACGTACAAAGAGTAGACAATAAACAACTCTATTGTCTATAAATTGTGGTTTATTTTCAAATAAGCGACGACTGACATTATTTCCTACTTTCATTCAATGTTAAACTACCAATCACACCAAAGATTTCTTAGTGTTACGAAATACAATTAACTTGTATTTGTGTGAGTTGGGGTACGCTGGTTCCGATACTAATGAAGCGCTATACTACTTCTACTGTTATTTCTGTTCTGTGTCACCCATTTAGTTCGGCGATTTGGGATAAAAAAACAAAAGTCGGCGGCCAGGAATGAATTATATTTTATTTGAATGGTGGCAGTAGTAGAAACATTTCTTTAATTGTAATTTATTTGCGAACAAAGATATACAACGATCTTTAAATTAAATAAATAATATCCTCCCGTCATTTCATGTAACATCCCGTATGCACCACCTCACAAATACAATACAACATTTTCAGCCAGTCCATCCATCGTAAAAAAGTAGGTCGGAGTCTCATTTACTAGAAAATGTATGGGAAAAGATTTTTGCGATTTCTGTCTTTTCTAATACTCAAACCTCAGTAGGTCCGATAGAGTTTTTTGATCCTTATAAGAAACAGAATCGATTGGGATTAAAAAAAGTTTTTGCGAAAACTGCCCATTTTCTTGCTGACTGTACGATTTTTTCAAAAGCTGTGAATGCAGATCAAAATATCTCAAAAAGTTGAGGACAATCTCCTAAGACCATTTTCTTGTAGCAACAACGGTTAAGGGACCCGCCCTTACTGCCCCATCTTAAAAATCCAACCTGTATAACTCGGAACCCAAATTGTTCTCGACTTAGACGCCTTAGTAAAAAATAATGCGTTATATGTACTTTAAAAATATGAAATTATTTACGATGGTCGACAAAAAAAAAACTCAGAATGGGTGATCACCTTTTACTAAATAACTTATATTATGCCCCTCTTCATTTTCTTGATATCTGTATAAATGTTTTTAATACCTATAAAATAATCAAGTCCTTGTTATCAAATTGATGATAGTTTCACTCAAACAAATATAAACTTAACGTCAGTGTTAATTAATTAATTTAGAATGACTAGTACTATTGAAAAAGTCATACAAAAGTTTGAAGTAGTTCCCCAAATTGAACTTTATGTGTAGGTATAAAGGTATAATTTTCCGAAAACACATATTTGTTTACATGTTTGGAAACTAAATTGCAAACGCAGGATAGACTATTCACTATCCTAGCTGGTTTTGGAGTTTCTGAGCTAACTATGCATGGTAGGAAACGACGAAATCTTCTCTCTAATCGGCTCAACCCATAGCAGGGCGTGGGATGCTATTTTAATGCATGCTGAAATGTTTTAAAATTACATACAACGTCCAGTTTACCCATCCACATCTGAAGAAACCCTTATTTTATTTCCACAGAGAACATCAATATTCACTATGTGGACGCACGTCATCAGTTCCTTAGAAAACGAAGACGTAAATAAAATCCTGGACGTGATTCTACCGCCAATAGTCCGGGAGCTCTCGACCGGCGACGCGGCCACTCCGGCGACCGCTGCTAAGCAACTGGCTGGCAGACTGGGCAAGAAGTTACGAAGGAAGATAGGGGAGATCGAGTTTAGCAAACTCGTTGCTGAGGCACAGATGAAGCTGAATATAAAGAGGGCTGAGAGGAAAAAGGTTTGTATACGTTTTTCTTTATATTTTAGATGTTAAGGTTTTTTTAGCTACTGTCAAAAATAATAATAGCTGCTCGCCCGGATAGATAAGTCCGTACCATATTTTTTATTTTTATCGATATCGATATTCATTCGGAATTTTGCTTGAACCCAGAAATAAAACAGCTGTTGCATAAAATAAAATGTAACATTTTAATAAGAAGAGAAAATAACTTCAATTAAATAAAAGTAACTAAATTTGTAATAAGTAATCTCAATAAAAAATTAGATCAAGTTTATTTTTTTATATACAAACTTTTCAATGGACATAAACAAATTATAAAACATTGAACAATAAAAAAAAAAAAAAATTACTAAGTCTACTTTTACTAGGAAATTATCGACATGTCAATTTTGGTTTCAAACATGACCTCAACACTACGGTAGTCTCGTTAACATTTTTACTAGAGGACATAATCGCATGTCAAGTGCGTGTAAGTTTTGCTGATTTGACGTATATTTTCGTAATGCAAAAGAAAAGTATTTTGATCTTTACGAACATAAAAACGAGATGTAGCGAGACTCGGTGACGTCACAGAAGCAACGTGAGGAAAATACTCGATTCATGCTACGTTTTATATTGAATCATGGTTGAATCGAATGAAAAATCGAATTGTATTATGAGGTTAGGATTTTAAATTTCAATAAAAACATGACAAAATCTTAGAAAAAAAAACCTGCATAAGGAAAGTTATTTAGTTCTTTAGGTAAATTTGACGTATTTGAACGCTTTTTACACCATTTAACAGTACAAATAGGCATTTTCACGGAGCTCCGCGCGCCTTTAAAACGATTCACGAAGTGCGTTAGAATCGATTTGAAAGTAGTTTTTATGAAGGTACTAGAACATTTGTTCTTGTACTTTTACAGAGGGGAAGTGTTCGTAAGGCTTCTCCAGTGTTATATACTCTAAGGTTATAACTAATGGTCGCCACGATTTGATCTCTATTTTATCGACTTGGATGAGTCTGTGAAAATTTTATAACTGTTAATAAAAAATGTACCCATTCAAACAGTTGTATTTTACAAATTATTCTCGAATAGTTTTGCAGTAGTGTGCTAAGTCAATGCAGCCAGTCGTGTGTCGACCAGCGTTTAAAACTTAGCAGAAATTCAGTTTCTTTTTTTACCCGACTGCGCGACAACAAAGATAGGGTTATGTTCTTAAATGTTGTCTAAGTGCACTTTTAACTATAAGTACTAAACGCGCGTAAGATGTAATTTACCACGATTCCTAACTAAATATTGTATTATTTTCCAGTTACTCCTACAAGAAAAAGTAAACAATCCAGAGAAGGCAGCGAAGAGGAAACTCCAGCTAAAAGAAAAAAAGAAACAATCGAAGAAGGTGAAAATGGAAATGGTTACTGGCAAGCGACCGCGGCCTAAGAAACGGAAGGCCGAGGACTTTGATATAGAAGACCAATTACTAAAGGACGATGATTAAGTTATGATGAATCACTACTTTTCATAAAAAATATAGGAAATTTTAAAGCAATAGGGTCTATTGTCGTTTATCATCGGAATTATGTTATTAGAGGCACTCATTTTGAAATGCTAAGGCCCGTTGTACACGGCACGATTTCTTTACGGTACGGCGCGCTAGCTGCACTGCAGAATAACCGTGTGAGCTTCTATATGCTACGGCAAACCACCGGTTGTATGGTATACGGCGACGGCGTTGTGCCGTAGGGCCGTTGTGTCAACAACCTTCCTTATAGTCCATCCGCGTTATAAAATAGCGAGTCTAGCCCCGCCCCTAGACCAATCGGGCCGCAAAAGACAAGCGTTTTGTACGAGGGTCTGGCGTCAATAGTCAGCTTTCTAATTTGTTGCGACCTGATTGGTCGAGGAGCGGGGCTAGGCCGATGACTCACTATTTTCTTAACGCGAATGGACAGTGATACAACATTGATAACCGTGCCCACACACGGCGAATCAACCGTACTTATAAACGGCAAAAAAACGTGTGTCTACAACGGATCTTACGGCATATTCAATGGGGTAATTTATTGCAGACTAGTGATGTGACCTGCTTTTATTACGGTTTCCATAAATATTAAGGATCTGTAGGTTTAATTTTTTTGTTTAACAGAAACAAATATTTAAATGACTGTGTTTTATAAAGTCATAGATATTTTCGGAGATAAAACGTTTTGTAAATATAGGTTAAGCTGTTATTATGAAAATAAACACTGTTTTCTTAAAATAACATTTTTTTAAATTAATAATACATAATGCTAACTTCTTAACTTTTCGTTGTCAAGATTTTTGGGAGAGTCATCACTGCAATTGGAAAAATAAAACAGCATTTTATAAACAAAATAAATATATTGCTTTATGCATTCAAAGTATAAAAGAACAATTAACAAAAACACCGTACGAACAACATTCATTGAAATGAACCGACATCACAACAGGAACGATGCTTCTTTACAAAATGTGCTTTTAAGCATAGTTGTAATATTTTATATCAGCAATTGCATTGCTTATACATAAATAGGGTTTATTTTTAAAATAAACTATAATGTTATGCTAAACATTTTCATGCATTTTGCACAATGAGAGCTTTCTGAAATGACGTTCACTAGGCTGCAGCACTGAGACGTCAGGTCCGGGCACCTGTCAAAAGTGTCAAAGCGCCTGTATTTTTTTTTGTCGTGACTGACTGAATGATGAACGAATGAATGACACGTATGATGAACTTCATCATACATTAGTCATTTTGGAAATGGAAGACCGCTTGTCAAAGTGGCGCCAACTGAATTTTCATGAAAACCCTCATTAGGTACATATCTCATAATGCAAACCATTTTAAAGGGTAGGCCCACTTTCGATCTACGATACTATGTATTATTTCGGGCTTATTTTTAACTTATCGCATTTGGTGACTAACTGTGGCTTTAAAGCCTAGACTTAGCCTAATATGCTTATAATTTATAATATAAATAATATTAACTCTTAGAAAGAAAATGTGCGTAAGTAAATGCTAACTTGGTATCATATATTAAGTATTTAATAAATAACGGAATGACAAGTTCCCTATTAATTCGTATTTCTATATAAGAGAGTACTTGTTATGTGTTTAATAACAACACAGAAGAAAACTTAATATTAATTTTAGTTTATTACATACTCAATTAAATAAAATAATATTTTTGATACTCAAAGCACCATAACTCTTTAAAACACTAATATTATTTTTTAAATAATATGTAGCTTTAAAATTACTGATTTAATAATACCTGAAACTATTTTTGTTTATCTTTGTGTGTCTACAACTACCAACAGTGAGATATTGAAATATTTAAACGTTAGGCCGGGAGCTGATATTATTTAAACGTTAGGCCGGGAGCTGATATTATTTAAACGTTAGGCCGGGAGCTGATATTATTTAAACGTTAGGCCGGGAGCTGATATTATTTAAACGTTAGGCCGGGAGCTGATATTATTTAAACGTTAGGCCGGGAGCTGATATTATATCTCGAATATTAAAGTCATCTTGAATTATTTTACTGTATAGAACTTTACTGACTACGAAAGCGTCTAATTCGTATTTGTGGAGAATAAGTTCGTAGAGCGAATACCTAAAATATTTAAAACTTTTATTTATAAGTTCGTAACATTGTATAATTTTAAAGTAGATAGCAATATTAGGTAGGTCGTAAAATACGTAAAAGTATAATTTAAGAAAGGAGAAGTATAACAATAACATTAATAGCAATGGACGGCAGCAAGCTCGGCGATTATCTAAAGCTTATTCAAATTCAAAGCGTAACGTTGGAGAAAAAGTAAGGTTCGAAGTTAGGAATTTAAAAAGATCACAAAACGGGTCTGAAATAGGTACAATTTTCTACAAAGCTTTGGAGTATGTAGCAAATAATATCTCTGTGAATTGTTCTTTTTAAAATGCTTAGGTATTAGTAGGTAACTATTTATAAAACAAACATCAAATGAGATCTTCCCTGCACGGCTACGCCTGCTAACCAACATTTCAAAACCTTAAAATTGGTAATTGACTAGTATTTTTAAGAAATGAAATTCTAGGGAAGATTTCAGATGAAATACGATTAGATTAACAACAGCATAGCGGATATAGGGTTGTATCTCATGATTTTTGAGAGTAGTATCCAGAGGAGGGATGTTGTTGTTGCTAGGGCGACTCCTCCCCAGCCGAGTTCGAGGGACCAGGCGGTGGAGAACTCTCTTGCTGATAGAAGGGACAGTGCGGGTCCGCGCGGGCCCACCACCCCGTCCCCTGTGCCGTCTGCGTGAGAGGACCCGCGAGCCGACACGCGTTGAACGCGCTTGAAGTGGATTATCATTAGTGTGAACATGGCGAACAAACCTGGAACGAAAAGCGAGTTTTTTTACCTTTGTTTATAAAAGAAAGAAAAAGAAATGGTAAAGTATTTATTGGAACTAGGGAGATAATTACACCAACTAAATATAATGACACAAACAGAAAAATAAGTTTGAGGAAAAAACTCTTATTTTTTTGATAAATTATGTTTATTAATAGTCGCGTTTCAGAAATCGGGTTTTAGATATCTAAGTACCTACACACATAAGAGCTAAGAAATAATATCTATCACTTCAATAAAGTGAGTTTTCAATTCTCAGAAGCCAATGACGATCGGCTTTGACGACGAACCGATGGTAGGATTACCATCCAATTTACAAATCTAATGCGAAACGGAGCCAGTGAATCGATCTGCGGGATTCATTTCCATCTTTTACAGGATGCTCTCGAACTTTTCGAAATGAGCTTTCTTGGTAAAAAGATTAGCTGGCCAGCATATTTAATGGCGGGGCTGATTGAGAAAATATAAACGATATTTTTTTTTGGTAATTTCTGGAGAGCATGTGAAGCCAAGGCAGAGGCCCATGGGCGGCATACAAACTCTAACACCAGGTTAATCACTAACCACACGAGAAAGAAGAGTTCCGTAAGTAGGTATATACAAACACTTTTACACGTTAATCATATTTTAAAAACTAGATGAGGTCGGTGTTTCCTATCCAACTATTCTGAGAAGAAATACTGACACGAACAGATCAGTCTCTTTTAAAGGCCAAACATTGGTCAGATCATAATATTATGTGAGGACTTTGAGATGACTACGAACAATACCAAAGAAAGGACATTTGGGTATGCCGTATAAAGGTTTCGCCGAATACTTTCACATTGACTTCATATATACATACCGGCTAATAGATACATGACGCCAGTTATAAGTACAGCGCTGATCTGATGCTTGCAGATACCGAACGCGCCAACCAAAGCGGCGCTGCCTAGCACTATCAGGCAGACTAGGGCGCATGATATGGATAGATTCTGCATACCTGAAAGAAAAGTTCACCTACATTTTACGGACTGTGGACTTAAAAATACGACTTTTGCGGTGTGTCTCTAAGAATCCAGTTAAGTTCCTAGTTGCTACCTTCCGAACTCTAAACCGTTTTAAGGGTGCTTCAAACGGTTTAGAAGTCGACTCGCCTGAAGCTTGACACTTCCAGAAAACAGAAGGTATTCGTAGAATAGGTAGTAAAGAGCGTTTATCATAAAAGTTGGCAACGTCACTAATAATAACTGTCAAATATTTACCTGTTTTGATTAGCAGTATTACTTAAATGGAAATAAGAAATGTAGCTAATTAGCGAACTAGATTAATAATGAATTGCAATTGAATTTGATGATGTATCCGTTTTAGGTGTAAAAGTCATTTGGAAAGTATTCAAATACTTTTTTACATCAAAAACTAAATATTCGGTGTTACGATACCAGTAATAATGCCATATTAATCAAAACAGCGAAATATTCGACATCTATTTGCGACGTTGCCCACTTTCAGAATAAACGCTCTTAAAGTATTCCAAGTTCCATCAAAGTTCTAAGGAAGTTTTAGCTCTTATTCGTTCGACAGCCATCAAATCGCCTTTAGATTACAAATATAATGTACCTACTGAAATTCAATTAATCTCGTGGAATCCGATCTTGTAGTGGTACATAAATATAATAATATTCAAATATTTACGGGCCCACGTCAAAGGCTGGGAGCTGCCGGCCTCTTTAAACATGTAAAGGGTTAGAGCGACGATTAACGCTGCTGCAGAAAAATATAAATTTCCGCGTCAAACTAGCAAAAAATTTCGCAGGTTCATTAATTTTTAGTTTTAATATGGGACAGAATTAATGTGATTTTTGCAGCTGAAAACGTTCATTACACTTTCAAAGAACGTCACTTCTGGATGTGTTTATGAAGGCTCTTTTTATCTAATTACTTAGACACAACCGCGGACACAATCTTTATTTTAGATACTTACGTAAACATTTTTATAAAAAAGTGAATTGACAAAGGGCCTTAGGTACAGTAAAAGCTTTGGTGCCTGACTGACTGTCTCTTTGGTTTTCAAATTTTGCAAAGGGCAGACGGCAGGGAAACTTTGCAAGTACCCTCGTACCAATGAACAACATTGTTTTTTTTTTTTGTTTTATTAATTGGTTGAATACGAGGCCTTTGGCTACTTTTATATGTGTGTACTTTATGTCTTTTTGTCTTTAATGTGCGTTTTGTTTGTGCAGAATAAACATTCTTTCTTTCTTCTTTCCTTTCTTTCTTACTTGCAAATTTTATAATCCGTAACTTTAAAAAACTTTGCACATGAACATAGCAGTGGGCACAACTTAGGTATATCACAAATTCCTTTCTTTCAACAAAGCAGCCTACCAGAAAAAGAAAGATTTGCAAATGTATTTTCCGTAAACTTTTTCTTGTAGGTACCTACCTACTCGCAAAACACATTGATAAATGAACTTGGCCGAAAGCAAATGGTTCTCCAAGGTTGAATCACCGAGGGATGAAAAGGGCGTTGTTTATGCATACCTTGACTTATCGCCGTTGAATATTTTAACATCTAGTTTTCATAATGGACACTGGTTTTATTATCGTGAAAGGATATTATGACAGCTTTATGGAGCGTTTACAGCTCGTTTAAATGTTAAATAAGTACTTGTTTTTTTCATTATTTGCGAGTGCTGGGTGGGGCTTTTGTTTTGACGAGACCAAGGAAGGCGGCATACCTACTTTTACGAATAAACAGGATTTTTTCCACAAATTACTTACGATGCTGCCAATCAGCTCGGGGCTCCTCATCCTCACTGTTTGCTAAATAATTTGTGCATACCGGTTGAGAGGGGAAGCCAGCCCTGGACAATATCGACACCTCTTCATCTGAAACCAAAATCACGCATTAAATGGACAATCCCTTTTAGATATTTAAAGAATTTTGTAAAAAAAATTGAAGAATTACCTTCAAGAGACACGCACATCGTCCAAATACCACCGTTCATCGGCACTAAAAAGGTCCCCCCTCCGCCTTTCCGATGACTTGTATCTTCGATCTGAAAATAAGAAATAATTGAGAACCGAACACCTCGGATTTACGTCATATGAAAGATTAATTAAGTTTGAATCGGGAGATTATCGTAAATCGAAGTTAAGAATTTATGTGAATAACTAGCAATCTCAGTTTGTCTAATCATTTCCCAACTATGTTGGGGTCGACTTCCAGTCTAACCGGATGCAGCTGAATACTAGTATTTTACATGGAGCGACTGCCTATCTGATCTCCACAACCCAGTTACTGGGTAAAACACGACATCCCTTGGTAATGGTTGTCGGACTTCTGACTGCCCGTAACGACTGTCAAAAATCTTCGAATGACAGCCGGCAGCAACGGCTTAACGTGCTTTCCGAGGCACGGAAGGGTCTCGACATGTAATGAATGGTCACCCATCTAAGAACTGACCGCGGCAAGCGTAGCTTAACACTTTCGACCCCCCCACTTTTCATAGAACTCATACGCCATGCAGTCATACATATTGGAAGTGAACCCTCCGGGAGGGTTGCCGGCATTATGTTTACGCTAAAGTTAAACATCGTGGACGGTCAACGGCATTAGGTTTAAGACCGTGTTATAAAACACTGTAAAACGAAGTAAAATTGTGTTTTCAGGGGATATACGTAGATTACGCAATACGTATAGTTTCCAACTTTATTTTTTTTTGTCTATATTTGTAATCGCGAAAAAAAAAAAAAAAAGCTTGGATTTTAAAACCAACGCTTATAAAACGAATAAATCTTGTTAAAATATACATCAGATTTAAAATATGGTGAACCCTCCACGAGGCCTCCCAGCACTGAACGTATCGATCGATATACGATCGACCCGTGCGGCTGTTATTATTTAGCCACGATTACGAAAAAATAAAAGGCAAAATGTGTCGACTCCCACTCTATCTAACACGAGGCTTAATTAATATAACAACGTATTTGCTTAGCATATTTGCTTACACGTGTGGTCGCATAATTGGGGCTAAAACGTGAAATTAGTGTCTAAATGCCGGATTAAAATTGGTGTGACCTTTTAATATATTGTGAATGTACATACTTGGGCACATTTTTGTACGACACGAATTATCTTTCTGTCTTCTTCATGGTCTCATGGTGGTCCCTGTTTAATTCTCCCTAATTATACCTAACAGATAATTAGCTAAGTATAAGTATTTAGCACGTGTGACGTGTGATGAAAGATGGACCATAGAAACTACACGATGGAAAGGTCCAAAGGAAAAGAGGAATGCTTGAAGACATATAAGACGGTGGGCTGATGACATTATCCAGGTGTCAGGAAACGACTGAACAAATACAGGTAAGTACAGGTACGGTACAGGGATTTGTGGATAAAGCTGGAGAAGGCCTTTTCTCAAAAAGGGGTCCATATTTCAATGAAAGACTAACCCATACTAACAACAATAAGTAAATTTAATAACACCCTACTAACAACATTTGAAATGGAAATTAGAAATATGGAATGAATGGCTTTTTAGGGTTCCGTAGTAAACAAGGAACCCTTATAGTTTTGCCATGTCCGTCTGTCTGTCTGTCTGTCCGCGGCTTAGCTCAGAGACAGTATTAGAAAGCTGTTATTTGGCATGGGTATACATATTAATCACGCCGAAAAATTAGTAAAATAAAATTAAGATTTATTTTTATGGTACCTCCCCTCCACGTGAAGTGGGGATGTTTTTTTTTTTTTCTAGTTTACCCCAGTGTGTGGGGTGTCGTTGGAAAGGTCTTTCCAAAATATTGAGGGTGTGTGAGAATCATTTTTCAATTTTATTCAGGGATCCGTTTGCGAAATATTAAGCTTAAAGTGCAAATTTTTGTTAGAGTCAAGTGTCCCCCCCCCTGCCAGCTAAATGGTTGTACTTGGATTTGTGAAAAAAATCACAGCAATAGTATATAGGTATAACGAAATTAAAAGGAAAACTATCACAGCTAAGTAGGCTTTACAGGTTAACGAGTAATAATCGACCAACTGAAATTTGCAGTTTAATAAACATGATCTCCCATACATTCCGTATGGGAGAAAATGTTTATCAACTACAATGTTAAGTTTGTTCTTGGGATAAATTCATCCCAACTACGGAACCCTACATTGTGCGTGGTCCGACACGCACTTGGTCGGTTTTTGTTTATTTTATTTATAAGTATTCAACACAGTGTTTCATTTCGATTCTCGTAGTGGTTACAAATGGTACTGTTGAGCATGTGGTCGATTCCCAGGCAAAATGTTATAGGGTTTTTTCATCAGAAATTTCTCAGACCTTGACCTAATTGGTGACGTTCTTCAGAAAGGTCAGGTGCGTAGTACTCGCAACCGGCGTGCGTGTGTGACCAGATGTATGGACGGAAACGAGGCAAGAGGAGTATGAAAGGATCGTAGCAGCAGGTGGCGTTCTGTAGTGTCTGCCTAGTGGGAAGAAGGTGTGAGTTTATGTATGTACCATCGAAGAACTTTATATCTATACACCGTAAGGACTATTTCTGCTTGCAGCGCTCGGCTGCTATAGAACCGGGCCGGTCACCGATACGGTCATCGTGTTCACGGGATTTTGTTTTCAAACTGCTTAGATATCAAGTTCTTTGATAGTACCATCAAAGAACATCTAACCAGTTTGACAACAAAATCCCGTGAAAATCACGGCGTGAACACGATGACCACATCTGAACCACATATGTTACCGGCCCGGTTTTATAGCCGCCGAGCGCTGCAACCAAGAATAGTCCTTACGGTGCTTAGTTATGAACTTATTTGATGGTATGTAAATTTCTCAGTAGCAGCCCGGAGTCTGGATTTGGACCCGATTAATGGCAATAGACTCGCTCCCTATTTAAACATCACAAGCGAAATGTGGGTGTACTACTATAGTTAGCTGCACCTCTGCCTTACCCCTCGGGGATTACAAGCGTGATGATGATGATATGTTATTTAGTTTTAAGCTTCTTACTAAGTATTTTCCAAAGAAACCGAGCCGAGTAAGGATTAGCGAGTACGACATTGAATTATAAGCTTCTTACGACTCAAATGTTGCTTTATTTTATGTAAGTAGCGTTTTATTTACTTATCTACTTCACTGCATATTAGGTATTCCTAATGAATTTTAGACGACTTTGTTAGTGTGTATCATTTCTGTGTATATACCCCTCTAACTATCAGTTACTTTATTTGTCGACATTGGCAGAGAAGTCTGAGGAAAAAGAAATGTATGTTGCAAGAGCGAGCGAAGCGAGCTCGGAAATAGTACCCTACGTTTATATTTAGAAAGCGGGAGGGACTGCAACTACAAACTGCCTTTTACTACCTGACTTTTTTTTTTTGGGTGGGAAATTATCAAATAACTTCTCCCGCTCTGGGTTGAGCGGGAGGGCGTGTCAGATTTTTACTGACTAAAACCCAGCCGTGTTCCTTCCGTTGCCTGTGTGCCGGGGCCGCGATATCCCTTTCGGACAAACTCGCAACCCAGGCAGGCATTGGCCCTTACGGACCCCGTCAGTTGATGTTGGCATCTCTTTGAAGCGTGGAACACAACGCGCCGTCGACCCGGGCCTGTTCCTTATCGGACGGCGAGCTACCCATTGCTCACCGTCCGCAAGCCCGCGCCTACGGTGGCCGGAAGTCGGCTCGTGACTCCCGACACCCGAGGCGTCTCCTGCGGCGACTAGGGGCGCGAGGGCGCGAATCTTGCCTCTCCCTCACGCGTTCCGCCTCCTCCTTCGCGAGCATTACTGCTTCGCAGAAGGAAGTGACGACCTCCCATGAACTCTCACTCCAAACCAGGGCCGGACGCGAGAGATCGCCGCCGCCGATCGCCTCCGTGAGGACACGGCGGTGCTCCGCCAAGCTGGGCAGACCTCCACTGTATGCTCCACCGTGTCCTCAGGGCGATCCCCACAGTGGTGACACCCGGGCGTTTCCTCCCGCCTTATGCGGAACAGGAACCTCCCGAAACAACCGTGTGCGGTGAGGACGCTGTGGCGCCTCTCTAGCAAATCCTCAAAGAGGGACTCCACAAAAAAAAAAAACTTTTTTGGGCCAGGTTTAGGATTTGATAAAAAAGTATTTCTCGACTTTTAGGAGCCCTCAGGACCGGGGGTCCGGGGAGGACCGCACTTGCCCCCCCCCCTTAGTCCACCAGTGACCGTGGTTTAACCAAATTGATTGTCTTTCATTCACCATCATTTTTCTGCACTGCATCTAGAAGAATTTGAAGTAGATACCAATCTCAAAAAAGCCTTTAAATACAAGTCGTTTTCGATTCTCTACATTTTATCTCATTGGTACCCTTTTCCAACCCCTTTTCAAAGTATTATAACTTCCATAACTGAATTTAATAGTTATCATTGAACCACTCTGTTCTCGGGAGTTTCAATAATCTCACCGCATCGCTGCGTCGCGTGTCGTGTGCAAAGTTGAGGTGCAGTCCCCACGGCAATGCTTACGTGATTACGGCCCTGGTTTATTTGATGCCGCAGCCTTGACCCACCTGCCGTGTGCCAATATCAATATACGTGGCTATGAAAGGCGTAATCCCGGAACAGATGCTGGTGACGGGGTGTTAAAGTTTATTTTGTGAATAATAATGAAACTATTGTTAAAGGATTTTTGTTGGTGGAAGTGTTTTGAGCAATTTTGGCATTGCCAGTGTACTGTGCCGCAGGTATTAAATAATAATAATAATAATAAAATTGATTTATTCGGACAACAAATTTCCATAATGTTTCCATATGTTTTCCATCATTTCATCCAAAAGACGTCCACTGCTGAACATACCTCTCCCAAGCACCGCCACTTCGACGGATTGCGTGCTTCCCGCATCCAGCGGATTCCTGCGGCCTTCACAAGGTTATCGGTCCATCTTGTGGAAGGCCTTCCAACGCCTCGTCTTCCGGTACGCGGTTGCCACTCCAGAACCTTTCGGCCCCATCGGCCATCTGTTCTGCGAGCAATGTGCCCTGCCCATTGCCACTTAAGTTTGGCAATTCTTCGGGCTATGTCGGTTACCTTGGTTCTCCTACAGATCTCTTCTTTTCGTATTCGATCACGTAGGGAAACTCCAAGCATAGCCCTCTCCATTGCCCTTTGGGTCACTTTTAGCCTTCTGATAAGGCCCATTGTGAGCGACAACGTTTCTGTGCCATAAGTCATTACTGGAAACACGCATTGGTCCACATTGGTCAAAGACTTTCGTCTTGAGACACTGCGGTATGTGGGACGAGAAGCTGCCCAGCCGAGTCGGATTCGGCGATTGACTTCTTTCTCGAAGTTGGACCTACCTAGCTGGACAGTTTATCCTAGGTAAACATATCCTCCAAAGCGCTCCTCAATCGTGCGTTGCATTGGGAACTCACACATAACCCCGTCATCATCCTCTTCACCAACGTGGTCGGGTCGTGGTGAAGCACTGGGTGAATTTTGGAGTTGCATCACGACCAACGGTGTAGCAGGCGTAAGACGGTTATTCCGTGATTCGAGGCGTATATTATTATTATTATTGAGTTTGAAATGGAAACATTTTGCACAGAAGATGTCCAAGTAAGGTGCAAATTTCTTACTTGGCCATCCTCTCCACAAAATGCCTCAAAATGGGAGAATAAAAATTAAAAAAGAAGCTAAATTGTGAAAATTAATTTATTTTATCATTTTCTTTTCTCTCTGCTGGGGAGTTTGTTGCGCCACTTCTTCTTTTCCCAGCTAAAGCACTAAGAAGTGGTGAAGGGCGGGGGACTAGTATTTTGACGTTCGAAAAGTGCTGATTGTCAGTCTAATTTGAATAAATGACTTTTGATTTTTAATGGCATATTTTAGTCGTTTTCACGAGCCAGTCCCGTAGGTACCTAAAATCATCTCATATGTAATGGTGGAAATACTTAGTTATTTATAAATCTTAAAATGTTTCTCGAAAATTATTCATCTAACCATGTTTACATTAACACACGAGCATTAAGTTGATTTAATTTAAACTTTAATCGCTAAACATTTTCATTAATTCGGCAACCGAAAAGCGTGTTACTCCCAATTGAATTATAATAACTAGGAGCGAAGTAAAACCAATTAACAAATGGGTAGAGTTTATAAATGGTATAGTTGTATGTAATTATATTAGTGGGTAATTCTGACACTAGATGTTTGTCTTTCTAGGTGTCTGTCTGTGATGTCTGTGGTAATTCATGGACTCTAGTTTGTACCTAATCTATCTGTTTGTACCTTCGTTGGTACAGTCTTACTGTCAAGAGAATGCGTTATTGACACCTGTCAGTTTTATGCTACCGAATTTGATCCGTAAACTACTAGAAATTGACCAACTGACAGGTGTCACGAAAGCATTCTCTTTACTAATGCATTTTAGTAATTATGGCTGAGAATTGCACTGTAATTTAGTTGTTTAGTTATGATTATAATGTAGATGAAGTAGCATTACCCCTGTGCCTCGAAATATTTAGCACGCTGCCTCGAAAGGCTAGGTTTACTTTTGACAATTGATACAGAAATAGGAGATACTTTTCGACAACAGAAAAGCTAGAGCATCAGATGAAAAGAGGATGGCAGAGCGAGCGAAGCGAGCTCAATAATTTTTGCACAGTCAAAATTTTCTTCTGAACATTTAAAAATATGGAAAGCACGTAAAGCCGTCGGTCTTGTAGGTACCCGATCTCTCCCCGGTCGTGCCGGATTGCCGTCCGTGAGAGTAAAGGAACCTGTGTTCGCGCATACACTTGTGCACTATAATATTTCCTGCGTACTTGGCAAATTTCCATTGAGATTGATCTACGTGACTGAAATCGCTCGAATCGGGAGGATATTATGTAGCAGTAATATTTAGGTACTTGAATCTAATAATGTCGTAACAGCAGAATTCGATGAAACTTCGTACCTGTCGAAGCGAAATGTGTCCTACCTGACCAGAATAATCATTAATAAATCACACCTTTTCGTCCCCACTGTCTAGTGGACTACCTAAGTTACAGGTAGGTATTTAATGTAGATCCATATTACGAAATACAATCTAATGAACTTTAATTAAATAACTATTATAGACGAGTGCTGATATGAAAATTAGACAGAGCCAAAAAATACACTAGAACCGAGTATAACAGAGGCAAAGGGTTCCTACGGATTCTAATTACGAACGTGAACCTACATCGCATGTTATTTTGAGTCGTATTTGACTGAAATAAAGCTCACTTTCACGTGCCAAGAACTAATTAACTCTCTGCCATGTTATAACTGGATTAAAACCTTAAAATGTTCATTTTCAGAGGTTTAAAACGAAACATTGTAAAAATATTGAAGTATTTTATAACGAAAATACTGACTATACAGACACGGATCTTTTGGTGCGTGGCCTAAATCGGAATTAACGTCGCCATCTAGCTTTTTCAATAGATTTCACAAAACAATTGCACAAATGTTTATCTTTCCGAGTATCCGAGTGTCAAAATATCCTTGTAGCAGTACCTCTACAGGGTCAACTGAAGTTAGCTAGCGAAACTCCGCAGGTGTGGTGGGTATCGTTATCTTAACATGATAAAACGAAAAAGAAATTAATTTGATGATGTTTTTTTGTGGGGTCATCGACCGCAGTTAGTGTAGTCACTTGAAATATCAGTTTAAAAAATCGTTTTTGTTTGTGTGCACTTCCGAGACAAATTAAAACAGATTTTCTCAATTCATACTTCAAGTAACAACAATACAAGTGGTCGTTGTCCCGTCAAAAAACAAAAACGTGTGCGGTCGGGGGACCCCCGTCAGGAACGAAGTTCCTTGTCACGTATGATTTAAAAAAAAAACAAAATATTTGCACCCGCAATCTTGGATTTACATTTTGAGCTCACTATCGACTTGAGCACCTTTGAAATCTATGAAAACGATACCCATGCGGAAAATTTTGAAAATTTTCTTACCATCCATTCCATCTTTGATTTACGTTTCGACTCCACTATCGGCTTTAGCACCCTCGACACGCATGGCAAAAAATTTGTAATTTTTTTGTAAAATATTGGATTTTAATTTTGACCAAATTCACAATTTTCTCTCTCTCTCATGCAGTGTACTCGGGCCGATGTGTACAATTTTATTCCACGACACAGTACTGACTATAATCACATAATCACTTTACTGTTTTCTTTTGTTTTTTTCTGCCGGCGTTCTCTCTGACTTTCTTTCTCTTTGAATTAGAAGAAGACAGTCGCAAGTATCAACAATTTTTAGCGTGACGTTTTCTGAAAATTTACAAGCCGCGTTAAAGAACTTCGTTTCAAAACATCAAATCTTTTGATACCCATCAAGTCTGCAGAGTTTCGCTGGCTAATTTAACTTGACCATGTATTTTCTAAACGTGGCGTTCTATAGTTTCTGCATACTCCCATGGGGAAAAGGCGTGTGTATTTGCAGGTTGATAAAGCAAAAATTCCGTTTCATGCAGATAAATTGGTTATTCTATTTACCAACCTAGTAGTTCCTACTTCGCTAATGAAAGAGCGACTCAGTGAGTCAATACCTATAAAGGCAGGCCAATAATTTATTCAATAAAACCATTTACAATAATGAGTCTACGCCACTTGTTCCCTATTGTGCTTTCTAATTATTTATGTAGAAATATAATCACTTAGGGTTGAACGGAATTAAATCAATGGCGGAAAACCTACTGTAGGGTGCATGCATAATGGTTCGGTCAAGGCAGTCGGTAGGTAATTGTTGAGGTAGAAAGCCATGAAGACTGGTAGGTACGGTCAGCAACAAAAAATACTTTTCCATATCTTCAAAACTAGCTGGTTTTCGAGTTTTCATAATTATGAAAAGCTAAAAAGCAGTTTATCAAATCATTATGTGTGTAGTTAATATTCTTATAAAAAAAAAATTGTCCCGATTTATATAAAACATTGTGCTCAATAATTAAGATTTAAAAATAAAAGTTATAAAACTAAAACCCAACTACGACAAAAAAGTCATCTAAAAAGGTATAAACAAGACATCACATCACAGACAGACAAATAAAAAATCCGTAGTTGCACGTGTTAGAGCATAAATCGAACAGATTACGTGTAACTCCGGAATTTTAATTTGTCTGTCTGTGATGTCTTGTTTATACCTTTTTAGAATACTATTTTGTCGTAGTTGGGTTTTAGTTTTATTATTTTTATTTTTATTTAAATTATTTTGGGTTTATAATATTATATACCTTTATATTTTTGTAATATGCAAATTAAGCTCTTTCATTCGATACCCAACATGGCATCATATTTTTTTAGTTCATTACTTTATGTCCTCTAGAGGGCGCCATATTCAGTTAAATGTGACGTCATTAAGCCTATAGCCAGCGGACGATCAAGATGCTGCCAAATCCTCATTTGTGAAATTATGATGAGTAGTTTAGAAATTATTAGGGAACAGATGAAAATATAGATAGTGCGATCCACGAAGACGCGCCCCACTACGCTCCGCTCCGTAGTAAAATACAGCTTACAGTACAGTAATCGCGGAGTGGGGCGCGTCTTCGTGGATCGCACTATCTATACATACATACTTACATTCAAACATACATACCGGTCTAAATCATAACCCTCCTTTTTGCTTCGCCGTTGTCGGGTAAAAATCTGAAGTACAAATTGCTTGCTGACTATACACTACTATGATCTACATCTACATAAAAGGTTAGTTTTCTTTACTATCTTTAATGTCGGGTGAAACCGAATTCACGCTTTACTCAAAGGAATTTGTTTTAGTAATGTAAGTTGAAAGTGATTTGGATTAAACACGCTCCCAAGGATTTGAAACACTTGCTGCGGATTGCGCGTGTAAGCTCTATGAGACAATAGGGTACAATCAGGGATGGGCAAAACACATGCTTTGATTTAATTGAAATACGAATTACAATATATTTCCAAGTATTGGAAAACATGTTTATCAACTACAATGTTAAGTTTGTTCTTGTGATAACTACGAAAGCCTTCATTGTGCGTGGTCCTACACGCACTTGGCCGGGTTTTTTTATGTTCCTCATTATACTTAGGCCGTATAAGGGTTTTAGGAAGAGAAAAATTGGAAAAGTTGCCCGGGAAGTTGGAAAACTCGAGAAAAACCGAAAGTATATTTTCGTTGGGATTTTTGTATGAATAGGACAACGTCTCCCAGGTCAGCTAGTCTTACTGTACACTAGTACAGTAAGACTAGCTGACCTGGGAGACGTTGGGAGGTCAGCTAGTCTTACTGTACACTACTGAACACTGTCTTACTGAACACTAGTACAGTAAGACTAGCTGACCTGGGAGACGTTGGGAGGTCAGCTAGTCTTACTGTACACTACTGAACACTGTCTTACTGAACACTAGTACAGTAAGACTAGCTGACCTGGGAGACGTTGGGAGGTCAGCTAGTCTTACTGAACACTAGTACAGTAAGACTAGCTGACCTGGGAGACGTTGGGAGGTCAGCTAGTCTTACTGTACACTACTGAACACTGTCTTACTGAACACTAGTACAGTAAGACTAGCTGACCTGGGAGACGTTGGGAGGTCAGCTAGTCTTACTGTACACTACTGAACACTGTCTTACTGAACACTAGTACAGTAAGACTAGCTGACCTGGGAGACGTTGGGAGGTCAGCTAGTCTTACTGTACACTAGTACAGTAAGACTAGCTGACCTGGGAGACGTTGTCCTATTCATACAAAAATCCCAACGAAAATATACTTTCGGTTTTTCCCGAGTTTTCCAACTTCCCGGGCAACTTTTCCAATTTTTCTCTTCCTAAAACCCTTATACGGCCTAAGTATAATGAGGAACATAAAAAAACCCGGCCAAGTGCGTGTAGGACCACGCACAATGAAGGCTTTCGTAGTTATCACAAGAACAAACTTAACATTGTAGTTGATAAACATGTTTTCCAATACATTCCAACTGCAAATGTTAGCAGTTTGTATGCACATATTGAGAGATTTACCGTGTTATTTTAAGACCATAGATTTCTTGTAGGTTTTCCTGTAGGTAATCTATTAGTAAAGAACCAGTCCCTGTATTTTTTTCACAATTTTAGGCGCCGTAGTATCAGAGTTATGGGGGGAATGGAAAATTTTCATAAATTTTCTTGAATATCTTTAAAAGTATTAATTTTAAAATTATATAAAAATATATTAGAGATCTTCGCAACAAGTTTTTTTATTTGATAAGCCACACGGTACAGTTTGCAAAACTTTATTTTTTATTTTTGCTATTTGCCCCCCAAAAGTGACCCCCATATTCAAAATTCATTTATTTACGTTACACGTCCGTGTTTGGGTGACAGAAATAGAGATATGTACCAAATTTCAACTTAATCGGTTAATTAGATTCGAAGCAAATTGGCTGTGACAGACTGATAGACAGACAGACACACGAGTGATCCTATAAGAGTTCCGTTTTTTCCTTTTGAGGTACGGAACCCTAAAAAAACAAATAACAGTGATTGGAACTTATTATAACAACATCCATATAGACCAGTGATTCCCAAAGTGGTTTATATCGACCCCCATGGGTCGATGACGACCTGCAAGGGGCCCATGACAGCGGGAAAAAATGGGGGTCCTGTGTGTATATTCAGTAGGTCTGAGAATAGTTATGTTTCATACCGCTTTTCTTTTTTTTTTTTTTGGGTGGGAAATCATCAAATGACTCCTCCCGCTCTGGGCGGAGCGAGAGGGAGTGTCAGACTTTTACTGACTAAAACCCACCCGTGTTCCTTCCGTTGCCTGTGTGCCGGGGCCGCGATATCCCTTTCGGACAAACTCGCAACCCTGGCAGGCATTGGCCCTTACGGACCCCGTCAGTTGGTGCTGACATCTCTTTGAGGCGCGCGTGGAACACAACGCGTCGTCGACCCGGACCTGGTCCTAATCGGACGGCGAGCTACCCATTGCCCACCGTCCGCAAGCCCGCGCCTACGGTGGCCGGAAGTCGGCTCGCGACTCCCGACGCCCGGGGCGTCTCCTGCGGCGACTAGGGGCGCGAGGGCGCGCATCTTGCATTTCCCTCGCGCGCTCCGCCTCCTCCTTCGCGAGCATTACTACTTCGCAGAAGGAAGTGACGGCTTCCCATGCACTCTCGCTCCGGACCATGGCCTGAACCAGGGCCGGACGCGAGAGATCGCCGCTGCCGATCGCCTCCGTGAGGACACGGCGGTGCCCCGCCCAAGCCGGGCAGACCTCCACCGTATGTTCCACCGTGTCCTCCGGGCGATCCACACAATGGTAACACCCGGGCGTTTCCTCCCGCTTTATCCTGAACAGGAACCTCCCGAAACAACCGTGTCCGGTGAGGACCTGCGTCAGGCGGAAGGTGAGGACGCCGTGGCGCCTCTCTAGCCACTCATCAAAGAGGGGCCTTACCGCCGCAATTGTGGCGTGCCCAGCGTTGGGTTGCGACAATCGCACTCTCCATGCCGCCATGAGATCCCGCCGGAGCTCTGTCCGCTGTGCCGTGATTTCTCGCGGCAGCGGAGTTACACCCCGGCGTTTCGCCTCCTCGCGCAACTCCCACATGTGCGCGAGGACTTTTGCCTCCAGATCCCATGGCGGTAGTCCAGCAAGGAGGCTCGCCGCCTCACGGGAGACCGTGCGGTATCCTCTGACCAGCCTAATGGCCATGACCCTTTGGGATGCGTTCAATCGCTGGGCTGGTCGCAGCCTTAATGAACGCGCCCACACCGGTGCCCCGTAAAGGGCCATGGACCGCACGATCCCCGCATAGAGCTTCCGGCAGGAGGCGTTTGGACCCCCTAGACTGGGCAGAAGCCGCTTCAAAGCAGCCCCAGCCCTCTGCAGTTTGGGAGCCAAACGTCGAAAGTGCTCCACGAAGTTCCACCGGCTGTCGAGGACGAGTCCCATGTACTTCATCGTCGACTCGACACCGATGTGAACCCCTCCCGCCGTTATCTGGGAACCCGACAGTGGCGCGTTCCGAGGACCATAGAAACACATGGCCTCGGACTTGTGCAAGGCCACCTCGAGTCCCAGTTGCCGGATCCTATCGACGATTGTCGCAACCCAACGTGTCGCTAGTTCGGCCGCCGCCTCATGCGACCTCCCCTGTACCAGGACCAGCGTGTTGTCAGCGTAGCAGACTACGCTGACGCAGCTAGGGAGGTCGGCGCGCAGCACCCAGTCGTAGCCGATGTCCCACAGATGCTGCCCCAGGACCGATCCCTGCGGGACACCGCACGACATCCCTCGCCGGTTCCACTCTCCGTGCGTCATGTAAGTCATGTTCGTGAACGGGCGCCGTCAGTAGGGACTGGTCATCTCTTAGCTACCACGGCTTAATTTAATTTAATTTTTGAATTTTTATTTTTGTTACGGACGCTTTTAACGTTTTGCATCGTTCTCACATGTATAACTTCATCATGAATGATGTAACTAATTTTTTGTAACCATATTATGTTTTAAAAGAGTGTCCGTGGAGTTTCTTGCCCGTTCTTCTCCATAGGTACCTACTACGCTTTGGAATGGGCATCTAGCTTCATCTTTCTGACTGACGGACCCCTTGACAATTCAAAAGTGCCTGTAATTGGTTTATTTGAAATAAATGCTTTGAGTTTGAGTTTGAGTTTGACTACGGTTTTGTATACAAACTTACTTTTTGGCAATTTATGTGGGAATATTATAGTGCACAGAAAAAATTAAAATCTTAGCTATAGTATAAATATTCTTTTCTGTTTTCTTGAAATTTTGTTTTTGGTTTCGCATTACACATTTAGAAATATGATAAGTCTTTCAAACTGAGTAGCACTATACCAGCTGTCAATAACGCATGTGAAGTTAATGTGTTTGCAAAAATTCTATATAGCAGGGCTGGTAAGCAGGGGTAAGGGGTCTACCCAAAACCGAAAAACATGCTAAGTGGTCGACAACATAAAAAAGTTTGGGGACCTCTGATATAGACTAAGTGGGACAAACGCGTATTATTGAAGTTCAAAAACGACCCAACCAAAGTTAATAAAATTTATGTGAGACTACCTCTAAAATAATATGATCTACTTACCAAACAAAAAAAGAATCGTCAAAATCAATTCATAATTGGTGGAGTAATCGCGTAACAAACATACAGTCGAATTGAGAATCTCCTTCTTTTTGAATTCGGTTAAAAATTTACCTCTAAATGTCAAATGAAAAACATCTTTAAGGCGATTTCAAATTATAGGATTTTCACGTACCTATTCTAATAATTGAATCAAAGCACTCAATTTGTATGTGGCACTACAAATATACTAGATTCCTTTTCTGATCAGCTTTTTTCACATTTTGCTCAGAAACTTTTGGAACAGTCATTACAACTTTGAAAAAGATTTCAAGCTTGACATGATCCAAGTATCTAGCGATTGACCGATATAGGTTGTGACGTGATCCTAATCTCTTCTGATAAAGCAGCTGTTGAACAAAACGCGTATTGATGGTGATAGATGAGCAGAATCGGTTTTCGCTTTCAATCACATTCAGACAAATAGAGACTACCCGCCCGCCGCTGTGCCGTTCAAAGCCAATAAATCGTAACTGAAAGAATTAATTTGCACTTAGGTTACATAGCGCTACAAGGTTATTTTGGCGCGGGGCCAAAATCGGAACTAACGTCGCCATTTTGTTTTTTTAGCTCATTCAAGTGAAATTTCACAAATGTTTATCAACAGCACCTGGCAACTTCAGCGGCGCGGGTGTAAATAATATATTTATCTTTTTTCCTTTTTTTTATTATTATATTATTATTTTTTATAAAAAAAAAAATTACTTACCCTCTTTTGAACGTTTCTTGAGCGAGAAAATCATTGATAGCTAGTCGCTTCCTCGTCGGGGGTAGGTTAGGTAAGCGTCACTCATCATGTTATGTGAGTCAAGTTATGGCAGCTGAAAGGTGCTGATAGACTTGAACATTCACTTGTAAGAGCATTCTAGCGAATGTAACATTACAGAAATATAAACGGGAGCGTTTTAGCGAGCATTCTAGCGAGCGTTCTAGCGAGCATTCTATCGAAAGGACAGTAAATTTGCTTCAAGCTTTTTGCCGAGCCGAGCCATTCTGTAATTGTTCAGCCACCATCCCCCTATGCCTAGACCATTAACTAGAGCGTTCGCTATAATAATTGTGAAAATGTTCGTAGCGATTTTTGGCTCTATGCTTGGCTCTGTTCGTTGTTCAGTTAGACAAATTTTAAAAACGGCGAATGCTCGATGTCCTGTTACAAGTAAATGCTCAAGTCTATCAGCACTTTAAGTAAACGAAATCCCACAGACCGGAGCTCGTATTATAAATGCTCGTGGCTAACAATAACAGCCGCACGGGTCCATTGCCGAGGCCAGTCTGTGGATGGGTGATCATCTATTACATATCCTGATCCCTCCGTGCCTCGGAAAGCACGTTAAGTCGTTAGTCATTTCTAGATCTTTGACAGTTGTTACGGGTAGTCAGAAGCCCGAAAGTCTGACAACCAGTCTTACTAAGGAGTATCGTGTTATAAACTGGGCTGTGGAGGTCAGATAGGCAGTCACCCCATGTAAAATACTGGTTATCAGCTGCATCCGGTTAGATTGGAAGCCGACTCCAATATAGTTGAGATAAGGCTAGGCAGATGATGAGCTGCATCCGATTAGACTGGAAGCCTACCCCAGCATAGTTGGGAAAAGGCTAGGATGATGAAACCCACGTATACAAACACTCGACGTAAAACAGTGATTTTTACGGCCACCGTATCACGGGGCCTACTCCCCAAGCGAAATCCGTAGTTCCGGCCGTCGGCAGTAGCATAGCATAGGCAGTGGCGGATTTGCAGTCTTGGCCGCCCTAGGCCCCAGGCCATGTACATGCCGTCAGCCGCCCCTTTCTCAGCACCCATCTTGAAGATTACATAATGAATTTACTTTATTGCCAACTTTTATCGAAATCGGTTCAGAAATTTAGTTAACTATGAGTCGGGTTGGCGGTTTTAAATGGTGTGCGGCCCGCCATAAAGTGCGCGAACATCTAAAAATTCACTTTGTGTTTTTTTGTCACGAGGCCTTAGAGCAAATCCGCCACTGGATATAGGTACCGAAAGTGAGAACTACGGATTTCGCTTAGGGAGTAGGCCCCCAGGGGTCCATAAGCGTCACTGATCTTGTTATGCGACTCAAGTTATGGCAGCCGAAAGTAAACGTAATCGCACAGACCGGAGCCCGTAACGTTTTATTTAAGAGTGAATTATAAATGAAAGAAAAACACCTTCATATACACTGGGCTTTATTTGGGGTTGGTTGGTATTATGGAGTATTATTATGCCATTACTTATGGGAAATTATTATGTAGGGTACGTATTTTTTTTGCCTAGATGTGTCTTTTGGGATATCTGTTTTCTCATTCTAACTTACGGAAATATTTGTTTGGTACCGGTTTTGCAGGCACCGATATATATGTATATTATATGTATAGTACAGGTACTACTCTGGTACCGGTATCTCATCAAGGTCAATAGTACCGGTTGCCAAAAATACCGGTATTTCAAGGCCGAATTGAATTCGAAACCATATAAAAGCGAAACGTACCCCAAACATATTTTTTAACCAAAACAATTCGATTAATTACCCTAGTTTTGGAAGTAACATTTCCGGAGTTCAACGCCTGTTTCAAATGTTTCATTTCAATCTACCCTGAAGCCTCTAGGGGAAGAATTAAAGAAAGTTGAAAAGCGCCTACAGAGATTTCAAGTTGTACGGTGATGATATTATACCTTAGGTATTCTTAATTGGGAATATAAATTGCTGAATTCCACAATAAATTGATGGACAACATTGGTCTGCCGTCAGTCACGCAGAACGTGGAACCGATTAATTGTACTGCTTGTATAATTAATTGGTTATTGGTATTGGTGCTGCCAATAGCAGCAAATCCTTCAGAGATTTCTATGCCCATTTTTAACCGACTTCAAAAAAAGGAGAGGTTCTTAGTTCGTCAGAATCTTATTTTTATGTTCCCCGATTACTCCAAGACGGCTGAACCGATTTGGAAAATTCTTTTTTGAAAATAATTCGATCGGCTCATTTGTCAAACTCTACTTTTTCATTACCTACACGCCCGCGAAATTGAAAATGTATATGCAAAAAACGTAAAAAACATATTTTTGCGGGCTCCATTGATGAGATAGAGTTTGACAAGTACTCAGCTTCAAAATTCCAGTTCGGAAACCAGGGGTCGTATATATTGGGCACGCCACAATTGCGGCGGTAAGTCCCCTCTTTGAGGAGTGGCTGGAGAGGCGCCACGGCGTCCTCACCTTCCGCCTGACGCAGGTCCTCACCGGACACGGTTGCTTCGGGAGGTTCCTGTTCAGGATCAAGCGGGAGGAAACGCCCGGGTGTCACCATTGTGTGGATCGCCCGGAGGACACGGTGGAGCATACGGTGGAGGTCTGCCCGGCTTGGGCGGAGCACCGCCGTGTCCTCACGGAGGCGATCGGCGGCGGCGATCTCTCGCGTCCGGCCCTGGTACAGGCCATGGTCCGGAGCGAGAGTGCATGGGAGGCCGTCACCTCCTTCTGCAAAGCAGTTATGCTCGCGAAGGAGGAGGCGGAGCGCGCGAGGGAGATTGAAGCTGCACGCCCTCGCGCCCCTAGTCGCCGCAGGAGACGCCCCGGGCGTCGGGAGTCACAAGCTGACTTCCAGCCACCGTAGGCGCGGGCCTGCGGACGGTGAGCGATGGGCAGCTCGCCGTCCGATAAGGACCAGGCCCGGGTCGACGGCGCGTTGTGTTCCACGCGCGCCTCAAAGGGATGTCAGCACCAACTGACGGGGTCCGGAAGGACCAATGCCTGCTGGGGTTGCGGGTCTGTCCGAAAGGGATATCGCGGCCCCAGCACATAGGCAACGGAAGGAACACGGGTGGGTTTTAGTCAGTAAAAGTCTGACACTCCCTCTCGCTCTGCCCAGAGCGGGAGGAGTCATTTGATGATTTCCCACCCAAAAAAAAAAAAAAAAAAAAAAAAAAAATGGGTCGTATATACAACGTGTTTTTTTTGATATCCCATAACTCTAGGGTTATATTATTTAAGTTAAAAGAACACAAAATCTCCTAGAATAGGTGGTCCAAAAATGCATAGTTTCGAAGATATAATCAATCTTAATTAAAAAAATTGTCACCAGTGTGACGAATCTTTACTTTTGCGACGTTGCCAAACTTCGCAGTAGTGTAGTAAAGTAATTCATTTAGTGTAGTAAAGTAGAATTACTTTACTACACTAAATGAATTACTTTACTACACTACATTTTTATTCATATTTAAAGCTAAGAAAATGCGACGTTGTCATATTTCACGTAAGGGTGTTTTATATTAATAATCGTGCCTTTGTCGAATTATTTTGTATGAAAAATTAAAACAAAAAAAAAAATATGATTGAAGAATAATTCATATGCCAGTTGGTTCTTTGATATGGTCTCAATCATACCCTAGAGTTATGGGATATCAAAAAAAACACATTGTATAATCCACAGAGCTTTCTCAATTTCAATGCTAAAAGCACCACAAACACAATTCTCACATAGCAATATAATTATGTCACAGTACACGCCTACAAGGACCAATTACGTTTCGCCATTCACTTCCTAGTTACAATCACATAAGATATGCGAGCCGGGTCAGCCGCAAGAGATTAGCGGCTGTGTTGTAACATTAGATTAGGAATTAGAACTAACCCGGCTTGGTTGGCAGGTTTGTATGTTCCGTTCTGTCCTTCTATTAAGTAGCGTGGTTAATGGTCACGAAAACTTTTTAGTGTACAGCTTATGGGCCTGTTGGCATGAACGTCGGGTTTAATAATAATAATACCAGCCGGTTACTGTCCCACTGCAGGGCAAAAGCCTCTTCTCATACAGAGAAGGCGTGAGCATTGATCACCACGCTTGCTCAAGACGGGTTGGTGATTTCAGACTTATATTTACAATAACTCCAGGTTTCCTCACGGTTTTTTCCTTCACCGATGTCAGCAATGTCCAAGATAAACTCAGAAAGTACAAATGAATTGGAAAAGTCACATTGTTACTTGCCCGGATTTGAACCCACAACCATAAGTCGGGTTTGATGGAAATAAACTTAGTAAAAATCTTAAAATGTATGCACTGACAGACAACGCATATCCTTATACAGGCAGCTGGCCGCAGGACATTTTTCACAAGAGTACCTTACATATGAAAGTGAGCACTAAGGAAGGATGTTTGAAACTACATCATCTACACTCGCGACAATCCAATAGCTCCTACGCACTATGCCGCCCTGCCGCTGTGCAAGCCGCGGCGCGCCCGGCCCTGCCGCACAAAGGATCGCAAAGGATGTGAAGGCGTAAAAGCCGGAGTACGTGCCGCGCGGCAACAGCCGGCGGTCATGCCGCCGGTATATTGTGTAGGAGCTATAAGAAGTCCGATTTGACGTTTCATACTCGTAAGTGCAATAAAACGATTTACCTCGAGAATCAGTTTTAAGCAATGTAGATAAATCGTCGATTACAAACTCTCTAAGTATGATAAATCGATAAAAGTCGCGAGAAACAGTTTTTAAAGCAACCGATTTTTTTTCCATCACTACACAAAGTATTTTCATAGCTGTCAAATAGGCCTTCTTGAGTTTAAATGGGTTAAATAGAGGGTATAAGTTTGTATATAAGTTTGTTATTTTCTATGATGGGAAATTTCATCGGGAACGCGGCTTGTCTTATCATAAAATTATATGTATATTGCTATAGAGACATTCAATATAATGGTAAGAACAAAGAGAAACCATCTCGCAATCCTTGCAAGAATGTTTTCGAAGAGAATGATTGCGCTGAGATATGATTTAGAACAGGAAAAACTTTTCCTTCCTTGTATTCCTCGATATAAAAATATTTAGTAGCAAAGCCACTTAAGCTACCAGGAAAAAAAGAAAAACAAATCACATTTGGAATGCAAAGGAGAACAGAAATACAATAAGTAACAAAAAAAAAACACTCCAATTTTTATAATAACTTTGTTTTTGTCTAGGTTTTACCCACGCCTTCGTCCGAGGGAAATATATTTTTTAACATTAAATATATGCAAAGACACTCAGCAATACTGTAGCTTCTCATTAATGAAAGAATTTTCAAAATCGGATTGGCAGTTCCGAAGATATCTCCCTACATACAAACTCACAAATTTTACCTCTTATAATTTAGAGGCATGAGAACAGGGTGTAAAGTTCACTCATCCTCTATAGAAAAGGGAAGATCCTCCGACCAGACGGGTGTTGTGTCTGGCGGGCAACTGCCCAACGATTGATGTCGGGGAAGTAATATATATGCTGTTCGCGCGGTAAACTCTAATTGCGCGATGCAGGATATGTGTGACGTCAGGTCTTTGATGCGTAATTCGCATGTGGCGATGTAGATGCCGCCTTAGTATAGATTATAATGTAACTTTGTTTTGATAAAAGGACTTTATAACACTTAGGTATATCAAAACAATACAATTTGTAGAAACGATTATGTAGATATATCAGCTCTGGTACATTACCTAGCTTTAAGTACTGAATACATAACTAGCTCGTCCGTATAAATGTTTTTTACCTATTGAAATATTTCCATAATTTTTCTTTATTTAATGAAATGTTGCTCGAAGAATCCAAGACAGGTAATTATTATTTATTTTTTTATCCATCGCGTTTTCATAAATATTTATGATACTTTTGTGTAAAAGGTTGAAAAAATATACCTGCGCGTCTACTTGCGAACCTCCTCCTTTTTTTCCTAGGTTAATAATTAAGTTCTTTAACTGTACCTAGGTACTTTAGGTTCTTTTAAAATATTTATTACAACATTTTTTTTGATAAATATCAAGCTACGTAGAACGTACTTTTAGGTTGTTTGGGCACGCCACAATTGTGGCGATAACTCCCCTCTTTGAGGAGTGGCTAGAGAGGCGCCACGGCGGCCTCACCTTCCGCCTGACGCAGGTCCTCACGGGACACGGCTGTTTCGGGAGGTTCCTGTTCCATATAAGGCGGGAGGAAACGCCCGGTGTCAACACTGTGTGGATCGCCCGGAGGACACGGTGGAGCATACGGTGAAGGTCTGCCCGGCTTGGGCGGAGCACCGCCGTATCCTCACGGAGGCGATCGGCGGCGGCGATCTCTCGCGTCCGGCCCTGGTCCAGGGCATGGTTCTTAGCGAGAATGCATGGAAGGCCGTCACCTCCTTCTGCGAAGCAGTTATGCTCGCGAAGGAGGAGGCGGAGCACGAGAGGGAGATGCAAGCTGCACGCCCTCGCGCCCCTAGCTGCCGCACGAGACGCCCCGGGCGTCGGGAGTCACGAGCTGACTTCAGGCCACTGTAGGCGCGGGCTTGCGGACGGTGAGCAATGGGTAGCTCGCCGTCCGATAAGGACCAGCCCCGGGTCAACGGCGCGCTGTGTTCCACGCGCGCTTCAAAGAGATGTCAGCAACAACTGACGGGGTCCGTAAAGACCAATGCCTGCTGGGGTTGCGGGTTTGTCCGAAAGGAATATCGCGGCCCCGGCACACGGGCAACGGAAGGAACACGGGTGGGTTTTAGTCAGTAAAAGTCTGACACGCCCTCTCGCTCCACCCAGAGCGGGAGAAGTCATTTGATGATGTCCCACACTCAAAAAAAAAAAAAAAAGGTTGAATTCAAAAATTCAAATTCAAATTCAAATTCAAATTCAAAAGTCATTTATTCAAACTAGGCTGAGAAATCAGCACTTTTCGAACGTCAAAATTACATAAGACAGTTCCCCAAAAACGCCCAAACGTTGTTTTGGCAAGTGCCTTTGTTTCTCACCGGTTATTCGACAGGTCAAGCAATTAAACAAACCATTCAGTTGATTGTTGTCTGAAATCGGCTACGATAAAACTGGGGCAGCATCATCTGTTTATAGTCACACACTGGCTCCACTATTCAATTTAAACACGTAAGGCAGAGTTTTCTAACAAATTCATACATAAATTTTCCCACCTACATCCATTTTCTATTGAATTTTGTATGAACCTACACGCAATTTGTGTTATTATCATATTTGTATGCTGGTGTGAACCTTGTTCTGCCAGCAGAAAAGATAAAAACGAAAAGAGGTGTCGTTATGTTCTGAATTTTGATTATGTAAAACTTAAGAAAGCCTCCAAGACAGCTGAAGTAACAATTCAGTTATTCAATGGAATTGGAAAACGTCGGTGTCGGGGCTCAATGTGCTTATTCCACTGAAATGGAAGATAAAAAGCTCACAATTTCTTTTGTCTTTTAAGTTGCTCTAGTGTCCTATATTAAAAGTTATTCCGTTTCATGGGAGCTTCTTGGCTAGACGTGGGAAGAACTTAGCCCTGAAAAGTGTACGCCATTTTCTCTGTATATTTCATCATCATCATCATCATCATCATCATTTCAGCCGAAACACGTACACTGCTGGACATAGGCCTTCCCCAAGTACCGCTACTTCGACCGATTCTGTGTTTCCCGCATCCAGCGGATTCCTGCGGCCTTCACAAGTTCATCGGTCCATCTTGTGGGAGGCCTTCCAACTCTACGTCTTGCGGTACGCGGTCGCCACTCCAGAACATTTCGGCCCCATCGGCTATCTGTTCGAGCAATGTGCTGCCTGCCATCTGTATATTTACATCGTGGTGATTACTCTTTATGGGTGCTCTCCACGATGGATCTTTCACATCCCATAAGAAGGTTGTTGTATGTCGGTATTATACGAATACCTAACTCCAAATTGTCCTTATCTTTAATACGGTAAACCGAGTTAAGGACATTCTCCATAGAGCTTAAATCCACGTTGATTAAAATGAATATTAGGTGCGCACTAAACAATGCTTTTGTATAATCTTGAACAATGAGTACCTGACCTAATTTCACCTACAATGTTGAACCCATTAACAGTACCTACGCTACATTAAGTTTCATACCTAGGTAGTTAGATTGTACTAAAACTAAGTATATTCTTTAGTAAAGTATTGTAGGAAATAAAATGAGAAGCTAGTTTATGTTAGAGAGCTGTTCTGACCCCTTTGCTCCAGTTACACTGATACGTGGGTAATCACGAACGTACGTTGAACCTTGGTGACGTCATAGAATGACGTGGACAGTAAATCCGTGAACATATTGTGAATATTTGATCAAAAGTTCTGCAGTCTTGTTTACGGTATGCGTTGAAATGTTGGGGTCTTCGTTCTGTCGAAGCCACACAGGCGACTCTAGAGACGACTTGAAAATCTAAAAAAGAATATGGACTTAATATAGAAACGTAGTAGGTCCGAGAGATTCCCTTCGAGAAAAATTCAAAGAAGTAAATATTCTGACTGTAGCCTCACAATATATATTTGAAAACCTTTTGTATGTACACAAAAACATATCAAATTTTAAGAAAATGTCCGATATTCATAGTATAAATACCAGGAATAAACACAACCTTGCTGTACATCACACTCGTCTCCACAGAGTAGGCAACTCGTTCATGGGTCAATGTATACGCTTTTACAACAAACTTCCCATTGACATTCGAAACTTACCCATTAAACGATTTAAAAATTGTATTAAAACCAAACTTTGTAAAAAAGGGTACTATAAAATTTCTGATTATTTAGAAGATAAAAAAGCTTGGGATTGAGCTGCTCGCTCTGCTAAACCTTGTGATAAAACCATAAAACTTGACATTAGAATTATTTAGTAAAATCATCAAAATATACCAGTTTTATTTAAACATTCATATTATTGAATATTACATTCAAAATGACATGATTACTTTGTAAAGTATTATATTTTTTAATTACCTATTGTGAATGTGAGGACTATGTGGATATTTTAATGTTTAATGTTTTTTTTTTTTGTTTTCTCTACTCAGTTTTTTTATTTCCTTTCTCAGATAGTTTTAATAATGGTCTGACGGTTTGAGTAGTTTATGCGGCCTACCCAAATGTCCTTTCTTTGGTATGTTCGTCGAGTTGAGCTCCTTATGTTCTGAGTTGAGCTCCACGATTACTGACAAATGCTTGCACTGACTGAACAGGTCCACTCAAATCTGTGTGGTTCTTTTCTCAAAATACCATTTCAGACACTAATCTACATGGTCCTCATATGGCTTGACCAAGATTATGTCTGGACTTTAAAAGAGACTGTGACCTCTGAGTTTGTTTCGGCCTTTCTTCTCAGAGTAGTCGGATAGGAAACGCCGAACTCATCTAGCAAATTTTAATTATATTTTGTTTTTAATTTCACGTGTAAAAGTGATTCCTATATCCTATTTACAGAATAAACAATTTCATTTCATTTCATTTCAAACCGGACCTTAGAATTTTGTGTTTTATTAACTATCGAACTGCAAGTGGTTCTACCTTTCACGTGCAGTGCCGGGAGCCCTCCTGTAGGGTTCACCTAGTGTCATATGGGATACCGGGACCCCTCGCAGAGGGCTCATTTTAAAAGTAGGTTTTTCTTAACGAATACAGAATTATAAACCGTGTAAATGAAATCTGATGTATATTTTAACAAGATTTAGTAGTTTAAGCGTTGGTTTAAAAATTTAAGCATTTTTTTTGTTCACGGTTCAAATATTCACAAAAAATTTAAAAGGTTGGGAACTACGTATAGCAACAAGACCCCTGAAAACACTATTTTACTTCGTTTTAACACGGTTTTAAACCTAATGCCGTTGACCGTCCGCGATAGTTAGCTTTAGCGCAAAAGTAATGCCGGCAGCCCTACCGGAGGGTTCACTTCCAATATGTATGGCATGGCGTATGGGTTCTATGAAAAGTGCGTGAAGTCAAAGCGTCAAGGAGGAATGAAGACTGCATTTGCTTGAGGAACAGTTATTTGATTCGAACAAAAAATACGACTGATAGTTGAAAGCCTGAACGAAGTACCCAAAATCAAGCTAACCATTCATCAATCAACTTGGCCTACTATATTATTTTGCCATAAGGCATTATATTCTCCCAAAAAAATACATAAGTAACAATGCCAGTAGGTATTCAATAGCAATCATTCATGTCCTAACTGAAATATATGAGTATTTACTGAAGCTGAAGGCAAAGCGATGTAAGCCGTTAATGATCGATCTGTGTCTGCGAAATTAGACACAAGCCTACAAGCCGGTAACCTCGCGTCAAACACCCACGTCCAAGGTGACTCCGTTTTAGTTTAGAACCGTTTTAGCTTTTGACATTTCTACTGCCGAACCCTAAACGTGCTTACCAGTTTTATTGCGGCATGTATTAATAATTATAGAACATTTTAATATAATGATTTCGCCTCTTTTTGTGAACCTCAAATTATTCCTATTTTATGGTCCTAAAAATACTAAATAGCCATGTAACTGCGACCGACTTGGATGTAGCGCTCGCCGGCCCATATTGAGTTTTTAGAGGTTAATTAATTTAAAAAATTGTCCATCATTAGAAGCGCAAAAAGATTTTAGAGGATCAGTTAAATATTTCCCCTTTTATTGCTATTCTTTGATTTTAAAATGTATTGACACAACACTCTGTGGTTGGAATATTATTTTGGAAGTCGAGTAGTTTTGAACCGCAAACAAGTTTGAACGGTTTCGTCGAATCTGAAAGGTTGTTTGCCTCAATGTTATGATTTCAATTACTTTTTCTGACCCGATTTGCTTTTCATTCGTTTCGTTTTAATAAAGTCATGTCAGTGGGCTATACATTGCTGTGATCGACAGGGTTGATACCATTCACGACACAATGGATATTGTGTTATGAATTAAATTGTCACCCATTATGTCCGATTGATTTCCGGGAAAAGGGGTTGGTGTGAAAATGGAATTATGAAAAGGACGTTTACCTATAGGTATCGGTAGGTGTAGATCGGTACGCCTACACGCCTACTACTGTTGAAAAAAAATATGAAAGGCTCCAAAATAACGCGCGTGTGCAGGTGAATATTTACCTCCACACGATCACGACTTCTCCATATTTCCTTTTAGCAAACTTTACCTCCTGTTAAGGCACAGATTAATACAGATGCGACACTTTGCAGTTTAGGTATGAAGCTACAAGTACGCGGCGGGCCCGTCTTGTTGGGCCAATTCAGTGAGTGTAACGTAGTCAGAAGATCTAAGAGTCACGCGATGGAAAGAGAGGCAACTTCTATGTGAATATAACTGTAGTTGATTAGCGCTGTGCGACCAGAATTGCACTTTATTGTGTAGTAGCAAGAGTCGCTTTTTATTTAAGGTGAAATCGTCAAGGTATCCCGCGCATTTAAAATTTTCTTACGTTTTTTGGAATTTGCAGGTCAGTATCATGTTGTATGTTGATCTAAATATGATTTGCCGTAGCCGTATCAAATGTTTATTTATAGAATATAATCATAAAAATGATCAATACAATTCTCTAAGTTCATAATCGCATTGAATGACTATTTCTTGAAATCATGACATTTGACGATTGTGCTTACTTATGGAGTTGTATTGCTGATAATTATGTAAAGCCATATTTGTTACGGTCGCAAATCATATTTTAATCAACATAAAACCTCACACTGACCTGCAAAATACAAAAAAACTAAAGAAAATTTGAATTTCGCGGGCTACCTTAGCGCATGCCCCTTAGAGGATTTTGCGGAGTGTCCCATCTGCATTCATCTGTGGTTAAGGTGCAAAGTTGCTACATTTTAGCAGAACTTAAACTTAAAAGTGGTTTAAGCCTAAGCGGGCGCCGTCGCTAGGACATTTATCTTACAAAGCGTTTTACAAGCTGCTAACATGACGTCATTAAAAGCATATCATAACATTCTAGTATAGGACGTGCCGGTAGCTCTAATAACAGCTTTAAAGTGTAGCAGGCAGTCGTGAAGCTATTTTCAAGGGTCACATAAAATATACGAGATATTGAAGTCAACCAGTCCGCCCTTAATTAAAACCTAAGATAATGAAAGTCACCGAATTTATTACTGTAAGTAATTGTCATTGTATTCGCGTTGTGTGGCTCAAGGGAGAACAAATTAATTTTAAGCGTCACTTTAGTCATTGTAAATATCACAATGGCGAGATGTGTCGCGAATTTTGTATGAGAAAGCTATAGACAGTGACACATTGTGTTGGGACTGTAGTGAAGTTTTGGGCCATCTGGAAGGATGTTCTCTTTGCAAGGGATAGATATATTCAATCTTCTAAATGACCATCATGCAGGCTGGCATCAGGCAATAAAAAACCACTACAATACGATTTGATTGAAAAACAAGATCGCTTAGGAGACAAATCGGTGATCGCATTGTGTTATTCTTACCTGACAAAAGCTACCTCCTCCTTGTGACGAAACTGAAAAACTGGATACCAACTACCTACAACCTAAGGGTGAGAAAGAGGTGGTATATTCTTTTTCAGGTCTTCAGTCAACTGTGGTAGGTAAAATCGTAGAGTAACAAGTAACTGACCTAATTTTTGTACAGTTTTTTTTCACTAGTCTGAAATATATTTTTTATTTCATCCATAAACATGTTGGCGTAGTTAATTCATCAAAAAATATTATGCGACTTAATGGCCCCATTTAAACCACATCGCGTGAGAAATAAAAATCCGTCAAGGTGACTGTAGAAAGTTTTACACTACTATAATATTGGGGTTGTAAATATGCCTACATCATTACATATAACTATTACTGTAACAAGTTTCAGGTTTCTAAAACATTAGGCTCTTGGTGAGCTGGACACATGTGTCTGGTTGTGAGTATATAAAAAGAACGTATCAAGGAAATTCCAGATTTTTTGCACACTACTAAGTAAATTGCTACATAACTAAAGTGGGTAACGAATCCCAAAACTTATTTTAGAATTTTCGTTTTTTTTCATAACAATATTTCAAAGCTAAAAAACCTTACCTAACCTAACTTTCTACAAAATTAAGGATAATTTATCATTCCGCTAACGATGAAAATGGGGAAACTTTGTAGTGTTCCAAAACATAAGAATTTCCCTAAAATGTCCATTAATTTCGCTCGAGCCCATAAATTAAATCAAGGACGGCAGACAAACAGATAACGAAAATTACAATGACGTACCTTCAATATCACGAAAACTTTACGAGAACTTTTCTATTTATTATGTAAGAGAAACATAAAATTTAATTAAAGTTTATTTTACAGATTAAAATTTATCCTAAGCCTTATTTTGTTCAGTGTTTTCGAGTAAAATCTTGTTCGTAAGTAGTCTTTTTTGAACTGAAGTGTATTTAAAAGTACCTAGTTTGAATTTTCATTGTGAAGCATGATCTTACAAGAGCGGAGTGATTATGTTTAAATTCCCTGTACAGCGTACAGGTTATATTTGAGTGCCTTATTTAAATAATAAGCATAGTAGAAAGGTGCTACATTTCTATCCTGTAAAATTATGAACACTGAATGTTCCAAATGGTTTCGGAGCAAGTTAAAGGTCTGCAAATCCCGTTTAAAAAAAGGACATTATGAGCGGATGGAGCAAACGATTCTTTGAATGTCACCGGAAGGAGACAAACGTAAGAATAACAGCCCAACTCAGACAAAGATATAATGAAATGGAATTTATAAAATGCGGGAACGGGATGACTAGCTCTCCTGACCTAATTTGAAACAAGTCTGTGACCCACTGAAGACTACCAACTATCTGTACAGTTTACATTGCCTCAATTTTTTTTTTTCGTTTTTGAGAATGACAAGTATCTTAGGTCCTTCTTCTTGTTAGTACACTCAGGGAAATTAATTGTTAAGCAATTGAATTGACGCTCTACGTCAATTTGCGGTGTTATAGCCATTTCATACCACCATCGAAGAATGACAGTAGTCAGTTCGTCGTCAATTTGCTTTACGAGAACTTAAAGGGAGATCTGAATTACATACTTAAAGATTACTATTTTTGGTTTACCTATTTATAAAGATGCATAAATAATAAAAAATTTATAGACTTGCGAAGGGTGGGTTACGTAAAGGGTGGAAAGCAATACAGTGAGCATAAAATAGTTACACTTAGAAAGGATAAGTAAAGTAAAACCATATTGTTATTACTTATCCTGTTTTTATTCCAGCGAAAATCACCGACGATTAAACAAAAAGAAATTAAAAAATACGATGCCGTGATGATAATTTCTATTAAATTCTACTTTGTTTCCGCAATTCCTGTCAGATTTGGCGTGAGCAGCTTTATTGCGATTTCCATTTCTTTTTGCTACAACTTCGAACGTTGAAATTAATTTAAATTGGATGGATTTAATGTTTTGAAGAGATAATCTGTTTCAGACAGTTTACTGGCGAAAGATTTCATATTGTTAAAAAAATACATTTTCATTTTTAACATTAATGATTTATAACTGGCAAAACCTGGGTGAACTTCACCTCTGCGTACCTCTTCAGAGAATAACTACAGGTGTAATGTTATGTTATTATGATAAGTGAATAGACAGATTACTTTCTTATTCAATATAAAAACTTTTTACAAAAAAAAAACAACCGACTTCCGCAAAAAAAAACACTACAAAGTGAAAAATAACTTTAATTTCGGAAGTCTTTCGTTTTGAATTTTCGATTTTTGTCACCGGCTTCCGAAATTAAAGTTATTTTTCACATTGTAGTGTTTTTTTTCGGAAGCCGGTTGTTTTCTTTTTCGTACAAAGTTTTTTTTTTTCACTTTTTAGTTGTGGTACCTACCCCACACAAATTCGAATACCAGTACCTGCTATGTAAATAACAGTCACAGGAAGTTATCATCATATCATCCACATATACTAAGTGGGAAAAATACGTATTATTGAAGCTTACTCAAAAACTATCCAAGCAAAGTTAATAAAATTTATATGAGACCAATCCGGGAGCATACCCTTTCAAACAAGAAAATATTTTTTTAAATCGGTCCACAATTGACGGAGAAATCGACGGACATACAAAAAAATATAAAATAAAACGTACATACGCGTCGAACATATAACCTCCTCCTTTTTGGAAGTCGGTTAAAAATATTCAGTTGTATAGACAAACTTTTTTGAAATCCATACTTTTTGATGGAATGGGCGAAGTACCAGTGAGTCAACCCAGTCAACCCTCAAAAACCATTGGTATTTCCTACCGCTAACTATCCGTACATACCATACCTACAAACAATTCCAATTACCACAAAGTCTGCCTCGTGGGAAATAACACCAGTGATGTGACGCATAGCTGTCTACTGGAAGTTTCCGCCATTGTCAACTGGAATCCAGATTAATAATGCAACCTACTATGTACTGCAAACTTCGAAGGAGCCTAACATCAATTTGAACTTTACCAATTTGTATAGTTTTTTTGACCTTGGGGACCTTTGTTGTTTGAAATCTGTTTGTCATGCAAGACTTCCATTATTATGGTGACTGCGCGAATTATTTTTGTATTGCTATTTTTCTTCACTGTGGATTACTGTTGAATTTCCAACAAAGCTGATTGCATTTATTCAACACCATTCCGTTAAAGTGGCTCTTCCGTAGTTGTCTAAAGTTAGACAGAACTCTTGTTGAAAGCTGATATTTCCCTGCGTCTCGAGAGCGGACCAGGAAAGCTTGTTCAGAATTTCAGATTAGATTCCGAATGTATGAAGACTTTAAAGTCTTAGGTGGCTATAAAGCGCCGCTACGGAAGTTGCTACGAATAAAACTCGTAGAGAGCTACGTGCTACGCTTCGTAGCAATCCGTAGCCGGGCTACGACATTAAAGAACTAAGTTTCTTTGAGAGTTTTATTTTTTGTTTTGCAATCTAAACTCCGATGCTCAAAACTCCGAAGATTGTGTAAGTAGAGGTTACTGATGGAGTCTTGGTTCTGTTCTACAACCAGTATTTTGTCTTGTCGAAACTATGAAGTATGAACCAACAGTGCTACAAGGATCTTTTGGCTCTTGAATGACGTTGACAGGAAGGCACTGTGGGTAAACATTTGCGGCAATTTCTTAGTGAAATGTATGGAAAACTAATATCCACCATCTTAGTTTCGTTAGTTCCGATTTTGGCCACGCGTCAAAATATCTATATATTACCTTTGCAACTTTTTCGTCGAGCAGCCACTGCAGCGCCGTGTTGGAGGCGTTGGCGAGCGCGGCCAGAGCAGCGTGCTCCCACACCACGTGCTCCCAATGCTCTGTCATGATGGCCGCGCACAGCATCGCCGTCGAGCAGCTGGGGAAAAGGAAAAAATAAATAAAAAAATTGCCTTTCTTCCTCACCAGCATTTGACAGAGGCTTTGCCCGCGTGGAAGTCGAAAATTATCTCACGGCAACGTACTGCCGGGTTAGAAAGTATTCTATGTCCTAAGTCCAGGTTATGGTCTACCGGACCAGGCCCGGGTCGACGGCACGTTGTGTTCCACGCGCGCCTCAAAGAGATGTCAGCACCAACTGACGGGGTCCGTAAGAGCCAATGCCTGCCAGAGTTGCGAGTTTGTCCGAAGGGATATCGCGGCCCCGGCACTCAGGCAACGGAAGGAACACGGGTGCGTTTTAGTCAGTAAAAGTCTGACACGCCCTCCCGCTCCGCCCAGAGCGGGAGAAGTTATTTGATAATACCCCAACAAAAAAAAAAAAAAAAAGTCATGGTCTACCCGTGTGCCAAATTTCTTCTCAATTCGTTCAGCCATTAAGGCGTGCGTTCTTTAGCATTATGTACGCCACAGTTATACTCGTATTGGCCCCTCTTAGTAAACGAGGCACATTTTTCACGCTGGGTATCCGGGTAACCGTAAAGTTAATCCTCTCGTAAATCAAGCCCACTTAGCTATTAATCAGACACGGAGTAAATCCTGACCTAAATAACTGAAAACTTAGCAAAAAAAAACTGTTAAAGGACCTACATATTTACCCGACCGATCGATTGAGCCCGAGGCAAAAATCTCAGTGAGCAGGGTGGTGTAAATTGGAGGTACCTATATTTGTACATCGTTTAGCGTGTAAGAGCCCTTCCTTAAGGCTTATTATCCAGCGAACATGTCTTGTTAATCTTAAGAGACTTGAAAGCAAAATAAAAACAGGCAGTTCCACAGTTTTAAACTCTAAGTACTCAATTTCTCATCATTAAAGGAACCGTTGATCTAAAATGGAGTGAGCATGAGTGATGCATTATTCTTTTCACTGCATCACTTAAGAATCGCTTAGGGTTCCGCGCACACGCTTCGTCTTCAATCACCATTATAGCTTCTTGCTAAAAGTATCGCGAGCTCAAAGATTCAGACCAGATGGGAGTCTGGAAGATTGATGATACGAAAGAGCTGTTATTTTTCAACTGCCAAATGAAATTGCTCACATTGTATGGAATTACATGTTTTATTATATGCAGTGATAGGTTTTGAATTCGTTTTAGAATTTTGTATTTTTCAATAACATTTTTTTCTTTCAAATCAATCAAAGAGAGTCATTTTGTTCTCATGTTAGTGATTCTGTCATGTCTTTGAACTTGTTAAATTTTCTACTTCAGAGCTTGGTTACCCATCAGGGGAAAAAATGCTTCACAGCAGTTCTTTGACTAAAAATTCTGTATGACACAAAGAAAGATTGCTTAAAGTTTGATCAAGGCAAACGTCAAAGCAATTTTCAAGTTTCAAAAGATGTTTCGATTCGGAAATTCAGTTAACTTTTTCACTAAAGTTATGTTCTACAGAGTTTGTAGCGGCAACGTGAGCATATTTCATTACCCCTGGGGCGAAAGAGCTTTAAAACATGTTGAATTTAACCGTCCATTCTGTTTTATGGTGTATTTGGAGATTTAGATACAGTGAAACCTCCATTTAGGGCTCGTTCGATCGTCAGAATATTGAGGTCTAATATCAGAGACGTGACAGGAATACGAAATCCGACCAAGACGTAATAATTAGGCTTGATGACAGTTTTGGAGTCGTAGCAATGAATATTAAGCAGTATGTGGGATTTGAATGAGTTTGATATTGTCTTTGAAGATATAGAGCACTAAGCCTTGAGAGTGTTTGCAAAACGAGATTTGTATATTCGCCGAGATTTTCAACGCTGTAAAGTTTGTTTGAAGAAAGCTTACAGCAATCCATGTTCAAGACCGACAGGCCTATATCTCACTTTCAGCGTTTTATTTCAGCCATTGCTCTTTCTAAGCAAAGTTATGAGTTGTTAGATACGAATAGTTTTATGAGTTTATGCTTTTACGCTGCATCGCAAAAGACAACAAAAAGCGAGTGTGACAGAAAAAAAGTTGTTAAAGGCCGCCTGTGGGAAATGTCGAACACAATTTTTCATGAACAGCTTTTGTGAATAATATAATAAAAATTTATTTGGCAATACTCCAGAATTATTGTGCCTAGCGTTTTTTCGCATAGAAGTAACACCGTATAATTCGTTATGGGGAATATACTTTTTAAGTAACGGATATATACTTACAATAGGTATCAACATATTATGTGCGTAATATAGCTGGCGATGCATCGTCAGCAAATTGAGCTATTGCAACCATTAATTTACCCATTATCATAAAACACTATCATAATCATCAGCCTATAATTCAGCAGTCCACTACTGGACATAGGCCTCTCCAATTGCACGCCATTCAGCTCGATTCTCCGCAACTCTCATCCATCCGCTACCAGCCGCCCTGCAAAGATCATCACTCCACTTAGCCTGAGGGCGTCCTACCTTACGTTTGCCGATTCGCGGTCTCCACTCAAGAAAACGTCTACCCCAACGGTCATCGGTTCTACGGTTAATATAGCCGGCCCATTGCCACTTCAGCTGGCTTATTCTGTGAGCAATGTCGACAACTTTGGTTCTCTGCAGGATCACCTCGTTTCGGATTCGATCCCTCAGAGAGACTCCAAGCATAGCCCGTTCCATAGCTCGCTGAGCGACCTTGAATTTATGGAACAGCTGTACTGTGAGTGTCTACGTAAACACTATACGTAGGCTTATCTTTAATTGATGAGAAATAGATATCAGAATAATATAATTATCAAAATTTCCTTCAAAGCCGAAATTGATAGCCAACCAAGCATCGATTAATTCCATTATTAAAGCTGAAGCTTTAATTGCTTTGACTACAATTCCAGTTATATTGACGTTTAAGCCTTGGGCTATAATTTATTGCGAACAATTCATCGATTAATTCGAACCAACGGATAACTAATTGCATTAGTTATATACTATTAATATTATTATTCATGATTAAATTAGTATTTATTTAGGTCCCGGCTGTCATTCATGGATCTTTGACAGTCGTTACGAGTCGTCAGAAGCCCGAAAGTCTGACACCAGTCTTACCAAGGGGTATCGTATTACCCAGTTACTGGGTTGTGGAGGTCAGATAGGCAGTCGCTCCATGTAAAATACTGGTATTCAGCTGCATCCGGTTAGACTGGAAGCCGACCCCGACATAGTTGGGAAAAGGCTAGGCAGATTGATTGATTAAATTAGTATTTATTAGTATAATTACCCTATCATATCTGTAAAATTCAGTACAGTCTGAGGATAATTACTGGATATTTTATTCAGTAATATCTGTAATTACGATGTCATTACAGATAGTATATGATAGCTTTTAAATTGCTATTGTTGTGTTTCAATACATTCGTTCAACTTTAAATATCTTTTGTATCTACGAGTGTATGTTTTGAAATCTTCGATATGTAGTATAAGTGTCAGTGTTAGTAACTGTTTCTAACAGATTATTTTTTCCATCAGGAATTTCTCAGTAGTAGCCCGGCCCGGTCTGGATTTGATCCGGGTTGATGACGATAGGCTCGCCCTCGATGTAATCATCGGAATAAAACATAACTGGTGAAATATGGGTGTACTATTTTTTACACCTCTGCCCAACCCTTTACGGATAACCGCCGTGTTCTTATGTAAGTAGGTACAGTACGATACAGTTTAGATGTAGCATCGGCAAAAAACGTAAAACCGATCACCATCAGAAACTGAGTGCACCAATATTTATTACTGCTTTACGTGAAAATGATCTTTACACAAACGCAATAACGTGTGAAGTCATATAACCAAATACATTCGTAAAATTTAAGTTAACGAAAGCAAATTTTCAAATTTATACTACATCTAAGTTGTGTCGTACTGTACTTATCTAATTATTTTATTTTACTCGAAAATTACTTACAGCTGTGGTAGATAGTACAATAAATAGTAAAAGAAAACCAATTAAAAGTTTCCATAGCTAAGTAAAACAGAGAACCATGGCAGTTTATTATCTACTTAAAATGTCTTACAGAATTGAGTGAGCTTTACTTTTGACGTTTCAATTATTGTCTACAGGCTTTGTAGACAGAATATGATAGTAAATATGGAGTGTTAGTTTCGTAGATTACAGCTTAACTTAAGCTGACAACTAGCTAGAAGTCTTGTCTTTGTGTCTGTGTTGAATTTGCAAATAGTAATCAGCACTGAGGCATGGTTAAAGAAACGGCGTTCCTGCCCAAGGACGGCGCCGCCCGACCTACGCTTCGAGTCCGCCGCGCTCTAGCTGGCGGCTAGGGCCGGCCGCGCGGTCAGCGCTTGACTCTCAGTGCTGTTAGCGACAGCAACCCGTGCATTTACGAGGTACCGGTAGAGAAACTTTGAACCAAAAAGACATCTAATTAAACTGCGTATATCTTATGACGTTCCCAGTCGGAATACGAAAATTCAATCGAATTTATCCAATAGTTTAGTCACTATAGCTAGTCGGCTGATCGGCAAAATTTATTTAGTTTGTTTGTTTGAAAAATCACGTTTTTAATTTCGGTGTTAGGATTTACAGTAATACCCCGCTTTACTTTATTGCAAATATTAATTGTTACAGAAAAGTTTTTTACTTATTTCTTATAAATAGTTATCTAATGGTTTTTGAGTAGTATTTTGTTTGCGTTCTTGCAACAGTCTTTCGTAGCAAACAACACTGTTTTGTTTATTATATAATGTCTGATAATGGACCAATCAATGCATCCGCGTACACCGAGGCATTATAGCGCGAAATTTGAAATTGAAACCGCGCCTAACGGGGTCGCGTAATGTAGGGTGTTACTGTATTTGATCGTTTTAAAATACTCCTATGTATTAGTATAGCCAGTGTTTTTATGTATTGTCGTCTTTACATTGTATACTTAGTTGCTTTGCCCTGTTCACTTTATGGGGTGAATTAAAAGACGCTTGACAAGGGATAATAAAGTACACCCGGGTCAAAATGGGTGTTCATTTCCTCAACAATCAGTCTACATCTTTGCCGTGCTCGTGCCAACGCAAGGTTTGAATTTTCATTCATCGTAATAGCGATAAATAAGTCTATATCTGTTAATACCCGCAGTCATTAATATGACTGCAGTAGAGTTATATTTTTGGCTTGCCTACGTTGTTCTACGTTGAAATACATATTTCCGAAACGGATGTCTAAAGTGAAGCAAAGTTGCTGAAATTCGTGATAAGTAAATAAATCTGTAAAGTTTTCCTTGATAATAAATGAAAATTGCTCATTGGTTTGGTATATTTTCTGTCTCGATGTAATACAACGTCGGAAAAGGATGAAATATATTGATAAACTTAGTGCGTATTAGTTAAGACTGTCATAATATTGAGAACGTCCAGATACTTATTTAGAACAAGAAACGTCTACCTCAGTAGGTTTAAAACTCCCAATGATACATATACGAGTACAATCGAATAAAGTAAACTAGAACCATATGCAAAGGCTGTAAAAACCGATAGCGCTATACTTGGCCATAAATGTCGTATCGAGCTTCCTTCAGCGAAGAGTTTCTTTAAACTTTGCTGGCAACCTCTCGCTGTACTTACATAATATGAAATTTTCAACGTTACGATGTGCCCGCTGTATCGGAATGGAAACGCTGGTCATAAGTTTCGAGAACCGTTGCAACAAATCTACACACAGAGTAATACTTGGATTGTATTCCTGTAAAGGAAAGTTAACATTTTACAGAATGATTAGGTATAGTCACTGTGTAACCATAGAGTAAATATTATCTAAATCTAAGGCAAAATCACAACAGCCGCAAGGTTCGATCTTAAAGGTTAAGCAACTCTTGCCGAGGTCGGTTTGAGGATGTGTGACCATCCATTACATAGATCCCTCTGTGCCTTGGAAAGCATATTAAGCAGTTGGTTCCCGCTATCGTTCGTAGATCTTTGACAGTTGTTACGGTTAGTCATTGCAGAAGCCCGAAAGTCCGACAACCAGTCTTACCAAGGGGTATCGTGTTACTACTGCTCACTGTACCGCGCCTTGGGAATGCGCGGGGAGGCGGGGGGCAGCGTTGACGAATGAGCGGTGGGACGCCGTGAGCGTTGACGAATGACCGGCCTGCACTGCTCCCCCGTCTCGCCGCGCACGTACCTAAGACACGATACAGCGGTTTCGGTCAAACTATAGGTTATGGAGGACAGATAATTAGTCACTACATGTAAAATACTGGTATTCAGCTGCATTTGTATAGACTACCCCACACTTTGTAGAGAAAAGCCTATAGGCAAATGATGAATGATGATGAGATGGTGCATAATAAACTATTTAACTAGCTACATAGAAACAAAGGTGTCCGTAAAGTCAAAAGACTGAAGAGAACTACCAAGGAGGCTGTGTTTCAAGCTTAAACGGATTTCACCAATGAAATTGAACGCGTTCAGCACATCTAAACGCGTTCAAGAGTTGTCAGTGTACAATATTCCGTAGCAATTTTGACACTGATAGCTCTTGAACGCGTTTTAGAAATGCTGATCGCGTTCAGTTTCATTGGTGAAATCAGGGCCTGCAAACAGTAAACGTCAGCATTAAATACATAGCACCTTTTACAAGTAGGCATATAAACACAGGCGAGATTACACGTCTACGTGAAGGGAATTAAATTACCTCGATTATCTAGGATCGTGAGTTGTCTGCGCATCAAATTGTCTAACTTGTAACGAAGATTAACTATTTCACAGAATAAGTAGCTCTGCTCAGCGAATTTATGTTTATGTGATTTTAATTAATTTTGTTTGAGGAACGTTGAACTTTAGATGACCGTCCACTGCTACTGAGGATGTGCATTGAGAGGTTTGATTTTACATTCTGTGATTACCTCACACACTGACTTATTAATTGTAAAGTTTTAGGAAAATCGTCTACTTTTACAATGTTTGTAAATATGTGAGCACCATGTATCTATCACATAATTAATTTATCTGTAGTTGCTTCATTTTTAATTCTTTTTAGCTTTTGTGGTATAGTAATTTTATTCTAGGTGCATCGTCTTCACATATAATTATATGATTAATGTATACAAAATATAGTAAAACATTTTAGCAATGTAAAGGTGGAGTTTCTTACCCATTCTTCTCCATACGACAACTACCTTTTGGAAGGGGCGACTAGAATTAATTCAATATTTTTGTAAATTATGACGTTCAGAGTGCCTTATATGGGCCTATTTGAAATAAATTATTTAACTTTGACTTTGGTTTGCCACGGTTCATTTGTTTGCAAGCATTTGTTTCGTCAACTTCCTGCTTGTCTCATGAAATGAAATTGTTTATTCTGTAAATAGGATATCGGAAACACGTTTACACGTCATATTAGAAAAATATTATAAATAATCTAGATGAGGTCGGCGTTTCCTATCTGACTACTCTGAGAAGAAAGGCCGAAACAAAGTCAGAGGCCGCAGTCTCTTTTAAAGTCCAGACATAATCTTGGTCAAGCCATATGAGAACCATGTAGAATAGTGTCTGAAATGGTATTTTGAGAAAAGAACCACAGAGATTTGAGTGGACCTGTCCAATCAGTGCAAGCATTTGTCAGTAATCGTGGAGCTCAACTCAGAACTTAAGGAGCTCAACTCGACGAACAATACCAAAGAAAGGACATTTGGGTAGGTTGCATCAACTACTCAAACTGCCAGACCATCATTAAAACTGACTGAGAAAGAAAATATAAATGAAAGGGACAAATAAATGTTACTTGGGGTCGGAGCAACACGATTTCTTCTTCCATTCTCCCCTCTCAACCATCACGCTATCATTCACTCCCTTCTCTTTCATATCATTCCTCCATATGATGATGATTTGTCTTAGCGTAGCTTAGCCATGGGCCGCTATGGAGCGGGTGTGAGTCTATCTGGCAGGCCCCAACGAGATTTATCAATAGGTGATAGGTTTACATAAGGACTTTATTTTGACTTTTGATTTTGATTTTTGACTTTATTTTTTTTTCTTAATCCCAGTTTTGTTGTTATATGTAGCACTATTGAGTGATTATGAAAGTAGGTATAATGTTGTCTAAGTAATGAATATTTTCTAAAGTATAACTCACAGGAAGTCGAAATTTTGGATTTGTAAGGTACATATTAGTATCAAGCTCCTAATGCTATTGTATGATATAAAAGAGTAGTATTTAAAAAAGGGGCCCGCTGGCTGGACATTTGTCTAAGTAACGAATATCTTCTAAAGTATAACTCACAGGAAGTCGAAATTTTGGATTTGTAAGGTACATAATAGTATCAAGCTCCTAATGCTATTGTATGATATAAAAGAGTAGTGTTTAAAAAAAGGGCCCGCTGGCTGGCCGGTTGTCTAAGTAACGAATGTCGTCTAATGTATAGCTCACAGAAAGTCGAAATTTTGGATTTGTAAGGTACATAATAGTTTCTAACTCCGAGCACTACTGGGCGATCTGAAAGTATAATAACAATAAAAATAATCATAAGGGGCCCGCTAGCAAGACACTTCATAGAAACGTCATTTAATCAAAAACTGTCGAGGTACAAAATATATCTTATTTATTTTCTATAGGTACAAAATAAAGTCCTAATGTAAACCTATCACCTGTTGATAAATCTCGTTGGGGCCTGCCAGATAGACTCACACATGGAGCGGCCGGTGCCTCTTGGTAAGAAACATGAAATAAAGAAAAGAAAGACAGAAAAAAGACTAAGAACAAGAAAGAAAAATTGGGATCCTTTTATAAAGATAACAAAGGAAAACAAAACACGATATAAGTACGTATACAAATACCTACCTAACGTGTTGTCAGCATGACCATGTTGAAAGGCTTATTATTTTCCCTTACACCATTGAAACTTGTAGTTAGGTATGTGGATTTTGTATCTGGTAATAAAAGATTTCATTTCATTTCATTTCATTTCATTGCGTAAGTAGACTTGTCAGCCTATATAGGTCATACAGGAATATAGAATGAAATATTATTTCTCTTTGTCGCTTGATCTCAGCAGAACAATAATATTATTTCGAACTGTACTTGGGTGGTGTATGAAAAAGAAATATTTTTGGTTGATGAAGACATTTTCTTTGCTAATATTGTTGTTATGGTTTTCCTAGAAAATAGTCTTGTTGTTTCTAAATATAAAAGGAACTACGGTATGTATTGTAGCAAAAGTCTTAACAACGCTTATTATTTCTTACTTTGGATTGCGTAGAAATGTCATTTTGTCTCATAATAATAATAATAATAATAATAAATTTATTTCATAAAAAAAAGGAGATTGTAGTATATGAAGTTTACATAGTTAGGTATACATATAAGTTTGTACCATGTCAAACACAATCTGGTGGGTGAAGTTCTGCTTTCCTAGCTAGGTTATAGAATAACCTGTATTAAGGAATAGCAGTCCCTGTCCCTTACAAAAAGATACAATAAACTAGTACAATTATATATTTTTTTTATTTTTATTTTATAATACTACAACAAAGTTTGAATAATTGAATATGTGCGTGTGTGTGTGTTCGTGTGTGAGTGATTGTATTGTGTTGGTGGTGTGTATATGTCTGAGTGTGATAGAGTGAAAGAGAGTGTGTGTTTGTTTTCATTGAAGTCGTGTCATAAAAGTCGAATAAGTCTTCGGTTTAGGGACATTATAAGATACATAATGGTAACTACCCGCCATCGGGTGGGACGGGACTATATTAGCCTTAAAGATAAAGAAAACACAAAAAAGATTATTTTTTTACGACATAAGGGCCGTGAACTTTGTTTTTGTGAACGTCAATGAAAGAAATTGCTATCTTCATTAGCATCGCGCCTCAGGGAAACCGTAGGGAAAGAATGAATACTTACTACGTTACTTTATTTATGGCTCCTTGATATACATAAACGACACAATATTCATTAATGTTCAGAACTGAAATATTGCGGCCATTTCCTGGAGAATAAAATAAATATTCAAGGAAAGGAATTTGTTAGCGGAAATGTATTTGATTTAGTAATAAGGGCATTATTTCCTGACGATATTTTTATGTAGAGAGGTTGTATGAAATAAAAGTTACATACGAACTCTCTAGCTATTCTTTGCTAATTTCAGCAGTTTTATTGGAGAAGTTTTTAGCGGTACAATGGGTACTGTTCTGTACTCCAAGCATATTGCAGACTAACTATCTGGACCCATTGATTACAATTTGGTGGTAGGCTTCCAACTTGACGAATGCCGATGTCGAATACAAATCACAAACACAGCAATATGTAAAGATGTTCCCATGGCAATTATTTGTAACCGCTTCGATTCGTTATTCAAAACTCTGAGTCAGGAGACAGATCCAGTAAAGAGTAGGAGGACGGGTTCCATTTCACCTCCACAATGGATATTACCGGGTTTACCAATAATCTTTGATTAGATCGGTGTCAGACTGTCGAGTTCTGATTGCCCATAACGACAGTGATTGGTTTTCGATTAACATGTTCCCGGAAGTAAGGTGGGGTCTCAATGCGTGAAAATACGATACTGATCCAAAATATAACTGCTGTAGATCCTACGGACGATTGAGAGCTGAAATATACAAAATCTTGACTTCTGAAAAAATTTTAGTCAGCGTCAAGATGAAATCTAAGAATAGGTACATTTGCGATGGACGCTTTTTTAATAAAGGAGCCTCTTTTTAACTTTCTCTACAACAACTCTACTACAACTCTCTTTTTTTTCTCAGTTGATCTCCGTAACTAACCTAACTTAATACAACCAAACGGGTTAAGTTAGATCTGTGACCAATCACGCGCGAGTCGAATTGGTCATAGTACCGAAGCTAGGGAACCCCGACCAAATGGGTTAGGTTAGGTTAGAATTGTGACCGGTTGATCACAGCTCGCTCGGCTTGCGCGCGTTTGTATACGAGTCGAGCGAGCGGTGCCAAGGCAGGTGCCTGCGTAACGCACAAGTTGGTCGCAGTTACCTATTTCGCTATTTAGTATTTTTAGGTCCCCAAAAAGAGGCGCATTCATTTTGTTAGAGTGTTCAATAGTGAAAGCAATATAATGAAAATTGAGTTAGAAAATCGAGATTTAGTGTATTAGGTACGTGGGTCCGATAAACTTCCATTCGAAACGTGTAAGGGATTCCACTTACGTCAGTTACTTCAATATACATTATACGAATGAATACAAAGTTATTCGTCGCCGTTTCAATGTAGCAAAAGCCTTTGTTTTGAAACTTCCCTTAGACCTGATTTATGCAGGTGAACTAGCCTCGTAAAAGCAAAGTGAACGAATACCTTTTTCGTGCAGGATTACCCACCCGTCCCAACGGCCAATTTAATACCAAGTAAACAGAAATCACTGAGGCACGGCAATTTTGTCCTCTGGATTTGAATATATTTTTGCATTTTGCCTTAAATTGATTTTAGGATATTTTTTGTATATTTCATATCATATGGATTGGATCCAGATCCAGAGGCTCTAAGAATCGTGAGATATAAAATGCATTTGTTTACGAATGACTGACCGAAAATTGTTGGCTTGGTGTAGACTTTAGAATGCATCAGAACTGTATTTATGCAGCTGTGTCTTGTATCGACGATACGTAGAACAATAGTCTGGGGCCTAATGCCTTGAGCTAGAAAATGTACACTTCATGATTTCGCTAAAGACGCTTCTACGGTTTTCTGTTTGGGTATTATATTATGTAAGTAGGTAAAGAGATGCCTTTGAACGGCCTCTGACAAAGGAAAAAATTCTTTACTTTGCTTTGGACAATATTTTCGTATATCTACCATATTATTCATTGTAATGTTCATTCATATTATAAACAAAACTAATATGGACTATAGATATAAACTTATAGTCCATATTATCATTCAGAAAATGCAACTATTTTTTTTTTTATTAGTAATAGTAAACTTTATTTAAATGGGTACAAACAAATTATAACAAATGATTAATAAAAGTAGCAAAATTATATACTAACTATTGTAACTATTTGCATTTTATCGCAAAGAAAATATCTTAGTCAAGTTTTCAGCAAAGTCAGCATCAGGCTACATACAAATGAATTAACATAAAGGGATACCTAGTAACTTATTTCGTTCAATAATCTCTATTCAGTTAACTTGACAGTGGGATGGGTGCTCCATCGATTGTCGGGCGCGGCGCCAAAGCGTCTGGTCTAGAGCCTTGCCTCCATACATCACGATTATTCCTAGCGTTATGTTATGTTGCCAATTTAAGCTGCGGACGGGCCAAATGGCCCTAATGTCTCTAACTTTGAGGATTCGCACTTAAAGGCCACCAATGAAGCTATATGTGACCCACTAGGAAAACTTTTGGGCATTCAATTAGAAATATATAGGTACGAAAGAAAAGGTCACTGCACATAACTTCTAAATGACGCGAATGATGATATAATATTCAGTAATGTTCAATGAATCACCGATATATTACTTTCGAATCAGAAAACACGTCGTGTGGATCTACATATAATTTCACAATTTCTACATCGTCTTCCAATTTCCACTCCAAAGACTTTTCTTTAAAAATATATGGCTGGAACGTAACGTCCTTTCGAATCTGAAGGTATTGCCGTAATATGTAGCTGTAGTGAGGGTGAATAATAAAACTCACCCAAATCTTCGCCAGATTACGTGACCCACCGCACTAATAAGTTCGTGACCTTATTTACAAAAACCTGCAAGCAAAAGGGCTTAGAAAATGTCGCTCTCCTTTAAATAACATTGAAAAAGTCATAGAAAAACACCTTTTGAAAATTTTCTTAGACTCAGTCCTGTCCCGATATTCGATTACGGATTATCTGAGCTTATCTGGTTACTCGTTAAAGGAACGAAGTGAGTAGACAAAGTGTTTTATTTTAAACGAGCTGTTGCCCGCGACTCCGTCTGCGATCCAGGATGAAAAGAAGCCTATGTACTTCTCCAGGTCCCAGGCTACATCTCTATCAAATTTCATAACGATCCGTTCAGCCGTATTGTCTGAAAGCGAAACAAACCAAACAAACTCACACTCACTTTCGCATTTATATTATTGGTTAGGAACTTAGGATTAAAACTTTCAAAGGGAGGGACGAAAGCCCGCCACATCAAAGGCACAAGGTCTAGACTTTAGATAGGTAATTACCATCTATTACGCTTAAGTAGTTTTATATTGGGTTTGCAATAAACGAGCGGGAAATTAGGTAAGCTTGTTTCTGTTTTATTTTTTCACAATGTATCCAGATGCCGCTCTCCGCTTTAGGTGTTTATTCAATATTTTTACAATGCATTTGCTCGAAAAGGGCCTTTTCCAAGCAGTAAATTAGTGCGGAAAATGTCACTTTTTTCACTAGTACTTTTTACTTTTCTTTTCTTTTTTTTTTTGTGGCCGGATTCAGCCCGTTGCAAAGAGTTTTAATTATTTGAGAAAAGTTTTACAAATCAGATGATGATGATAACGATGACGATGGCGATGGCAATGGCGTAGTCAAAGTTGAAGTCAAAGTCGAAGTCGAAGTCAAAGTCAAAGTCGAAGTCGAAGTCGAAGTCGAAGTCGATGTCGATGTCGATGTCGATGTCGAAGTCGAAGTCATGAATGTTGTTTTTATCATTTATACTTCGTAATATGTAGATGGTAGGTAGTCGCCCATGATGTGTACATCATATGCGACTACCGTAAGCCTCGCTCGTTTTTTTTTTAATTTCCCCGCACAATGCATAGTAAAACGTTGTATGATACACGTGCGTAAGATGATTTCCGACTCGTGTCGACTTATACACTCATCGGAAATCACCGCAATTATAGCATAAATAACTATTTCATGTCGCCTTTTCTCAATAGTAAACGTATCTGTGTGCGATTTTGCGGCTGCACTTTTGTTATTTATACAATAGGTGTAGTTTCCAACAAATAAAAGGAAAAGCAACGCTGTCATACCGAGGTTTCACTGTTGTTTCTCGACGTAGGCGATAGATACTTAATTGAAAGAGAAGCATTGTTATTCCGCCTATGAAAAAACCCGAATGCATATATTCACTGCTATACGTGGCTTACTAAACTTTGATTTTGAATCACAACTAACGCTCGGCATAAAATTCTAGATTGGCCTGGTGAGTTCTCTATAAACACGAGAGAAAATGGATTCGATACAGAATGGCCGTTTACCACATAAAATTTAATATTACATCGGACTACAGACCTAACACGTAAAAGCACTAAAGTTTCACGCTGAGAGCGTTTCACGCTGAGAGCGTTTCACGCTGAGAGCGTTTCGGGAAAGCTCGACTCATAAAATAAAATACTGAAGTTTACGAATATGTTTACCTATATTTGGTATTTAAAAGGAATTTATGTACGAATTCCTGAATACGAATGATGTAGTTGTTCAAAAATAAAACCTTTGCTAACTATTTAAATTCAAGTGTGACATCACACAACTTTGCATAAAATAACAATCAAATTGTGGCTCCATCATAGTTCTCAGCCGAGGTTTATAACTACTAACTAAGTACCTAATAGTAAAATATTTTTACTAAATTACTTATTTTAACTTTGCAAAGATTAAGTAAAATTTAATAAAATCCATTAGAAAAAGATTCCATTAGAAGTCCCTATTTACGAATGGATAGAAAAAAAAAACAAGCAGATAAATTCAAGACCAAAGTTTACCGAAATGAGATAAAGCAATAAATTTTTCAGGCGACAGGGATAAGAAAACTCATTTAATTCCAATCACCGATTTAAAAGGAAAATAATGGCTGTCTTGAGTTATGTAACCGCTTCAAGAGGGTTAGATAAGTTCACAAAGGTTGTCATCTTCTATTCATGTGCCTAACTGAGGAATCGGAACAATTAATTGTAAACCGATTTGTTATGTTAACAAAAGCACGTATAACATAGACAATATGCTATTAAATCGAGCTTGTATTGTTGTCAGTACTTACGATGAATGAATTATAAATGCTTAGTAATGGTCTTTGCGACGAACAGAATATGCTAATGGTTGGCTTTCCCGATGGCTTTGTTTATTCAGAGCCATTTTGTTTGTAATTTATCAATTACAAACAAAATGGCTCTGTCCTGCTGTCGATCACAATTTTGTGGGCAGTATATGTCTACAGGATAAAGTACTGTTCGGTACTATTGACGAACTGTGAAGTCGTAAAGAGAGTTTTTTCTTTATCTAAGATCTTTATTGTCTTCTTCGCTTGATACATAATTTAGAATGATCAGATTTTAAAACCTACGCAATTGTCTTCTATAAAATAATGCCGTCATTAAAAAGTTAAAATAATTTGTAAAACATCACTGTCACAAACTTTCCAATGCCTGAATAATGAAAAGGCAAACTTAAGAATTAAAGGGACTTTACAAAACTTTTACTGAGCATAGAAATAAGTTCTTAGAAAATAAGAAAATATCGTGTTTTTAGGCTAACTTCGAAAAACATGACACGTCCCAGCTACTTATCTTTGCCAAGCAATTTGCACAAGGTAATTGAACGAAATGAATCTATTTACCGTTCAATGGCTGGGTACAACATGCAAATGACGACCTTTAAATTCTCATAAACATAAGCGTAAGTAAGTATATCGATTCTTTGAATATCTAATAACCGCAAATGAAAACCGTTATGGCTGACATAAACAGAATGTACAAGGAATATATTGTAGACATTATGTGCCTGTTTATCAGAATTTAATTTAGCAGGACTGTGAGCAGGAAATTGAGGTGAAATCTCTCAAAGCAAACGCAACCAAATGTAGTTACGGAGAATTGCGTTTGCTGCTTTGAGGCAGTTTAATTCAATTCACAGTTGCCAGTTGCAAAGGGTAGATACTTCACTGCTGAAATAAGTTGCTACTGCAACTAGCCCACTACCATAGTAGCGACTGGTTGCATCAGCAACTCATGCAGAATACTCCTTCTCCTTCAGCAGAATACTTAAACTTCTACAATACAATTTTTTTTGGGAATAGATGGTTTGGTTTACTGCCTCCAAACGCTAGCCCTTGCCCGTGTGTGATTTCATTAATGGACAATTGGACATATTGTGGCTAAGTAATAACAGCTGCACGGGTCTATCGATCAGGTTAAGCTACGCTTGCCGCGGTTGGTCCGTGGATGGGTGATCATCATTACATACCGGGACTCCTCCGTGCCTCGGAAAGGTCGTTAAGCCGTTGGTCTCGCTGTCATTCGTGCATCTTTGACAGTTGTTACGGGTCCTCAGAAGCCCGAAAGTCTGACAACCAGTCTTACAAAGGGGTATCGTATTACCCAATAACTGGGATTTGGAGGTCAGATAGGCAGTCGCTCCATGTAAAATTCTGGTATTCAGCTGCATCTTGTTAGACTGGAAGCCGACCCCAACATAGTTGGGAGAAGGCTAGGTAAATGATGACGGATATATCTTTTATCTTCTTATTTTGAAGATACCTTTCAGTTAAACAATATAAACTGCGAGTATGATGATTGTACCAGTACCACATACCATGTATTCGACTAGATTCGAATACATGGTATGTGGTACTGGTACAATCCTCATATTCGCAGTTTTTTTGTTCTCGTGTCAAATAGGTAAGCATAAACATAATTTCCATATAATTTTCCGTCGAGTTTCATTAGTAGGCACGCTCGGTCAATATGTTTTTACTGTCAATTTGGTGTTAGCGTTAGTTTCATGTATTTTGTTCTATCCTGTTTACATTTGCGTTATTGTGGATTCAGTCACATCGTATTACCAAACATAACGTTATTTTACTACGGAATAGGATTTTCTATGTAAATGTATGTTCACCTACGCTTTTACTTGTGCGTCGATGTTATCTCTGACATTAGGATTTAGCTTATTTTGTGTTGTATCGTTGTATCTATTAGTTTTGTAGAAATGTATTCTGCTTCTGTGATTTCATTAGAACTCACGACCATAATTTAGATCATTATTGTCAGGAGAGTTTCCTAAGGTTTCGAAATCCTAAGGGCAAATAGGTGCTTATAAGAAAGTAGAAAGATGTACCTACATATCGTCATATCATTAAATTTAGGTCGAATATTTCCCTAGAGACCATTTTATACCGTTCAATATGTCAAATATTGCGTAGTTAACATATTGCTATTTTATATTAAAAGAAAGTGTAACACCGAATATCACGTCCCCGTATGTTTACGAATTCGAAACATATGAGTAAATCATGGCTCTTTTTAACTATATACCTCCAATGTTATTTTTGCTTTAGTATGCAGTATCTATCCTATACTATTAAATTAGCAATATTTGTATATGTACAGGGTGGCAGGGACATTGACACGAAAACTGTTACCATGGATTCAGTACATGATTCTGAAATCATGGTTATTTACAAAAAAATTGCTGTTTCATAGAGAGTGTAATACCTACGCGGTCAAAATGTATGGAGCAGCAGATTTTTTTAAATGACCGACGACCAGCGCAGGGGGTACTGAATCCATTGTAACAGTTTTCGCGTCGATTTCCCTGCCACCCTATATAATAATATTATGTAGGGTAAATATATTATATATTAATCACGTTCTCGAAAACGGCTCTGACGATTTCGATGAAAGTTGCAATATAGTGGTTTACGGGGGCGAAAAATCGATCTAGTTAGGTCTCATATCTGAGATAATTCGTTTTCTCCGTATTTCACCCGAGCAGAGCTCGGTCACCCAGGTATTACATGTATAAAACAAAGTAATTTTTCGTGTCTGTCGGTGTCGGATTTTGATGCGGTTTTTACCATCATTTAGATCATTTATTCCGGAAGGTTTATCTTAATAATATTTAACTACGATCTACGACTGTTGGTCGTAGAACAGATGGCCGATGGGGCCGAAAGGTTCTGGATTGGCGACCGCGTACCGGAAGACGAAGCGTTGGAAGGCCTCCCACAAGATGGACCGATAACCGTGTGAAGGCCGCAGCAATCCGCTGGATGCGGGAAGAACAGAATCGGTCGTCCACTGCTGAAATGATGATGATGATGACGACTGTAATTTCGATGTTTTGTCATTTCGCTATTGCACCCATGCAAAGCAAGGGCTGGTCAAAATATTGCGTGTCATATAAATAGATACCAGAAGATTGCGGCCTTTGTTTATATAGAAATCAATACTGATATAGGATAAGTTTTGCTGAATTACTGGAAGTTATGTTTCCACCTTATTGACCATCGGTCGCTTTATTAACCAGTTGCATATTCTTTTCTTTTATATCAAAAGAGACGTTTTTCTTACAATATTTTTCTTGTCTGTTAACAAGCTTTATTTATTGCGTAAATAAACTTTACGATTATGTCAATCCATTTGTTCTATTGAGGAAATGTATGTTAATAGGTCTTGTCTTTTATAGTTCTCGTAAAATTGAAAGGAAAATCTTTGAATGTTAGGATTTTTCCTCTTGAATGTTTGTCGTTATCCGCTGAGGCGTGAATGGGTTATGTTAATGCAATGGAAGGTAACAATGCGAGAATTTTAGCTCAGCTAAGTGCTGAATGTGGGTACGAAATGGAAACCGGACTGACGAAATTTGTTTTTAACAAATTTGAATAAGTTAGGTTAGGTTAGCTAACTAATTTCAGTAGGTAAGTAAATATATTTTATTCCAAATCTGTTTTCATGTTTTGTTAGAATAGTTATTTATGTCATAGTTCAGTCAATCGTCTGTACGTACTGTAAGTACGGAAAGAAAACTAGAATCATCAGCTGCCTAGCTTTTTTCCCAACTTTGTTAGGGTTGGCTTCCAGTCTGACTGTATGCAGCTGAATACCAGTATTTTACATGGAGCGACTGTCCATCTGATTCTCAGACTTTCAGGCTTCTGGTGATCCGTAACGACTGTCAAAGATCCACGAATGACGACCGGGACCAACGGCTTAACGTGCTTTCCGAGTCACGGGGTCTTGGTTATGTCAAGATGATGATGATGATATCACCCATCCACGGAAGAACCGCGGCAAGCGTAGCTTAACAGCTGATCGATCGACTCGTGCGGCTGTTATTCTTTAGGCCCTCTCAAAGAAAACTAGAATACGCCCCGAAATCAGTTGTAGGTAATTTATTCTAAAACTAGCTGCTGCTCGCGGCTTGGCACTAATATTTATTCTAAAATAAAAGTAAAAAGTTATGTTATTCTTTATAACATCAGCTATGTGTCGGTGAAAGTCCCGTCAAAATCAGTTCAGCCATTTCGGAGATAGCCTCAACAAACAGACAGACACACAGAATTTTTTCTTTTTTCGTAATTTGCATTTAATAAAAAGCTTTTAAGCTAAAGAGTCTGGTTAAAGGGTCCGGTTCATGAGTCCGGTTCGAGAGTCCGGTTCAAGAATCCGGTTCAAGAGTCCAGTTCAGGAGTCCGGTTCAGGAGCTCGGTTCAGGAGTCCGGTTCAGGAGCTCGGTTCAGGAGTCCGGTTCAAGAGTCCGGTTCAGGAGTCCAGTTCAGCAGTCCAGTTCAGGAGTCCAGTGCTGTATTATCAGTGCTAAAGGCTAAAAGTTAACCTTCGTGACAGCGGTCGTCAATTTCACCTATCAAGGTTACCAACGTCTAATGATTCAAATACTATCTTGAATTCATGCAAGTCTCGTACTTTTTGTGCCAAGTTTCAAGTTTATTAACTCAAGGAATAAGATTTTTTTAGTGCTCCCCTATATTATAAAAGGAAGCTGTGTGCAAAATTTCACGTTGATAGTCCCAGTAGTTTCGGCTCTGCGTTGATATGTCAGTCAGTCAGTCAGTTTCTCCTTTTATATCTATATCTATAAAAATCAATGCCACTTTTCGTTGTAATTTTATAACTCTAGAACGGCTGGGCCGGTTTAGCTGATTTTGGTTTTGAAATGTTTGTCATGGACTATGATGGGTAGGTTTAAACGGTGAGAAAATTAGGTAGGGTAGGTAGGGTAGGTAGGGTAGGCAGGGTAGGTAGGGTAGGCAGGGTAGGTAGGGTAGGCAGGGTAGGTAGGGTAGGTAGGGTAGGCAGGGTAGGTAGGGTAGGCAGGGTAGGTAGGGTAGGCAGGGTAAGTAGGGTAGGAAGGGTAGGTAGGGTAGGAAGGGTAGGTAGGGTAGGTAGGGTAGGTAGGGTAGGTAGGGTAGGTAGGGTAGGTAGGGTAGGTAGGGTAGGTAGGGTTTAGTGCTACCCGTGCGAAGTCGGGGCGGGTAAAGCTAGTATATATATATTATACGTATATATAGAAGATAGATATGGTATTTTATTTTGCTTTTTGACAAAGTATTTATTATCTTACAGTACCTGGGCGACCGAGCTCTGCTCTGGTGAAAATATAGAATGTTCATTTAATACGTAGTATAGGATAGTTCATACTAATTCCATGTATAGCTCGGAGTGATCATGGATAAAAAATTGACATTCAAGCAACATGTAGACAGTTGCGTTAAAAAAGCTGCCCAATTGTTACGTTTTCTTAAACGTAATACGCAAGAATTTAGATCTATTAAAACTAAAATGGTCCTATACAATGCCTTAGTGCGTAGCAAGCTGGAATATGCCAGTGTTGCCTGGGACCGGTGTCCTAGGTGTCCCTATCAACAGCGTCTGAACTTTTATAAGATGACCTCACTACGGCAAAGGAGATGTATGCACAGCCTTATGTTCCTCCACAAACTAGTGAACGGTCGCGTAGATTGTAGTGAGCTGCGATCTCGCATTTAATTAAAGGTACCGCCTAGAATTCCACGCTTTCCCATAACCACAATAATACAGCGCCTACTACTTCTACAAACATAGGTCTCAACTCACCACTCTTTAAGATGTGTGGAAATCTTAATTCATTTAATAAATCCGTACCCGAAGCAGATATATATATAATGATTATGACCCTAAGGTGAAGTTCAAATCAAGAATCTTGGCCTCCCTACACACCAATACAACGTAGTTGTAATTAATCCAATCTTATTTACTCTGTCTTATTTTAACTTAAATAATTGTCTTTCTTTCTTTTATATTTTCTTAATCAATTGTACACCTAGTCTTAAGTTAGCAAGTAAGCGGTAATTTGGGGTCAATGTTGTGTTTACCTGTAATTGGCATATACTCGTATATTAGAATATTACCGTCTGATTTACTATCTCTATGTTTATGTATGTGCTGTGGGTGAACCTTAAAGTAAATAAATAGTTATTTTGTTCTAAACTTTGGGCGACCGAGCTCTGTTCGGGTGAAAATACGGAGAAAACGATTTTTCCCAAATATGAGATCTAGCTAGATCGATTTTTCGCTCCCGTAAACCCCTATATTGCAAGTTTCATCGAAATCGTTAGAGCTGTTTTCGAGAACGTGACAAATATTAATAGGATAATTCATTGCCACTGAGTAAAAACATAAAATTAAACGGATTGCAGGTGCAAAAGTCTAAATATTATAGGTACGTAATGCTTGTTTAGTTATTTGGTTAGGTAAAATTTACCTTCGCAGGAAGGGTCCAAGGAGTTCCATTTCGTAAATAGAAATCTCCTCAAGACCGGCCAGAGAGAAATCCCATTTATAAAATAAACAGTCCAGCTACGTAATACAATGTGTTCATTTATTATAACTCAAGTACATTTACGTGTTTAATTTGTAAAACATACAAGTGGAAACTGTACCCAGGTGTTTTTAAATGGCATCAAATAACGCAGAGATTCTAAAAACGTTTTAAAAATTGGTTTCAACCGTTTTCAGAATTTCGACGTTGTTGTTTGTAACAATTAAAGCTCGTTACTGACTGTATTAAATAAAGAATACTAAGCAGTTTGAATGATAAATTTATAAACATTAAGCACCTACTGTCTTGGTAATATACTTAGCATATTTAAATATTTTTGCATAGCATAACATCAGCGAATCATTCAGAAATGTTTAATACTTTCAAAGTCTTCAGCGAATTAAAATCGTTTCAGATTACTAAATCAGGTACCTAAGTACTATTAATGGGTACGTCATATTGAAACGATCGTTGCAATAAATTTTAGACTTTACATGGGCTTACGACGTACGTTTAAGTTTAATCCGCTTTCAGGAAAAATTTAAAGGGTAGCGTGCTAAGCTCTATTTTATCACAGACGATACAAGCTTTTCGCTCTTTTCAAAGATTTAACTTTCTTTTTAAACCAACGGAAAGCTCGTTATTCTTCGTCCTCTCTGAAGTTTTATGAAAAAATATTTAATTTTCTGAGGCAGCGCGTCGAGCGGCAATTTGACGCGACGTTTGTCACAAGATGAATATTGCCACTTGAGCAATATTTCGCAATTAGCTCATGTTCCGGACTTTGACAATATTTATAGCCCGTATTATTGTGCGATCTGGTAGCGACAACAATAAATGTCGGCAGAATGATGTTGATATTCGATAAACACATTTTTATGGGGCAATCCGGTGGAGATCTACATCAAATTGGTTCCTATCATGCGACTGCTTTTACATTCAGAGTATTTCAATATTATAGAGGCTTTGAAGGTTCAATACCTACCTCAATGTACCTTCTTGTCAATGAAGATGTGTTGTTTATGAAACAGACCCAAAACAGATTTGTTGTATAGGTAAATAGTATTTGCAATTCAAAGCAGAACCTCGGTAAAACCTGAGTTAGACAATTCGCTTGGCAAAATTCAAATAAAAATATTGTCTTTGGTTAGATAAAGAAATAAGCGTTGTGGGAATATTTCAACGTACTTCTTCTTTTTATGTGGTTAGTGACTAACCTGGTGTTAGAGTTTTAAAGCCGCTTATGGGCCTTTGGCTTGGCTTCACATGCCGTCGAGAAATATCTCTCAGGCATGCCGGTTTCCTCACGATGTTTTCCTTCACCGTTTTTGAAGCAAGTGATAATTATACAATACGCACATGAATCGGAAAAGTCAGAGGTATTCGCCGCGCTAAAAATACGCCCATGCGAACCTGTGCTAACTGTCTTACACGGTGAAATTTAGCAGTGATAGCCACGTATACGTGTTTTGGGTTCGAACTCAAGACCTATGACTTGGCAGACCGACGTCACACCACTAGGCTATCACTGCTAAATTTCACCGTGTAAGAGAGTTAGCACAGGTTCGCATGGGCGTATTTTTAGCGCGGCGATTTTTTTTCGCGTATTTGATTTTCGTCGCTCTGCTTAGCACCGAGAGTTAAATATCCAACAGTGTGTTTTCTTGACGCGCTGGGATACGCGCGGGATGCGCTCTGTCGGATTCTCAATTCTCAGCTCAACACCAATCAATCTGCCTAGCCTTTTCCCAACTATGTATGTTGGGGTCGGCTTCCAGTCTAATCGGATGCAGCTGAATACCAGTATTTTACATGGAGCGACTGCCTATCTGACCTCCAAAACCCAGTAACTGGGTAATACGATACCCCTTGGTAAGACTGGTGTCAGACTTTCGGACTTCTGACGACTCGTAACGACTGTAAAAGATCCACGAATGACAGCCGAGACCAACGGCTTAACGTGCTTTCCGAGGCACGGCGGATTCTCGGTATGTAAAGATGGTCACCCATCCACTGACCAACCCCAGCAAGCGTAGCTTAACCTGATGGATCGACCAGTGCGGCTATTGTTACTTAGCCACGAGCTCCTTCGCCGAATTCTCAGCTCAATACCAAGAGTTGAAAATCCAGTCTACGTAAAAAACCGCCGCGATTTTATTACGTCTGTGCGAACGTAGGCTTAAGTGTACATACAAACGTAAACTCTCTATACGTTCTAGTGAAGGCTAGTAGTAGGTATTTATTTTAATATAAATACTAGAGGAGGGTTACCAATAAATTAGGAATAGGTGGGTACCTTAGACCGTAAACTTGAGATGGGTTAGACGAAAATCTTCGAAATGGTGATTCAGACTTAAGCGACGAGAAATAACCTGCAGGGACCTTAATTTATGGGAATATGATACCAAAGTACAAAGATACTGTAGGTAGGTTTGCACTGTCAAAGTTTGATGGAAAGTCTCTACGAAATGGTTGATCGATCACAGGCAGACACAGTCACTCACATCCCCTGTAAATTAAATAAGTAAGTAATTACCTAAAATAATTTCACTGAAATCTTTAAGGCTGTATTGGATCTAAGTACCTGTTCAGTAAAGTAGTATTCAGTCTTACAAAACAAAACGTTTAGGATACTTTCTCTCAGCTCGTCAATCGTAATATAAGTTTGGATGAACTATAAGTTCTGGCTACTCGTAAAGTCAAAATCAGTAAGAAACAAAAATGGTATACTTACTACTTACACGGTGTAATGGGCATCGATGTGCAATCTGTTACAATGAATTCAAGAAAGTTATAGGTCTGGAGTTCGAACCCAAAGACCGCACCTCTGACTTTTTGGATTCATGTGCGTATTAATTATCACTTGCTTCAAAAACGGTGAAGAAACACATGAATGCACGAGAGATATTTCTCGACGGCATGTGAAGCCATGTCAGAGGCCCATGGGCGGCTTTAAAACTCTGACACCAGGTTAGTCACTAACCACACGAAAAGAAGAATTCAAGAACTACCAGCGTTAAAAAATTTCGTTGGTCATAGTAAACAAATATTTTGAGAGAAATTGTTTGTTTTGGCCGGTCTAAGATTAAAAACAAATAAAGAACCGTCAAACTAACCTGGTGAGGAGCAAGGTGGCCAGCAGGTAGAACACTGAAGGGTGTACACCACATTCGCACTCGGTTTGCGGCGTGGCGGTCTGGGCCTCCATGCCTGTCCCGAGCTTATGGTAGGCGATGTACGCACGCGCAGGACTGCCGTGGGGAGCAATTTTTGTGGCCTTTCCTCGCTCCCGATAACACTGAAACTGATCATCTGGTCGCCGAGGAGACTGTACTCCTCACCTGAGAAAAAAAAAACACAATTGTCACTATAAATTCCTGAGCAAATATAACAAAAGCAAACCTAAGTAAGGTAATATAATACCAACTCTTCTTTGGATCAGATGGATCTGTATTTACTCATTTCGTTGTGAACAAAGGAAAATACTCATAATAAACTGGCTGTTTATCGTTCCGGGTGAAATGTTACAGTCGGGTGGGGGACAAAGGTCAGAATAGTGGTCATAAACAGTACGACACTCGGAAATAGCGAGTTTGTGAGGTTAACTGGAGACCCAGAAGTTTTTGCTAAGCGCGGTTTACAGAATCAGAGAGTGATCTTTAATTAATAAGAGAATTGCGTAATTTACACACATTATTTTATTAAAAGCATCGCGAAAAGATGGTCTTGTATATTTTTAACCGACTTCCAAAAACGAGAAGGTTATATGCTCGTCGCGCATTTTTTTTTTTTAAATATGACAACCGATTTCGCCGTCAATTGTGGACCGAGTTTGAAAATATTTTTTTTGTATGAAGGGTATACTACCAAGTTGGTCCCATATAAATTTTAATCACTTTGCTTGGGTAGTTTTTGAGTAAGCTTCAATAATACCTATTCTTCCCACTTAGTGTATGTGGATGATGATAACTTCCTGTCACTGTTATTTACATAGCAGGTAGTGGTATTCGAATTTGTGTGGGGTAGGTAACACAACTAAAAAGTGAAAAATAAATACTTTTTAAAACGAAAATAACCGACTTCCAAAAAACACTACAAAGTGAAAAATTACTTTAATTTCGGAAGTCGGTGGTAAAAAACGAAAACTCAAAACCAAAGACACCGATTTCCGAAATTAAAGTTATTTTTCCCTTTGTAGTGTTTTTTGCTCAGAGTAATAACTTTTTTGGAAGTCGGTTGTTTTTTGCAAAGCGTAAGATTAAAAATAAAGAATCGGCAACTGCAAAACTACATTTCAATAAAAAGCTTACATAACTAGCATACGGGCTTAGTCTACACGAATAAAGCCGCATGTTGAATACAAAGCTCGTTGGAAATATTCACACTAATCCCATATATTTGCGTGTGACAAACGCGTTTACACTTCAGAAAATTCCAAATAGTTCATATGTTCTGTGTGTATGGAGGACACAGGCGCGACGAGAATTTTAATACTTTTTTATAATATGAAGTGTGTAGACTAAAGAATAGGTACCTAATGCTGTGACTTTTAGGTCCGACACGTGAAAATAAGTCTGATAAATTGGCCCAGTTTTGTGACTCGGGTAATCACGCTTTACCAGGCAAAAATTAATCTCCTACATTCATAACCTACTTATTTCGAAGTGCTGATTTTGGTATTCTTGGCACGCCCACGGAATATTCGTCCCTTTCCCCAACGCCAAAACACGCTTATAATCTAAGTGGAGAAATGGTCAAGTGTATTCGTTTCGGGTTATTTATTTTCCCTTTATTTGCAAGTGTTGTATTTTACCAGATTGTCCATCTCGGGCTAAGAGAAGTTTATTCCTGTGGGGCCTAAAAGAACATGTTTACTTATCTTTAACATTGTTATGAACTTGTCCAAAATGGTACCTAGGTATTAGATAGATGATATGTTGTTAAGAATAGGTAGACTAACAGTTTCAAGAGACAAGAATCTTGTTGACAGACGTACTACTCAGTAGATAGAACTTGAATATAGAAATGCAGATGATGGTAGCAGTCAAAGTGCGTAATAATTATTTTGGTGTCAGGCTGAAATGTTTATTTTATTGACTAGCCTGTATACCTACTTCTTTGCTTTAAGAAGTAAGTAAAAGTAGGTACAACTCTGAAGACTCTTCAGCTCCGTCTTGTATTAAAACCTTAATAATTTGAGTCATAAAATTTTACGTCCTCGTTTACCTCTACTACTGGCATTAAAACGTAATAATACGGATTTGGGAAATATATGGATACATGGGCGCCGGGAGGGGGGTGCAAGAGGGTGCACTTGCACCTCCCTGGCTTCAAAATAAATTATACGCCGAACACAATAATAGAGAACTTAACCTATTCGAGGCGAGATCCTAAAATTTTCGAGCTCGCTTCGCTTACTCTTGCATTCTGCAATCTCTGAATTCTAAAGCTTCTGTGCATTAGTCGACAAAGTACAGAACTTTTAACTATTTCCAAAAATTTAATCGGCCTTAGGCAGGGTGACTAACATTATCGAGAGGTTAGAGTAATAACTAAAGTTATTACTCTAAGATTCTTAAGCTTCTTTGTATAGTCTTACTTTGTATAAGTCGACACAGTTAGTCCTCTTTGCGTATGAATGGACAAAATAAAACCTATCCAATTCGAGGCGAGATGGAAAAATCTCTTATTTTTTAAGCTTTTCTGCTTCATACGACAAAGTTACTCCTTGTATGAATGGACAAACGATAACCTAACATTTCCGAGGTGAACTGCAAAAATCGCTTCGTGGAGCTGAAGATGCACCACCCTGAAAACAAACCTGCGCCCATGTATGGGTAATGTTCGCAAATTGTTGTGCGTTTTTTCCCCTTTTAATTTTGTGCTTTGTTATCCTATACCTACACGAGTAATTCCGACCTCTTACTGGAATTACGACGTAAATGTTCAGTTTGTTTTGGACTCTGATAAAAAATTTTTCAGTGAGGGAAATATGAATTGTAAAATCGGCTTTGAAATGGCATCAACAATTCAATCATCTTCTTATAGTTATTGCGACGCGCCCTCGGTACGAGCCGAGCTATGGGAGAATGGCTACATACCTTTGTAGAAATATGAGCAAATTGGTAGGTAATGGTAAAGAAACTGACTGCCTGACTTAGGTGCACTGTGCTACTGAATCTACGTAAATCGGCTATAGCCGTCATGGAGGATCATCTAAAGAACCCAAAATAATCATAATAAATTGCCTGGCTGGTAAACAGGTTCAGACACATGAATAAAAACTTTTTGATTGTTTTGCCTTAGAACCGTGGGCCGTGTACCACGGCCTCCTTATTTTTTATCGTCTTAATTTGACTAGGGCGAGTTTTACCAGCCCTCTGTAAACCACCATTGGGGTTATGAAATGGCTGTATTTCGCTGCAGTGTTGCCGATGCGGATCACCAGTCATAACCCAACAAACAAAAATTGCTCTTGTAGTGGCTTAAGGTACCTAACAAACATGATTATCTTGGCGCATGAGAGTGTTGCCACTCGGTTCATTATTAAAACTGAAAGGAATAAGTAGGTAATCTACACCTTAGTGATAAAACAAAATGAGCTCATAAATAAATCCCACTATTTTTAGCCACCTTTGAGCTTATGAAATGGCTGTATTTGATATCAGTGAATTGGCTTCAGTGTTGCTGGTGCTGATCAGTGTTGCTGATACATAGTAACCAGCTGTCATGGGGCATTAGAGTGAGGCAGCATTCATAATTTAAACTGAATGAAAGCGATAAGTAATCTAGATCTTGAGTGTGTTCATGCTTTATGTACAGTACATTATTGTCGCGGCCCGCAACTGGGGCATTGATGGACGATCGTGAGTCTATCAATGCCTGGTTGCGGCCAAACTAAATAAATAAATTATAAATTCCAGAATCAATGACGGACACCGATAATTTTTCACGCGCCGATATGTTGTTTCTTCTTTACTTCGCAGAACCACAGAACAACACTACTTTACTTCTAGCTAATCGCTAAAAACAGGTTTTGCTTGGACAGTTCTTGTTGTTCTCGTATTTTATTTTATTTTTGTCATTTTTGTAATTCGTTTATTTGTTTACTAATTTATTTATTTATTTAGAAGTATTATAATTTTATTATGTATTAGGTATGTTGAAACTCTTTGTACTACCCGTCACTTTTTCATAAGGGTTCATTAGAAAACCAGCATTTGTCTGGCATTAATGCCATGAAATGAACCTATTTGGCGCAGCCGTGAGGCACACACTTATTGCCAAAAGACCTACTTCTACTTTTTAGTTTGTTTTTTTATTTTGTGTTTCACGAACTGTGTCCAAATAAACGTTTTCTTTCTTTCTTTATTTTCACTATTTGCAAGTCAAATCGACACTTCAATAAAAAAATTGATAAGTAATCTCCTTGGTTGCCTGTGTTGAAGTAAAAAATTCGTTCCATTTTTAAATAACTTGACAGATATGAGTTTTCATAGTAGGTAATTTATTTGGCCGCTAAACACGACAGCTACGGATTTTCATACAAACATTGCCAGCCGGGCGTTCGCATGTATTCGACTACCGCAATTTCGATTTATTTCGAAGAATGTTGTCAAAATAATATTCGAATTTCCAAGCATGTTTGAGAAAAGTTATTTTCCAAAAACGAAATGAGTTCAGAGAAAGATATTATGATTTCGATTTTGCTAAATAGGTATTCGTGAAAGGTACGTAGTGGTACTATACCCATCAATTTACACAAACGATCAGATATTTACCTATATACAAGCACATACCTATCTAAACCTTCACTAAAGGTCATTTGAGTAATTAACCATCACATGGTGATACCGCGGGGCGATAATGATCATAGTAGGGAATATAACGAATGGAATAGGTGTAGGTATCAATTTAAAAAGTACCCTGTGTAATTAGTGTATATTTTGTGAGTAGTTGATAAAATTACCATGGTACTTCGGCATAATAAATCGTATGGGTTCACTGAACGACCTTAATCTACGAATATATTGGTGCACACCACAACACTAATGTGTCGTGCGTAAAGGGCCGTATAGAAGGAGCAACAGAAATCTGACAAAGACGTGCAATAGGTGAGTATAAAAAGCACAGTAAATATTTGTAAGCTTTCACCTTTAGTTATAGGCAAACGTAACATACAAAAATGCTGTTAATAAACAAATATGTAAATCAAAACTTACTTTTTTGGGTTCACACCACCTTGCATGCAAAATAGTCTTTTGTCACATTTTTAAATGGTACCGACAAACTTTTTATTCAGATCTCGCGTGATAGGTATGTCAATAAAGGGTTGTAATAGGTTCGCGAAGGAGGCCGTACGTAGGCACGAACTGTCTGTCCAACCGTTGCAGACAAACTGAGGGAAAGTGGGAAAATGAAGCGGTACGTACCTAGTGCTGGCGCTACGGAAAACTGTTTTATCGATAGCTAGTAAACTGTGATTGTGTCTGCTTGATACTTAGGCGGGTATTTAGGTGCGTAGAAGATTGATTGCGTTGACTGTAGCTGGACATTTGGAAGAAAGGTTCAAATGGTTTCTTGGGTCTTTCAAATTGGTCACAAATTAATTATTTAAGTGAGTAGGTTTAGGCAGTCTCATTTTTGTAGGAAACTATAATATGGTATATGATGGATCGTTATAAATTACTCAAAAATCATGTTGTCAGTTCCTTTCAGCCAAGAATTAATTTTGAAATATGAATATTACGTCAATTTATCGATAAGTATCTCGATAATGCACAAGCATTACTAAAGTTTGATTGGGCGGGTGACCGCTTTGGGTGGGGCGGGGGAAAAGTCGATAGCTACCCACCCTGTGTCATTACTCATTAGTCATTACACGATGCAAGCTGCACCGAAGTTATTAATTAGGTAACTAAAACGGCGAAGTTCGAACAATTGCTAATACATTACCAAGAACAATTTTTATTTAAATCTAATCCAGTTGGTACCTATGATGATTACCGATTAACAATGGTGGGTTCTCACTTCAAATTAATCAATGTACTCAACTCTTTGAGTATTATTGTTTCATGCTAAAGTAGATGTAGATTAGAGACATTTAAAATATACTTATAGTATAGCTTTTCCTAGCTTTGTTGACGAAGCACATACTATCTGATCATTTACGTTGGCATTTTCATTTTCCATTTCCGTGTCACATTATATTCACGTGCCAAACAAACCAGAATCGAGAAAGAGAAGTTGAGCCTTGAAACTCAGCCAGGTCTGCGGTTCTGTACTTAGGTTTATTATTTATTTATTTATTGGTCTATCCACAATTGGTACACTATTCAACTAGTTACAAACACAAGCCAACATACAAGCCAAGTGCACAATATTAAACGATAGACACAGCATGCAAAAACATTATTACACCATAGAATACAAAAATAAAATAATTTACGAGTATATACGCACAGAAATGACCCTGTATAAAAACAAAATACAATTTACAATAGTTGGGGTAATTGAGTTACATAGTTATTAGTTACATAATTATTTTGATGGACTTTGGCGCTCGAATTAAAAAAGGTGAAGTGCAATAAATATCAATCAAATAAATAAATATAAAATAAATATCAATTCATCACAATTATTTAGAAGTCTGCGAAATCTTGGGAATGGGGAGTTAGACCCTGAAACAGTTTTACGGAATAGGGGACGTAACATTTTTACAGGGTGACGCAGATATTTACATGGTAGGTTACAATTAAACTTACTTTTAACGACCGGGGGCAGTCTATTTTACTGTGAAGAATTTTAAACAGAAATATTAAATCACTATACTTTATACAAACACTAAGACGACCCACTGACCGCTTTTTTAGCTGTTCTCGCAGAGTAGGCAAGGAAAAGTATTGAACAAGTTTTCATCATGCCTCAAATACGTACCCAAAAATGTCTAACAGCTCTCATATTGTAAAACTCTAAGCTCTCTGCTCTCTCTTGATTTACAAGAAAATAATTTTCAAATTGACGCGGCAAAAGATTTGACCATTTCGAATTCTTGCGGGAACGCATCCATAGAGAAACGCATTTTGACTTGACAGAAAGTTGACGTTTCTTTCTGTTGTCTTGACTCTTGCTTGTCAGTTGTCAGTCAAGTACAAGTTCATTGGTTGTTTTTTATCTGTTTTAAAACGGCAAGACTGAAGACAAGAAAACGGAATCGGTCGACACGCGTGCATATTTCCAAGTTTTATTGGTTTTTGCTTTGAATTTACTAACATTTTTGTATTGAAATTGTAATATTACTTGAAAGAAACCACAAAAGTAAGTATTTACCTTGTTATTTGCTTTCACATGCTTACTCATCGATTGCGGAATCTAAAATTTTGGCGCGGTTCTTTCACTAATCGTCGATCTTCATACTAATATTTTAGCATTTCGAATGTAAATCTACAGTATTTAATAGCGCCTACAAAATAAATTTGTTGCGAGTGTCATTTTGCGCCCTTCCACGTGGAATTTGTTAGTTGCGTATTGTATTTATTGATGTAGGTATATTGTTAAATTACCGCCCGACCGTTACATCGTGGAAATGGAAGAAAAGAAAGTTATTGTTTCTCTCACCGTGAGTTTTTAGTCAGTATCTGTCGTAAAACAACTATTGCTGCATAAAGTAGAGCACAATGCCCTATAATTGACATTCATCGAGTGAATTGGCGCTTAGACCATACGGCTTGCTGTTTTCATTTGCTGTGCTCACATTGTGTTCAATCAAAAAGTTCGTAAACGTCAACTGTAATACGTACTGGATCCTAAAAGGTTTTTTACCAACAAACTTCTTACTTGTGTTCTAGATTCTTCTAACAAAATTTTCTGTTCAGGTGCTAACATTTTATTTTGTTTCATTTTTGTTCCAACTAGTTGCATAAATACTGGGTTTTTATTAGCTAGTTAAAGATTAGGTATATGTTTTATTATCTATTTATTTATACCTAGATATAAATAACATAATAATTATCATAAATGGCAAAATGTGGGTGTATGTGGCGAAGGGCTAGGTAGAGGCGTAGCAATAATACTTTCAAACCTTCTGAGAGACATCAAAAGATTTGAAAATATTATAGGTACACCTCTGCCTAACCCTTAGGGGATTGTAGGCACGATGTTATGTTATGTGTAAAAAAGCACCATTATGCTCAACTCGCACATAAAATAGTTGATTGATTCAGGTGTAAATTTGTGGAAATCCATTATAAAATACAAGCGTTCTTTATGATTCTTTAAGAACGGTTAAGTGGATTAGGTTACTAAATATACGTTGTCTATTGTATCTCACATACAAATTAATAATTGTCTTTGTACCTAGATGACTGAGGTATCAGAAGTGTCAACATCATCCCCAACAGAGCTGCTCGCTGAAGGCCGCAGACATTTGGCTGTGAGAGACTTCAGTGCAGCCGCCGGCACCCTTGCTGATGCCTGTGAGGGGCTCGCTAAAGAACATGGGGACACTGCTGATCAGTGTGCTGAGGCTTACTTGTGGTTAGTTACACTTTAATGATGTTAAGCTATGATGTTGTTGTTTGATGTTTAGAGAATGCCTTAGTGCTATCCTTTATACCTTTTAAGTATAAAGTTTAATAATTAAATTGATTAATCTTTTAGTTATGGGTTTCGTGGGAAGGTTAAAGTTAAAGCTTTTACTGCCTAACTACCAAAGGGAAAAATAAATTCTATTATTCTTTTCAGCCAAAATGAAGTGTGTAATTTCCATGTTTAGTACAAACAGTGTCTCTTATGTGTTTTCACAAGATTATCCTCTATTTAAAGATACTATATGTAGCGACCCCACATTATTGTATTTTTGTTGTATTATTTTTTTCTTAATTCTTTTTTGTGTCACAGGTATGGAAAAGCTTTACTTGGCTTGTCAAGAGAAGAGAGTGGTGTCCTTGGTGATGGCGTGCCAGGCTCAGGCAATGCTGATGAGGAGGAAGAGGATAATGAAGGTAAATGTCAGCAAATAAGAATCAAGATTCAACAGCATTTTCAGATACATTCTTCATAATAATGGATGACTCGCCTCACACTTCAAACTACATTTATGCATGTTCTCCTTCACCTAATATACATATATATTTTTTGCATTGTTCCTGGGATGGAACAATAGAAAAAAACGATAACATATTTTAATGTATGTGTGTTGTATTGTATTGTGTATGTGTTTAATGTTCTTACAATATCTTTTAGTTCTTTGTAAATGTTTTCTTTAGAACAAGAAGAGAATGGGGAGGCAGAGGCAGAAGTGGAAGCAGAACCTGAACCAGAAAAAGAGAAGGAAACTGGAGAAGTAGAAAAGAGTGAAGCAGAGTCAACCACTAAGGAGGATGAGCCAGGCAGCAGTACTGTTGCTGAAGAGAACGAGCAACCTGTGAGTTTTAGAAATTCATGGTCTTTTGTTTTGTTTAAGTTGGAAGGTGTTTGACATTTTAGTAAAAGGATCCCTGCTGATTAGGGAATAAAATTTCAAATCTCCTCTTATTGTAGCTGTTTTAAAAGAAAGACTACATAATGTATGATACCAATAAAAACTTTAAGCTAAGAATAATCTACTGTGCTATAACTAGATCCAGTCTATTATTTTAGTTAGGTTAGTTTGTGACCAGTCATATTGTGATGTGACAGAGGGATGATCATATTATCATCATTAAAACTCATATTAAAAGTACACTCTGTAAACAAGCATATTACAAATTAGAGGATTATAGCCAAGATAAGAATGCTTGGAAACATGCTGGTCCTGCTCCATAGGATAATCTAGAATCTAGACAAAATCAAACTGGTTGCTAATTAAAGTTTTATAAATTATTATATGACATTGATTTTACATTCTGTGATTACTTCCTCGCACACTGATTTATTAATTGTAAATTTTTTGTAAAATTGTCTACTTTTACAATGTTTGTAAATATGTGAGAACCATTTATCTATCACATAAGTAATTAATTTATCGAGCTTATATATTAGATTGAGATTTATCGAGGAGCTTGTGGCTAAGTAACAACAGCTGCACTGGTTGATCCATCAGGTTAAGCTACGCTTGCCGGGGTTGGTCAGTGGATGGGTGACCATCTTTACATACCGAGAATCCTCCGTGCCTCGGAGAGCACGTTAAGCCGTTGGTCCCGGTTGTCATTCGTGAATCTTTGACAGTCGTTACGAGTCGTCAGAAGCCCGAAAGTCTGACACCAGTCTTACCAAGGGGTATCGTATTACCCAGTTACTGGGGTTGTGGAGGTCAGATAGGCAGTCGCTCCATGTAAAATACTGGTATTCAGCTGCATCCGGTTAGACTGGAAGCCGACCCTGACGTAGTTGGGAAAAGGCTAGGCAGAGATAAGTAATTAATTTATCTGTTGTTGCTTTTTCTTTTTTTTTTCTTTTTACCTATTGTGGTATAGTAATTTAATTTTAATTTTTAGATGCATCGTCTTCACATGTAATTATATGACTAATGTACCTACAAAATATTGTAAAACATTTTAAAAGAGTAACAGTGTAGTTTCTTGCCCATTCTTCTCCATACGAAAACTACCTTTTGGAAGGGGCGACTAGAAGCAATTCAATTTTTTGTAATTTTTTATGTGTGTGCCTTGTAAGAGCCTATTTGAAATAAATTATTTGACTTTGACATCAATGCATATTTTGCACCTGTACTACATTCCATCATTGGAGCTAACAAACTGTTTAGTTAATCTAAATTTTTATTGACAGGGAACCACAAATGGCGACCACGACGAATCTGCAATGAACATTGATGCTGAGGATGATGTTGATAACTTGCAGCTAGCATGGGAAATGCTTGGTAAGCTCCTCCATAATATGATAATAACAATGGCTTTTTTTCCCGACTCGTAATTTATATGCATGAAGATAAATAACTAATAATAAATAACTAGTTCCTGATTTGACAGTGCGAAAGATTAAATGTGGAATGAATTCTCAATTTCTTTTATTTTATCTTAGTGTGTTAATGGCTATCTAAATTGAGTTGGCCCGGAATTTAGCTAGCTTTATTTCATCCTATACATTGTTCAGATTCAAAGATGCAACAAATCGGCAAAATCGTCAAGTTCATGTGAATGAAAAAGTTCTTTCTCGCCACAGACCTGGCCCGCAGCATCCTGTACCGTCGCGTGCAGGATTGCGGCGGAGACGCGGCGCGCGCGCTGCTGGCCGACGTGCATCTCGCGCTCGGGGAGGTCGCGCTCGAGAGCGAGACCTATGACAAGGCTGTTACTGATATGCGTAAGTGGAGATGTTTATATTTGATCCGATCCAGCCTGTCCTTTGCTGCCCTACCCGCAGCGACGCCCTAAGCCGAGGTTCGTACCCCACAGGTGGTGAAGTAGTGTGGAGGCGTGGAGTCGCTTGTTTAAAAAAAAAAAAAAACATAATCAAAAGTCATTTATTCAAACTAGGCTGAGAATCGGCACTTTTCGAACGTCAAAATTACATAAGACAGTCCCCCAAAAACGCCCACCCTTCACCACTTCCTAGTGCGTTAGCTGGGAAGAAGAAGTGGCGCAACAAACTCCCCAGCAGCACAGCTGTCTGTTCAGTTAGAAAAACTTGATTCTATATAATAGTGCTTATGCTGAAATAATTTACATTCTATCATACTCATACAATAAAAACATTTGTTTTGATCAAGGCCTGTATCTAGTTGCGAATTATGAAAACATCTTGTCTTTATTTAGGTTTCATACCTCAAAAGAAAAAAACTGAACCCTTATAAAATCACTTGTGTGTCTGTCTGGCTGTCGCAGTCAATTTGCTCCGAATCTAATAAACCGATTAAGTTTAAACTTTGTACACATGTATTTTTGTGACCCAAATACGGACATGTAACGTTAATAAATTAATTTTGAATATGGGGTAACTTTTGGGGGGCAAATAAGTTTTTTTTTTAATGTTTTGCAAACTGTATCACGTGACATATCAAATGAAAGGGTTTGTTACGAGGATATCAAGAATTAAAAAAGTAATTGTATGTTTCCGTTTTTAGGGTTCCGTAGTCAACAAGGAACCCTTATAGTTTCGCCATGTCCGTCTGTCAGTCCGCGACTTAGCTCAGAGACTCATAGTACTAGAAAGTTGTAATTTGGCATGGGTATACATATTAATCAAGCCGACATAGTGGTAAATATTTTATTTTTAGGGTACCTCTCCTACACGTAAAAGGGGATGTAGTTTTTCTCTCGTCTATCCCATGGTGTGGGGTGTCGTTGGAAAGGTCGTATAACATTATTGCAAGAATTAGTTAAAACCATTTTTGGATTCAGGGATCCGTTTGCGAAATATTAAACTTCTTTTTGTTAGAGTCAAGTGTCCCACCCCCTGCCGGCTAAACGGTTGGTTCTGGATGTGTGGAAAAATTCACAGCAGTAGTATACATAACGAAGTTAAGAGGAAAACTATCACAGCTAAGTAGGCTCTACAAGTTAATGTGGTAGTGGTAATCGCCCAATTTACATTTGTAGTTGAAAAACACAATGTTAAGTTTGTTCTTGGGATAAATTCATCCCATCTACGGAACCCTTTATTGTGCGTGATCCGACACGCACTAGGTCGGTTTTTATTTCTTCCCAAGCAGTTTGGTTTTTTTTTTTTTAATGTGGGTTTTTCATTACATTTTCTGTAAATTTCAGAGAGCTGTCTAGACCTCCAGAAGGAATTGTACCGCAGTGACGATAGGCGTATTGCTGAGACACATTATCAAATTGGTAAGAACATATTTCTTTCTTTTTTAAATTCGGTAAAACAGCTCTGATATCGCTTATAATCTTTCAAAAGATTAGTGGGTCTCCAATTTATCAAAATGATTTTGTAAAAAATGAATGAATTCAAATATTGCAATTGCAACGTTACAATTACATTGCTATATTACAGGTCTGGCAAATTCTCTGGCATCGAACTTCGAAGACGCGATTACACACTTCAAGAATGCGGCGAACATTCTGGAAACACGCATCAAGACCTTGGAGAACCCAGCAGCCGTCATTGATGACGCCACCGTCAAGAAATTCACATCTGCGGACCCATTCTACTCCGTCGAAGGTGAAATCAAGGAGTTGAAGGAGCTCCTGCCTGAAATTCAGGAGAAGATTCAGGATATGATGGACTATAAGGCTGAGGTAAGACCTTGCGAATGCATTGAGGTTACTAGGAAGATGTTACGCAATATGATTATTAAGGAGAGGACCCATTGTCAGCTGGAATGTCAATCTTAAGGTGCTTTGATTAATTTGCAAACCTCTTTTGTGACGGAAAACTTTTTTAAATCTGTGACGACGGTTTAGCGAAAGTTGATGATGATGAGTACAATTTGCAACAATTTTATTAAAATAAGATTCCTTATAAAATATAATCATGCGACATAATAGTAAGCTTTGATAATAATAAGAGTAGGATGTTGACATTCCATGACATTGTGATATTTGTTACATAAAATTTAATTTGTTCCTGAATTATTACGTGCCAAATTGCTAAATCGATGCCGCCGTTTGTGATAATGTGATTGTTAATTTTTAATATTTGACTGTTACTAATTATTATCAGTATTATTTTTTGGAATTTTTGAAATGAATGTGTGCCTTATTTGAATATTGATGAAAATGTGATTTGAGAGTGACTACAAATTGAACAGTTGATTTTACCCAGTTTAGACTGAAAGTATGGACTGAAAGTTGTTAATTAATCATTGTAATGTTAAGAATTGTATTAATTTGGAATGTGATATTGTAATCGTGTATTGTGAGAATTTGTGAATGTACATCACTATTTGAATGTGGATTTTCAAAGGCTGTATATGAAAATGCCTTGCATAATATCCATACTTAAACATATTTAGACTGATGCTATTGTATTTGATGAAACTATAATCTCATCGAGCCAGACTGGCAGCTACCCCCAGCAGCATTAATTTTAATACAATACTTGTAGTTATAAGCTCAATGTACTGATTTAATTTGATCTGAATCATGTTAGTTTTAAGACAACATTTTTACCACAAGGCCATTTTTCTATTGTGTTTAGCAACATTTTGAAATAAATTTGTTCAAAATTGTACCCTGTGTATTATTTCAGACAGAACCCAATACATTAATGGCCATGTGGTTGATTTGTTGCTTATTTCTGTTGTGATCATGGCCATTGATGTTATATTCATGGTTTTAAATGCTTTAAAAAACTTGTAAGGTCCAGTCCATATTATAGATGCCTCTGGACCATTCGGTACTAAAGTTAAGGCACTACAATGCTTATTACAGTTACAATAGTTAGAATTTGTAAGAATATCATATATTAAATTCTTTTTAAATCCTCAACTTCTTGAAAGATAAACCTGATTCAAGTTTATTAATGATAGTAAGGAACAAATATCTTGATATCACGAAAACTAGAAACATCCAATTTTGGATTTTTACAAATCCATACCATCTGCCTTCATCTACCTACCACTCTTGCTCACTGTAAGTAGTGTCAGTATATCGTAGGAAGGAGTATACATACCACGTAGTAAATATTGTGTCATTTACTCTGGCAGGGCCACCATCAGGGATTTTAATTTTGATTACACAAAAAATTAGTCGCTAATTAGTCGAAATTTGTCGCCAAATATCAGAATTTGTCGGTCTCAAAAGATATAAGGGTTAAGGGTAGGGTAAAGGTGGCCGATCTGGAGAGAGTCTCCCCTGCAGGGCCAAATTTATATCTCAAAAAACTAGGACACCTAGCGAAGATCTGTTTTCTCCCATATTTTGTCGCCAATTAGTCGCAATTTGTCGCCAAGTCACAGATTTAATCGGGTCTTAGTTAAGGAGATATAATGAGTTCAATTAGTAAGGTATAGTCCAAGAGCTATAGTCGAAGAGTTCACGAAAAATTGCCAAGAAAAAATAAACCCTTATATTTTTGAACCACTGACCGACAAATTCTGATATTTGGCGACAAATTTCGACTAATTAACGAAAAAATATGGGAGCAAACAGATCTTCGCTTGGTGACTTAGTTTTTGAGATATAAATGTGGCCCTGCTGGGGAGACTCTTCAGATCGGCCACCTATAAACCCTTATATCTTTTGAACCAGTGACCGACAAATTTCGACTAATTAGCGACAATTTTTTTGTGTAGTCAAAATTAAAATCCCTGATGGCGGCCCTGCCAGAGTCAATGACACGTTATTACTCACACTAGGATTGAATAATAGGTACTGCAATATCATCATGATGGCTAAAAATGTTGGTTCATTTCTTTTAACTGTTTACCCTCAAGCTTACAGATAATGTTTTTCTACGCTTCATGTTGGAGAATGTAATAAAACAACAAAAATATGAAGATTTTAGCTTTTCATATTTAAACTTGGGGTTGTTAAAGAGATGCTCTACAGCAACATAAAATTGAAGTTTCTGTACTCTTAACCTTTCAAGGTACTTTTTTTTTAAAGAATGTGCAAATTGAGTACATATTGGGTAGAAAAACAGGTGATGGGGTGGGTTGCTGGGAAGCATGACGTTAACATTTGTGAAACGCATTGACAAAAGGAGATGGCGGCGTTAGTTCCAATTTTGCCCACTCGCCAAAATAACCTTGTAGCGTTGTACTTGTTCGACGACGATTATAAGCTGCGGTAGCAACTTTCTATACTTTTTATCATTTCCACAGACAATAAAAAGAGTACGCGAAACTCTTTGCTCCACGAACGGCGAAGGTTCTTTCACTTCCAATGGCGCTGGTGCCAGCTCAAGTTCCAGTTCATCAGCCCCTAAACCTGCTGCCTCCGATATCTCGCACCTCATTAAAAGGAAGAGGAAGGCCAGTGAAGGGGAAGCGGATTCCTCTGCCGCAAAAAGGGTCAACACGTGAATACCGCATAGCAACACACTTTTACTAACCTGTAAGGGCCTCGACGCGATTGTTAATTATTTAAAAAATCGATGTAAATTGTATGTGAAGTTCTTTGAGCCTGTTAGTTGATACTTGTTTATTTTTTTGTTATAACATTTGACTATCACTAAACAGTAAAATGAAATGTAACGTGGACAACGAAAATAGTTGTTTCGCTCGCCTAATTCTTTTGAATTCCTCATTTTCCGGTAATTTTACCGGAAACTACAGTAGGTACAGTTTTTGTTTATAGTTTAGCAAATACTTAATGCAGTAAACGGCGATGATTGTGTTGGGATTCTTTGAATGACGATCTAAAACACCAAACATTGATAATATATATCTTATAGTTTAATTAGTCGGTTGAAGGACACTGAATAAGACACAATAGAAGTTTTATTGTTTTACGTCTGGGGGCGTTTAGTGTCCCGTTACGTGCAAAAGTGTTTTATAAAATTTATTATGACGAATAACTGCCAGAATATAATTAGCAGTGGGGTAATTGCGTAACAGTAGCAATGTCTTTCATTTTGACAGCTCAATAACATTCATTGCGTTATTACGTTGTTGAGCAGACAAATTTTTCGAACATATGAAGTAATGGATTAGCAATTACCTTCGAAATGATTCAGATTGTGATTGGAAGTATGTTACGAAAGTAGGCTGCAGGTCAGAAATCTCATGCTTCATCCAAAATCTCATAAAGCTCTCATTAGGTGACTGATTAAAGACCTGGTACAGACAGCAGTTCCTCGACACGGTTCGCATTGAGGAGTTTCCTGACTACAAATAAACTTATTACTTAGGCTCAAAGACATAAATTAACTCTAAATTATTTAAAAAATATTCGCGTTGTGGCCCAAATATTATGTAATCTTGTGTACAAGGCGTGTTGGTCAAATGTTTAAGTGAATCTACTGTCTAATAGGGATGATGACACTTTCTTGTCCGTTAGGTAGATTATAAAAAAATATCGGACACGTATTTTTGCTTTTTTACGTAATCAAAAGATAACGGGTTAAAGTTGCCATGACGTCACGAGTAAATAGATTTTATAGTTACTTGTGACTTAGCGACCCCCACTTCCCAACTTTAATGTGTTTTGTCTAAGTATTTTTTTATTAATTTGAGAAACCTAAAAATACGTGTCTAATATTTTTTTCATTTACTGTCTGACGGACTAAATAGAATTTCTTTTTTTTACCCAGGCATCATCCCTATTGTACCGACTCATTATTATGAGGTCACTTAGGCTGCCTGTCCATTTGAGCGAGCGAGTAAACGGAGAAAAGAAGGCAGTAGTGTAAAGCAATGTAGCGGAGTGTCCCTGACCACGGCAACTGGGAAGAAGCATCATCACAGAAAACGCGGAAAGGCGTCCACTAGACATAGGGAAATTCTCCCACAAAAATCGCCATCAAAGCGTAAATTACGTGATTTCAGTATTATAATTATATTTTGGTCAAACTGAGGCTAACGTGCCGTAAGCATTGCATTGTCACTGAGTAACCGGCACTTTATCCTACAGCGGTAAAGTGTCGCTAGCGGCAATTTTTACACTTCCTTTTTTTTTATTATTATGAAGTCACGCAACTACTCGCGCCAGTTTGAACACCATTGTACAAGTAACTTGACACAATCGGCGCGAGCGAATTTCGTCTCGCATACCGGGCGGGATTTGTTTCAGTTTGACCAGGGGCAGTACTATGACGTGTTAAAGCCATAATTGTTCCAGTGTCAGAGAGAGATGGAGCTATATAGGACGAATAGCATTATCCCTTTTTCACAATGGTACAATTATAGCTTTAACACGTCATAAGTGGCCCCAGAGCTTATACTTCATAGCCTGGGCTTCTTCGCTACTTTCCGCTCAAATGGACAGGCAACCTGATACATACATAGATGTATATTTTGTATGAGTCTTGTTGTGTTTGTCAGACAATTATTAGCTTGATTGTATGGGGCACTTACGTACTCCAGATGAAAAAAAAAACAACTTCCAGAGAGATTAATCTGTAGTAGGTAGGTAAGTAATTTGAGGCTTTTTTTTGGAGAAATGATTATGTTATCCTTTTTCATTTACAATAAAACAATGTTTTGTTACAAGTTGACTGAAAAATCAATATTCACTCATGTTATAGATAATGCCATTCGGGTAACGCGCCCCACGCTTACAGTACAGTACAGTACGACACAACTTAGATGTAGCATCGGCAAAATTCGTAAAACCGATCAACATCCGAACTATGTAAGTGCGTCTTCAAAATCACCAATCTACTGGTTTAGGTGATAATGATCTTTACGAAAATCAATAACTTGTAAATTTATTTATCCAAATACATTCGTAAAATTGAAATAAATTAATGAAAATTTTCAAATTTATGCCACATCTAAGGTAAGAAGAGTGGGACGCGTCTTCGTGGATGTCTATCTACAAATATATGTAAGTTTTGACGATAGAAATCTGATAGAATTATAAACGTGATTCGTTTTAGACTTATAAATCAATGACTGTTATAAAAACTTAAAAGACGTATTTAAAAAGAGATAATTGAAACCATGTTAAATTATAAAATGTAGAATTATACTCGTACTATCCAGTGAAACTTCTCTTAGTTAAGCAGTTTATTATTATTGTCTGATGAACATTTGAGGGTTATGCGACATTTGACAGACTGAATTATTTAGTACCTATACTCCATAGGTTTAGGTAGTTAAATAAAAGTAAACAAATCGTAAAAAGGGTTTTTATTGATGCCACTTTCTTGTTTAAAAATACGATAAAACCAGATTAAATATATTTTAGATTTAGTTATAGTTATAGTTTCCTCTTTTATTAATGTATGTTAAACTTTATCATTTATTCTTAAACTACTCCTTGTAGATGTAACTACTTGGGCACGTACTTTTTTGTTAGATTTATAATAATAATATGTATAATATTTTATAATCTGTCTATTGTAAAGAGCTCAAACTCTAAACGTCAACGAATTATAACGTTGCCAAATTGAAGAGTACAACTGTGACGCAGCATGATAACTGAAGTGACAGGTATTACGTTTAGTTGGTTACTTGACAGCTGTCACGTTGTTTATTTTGATTATCTTTATTTAACTACCTAAACTTAAACATGGAGTATAAGTACAGACCGCTCACTGTAACTTTTCCCATGCCGTCATTTTGGCACTATTGCTTGTCAAGCTTTAGAGTTCAAAATGGCGACTGACAGAGCAGTATTACCAATCGCGTCACGGGTCAAGTTATAATGAACGCACTGTACCTACCCCATTAGATTAGCTTTGTAAAGCGCAGTACACGCCAAAGTTGCTCGCAGTATCGCTTAGGCACACCACAGACAGGCAACTTAGTTTCAATATTAAAGTCACTTCCTTAACTGTGTCTGCGTAAACAACGCGAGTAGCGATAAGTTCCCAAAACTAAAACTTAGAGGTTCTAAGCTTATCAGTAAACGTTCAAGAGTCCAAACCTCACACCACGTCTCTACTGCCGACAATGGGGACTCACTTTACTACCAGTAGGAACTATACCCACTCAAAATCCAGTGAAACAACGAAGTACATAATCCCTGGGAACAAACATAGAGTCCGCGCCATTACTGAAGTTCTTTTGTCGCGGCGCTAGTGTCTATGTCATTACAAAACATTACATTAAAAAAAAGTAGTTCCATAATTTTCCGCAGGCCTTCTTTCGTGGCGCGCACTCTAGTTTATTTATCAAATATGCAAGGTATTTTGTCACTTGACGTGCTAACAAGTGCTAAAATTGATTACAAGTAGACAGTCACTCATGCCGTGTTTTTTTTTTCGGCTTGGTCACATATAAGATATGTAGGTACAGAAGACCGGCTCCTTATATTGGGTGAAAACGCGCAAGTACACATAGATGCATATAGCGCTACAAATTTATTTTGGCGCGTCCTCAAAATCAGAACTAACGCTGCCATTTTGTTTTTTCAATACATTTCACAAAATAATTGCACAGAAGTTTAAAAACAGCGCCATCTTTTCAACGTCATTGGAGCCCCAAAACATCTTTGTAGCAGTGTAACTTGCTATTAGAGTGTACTAGCTTGTGCTCGCGGCTTCGCCCGCGTGGAGGGCGCAAATTATACCACGGAAACGTAGGTGCTACCGGGATAAAAAGTATCGTATCTCCTAACCCAGGTAATGGTCTACCCATGTGCCAAATTTCATCCAATCCAAGCTGTTTAGCGTGAAAACGTAACTAATAAACCAACTCACTTTCGCATTTATAATATTAGTTATGTTTATATAACCACGAGTCATTACGGCGACTATCTCGGTCGCCAGCCAGTGCCAGTGCGCTTGCATTTTGTGAACAAAATGTATGGCCGACCTTTTGTACCTATTTATGTTGTGGCTTTACCAGAATACCCGCGAGATTTCGCGTTGTTCCATAACTTTTTAATTAGTCGAGATATTTCATTCATATTCTATACGGCACCTCTTTAGGTCATGAGCTATGCGAATATCAAAAAAAAAAAAAAAAATTGGCCTAGGTCTTACGAGAGAGGCGTCAAAATTGATTCGTTATTACAATGTATAGTAGACGCCAAGTTGAAACCGAGTTGTCACTTTGGTGGTATTGTATAGAGGAAAACAATACTTAAAAGAATGCGTTGTAACCGTGTTTAACGAGCAACACAATCTTTATGCCGAGATAAAATTGTAATTACCTGCATGTTAATCATTAATTACACGTCGTCGTTACGATTATAATAAGATTTAGGTTATTCGTCAGCAGCTGATAAATGAAACACTACGATTTTATAAATCAAATTACCCCCAACACTCGCCCCCCATTACATGGGACTTAAACATACTGGCGAAATGTGGTGCACTATAGGTACCGTCAAAGAAGTATAAATAGTATAGATATCTAACCAGTTTCAAAACAAAATCCCGTGAACTCGATGACCACATCTGTTACCGCCCTGTTTCTATAGCCGCCGAGCGCTGCAAGCAACAATAGTCCTTACGGTGGTTAGATATGAACTTCTCCGATGGTACACCTCTGCCCAACTCTTCGGGTAAACAAGGCGTGATGTTATGTTATGTTAAAATCAAATTAATTACATTTTTGTGCGTGTTGTTTATCGACATAAAATATTATGAAATTGATATTTCGTCGATAATTTGGACTGTAAGGTAGGTAAGTAGATAATGAGTTGCAGATAGTAATGTTAAGCCTGTACCTACCTATTAAGTTCTTGATAATTTACGTTGTAATATCGTCATTTCAGACTGGTTACAATAAAATTAATAATTTTGATATACTTTGGTATTTTATTTAATGATTGTGACACGTAGATTGATTTTCTTATTTGATAAATTGATACGTACATTTATCAGATTTCATTGATATCCTTATCGTAATAAATACCTGTACCGTTACCTGCAATGGTAGGTATATAGGTTTTATAAAATTATAAGAATTACGGTATTCCTAAGTAACCTACTAGGTTAACTGCCGAGAAACTTTTATACAGTTTGGCAGACTTTATGTATGTTATATATTGTTAATACAGATTTTGAATAAAAAAAAAAAAAAAGGTAGCTGCTGCTGGGGGATCCGTTGCACCGAAAAGATATTGCCCAAATTTCACACTACCCAAACAAATTTTAGCAACCTTTTTTTTATACCAATGCAATGTTTGGAATGATTTTAGTACGCACATTTTCATTTGGTCAAATTTTTACTTGGCAGAATATTATCAAGGATAATGTCATTTAGCCATTTGGTCTTTAATTTTTAGACAATAAAACGTTTGGTCAGTTAGTTATGGAACTAGTTAAGGGTAGGTTAATTATTTAAAAAAAATGGTTAGGTTAGGTTAAAACTGTGCCGCGGCAGCGGCCGGCGAGTGCCAGAAACGACTAGAATATTATTTTTCCCAAGTGGAAAAAACACCCTTGTAAAACGTCTTTATTTTGCGTAAAATGAGTTATTCCAACTGAAATATTTGACTAAATAAAAATTGGTAAAAGTACTAGTTGGTAAACAAGTTATTGTTAAACGTTCACTTGCAAAACATTAGGTTTGCGTTACAATAATTATTTGGGAAGAGATTTTTTGCTAAGTAATAATTTGGCAAATGAAATTATGCGGAAAATTGTTTGGGAAGTGGTAATTTGTCAATTTCTTTTCGATGAAACAAGGGAGACCCCGCTGCTGGCCGTACAAATGAATGTAACGTATCTGCGACTATCAGCGATATAATTTAAGTATAGTATTTTTGAAGCCAATGACTGTAAAAATATAGTATGTAGATGGCAGAAAAAATTAAAAATATATAATAGTAGTTATGTTTCAAAAACATTTTTATTCTGTAAATGCATATTTTTTGCTACTATGAACCTTTAGTAACAGGTTTTTTGTTTTTATGTCTCTTATCTATGTTTACACTCTAAATTAAGGTTACAAAATAACATTAATTCAGATTTTATGATATTAATACTGGGGGCTATTGCAATCATCTTGCCATTTTGTATTGAAATAAAAATATAAGTAGTAGTTTCGCCTACTATATTTTTTCTTTAGAAATATAGTATTTAGGCCTCTAATATAGCAGGATACTGTATTATACAAATGTAGGGAACAGCTGATTTTTTTTTCACGATTTCAGCGTTGTTTATATTGAAAGTCGTTTATAATGATGAGTACAAGGAACCCTTAAGAGGTTTAGGGTAAACAAAAACTAAGGTTGTATAATAGGATACTATATTATATAGTAGGGTTGGCAACCCTACCTGCGACAGACTGAGAGACAAACCGTTTTATGAGGACTGGGTTATTGGGACTTAAGGGTTCACACCGAGACGTGACGCGACGCGACGATACTCGAAGAGGCCAGTAGGCCAGTGGTTTCATGCTGTGCAGCGTGGCGCCGCGAGACGCATCGCCACTTTGCGAGGCGCATCGTGAAATGGGTATCTTTTTGTGTAATAAATAAAGTAATATTTTGTATCACTATCTTCAAAAGTGCGCGCAGCGTCGCTTCCTGTCACTTCTCGGTGTTAACTGACCCTTAATGTTTGCAAAAGAGACCTTAATAAATACCATAAAATCTCTTTCCTTCCAATAAACTTCAGTTCCCCGTCGCTATGATACTGATACTTACAGTGTTCGTTTAAGAAAAGTAAATCACGGCTGTCAAATTAAGAAGTATCCTGCAACAAAGTTTTTAGAAATTTTTGTTTCGTACTAATTAAGATCAGCAATAGGCATGGCTACCGATGCGGACCCACCGAACGTCTTGCCGAAGCACATGACCTATTCAAACTCTAAGGTGCCGATTATAGGCGCCTTGATTGACTATGTGGATACTAGTGTTCAGTATTTGAGGAACAAGACTTTTGCTCAAGCGGAAAAGCTCAATGAGAAGGCCTCAAGGGCGTCGCTATCTGCGACGTTTCTAGCCGGTGTATGCTTCATGTTAGGTGTCGCGTGTAACATCAAGTTTGAGGTGGTAACCGTCGATGAGGAACCACTTCGCAATGACTTGCACTTTATGCTGATGAGCAGGGAAGATAAGCTATACATCGACGATATCGACGTGACGAGTAAGTGTTTGACAATACAGTCTTTGTATTGATAATTTCCTTATTGGTTGTGATAACCGGATAAGCGTGTTGTTGTGAACTTTGGATGTTATGCAATACCTAAGTAGGTAGCTCGCTCGCACGTAACAAGACTCATTCATGTGCTAATAAAAACTTACTTAATATTCATTATAATACCTAAATAACCTTGTGAGAGTTCATAGACCCCAGAGATGTAGCATTCCAGCATAGTGCACCGTGTTATCGTTCTAAAAATAGGATTATTTCTGTCAATTTATCAATTAAGGTCCAGTCCAGAATGATGCCATACGCTAGGCTGGCCTTGCATCTGTTTAACATTATAAAATATCTAAGACCCTACCTAAAGTATACCTAAAATAATATTTTATGGTATTAGGTAGCAGGTAGTTTAAGTAATATTTTAACTATGTTTTAGAGTCGTTAATGGACATGATAAAAAAAACACAAGTAGATGCAAAACTGATTGCTACCTTCTAATTTCGTATGCATAGTAAATGTTTACCTACTCATTTATAAATTCCACAATAAATCACGTATCTTCTAAGTCGCTATAAAAATTATAGTGATATTTTACAATGGCGTGTTCTTCCAGGAGTGAAGTGGTGCGTGGAGGCGTCCGATAGTCTCGTTATTATAATTAGCAGTCTGCTCATATGGAACTCTTCTAACGTGGTAACATTCTTATAAATCTTTTAGTAATAAGTACCTAGATTGAAAGTAAAAAAAGGAGGCAGTTCTGTTCCGGAAAAGGAGCACATGAAATGAAATAGTTTTCAACAAGTTGACCACAGACTTTAATTTGATAGAGTACCTATCTAAATATTAAGCGTGGCATTAATATAAACTTACAATTTAATAACAGCCTTTCCAGAATTTTCACCATTCAGCATTCCTACAAAAGCGTCGACGATATTTTCGAAACCTTCAGTAATGTGTTCCCTTGGCTTTAACTGTCCACTGTGAATCCACTTGATGATTTCAGCAAATGCTTCCGGTTGACGGTCGATCCATCGCCACACTAGGAAACCTTCAATTTTTAGTTGATGGAATACTAAAGCAGGTTGCAAGATGCTTGCCTTGGGCAAGTTAGCCTCGTTGTACGAGCTGATGGCGCCGCAAACTGAAACCCTTCCGTAGTCGTTCATTTGGTTTATGATCGTCGAGCTGAGCTCTCCACCAACATTGTCGAAGTAACAATCCACACCCTTGGGAGCTGCTTCCTTCAGAGCCGCCGCGATGTCAGCAGTCTTGTAGTTGATCCCCTTGTCGAAACCGATTTCTTCGAGCCACTTCACTTTATCATCAGAGCCAGCGAATCCGATGACCTTGCAGCCTTTGATCTTCGCAATCTGTCCAACAAGAGAGCCAACAGCTCCAGCAGCGCCGGACACAACGACTGTTTCACCAGCTTTGGGCTTGCAGATTTCCAGAAATCCGAAATACGCGGTAGCACCCGGCATGCCAACAGCGCCAACTCCCAAAGAATTTGATAAACCTTTCAAGTTTGGTAACTTGTAAACCTTTCCGCTTTCGCTTTTGGTGTCATTTGTATCAATGATGCAGTAGTCACACCAGCCTTTGTGGGAGACGACCCTGGTACCGACCGGGAATCTAGGATCTTTCGAATCTTCTACTAAGGCGACTTGGAAGCCAAACTGGTCATATGGTGTTGGGTACCGTGAGCTGTAAGCGCGCATGTATGGGTCCACACTCACCCACTCAACTTTGACGAGGATCTCTCCATTCTTGAGGGCCGGTAACTCATATTCCACTATTTCAAAATCTTCACGTTTGGGTAAACCCTGGAACGTTTTTTTAACCACGTACTTCCGTGCCTTCACCATTATGATCTATCGTTCACGAGACGTTACGAGCGACTGAGTTTGCAAACAAGTGGAACGTAGTATATAATAGGTACCTACTCTGCCAATAGTGCTATCGGCATTGTGATTTGCAAGTCACGCAGAGCGCTAAAAGTCAATATCATGTTTACTCACTCACACTCGCCGTATCAGACACCTACCTACCTAGTAGATGCAGACCAGTGTGGAGTGCAGCGATATTACCACTTGAGTCGATGTTTTTGTTGATAATGAAATATAGGGTCAAATAAAGTAAGCTAGCCAAACTCCGCAGACGTACTGGGTAGATATCGATAACTAAAAAATTAATAAAAAAACGAAAAATAACTTTAATTTCGGAAGTCGGTGTCTTTAGTTCTGTATTTTCGTTTTTTGCCATCGACTTCCGAAATTACAGTATTTTTTTACTTTTTTGTGCTTTTTTTAGAAGTCGGTTGCGTTTTTTTTTTGTATAATTGTTTTTATTTTTGACTTTTTTATTGTGGTTGACCAAGATTTTGATATGTTTTTCCTTTCAATAAGCTAAGACTACTGAATCGATTTTGATGAAACTTGCACTGTTCCCTTAGTTGAAAATAAATGTAAGCCACAAAACACCTTTTTGTCACGACCTGATTAATAGTTTCGGAGAAATGCGAATACAAACATATATAAAATTTTCTTAATTTGTTTGGAAGCCCTAATAGATTAAGTGAATATATTGCAGTTCCAATAATATTGCATACATACGTATCGAATTGATAACCGCCTTATTTTTTTTTTAAATATAATAAGATTTTATGTTTTTTTTTTGGGTTATCTATCGCTGTTCGTTGTGCTACTTGAAGTATGAGTTAATGTAATTTGACTCTGTTTAAACCTACCTCAATATGTTTAACTTCGATCATTAGTTTATTTACATCAATCTAGGTACCTAGCCTTTTCCAAACTATGTTGAGGACGGCTTCAGTCTAACCGGATTCAGGCAGTAGTAGTAAAATACTGGTATTCACCAGAATTTTACATGGAGTGACTGCCTGTCTAACCTTCACAACCCAGTAACTGTGGTAACCCCTTGGTAAGACTGGTTGTCAGACTTTCTGGCTTTTGACGACCCGTAACGACTGCCAAAGATCCACGAATGACAGCCGGGACCAACGGCTTAACGTGCTTTCCGAGGCACGAAGGAGTCTCGGTATGTAAAGATGGTCACCTATCCACGGACCAGCTTAACCTGATGGATCGACCCATGTGGCTGTTATAACTTAGCCACGAGCTTACGATAACATAATATAACATTACATAACTTAGCACAACCTCATTTATCTATCATGATTTATTGCATTGATGTTTAATGATGATAAAACATTACTTACCTACTTATGTTGAATATTTATTACTTAAGTATTAAATTATCCTTAGATAGGTACATAGTGAAACACACCAACTCAAATTATGTAGTAGATATCGACTTTTAGACCCCGGTGGGTGATTCTCCACACAGTGGCTAATAATTATGTGTCTTGTATTTAGAAGTAATCACTTAGATAATTATGTGGAACTAGTTTTTAGGGATGAAGACTAAAGATTTTTTTTTAGTCCATCTTTGAGATTATAAAAACATATTGGACACGTATTTTATCTTTTTTTACGTAATCTAAAGATTACGTCATGTCACGTCATGATTACGTCGTGCCATGACGTCACGAGTATGTAGATTTTATACATACTAGTGACGTAGCGACCCCCACTCCCCAACCTAAAATACGTTTTATCTAAGTATTTTTTTTATTAATATGATAAAGCAAAAAATACGTGTCTAATACTCGTATTTTTTCTTACCTGACAGACGGACTAATTAGAATTTAAAGTTTTTTACGAGTACCCAGGCATCATCCCTATTTAACGTTCGGAAAGTAACTTGGATATGCGTTCATAATATGGACTGATTACACGCGCCTTTGGTTAGAATACAGGGTGAAACATTTCATTGTTACCAACCTAATGCAGGCAATGACAAAATATTCGCCGTGTTTAGTTAAGCCTAGACGTCCGTAGACACGGTCAGCAACAGAAGTAGATTAACCCAAAATTATTCGATACACATCTTTTCAACATTTCATGTAGCCTTTCAATAGCTAATAGTTTGTTTTCAATATTTAACAATAGTTCCAATAATTTTTAAATTTTTGCTAAGAAATGATGGTTTCAAAACTGAAGTGTTAATTACTTTTTGTTGCTCACCGTACGAGAGTGAGACACGTCCGTACAATAATTATTAATCTGTGTTTGGCCCTGCTAGCAAGGCCGGGCAACGCCAAGAACTAATAAGCCAAGGTACGCACGGGCGATTTTTTTTCGTGTACTGGATTTTCAACGCTCTTTTTAGCGCTGAGTGTTGAAAATCCAACAGTGTGTTATTTCAACGCCCTGGCCCAAGAGTGATACCTACGTCCGGCTACCACCAACTCTTATAGGAGGTGGTGGTAGGCCCCCAAATGCCGTGCTTTTTTGCTGCGATAAGTGGTGCGTCGAGGCGTCTGAAAGTCTCGTTATAATAATTAGCAATCTGCTCTTATTGGCAAACGGCATGACGCTCTCTTAACGTCGTCACACCCCCTTCCCGCCACGTTTCACATTTTCCGGACGTCCCGTAACGGCCATATGTTTTTAAGTTAAGCCTACTAAGTAAGTAGACTGAAATATCATTGCTTAGGTTTTGCACACAACAACAGCAGCACAAAAATCAATCTGCCTAGCCTTTCACAACTATGTTGGGGTCAGCTTCCAGTCTAACCGGATGCAGCTGAATACCAGTATTTTACATGGAGCGACTGCCTATTTAACCTCCACAACCCAGTAACTGGATAATACCCCTTGGTACTACTGGTGACAGACTTTCGGGCTTCTGACGACCCGTAACAACTGTCAAAGATCAACGAATGACAGCCGGGACCAACGGCTTAACGTGCTCTCCGAGGCACGGAGGATTCTCGGTATGTAAAGATGGTCACCCATCCACTGACCAACCCCGGCAAGCGTAGCTTAACGTAGCGGAAGAGCAGCACATAAAATGAAATATTTTTTAAATTGACTAGGTATTGACTTTAATTTGATATAATAAATTAAAAACGTTGCATTAATATTAACTTACAATTTAATAACAGCCTTTCCAGAATTTTCGCCATTCAACATTCCTACAAAAGCGTCGAATATATTTTCGAAACCTTCCGTAATGTGTTCCCTTGGCTGTAACTGTCCACTCTGAATCCACTTGATGATTTCAGCAAATGCTTCCGGTTGACGTTCTACCCATCGCCACACTATGAAACCTTCAATTTTCAGTTGGTGGGATACTAAAGCAGGTTGCAAGATGCTTGCCTTGGGCAAGTTAGCCTCGTTGTACGAACTGATGGCGCCGCAAACTGAAACCCTTCCGAAGTCGTTCATTTGGTTTATGATCGTCGAGCTGAGCTCTCCACCAACATTGTCGAAGTAACAATCGACACCCTTGGGAGCTGCTTCCTTCAGAGCTGCCGCGATATCAGCAGTCTTGTAGTTGATCCCCTTGTCGAAACCGATTTCTTCGAGCCACTTCACTTTATCATCGGAACCAGCGAATCCGATGACCTTGCAGCCTTTGATCTTCGCAATCTGTCCAACAAGAGAGCCAACTGCTCCACCAGCGCCGGATACAACGACTGTTTCACCAGCTTTAGGCTTGCAGATTTCCAGAAATCCGAAATACGCGGTAGCACCCGGCATGCCAACAGCGCCAACTCCCAAAGAATTTGATAAACCTTTCAAGTTTGGTAACTTGTAAACCTTTTCGCTTGCGCTTTTGGCGTCATTTGTATTAATGATGCAGTAGTCACACCAGCCTTTGTGGGAGACGACCCTGGTACCAACCGGGAATCTGGGATCTTTCGAATCTTCTACTAAGGCGACTTGGAAGCCAAACTGATCATATGGTGTTGGGTAGCGTGAGTTGTATGCCCGCAAGTACGGGTCTACACTCACCCACTCAACTTTCACGAGGATCTCTCCATTCTTGAGGGCTGGTAAATCGTGTTCGACTATTTCAAAATCTTCACGTTTGGGTAAACCCTGGAACGTTTTTTTAACCACGTACTTCCGTGCCTTCACCATTATGATCTATAGTTCATGATACGTTACGAGCGACTGTGTATAAAACAAGTGGAACATAATATATATAGGTACCTACTTGGTCAAACGTGCTATCGTCATTGTGTGTCATGCGGAGCTAGGGTTGGCGAGTTTTTTTGAAAGAAATGTATTATTTCTTATTTCAAAAACGGTAAATAAAGAATGCAGATATACAAAAAGAGTTACAAAAGAACACCTACCTTATCCGGGGCCTGCTATAAAATTCGAGCTAGCTTTCGCTCTTAGGACTCAAGAGCGAGTGGAGCGACCTCGATACTACGGAGCACTTACAAAAAAGACTAAGACTGAAAAGATTGTCCTGACCGAAAAGACTCAGTGAATGCTGAAGTGGCAGGAGCTCATTCAATTCAATATAAAGTCAAGATACAAAACAACAAATTTGAATATCAACGCACATCCGAAACTATTAGGCCTAGGAACGTGAGATTCTGGACTAGGTCTTTATATAGTCTTTTATAAATGAGCACTAAAACGGTTTTTTGAAAATTCAACCTTTATGGTGGTAAAAAGGTGGGATTTTGTTTGTATGAAAAATCTTATTTTTTTGTTATTAAACTTGAAACTAGGCACGAAAACTTTCCTAAGTAACTAATAAAGTTTGTTATTATTCGTTTTCCAAAATTACCCCTCGCAGGGGTTGCGAGTTTGTCCTCAAGGGATATCGCGGCCCCGGCACACAGGCCGGTCCTTCCGTTGCCTGTGTGCCAGGGCCGCGATATATACATGGGTGGGTTTTAGTCAGTAAAAGTCTGACACGCCCTCTCGCTCTGCCCAAAGCGGGAGAAGTCATTTGATGATTTCCCACCATCAAAAAAAAAAAAAGTGGTTTTAAGGGGTGTTAAAGTTCGTATGGAAGACATTTAACGCGCGCTCCGATTAACTCGAAACTCAGCATTAATACTTTTGACAGAAAATAAACACACACAAGTTATTGTATTTTTCGAATGCGGGTATAATATTATTATTTTGTCATTTATGGGAAACGTATTAACATCCCAAACAATTTTTTTTAAACAAGACCTGTCTTGGTGAAACGACAGTAAAAAAAAAAAACTTTACTTTATTCTTTAAACTTGAAATTGACCTGAATACCTATTTATCTAAATAAATGTTAAAGATCGTAAACTTTAATTTTTGAAAACTACCTTTTAAAAGTGGTGAAGGGGGAGAGTTTAATTTTTAGAAGAAAGTAAGTAGGTACGACATCCAAGCGGACGAAGTGCTGTACCTAATCTATATTAGAGTACGGTTGGTAACCCTACGGAATCCTAAAATTCAATATCATTCTCACACACTACACTCGCAACTTATCTGATAAAAGGTTTAGACCGGTGTGGAGTTTAGCGATACTAGGATTTAGTCGATTTTTTTGTTGATAACGAAGTTTAAACATACCACAATCAAAACTCAAAGCATTTATTTCAAATAAACCAATTGCAAGCACTTTTGAATTTTCAAGGGGTCTGTCAGTCAGGAAGATGAAGCTAGTTGCCCATTCCAAAGCGTAGTAGGTTACTATGGAGTTCCTATTCCTTTTAAATCAAAATATTGGTAACATCATTCATGTTGAAATTATACATTGAGAACAATGTAGAAAGACGTGCACGTTAAAAGCGTCCGTAATAAAAAGATAAAAATTATTCAAAAATTTAAATAAGCCGTGGCAGCTAAGAGATGAGAGAGATGATCCTTACTGACGGCCCCCGTTCACGAACATGACGCATGGATCAGCACCATTCAGTTCAACTATTTTGAAGGGAACTAACGATCCAACACACACGCCACCACCAGTGAGACATTTGAGTGAGCATGACATACTATCAGCCGCCAGGGCACATAGAAGTCCATGAAAGCCCTACCCAGTAAATTGTAGCTTTATAGAAGGTATCTACAATGTGAAAAATTTCTTTAATTTTGGAAGTCGGTGTCTTTGGTATTGAATTTTCGGTTTTTGTTTCGTGAATATTCTAGCGGCATTCCATCTCCGAAACTATAAGACCAATTGACATATTGTGAAGGGTTAATCTTATCTCTATGATGTCCTTGTGGTTATCAAATAATTTATTTTGATAAGGATTAATATTTTGTTAAGTAATCATCCAAACGTAAGTATGACGAAAAAATACTTTTTTTAAACATAAAAAAAAATATAAAAGATAGAAATATGGTGTCGCGGACTTTATTGTAGAATTATTTAAGGCGGACCAGCTATATTTCCGTACACGATTACTACTAATCTGTTTCATTTTGACAGTTCAACAACATTCATTGCGTTATTTACGTTGTTGAGCAGTTTTTTTTTTGCAATCTGTTTCAAAACGATGCTTTCCCGCGGCTTTGCCCGCGTGGGCCCTAAATCTTTTCTAAAATAAAAGTAGCGTAGGTTACTCCTTAAAGCATCAGCTGTCTTTAGTAAGTAGCCAGTGAAAATCAAGTCCCGTCAAAATCGGTCCAGCCGTTTTGGAGGTTAGCCAGAACAAACAATCAGACCGACAGACAAATTCTTAAAACTTGATTATGAAATTAAATCGAATCAAAATACTTATTTTATTTCACATTTTGTTTTGTTTAGCGAGTAATTAAGTTAAGTAACACAGCAATATTGTGGCAGCGACTATTGTTTTTTTCCTTTTTTTTTTGTAACTTGTCTTCAGCACTTCTTTTAACCTGTAGTTAAAACGTGGACAATGGTGTGGGTTACATGTTTGTTAAATCTTAGTTTAATTATTTCTCTGTATTTTGTTGCATGTAATTGTTTTTTGTCCCTAATAAATAAATAAATAACAAAAAACAAACAAATAAAAATTTAAAAATGGATTTTTCTTTATAAGTACCGGTTATACACACAACAACAGTGTCTAGGGATCAAGTACGAGTACATTTCTAGCTATGAAAAATTATCTCATTAATATTTACCAAATCTAGTTATCCAGACTGGCTTCTTACTTTAATTCCTATGTTTAACTTAACAACTTATCCCTATATTATGTGAAAATTAAGATAAATTGCAATTTTTGCAAATTGTGGGAAATTAACCTAAGTTAATGTCGTCAATTAAATGGAAAAAAAAAGGCAAAAATGGGGATTTTAATTTTTTTTATTGTAAGATTAAAAAAATATTATCTGTGTTTCTACCATTGATACGAATCACACAATCATAGCGATTTGGCATGCTTAAAATCAATTTATCAAAATCACTTTTAAAAACACAAGTCAAAAAGTTGTGTGGATGTGCATTAGTCGAAACGAATCACTCAGCCGTCTTCGCAAAGGGATGATCTCGTCTGAAACAATCCTCTCCGCATAAATCTGACCATTGAGGTTCCTCTGATCCAAAGGAGATCGGTTCTTCCACCGATCCAAATACCGGCCCAAACCATTATTGTTCCCCCTCCTTAAGAATGAACTAACTGACAAAATTTCAAACGTTCTTGACGTCCAGAGGTCCTCCAAACTCGAGTACACGCCTCTTTTATCCGGCCTCATACCGAAACGAGATTACATATACGACGAATATTCGTCTATTTCATGGATTGTATTGACCAAAGGCGCGTGTAGCCTAAATAAAGTTAAATAATCAATTTTCTCAAAAAATTATGTATGCCTATATCTACATAATATGAACATCAATTTCATTTAAATCTAACCCTCTTGCTCGATGCAACAGGCTGATACAACATCGACAGTAGCTATTTAAATGTTGCAGTTACAAAAGACGATCTCCTTTTTTAAGTACCGTACTTGCTAGTTACGCAACTATGTTTTTTTCTTTTTAAATATTACGCGAGTGCCATGTGAGTGTCGTGCCGATATGTTTATTCAGGCGTTTGTTGTTGGTGTTTGTGTTTGTTGTTTGTGTACGCGAACGCGATCGTCGAGATCGTTGTTCGAGTTCTTACGAACAACGATCGAACCGATCGCGTATTCACGCAGGCATTTCTTTCTATTAGGACACCCGCTTTATAGGTTATATTTTATGACAATTTTTTTTTCTCAGAAACTTCTGTCTTGAACGTAGTTAGCAACGCAGCGTCAAGATCGTACACGATCTTCAAATCAAATCATTTATTCGCATAGAATGAAGGTATTGTACAATAAAGTTGGTATATAGGTATAGTGCCGGGTACATTCTGCCTGAGTTTTGGCATGCAAAATTTATTAAACATTCTCATCATCAATAAGCTCATGAGCAAAATTATGAAATAGATAATAAATCATTTAACAAGTCCAGATCATACATATTTTTTTTTACAAATAATGTCATTATTATTAAACAGTTGAGATCGTTGTTTGGGTTCTTACGAACAACAATTGAACCGATTGCGTATTCACGCAGCGATTGCTTTCTATTAGGACACCCGGTTTAGAAGTTATATTTTATTATTATATTTTTTATCTCATACACATTCCATATTCCATCTCGATTGTAGTTATCAACGTAGCGTCAACGCGACGTTATTATGATGATCAAACCATATAAGCATACTCTGTAAAAAAAATGTTTTTTCTTGTTGTGAACTTACTTGCACTTTGCTTTAGTAAGAGAGTATATTTTTAAGGGGAGTGATATGAAGATTCGAATGGCGTTGTTTTGAAGCACGCTATTACAAAAAAAATTGCCATTGGTACGCCATCGAAAACACATTGAATCGAAAACCGCTATATCGAATGACGTTATCGTGAACACGATGGATGCGATTTTTTTTTTGAATGGTACGCTAGTATCGAAATCCCTTGTTGGGTTAATTGGTCTAGGAATCGAACTCCCTCTGATGCCATCGCGGGTTTAAGCTCCGAATGCCGTACCTTTTTGCGCTGGTTGGTGGTGCGTTGCGTTGAGGCGTCCGGCAATCTCGTTATAATAGTTAGCAGTCTACTCATATGGAACTCTTCGACCATGGTTTTGTTAGTGAAAAAAAGGTAGTTCAATTCTTTATTAACATAAAAATATACACAATACGAGGACGAGAGGAGACGCTACTGTGAAGCTACATCCACCTCTGCAGCAGGGGCAGATCCCACTCGGACAATACCTTCAGGACGCTGCGTTAAGTTGATTCACAGGCTGCACGTGTAAAGTCACCTTTACTGGTCTAGTACATCGTGCGCACCTGCGAGCCAACATATTACCGGATAGACGCCGCCTTGCGCTCCCTCTCAATATCCTGGTTGTCACACAGGTCGACGTAGATTCAGTGGCCCAAATGCTTGAATACTTTTCCCTGTTTAAAGGAATGCCGTAAAGAGTGGCAGGAGGTATAGATGAGTAGCTTTGGTACCGGCTTTAAAAATCATAAATTCACTCTTCTTAGCATTGTACTTGAGCCCATGGGCCTCCGCTTATGATTCACCGCAGAAGTTTACGAAACGCACCGATTGTTGACTGGTGGATTGGTGAAATCGGCACTTAAACGATAGGAATAGTTAGTCGGTGTGATTACCTCAAGACAATGTTTATGTTCTTTTTAAAGAATTAGTTTACCTACTGACACGTTATATGAGTTCATAAAATTGTTTATTTTATTTGACTGTTTATGTCATATTATTTTAATTTATTATTGACATAATCTACTCATTACAATGTTTTTTTTTATGTTGTCTAGCGACCTCGAGAATTGATCATATTATTCTTGCCTGAGCAGCCGGCAGCAAGTTCGTCATGCTCCCTTAGATGTCACTGCTTGCGGTAACATCGGGGGTCGGGTTGCCTCCTTACCCTCAAATATGGCGAGGGGGGCAAAGGCTATTATTACTGATATTTATTTTACTTCGATGACCCTAGTTTACAGCCCCGGATCTAGATTTTTTTGAGGCGGGGCAAAAGCTGCCGTCTGCCGCCCCGCGCCAATCCTTTATGGGGGATGTGCTAAGGTAGTCCGCGAAATTAAAATTTTCTAGAAAAATTTTTTTTGGCTTTAATCAAATTTTATCGATCGATAATGTGCTAATCCAACAGGGGCGTTAACAAGATGCTGTTGGAGCTAGCTCACGTTTAAAGATGCGGTCCTATTTCCTTATTAAATAATGTCGTAGGTCTATATGTATTATGGAGACCCCTCAAGTTTTAGAATATTATACTGCTTTAACACTGAATTTATTTATCTTTTACATACCAAACGTACGTAAGTACCCGTGCTATCTTGTTCGTTTTCACGGTTTTAATTTCAAACATATTTTAATGAATTTGTTTTTTATGTGAAAGTTACTCAATCTAAAAAATACTGATGAAACACTACCTACAAAAAAAATCGTAACATCGAAAGTACGAAAACGAAAAGATCATACTACCACATCACTACTCGTAAAACCATAGACTATTTCTAGCGGCCATTCTGTTTGACAAATTTTGAAACGCGACATGGCAGTATGGAATTAGTAAGTGCTATCATTGCAGCATAGAATTTGTATAAAGAAATTGACTTTGAATACATGGAACTAGTATGAACTATCCTAAATGAGCATTCTCTATTTTAACCCGAGCAGAGATTTGAGCTTTTTTTAATCTCATCAAAGAGACTTCTTGCCTTCTATGTTCTATGTTAAGGGGTTTGGTTCTTTCCTTCAGGTGGACCATTGTGCGTGGGTACTTCTTGCTTTTTTATGCCAACTGTGTAAATAAATAAAATATGATACATTTACATAATATTTCAACAAATTATATATTTTTCACTACATATTAATCTTAATTTGCGTATTCAAATTATTATATTTTTATAAAGGCTGTTCAGCGGTTTTGCCTGTGCAACTGCGCGCGCATCGCTAGCAGAAAAAAAAGCGCGCCATTTTCCGTAAATATTTGTTATCGTTTTTGTTTTGTTGCTATAAAAAATACGAAAATCTAAAGTATTGTCACCAACCGACGTACAACAGTTTTTAAAAGAAGCTCCGATTGACAGTACCTGGCAACAAAGGTCAGTTGAACTTTATAAATCTAAATTATCATCTCTATAGTTACGTTATTCCAGCAAGTTCTTACAACAAGTCTGTTTTTTTCCTCGCAAGTTTGTTGAAAAACGTCGTATGAAACGCGTGTGCATTGATCATTACCCACTCGGCTAAATTATCGCGCTCGCCTGTGGCTCGCGCGCCAATGCCGCCTTTTGGGAAATGACCAATACAGCACACTCGTATCATAATGTACTATTAATGTTTTGTGCTGCGTCATGTAAATTATTTTGCATACTATTATATGGAATCAAGTTTTTCTAAGTTAACAGACAGCTGTGCTGCTGGGGAATTTGTTGTGCCACTTCTTCTCAGCTAAAGCATTAGGAAGTGGTTAAGTGATTGTCTTATGTAAGTTTGATGTCCGAAAAGTACTGATTCTCAGCCTAGTTTGAATAGATGACTATGATGTTGATTGATTTTGAGATACGAGCCCCATAGTCTGGGATTCACTTTCAGATTTCCAAAATGGTCAAAACATTGTTTTCAACAAATTGTCCACTGAGTTTAATTTGAGGGAGTAAATAATAAGCGTGGCATTAATATTAACTTACAATTTAATAACAGCCTTTCCCGAATTTTGACCATTCAACATTCCTATAAAAGCGTCTGAAGATATTTTCAAAACCTTCAGTGACGTGTTCCCTAGGCTTTATCTGTCCACTATGAATCCACTTGATGATTTCAGCAAATGCTTCCGGTTGACGGTCCAGCCATCGCCACACTAGGAAACCTTCAATTCTTAGTTGATGAAATGCTAAAGCAGGTTGTAAGATTCTTGCCTTGGGCAAGTTAGCCTCGTTGTACGAACTTATGGCGCCGCAAACTGAAACCCTTCCGTATGGCAAGTTAGCCTCGTTGTATGAGCTGATGGCGCCGGAAACTGAAACCCTTCCGTAATCGTTCATTTGGTTTATGATCGTCGAGCTGAGCTCTCCACCAACATTGTCGAAGTAACAATCCACACCCTTGAGAGCTGCTTCCTTCAGAGCTGCCGCGATGTCAGCAGTCTTGTAGTTGATCCCCTTGTCGAAACCGATTTCCTCGAGCCACTTCACTTTATCATCAGAGCCAGCGAATCCGATGACCTTGCAGTCTTTGATCATAAGGCGGTGTGTAACGTGAGTTGTATACGCGCAGGTACGGGTCCACACTCACCCACTCAACTTTGACGAGGATCTCTCCATTCTTGAGGGCTGGTAACTCGTGTTCGACTATTTCAAAATCTTCACGTTTGGGTAAACCCTGGAACGTTTTTTTAACCACGTACTTCCGTGCCTTTACTATTATGATCTATCGTACACGAGACGTTACGAGCGACTGAGTTTTTAAACAAGAAGAACATAGCACATATAAGCATAGGTAATCGGCCAATAGTGCCATCGTCATTGTTAGTGATGGTAAGTTCCCGAGAATATTCTTCTAGCGAGAACTTTAAATTAAGTTCTCGAGAACATTCTTTTAGAAGAGATTTTAGGACAATTAAAAAATTCGATGTCTCTATTGTATCGATTGTTTTTTTTTATTTAAGTAATAGTTTTGTTAGTTGACGTCAAAACAATCTAATCAAAGCAACAATATTCTAGAGAATATTTCCAAGAAAATTCTCATGAATTCTCATAAGTTCTCTTTCTCTTAAAATTTCGTTAGGTATATTAATGTTAAATTAGGATTTCTGCAAAGTTTGTTTTACAAATGAGCAGCCTTAAAAAAGTATAAGAAAAACATTACGAGAAAGGTAAATAATTAAAAACAAAATAATAATAACGATTTCTTTCAAACAGACATTGGTATTGTAATTTAACATGTTTTTGGTCGTCCCTTGGTATTAGCAGTTGCACTTATTGCCTCTTGCCCATCATAATTAACAACTACTTTTAAATAAAACATTGGCCGACAAGGTGGACAGCCCCTTTATTAGGCACTGGATGCGGAGGCACGTGCCAACATGTGTTGAGCCACGTAGGTATTAGTTGTTGTTAGGTTAGTTTGTAAGTTTTACTAACATAGTTTTCTAAGTCTTTGTTACTAATACTATATGGATTATATGTGTTTTTTATGTATGATCCGCAATAAATAATAATAATAATAATAATGTCAAATTTCCAAACACTGACCGAGCTGTACGACCGAAACCTGCTGTGCCAGCCTGGCAGTGCAGGATTGAGCGTCGTATTAATGAGGCCAGGGTACTCATCGGGAAGCTCATCTGCTTCAGGGAGGGCAATACTCGCCCAAGGGTGATGCGCTTTGTGAGGCGGGCGTTCTCGGGAACTAATATTTGTCCTCGAGAATATGGCTCCTGTGTCACAGAGCGCATCGACTTCCTGAAGCAGAAAGTTTATGCATGGGCAAACCGTATCCGGCGGTATAGACGAAGAGTGGATCGGTACACTCAGAACCGCATGTTCCAGAGCGATGAAAGGTGGGTATACAGAGCATGGGAGCGACCCATTCCCACTCAAGGTGTGACTGACGCGCATCCACCGGAAAATGATGCCATGAGTACTTTTTGGCGAAACATTTGGTCGGTGCCCGTCAGTCACACTGAAGGTGATTGGATGCGTGTTGTTGAGCGGACGTGTGATTCGATACCAGATATGGAGGCAATAACCATCAGCCCTCTGGATGTGGCCCGTGCAGTCCGTCCGCTGCCTAACTGGAAATCTCCAGGACCAGACGGACTGCACAATTTCTGGATTAAATGGCTACAAAAGTCACACGCCTGCTTAGCCTCGCAATTCCAGTCATCTTTAGAGACTGGGTCCCTACCACTGTTCTTTACGACAGGAGTTACCCACCTGCTCCATAAATCGGGTAGTACTGCGGAACCTAAAAACTATAGACCAATTACATGTTTGCCGACGGTCTATAAAGTTCTTACATCCATTCTGAGAGCAAAAATTGCACAACATATCTTTAAAAACTCAATTATGTCTGTGTCTCAGAATGGATGTAAGAATGGGTCCCGCGGTACTAAGGAGCTACTCCTTATAGACATGGCCATAAGCCAACAGGTCCGTAGATCCAGGAAGGATTTGTCGACATGTTGGATAGATTATAAGAAGGCCTATGATTCGGTGCCACATACATGGCTCACTAGGGTGCTGGAGTTGTACAAAATAGACGCAACTCTACGCACCTTCTTGATGTCATGTATGGGGCAGTGGAGGACGGTCCTTCTCTATCCAGGATGTCGACAGATCCGGGGGATCGATGAACCGATCAGGATTGAGCGGGGAATATTCCAGGGCGATAGTTTGAGTCCGCTTTGGTTCTGCTTAGCCTTGAATCCTCTAAGCACACTGCTAGAGAATTCAGGTCTAGGCTATCGGTTGACAAGAGGTGGTCAGGTTATATCTCACCTCCTTTACATGGATGACCTGAAACTCTTTGCCCCCAACAATTTGCGACTGATGGAGCTACTGAAGGTAACAGAAACGTTCAGTAGCGCCATCAGGATGGAATTTGGTGTGGACAAATGTGCAGTTATGCATGTAAAGCGAGGGGGGATTATGGAATCCGTAGGAACCCAACTCTCGGATTCCATACACCTTAGATCTCTCTCCTCAACCGAAACCTACAAGTATTTGGGTATGTCGGAAGCATTAGGCATCAAGGTTACCGACATGAAACAATCGTTGAGGGAGCGTTTCTTTGGCCGCCTGAATAAAGTGTTAAATAGTCTTTTATCAGGCGGAAACAAGGTGCGCGCCTTCAACGGTTGGGTCATGCCGGTTTTGATGTATTCCTTCGGCATACTCAAATGGACTCAGACGGAACTTGACGCTCTGGATAGGAAGGTCCGTACATTGTTGACAGCTTATCGGATGCATCACCCACGATCATCAGTGATGAGACTGTACATCCCGCGGAAGTGTGGGGGTCGAGGTTTCTTAAATGCTAAAACCCTCCACAACCGCGAGATTTGCAGTCTCAGGGAATATTTCCTTCAAACTGACGTGGGGATGCACCGAGATGTGGTCGCAGTGGACAAGGGCCTCACCCCACTCTCCTTGGCGAAAGAGAACTGGCGCAAACCTGCAGTACTTGATACTAACGATCGTAAGGAAGTCTGGCAAGGCAAAGAGCTTCACGGACGGTTTTTCCGGGCCCTCCATGGGCCTGATGTAGACTTTTTGGCATCTGTATCCTGGCTGCGTTTCGGCGATCTCTTCGGGGAAACCGAAGGTTTTGTCTGTGCGATTATGGATGAAGTTATCATGACGAATAATTACCGGAAATACATTGTCAAGGACGGTACGGTTGACATCTGTCGGGCATGCCACCGTCCCGGTGAATCAATCAGACATATTGTTTCCGGTTGTTCTCGTCTTGCTAACGGCGAGTACTTGCATAGACACAATCTAGTGGCTAGGATTATCCACCAGCAACTTGCCTTGCAATACAACCTTGTTGAGTCAGAAGTACCATACTACAGGTATGTGCCCGACCCAGTTCTCGAGAATGGTCATGCCACATTGTATTGGGATCGATCTATCATCACTGACAGGACTATTGTAGCCAATAAGCCTGATATTGTGGTGATAGATCGAGGAGAGCGCCGTGCAATGATTGTTGATATCGCTGTCCCTCATGACGAGAATCTCGTGAAAGCTGAGAAAGATAAAAAAATCAAGTATCTCGACTTAGCACACGAGGTTGTCGACATGTGGGACGTGGACTCTGCAATCATTGTACCGATAATCGTAACAGTTAATGGCCTAATAGCGGAGAGCCTCGACCAACACCTCAGGAGGCTCTCATTGCGTGGCTGGGTCAAGGGCTTGATTCAGAAAGCAGTACTCCTAGACACGGCACGCATCGTGAGGAGGTTCCTCTCTCTAGAGCCCTGACCACCGGCACCTTGGACCCTGTTCCTGATGCCGATGGACCACTACTTTTTATATTTTTAAATGTTTTTTTTTTTTTTTTTCTTTTTCATAAAAATATTTAAAAATGTAATTTGTATGTATAAAAATGTAATAAAGAAATAATAATAATATTTATTCCAAAATAATTACAAGGCATAAAAATTAGTACAGTTTTGCTTAAATGTAAATTATATTCCTAAGACTTACGTGCCTGAACTAGGTAATCCTGTGTTTCAGGCGAGAGGAGCTAAAATAAACTTATAAAATAAATAAACAACAGGTTGACAATAGATCACTAATTACATGTTGAAGAGCTTAACTCTTAGTTTCTAAATTTGATATACTTATACTTAACGTAGGTGAAATTTTTCACTTTAGCACAGTTAGTAAATTCTCTGTATCTTCGTAAGACATACTTTGGAGAGCATCCTTGAGAATTCTCTTACAATTTGTGTAATTCAGGGAATAAATGTTTGCTTTCGAGTTTAGTCTATTATAGAGAAGAGGACCGAGGTACAGGTAAAATTTGGAAACAAAAGCATGTTTTGTTGTATTTTGTGGACAAACTATATCTTTACGTCTTTTATTAGCATATGCAGTGCTATAGGGTAGAGCTCTGTGTTGTTTTAATACAATACCCATTATAAATAGCTGTCGAACTGTTAATACTTCACAAGATTTGTATAGGAGGTTAGTAGGAAAAAGGAAAGGGCGGAAAGTAGACACTTTGAGAATCGCCCTTTGAGCTCTCTCGATGGTTAGTAACATTGTTTTACCCGCTCCACCCCATGTGGTAATACAGTAGGTTAATATTGATTGACATAGAGCGAAGTAAACTTGTCTAACTAGTTTTGGGTCAGCAATATAGCGTAACTTTTTAAAAACAAATATCAGCTTCCGAATTCTACTATTTAAAGCTTGTATATGTTGTTTGAACGAAAGTGTTTCATCTATTATAACACCAAGATATTTTGTTGTATTTGTCATTTTAATATTGGGACAAACACATTGGTTATCTATAGGAATTGTGCAATAATGAGCATACAATGTCGAGGTAGTGCTTGTTGATATTTGCTTGCGCATCGAAAACTTAACGTAATTTGTCTTATTTGCATTTAGTGTTAGTGAATTTGAGTTGAAGCCATTTATTAACAATATTGAACCCCTGTTGCGCAAGTTTGTAGACATTTTTTTCTGAATCAGCTGAAAATAGAAGGGCAGTGTCGTCAGCATAAGAAACAATTTCAAATGAAATTATTATGTCGTTTATTTGCTTTCATTCTCATCATTTACATTTTTATTATTATTAAATTATTATGTCGTTTATTTGCTTTAGTTCTCATCATTTACATTTTTAAATATTTCTTAAATAAACTATATAAAAAAAAAACATTTAAAGATATAAAAAAATAGTGTTCCGCCTGTGTCGGGAGCAGGGGCAGCCAAGCTACCGGTGGTTAGGGCTGCAGAGACAGGAACCTCCTCACAATGCGAGCCGTATCGAGAAGTACTGCCTTCTGGATCAGGCCCTTAATCCAACCGCCTAACGAGAGCCTCGAGAGATGTTGGTCGAGGCTTTCGGCCATCAGGCCATTGGCCGTTACGACAATCGGCACAATGATAGCCGAGTTCACATTCCACATGTCGACAACCTCGTGTGCCAAGTCGAGATATTTTATTTGTTTCTCTTTCTCAGCTTTCACGAGGTTCCCGTCATGTGGAATGGTAACATCGACTATCATTGCGCGGCGCGCTAATCGGTCTATCACCACTATATCAGGCTTATTGGCAACAATAGTCCTGTCAGTAATGATAGACCGATCCCAGTACAACGTGACATGGTCATTTTCAAGAACTGGGTCGGGCACATACTTGTAGTACGGTACCTCAGAATCTGCAAGTTTGTATTTCAAAGCAAGTTGCTGGTGAATAATCCTGGCCACTTGGTTATGTCTGTGCAAGTACTCGCCGTTAGCCAGACTAGAACAACCAGAGATTATATGTCTGATGGACTCACCCGGACGGTGGCATGCCCGACACACGTCAACCGTCCCGTCCTTCATAATATGTCTCCGGTAGTTATTCGTTAAGATAACTTCGTCCATAATTGCACAGATGAAACCTTCAGTTTCCCCGAAAAGGTCACCAAAACGTAGCCAGGATACGGACGCTAGGAAATCTACACCGGGCTCATGAAGAGCCCGATAGAAGCGCCCGTGAAGCTCCTTGCTTTGCCATACCTCTTTGCGGTCATCTGTAGTAAGTACCACAGGCTTGTGCCAGTTCTCTTTAGCCATGGACAGTGGGGTGAGCCCCTTGTCCACTGCCACCACATCACGGTGCATACCCACATCGGTTTTAAAAAAATATTCTCTGAGATTGCACACCTCGCGGTTGTGGAGGGCCTTCGCATTTAAAAAGCCTCGACCCCCGCACTTCCGCGGGATGTATCCTCCTCATCACAGATGATCGTGGGTGATGCATCCGGTTTGCGGTCAGCAGTGTGCGGACCCTCCTATCCAGGGCGTCAAGTTCGGTCTGAGTCCATTTAAGTATGCCGAAAGAGTACATCAAAACCGGCATGACCCAACCGTTGAAGGCGCGCACCTTGTTTCCGCCTGAAAGAAGACTAGTTAATACCTTCTTCAGGCGACCAAAGAAGCGCTCCTTCAACGATTGCTTCATGTCAGTAACGTTGATGCCTAACACTTCCGACATACCCAAATACTTATAGCTTTCGGCTGCGGAGAGGGATCTAAGGTGTATGGAGTCCGAAAGTTGAGTTCCCTCGGATTCCATAATCTCCCCTCGCTTTACATGCATGACTGTACATTTGTCCACACCAAATTCCATCCTGATGGCGCTACTGAATGTTTCAGTTACCTTCAGTAGCTCCATCAGTCGCAATTTGTTGGGGGCAAAGAGTTTCAAGTCATCCATGTAGAGGAGGTGAGATATGACCTGACCACCTCTTCTCAACCGATAGCCCAGACCTGAATCCTCCAGCAGTGTGCTTAGAGGATTCAGGGCTAAGCAGAACCAAAGTGGACTCAAACTATCGCCCTGAAATATTCCCCGTTTAATCCATACAGGCTCATCATTCCCCTGGATCTGTCGACATCCTGGATAGCGAAGGACCGTCCTCCATTGCCCCATACACGACATCAGGAAGGTGCGCAGAGTTGCATCTATCTTGTACAATTCCAGCACCCTCATGAGCCATGTATGTGGCACTGAGTCGTAGGCCTTCTTATAGTCTATCCAGCATGTCGACAACTCCTTGTGGGATCGACGAACCTGTTGGCTTATGGCCATGTCGATGAGCTCCTTAGTACCGCGGGACCCGTTCCTACATCCACTTTGAGAGGTAGACGTAATTGAATTACTGTCAATATGTGTGTTCATTTTCGCTCTCAGAATGGATGTAAGAAGTTTATAGACCGTCGACAAACATGTAATCGGTCTATAATTCTTTGGTTCCGCAGGACTACCTGACTTATGGAGCAGGTGGGTAACGCCTGTTGTTAGTGACTGTGGTAGCGACCCAGACTCTAAGGATGACTGGAATTGAGATGCTAGGCGAGTGTGCGAACTAGTCAGCCATTTTAACCAAAAGTTGTGCAGTCCGTCCGGTCCCGGTGATTTCCAATTCGGTAACGGACGGACTGCTCTGGCTACGTCTAATGGCGTTATGGACACAGGTTCCATTTCTGGGATAGTTTTACACACTCGCTCGACATCCTCTATCCAGCCAGCCTCAGTGTGACAGACGGGCACCGACCAGATGCTGCGCCAGAATGCACTCGTGGTGGCATCATCCGGGCGGCACACGTCCGTCACATTTCGTTCAGGTCGTTCCTAAGCTCTATCTATATACCCACCTCTCATCGCTCTGGAACATGCGATTCTGCGTGTATCGATCAACCCGCCGCTTATACCGTCGAATACGGCTCGCCCATGCACAAACTTTCTGCTTCAGGAAGTCGATGCGCTCTGTGACATGGGACATGTATTCCTGAGGGCTGATTCCAGTCCCCGAGAATGCCCGTCTCACAAAGCGCATCACTCGTGGTCGTGTATTGCCCTCCCTGAAGCAGTATAGTTTGCCGATGAGTACCCTGGCCCCATCGACACGTCGCTCGATTCTGCACTGCCAGGCTGGTACGGCTGGTTTTGGTCGAGTAGCTCTATCACAGTTTGGGAATTTGACGTTAGCTAAACGACATGCCGCAACAGCCGCACAGTACAGAATCGAGTGTGTATCAACGAGAGCCTCGCTGCTCTCGAAAAAAAATCTAAGCTGCGAGTCCAAGGTACACACCAGCACTCTATTTTTTTTGTGCATAGGTAGGCGTGGTAATCGGGGTCTAAGATCGGTCGGAGTGTACCTATACTCGCGAAGCGCATCCTCCAGTGCGCTCCTCAATCGGACGTTGCACTGGCTACTTACTGTGGTAACCTTATCATGCTCCTCTTCAACACCACTATTGGACCGCGGCGGGATTACATCAATAGGTGACACTTGTGCCGCGGTTTGTGCCGGAGTTGAGATGATATGGTTGCTCAGTACCTCTGAGCGCAGCCTATCAAGTGCGGCATCGTCCAACCTATGATTGCGTTGGATGACACGCACCTGATCCGACAGTCGTTGGGCCGAGACGTTGACGGTTGGCTCTAGTTCCTGAAATAGAGACAGCATCCTAACACGGTACGCAGTGAGGTTAGTTCCTCCCTCTGTAGACCCGTAATATGCGCGCATGACGTTCTCGTTCATAGACTGAGTCCATCTCATGCGCTGCACACAACCACCGGCAGCGGGGACCCGGCGCGGGGCCGGTTGGCCCCTAAGTCCCAAGCTTCTCGGTGGCCGGCCTCTCCCCTGCCGACGTACAGGTGTTGGCGACGTCGGCGGGGAAAAATACTCGTCACTCGAGCTCGACGCAACTACCGCGGCCGGTGTCGTCACAGCGCTCACGATGGGGTTGGATACCGGCGGCGGCGGCGGCGAGGCGGAGCTGAGCGACGAGTCCGGAGGTGGTGGGCGTGCTCGTGCAGCAGATCTCGTCAACATTTAGTTTTCATTCCGTTTTCATAGCTTTTATTGGAGGTGACATCTGTCACTTCACCTCCGTTATGATATTTTTTCATTAGGTCTATAGAAGTGGTGCATTTTGTTATTTTTTATGTTTTATTTTGATTTAAAGGAAAAAAAAATACTGCGTCGTGAATAAAACTATGAAAATTCAGGGAACTATTTTTCTGACGTGTTGACGTTTTTGTGTTGCCAGTGATTTTTCGAATTTCTACCCCTAAGGGGGTGAAAAAGGTGGGCAAAGTTTGTATGGGAGAAGGTGATTCCTTGGTCCAATCTACTTCAAATTTTGCATAATCATTCTTTAACAGAATTAATGGAAGACCTATTTCGTATTTTATTGAAATTCATTTTCTATTTGTTAAATAGGGGTAGAAAGTTATTTTTAGGAAGAGATTTGCTTCGAAGTTGATATCAATACTCCTTAGTGCTTTTGATTTAAATTACATTTTATTTTGACACATGTTTGAAAAGTCAATCCGATTTTATTCAAAAAAGGTTGAACTCACTTAAAGGCTTGGTGCTTGCAATGCAAATACTCTTTAAAATTGGAATGTCTCGAAAGTCACCGTACTATACATATTAGTACCGCATTTAAAGGTTTGTAAGCTTTACAGAGGTCTGTATTTATTCTTAGGATTCCCCTAACACCATCAAATTACCCCCTTTTTTTTAAGTTGGGATATTGTCAAATAACTTCTCCCGCTCTGGGCGGAGCGGGAGGGTGTGTCAGACTTTTACTGACTAAAACCCACCCGTGTTCCTTCCGTTGCCTGTGTGCCGGGGTCGCGATATCCCTTTCGGACAAACTCGCAACCCCGGCAGGCATTGGCCCTTACGGACCCCGTCAGTTGGTGCTGACATCTCTTTGAGGCGCGCGTGGAACACAACGCGCCGTCGACCCGGGCCTGGTCCTTATCGGACGGGGAGCTACCCATAGCTCACCGTCCGCAAGCCCGCGCCTACGGTGGCCGGAAGTCGGCTCGCGACTCCCGACGCCCGAGGCGTCTCTTGCGGTGACTAGGGGCGCGAGGGCGCGCATCTTGCCTCTCCCTCGCGCGCTTCGCCTCCTCCTTCGCGAGCATTACTGATTCGCAGAAGGAAGTGACGGCCTCCCATGCACTCTCGCTCCGGACCATGGCCTGAACCAGGGCCGGACGCGAGAGATCGTCGCCGCCGATCGCCTCCGTGAGGACACGGCGGTGCCCCACCCAAGCAGGGCAGACCTCCACCGTATGCTCCACCGTGTCCTCCGGGATCAAATTACCCCTTCGAATTCAAGAGAGTGCAGTTTCCCATCAAAGTATGCTTGGCAATGACTATAAATAAAGCTCAAGGTCAAACTCTTAAGGTAGCGGGAGTAGACTTAAGGGAAAGCTGCTTCTCCCACGGCCAGTTGTATGTGTCATGCTCCAGAGTAAGCGCACAGAGTAGCCTGGTGGTTCTAGCACCCGAAAGAAAAACAAAAATATTGTTTACAAAGAAATACTGCGGTAGGTGTAGTATTTCGATTTCGTTGTAAAAAGATAATACACCCGTGTAACTTTCGCCAGATCAAAAGCCGAGCTTTCGTGTTCATAGTTTTTTTTTTTTTTTTCAAGTTTTTTTATCCTTTATACTACACGATAATAAAGATTGTTATATTTTATAATTATTCAAACATTTTAACATAATAATTTATATGTTATAACAAAATGAACATAAAAAACAATAAAAAAAACAACTTGAGAGGTGTCAAGGGGGGGCACCCGGATGGAACGAAGTCCCTTTTGATTAATTAGTGAAGGAATTGTAATATCGACTTCGACTTCGACTTCGACTTCGACTTCGACCTCGATTTCGACTTCGACTTCGACCTCGACTTCGACTCCGACTTCGACTTCGACTTCGACTTCGACTCCGACTTCGACTTCGACTCCTACTTCGACTTCGACTTCGACTTCGACCTCGACTTCGACTCCGACTTCGACTTCGACTTCGACTCCGACTTCGACTTCGACTCCTACTTCGACTTCGACTTCGACATTGACTTTGAGAGAGAGACAGACAGAGAAACGCGCACGCCGCTCGGCAAATTACGGCTATTTTTTTCCGTCTAGCACCCTTTCGCAACGCGCGATAAGGAACTTCGTTCCAAAAATACTATTAGAACTATTTTCGACTTCTACGCGGACGAAGTCGCGGGCAAAAGCTAGTTATGTATATTTATAAAAAATGGTTTGGTTAGATAAAACGCATTCAAGCGGGGGAGTGGGGGCTCGCTACCTCATAATATGTCAGTATAAAATCTACCGGGGAGTGACGTTATGCCACATTTTAACTCCATTACTGCCGTAATCTTTTGATTGAAAAGTATTGGACACATATTTATTTACTATTTTTACGTAAAAAAAAAAAAAAAAAATGTGTCCAATACTTTTTAATAATCTACCTGACGGCCAAAAAGATTTTTTTTTGCCAAAATCCCTAATCCCTAACGGCCAATTACTTCCCGTAACGCAGCGAATGTGTAAATAAACACACCAACTCCAATTGTGTAGTTACAGAATTTTGGACCCAGGGCGCCTACCACCACCTCTAAAGCAGTATTATTTTAATATTACTTTAGTGTGGGTAAGAGATGAAGCTCTACAGGACGTATAGCTCTCTCTAGTAATAAATAATTGTAGCAGTTTCTTAACTTTATGTAAAATAAATATAACGATTTTTTAATTTTTTATTTTGTTATCAGAAATTATGGAACAATATAGCCAAACATCCTGATTGAAAGTATATAGACTTGGAGGCAAAGTTAAATAGTGGCCAGTTTTTTTTTGAGTTTTTTTTTAGAAAGTCTTTTATATGATGAAGTCAAACATATGATTTTTATGTTATAGTTACGTATTATGTTACAGTCAGTAGAAACGTGGTGAAAACTTGCTTGCACTTTGTATATGTAAAAGGGGATATTTTTAAGATGGAGATATACATCTCCATCTTAAAAATATCCCCTTTTACTTAAGGACGTTTTGGTGGTTGTAGGCCCTCTGATGCTGTGCCGTCGCGGGTTTAAAACTCCGGATGCCGTACCTTTTTGCAGTGGTTGGTGGTGCGTTGGGTTAGGATTATCGGAAATCCGGTTATAATAATTAGCAGTCTGCTCTTAAGAAACTCTTCAAACATGGTTTCGTTTGTTAAAAAAAGTTTGTTCAAAATTCCTTTACAAATGTTGAGGTTATAGAAAAATAAAAAATTTAACATTAATTTAGCAGCTCTTGGTGTATTTATGTGGGCGTGTGTATATGAGTGTGTGAAGTGTATGCGTGTGAGGGTGTAATTTACGATTCACCTTATTAAGATGTAAGTGGATTGTTTTGTTAAATTCTTTATTAACATAAAAATATACATAACCGTCGTACCTAATTATAAAGCTTCACTAATACCTACTCATAACAAATTAACAACTACTACTAATTACGAACTTATTACAACATGACTTATGAGTCATTAGACCACCAATATAGATTATTAGACCTTTCACACTAAAATATGAAATTATTGTAATAATCGTTTATATTGAAAATTTCGTTTATAAAATAGGGTAGCGGCAAAACCTTAACAGGGCACTTAGTTCTACTACAAGTACTACACACTTTGAAAATTTCAACTTCTTGGTAATTTTTAATAAAGTATAGCCTACCAAGTAAGTAAACTGAAATATCATTAGGTTCCGGAATAGGAACAAATGAAATGAAATAGTTTTCAACAAATTGCCCACTGAGTTTAATTTGAACGATTATTAAGCGTTGTAATAATATTAACTTACAATTTAATAACAGCCTTTCCAGAATTTTCACCATTCAACATTCCTACAAAAGCGTAGAAGATATTTTCAAAACCTTCAGTTACGTGTTCCCTTGGTTTTATCTGTCCACTATGAATCCACTTGATGATTTCAGTAAATGCTTCCGGTTGACGGTCGCTCCATCGCGACACTACAAAACCTTCAATTTTCAGTTGATGGGATACTAAAGCAGGTTGTAAGATGCTTGCCTTGGGCAAGTTAGCCTCGTTGTACGAGCTGATGGCGCCGCAAACTGAAACCCTTCCGTAGTCGTTCATTTGGTTTATGATCGTCGAGCTGAGCTCTCCACCAACATTGTCGAAGTAACAATCCACACCATTGGGAGCTGCTTCCTTCAGAGCCGCCGCGATGTCAGCAGTCTTGTAGTTGATCCCCTTGTCGAAACCGATTTCCTCGAGCCACTTCACTTTATCATCAGAGCCAGCGAATCCGATGACCTTGCAGCCTTTGATCTTCGCAATCTGTCCAACAAGAGAGCCAACTGCTCCAGCAGCGCCGGATACAACGACTGTTTCACCAGCTTTAGGCTTGCAAAGTTCTAGAAATCCGAAATACGCGGTAGCACCCGGCATACCAACAGCGCCAACTCCCAAAGAATTTGATAAACCTTTCAAGTTTGGTAACTTATAAACCTTTCCGTTTTCGCTTTTAGTGTCATTTGTATCAATGATGCAGTAGTCACACCAGCCCTTGTGGGAGACGACCCTGGTACCAACCGGGAATCTGGGATTTTTCGAATCTTCTACTAAGGCGACTTGAAAGCCGAACTGATCATATGGTGTTGGGTAACGAGAGCTGTATGCATGCATGTATGGGTCCACACTCACCCACTCTACTTTGACGAGAATCTCTCCATTCTTGAGGGCTGGTAACTCGTATTCCACTATTTCAAAATCGTCACGTTTGGGTAAACCCTGGAACGTTTTATTAACCACGTACTTTCGTGCCCTCACCATTATTATCTTTCGTTTACGAGACGTTACGAGCGACTGTGTTTATGAACAAGTGAAACATTATAGGTAGTCTGTAAATAGTGCTATCGTCATTATGATTTGTGTGTAAAAGTCAATATCATGCTTATCATGCTAATACATTCGCAATGTATCATATAGGAGTCCAGCGATACTGCCGCTTAAGAGCCCTTATCAAATTCGGCGCGCTACTAGTTTAGGTAACTATCGGAGCGCAGTGTGTCTGTTTGCGTTCGAACTTTTGCTGACAATCGTAGTGTGCGTTGTCGCACGGTGCAGCTGGAACAATAATCTTGGTCCGTTACCGCCATTATCAGCACACCATGTTCCGTAATACTGGATGGATTTTATTGTGGTTATGACGTGTTATGTTTACGTACCCTATAATAATATCGATAATACCCATGTACGGCATACATTATAGTAAAAGCAAACTATAAAGTGTGGCCAGCGTATATAAGGTAAGTCAGTAACGAATTACACGTGTTATTCCTCTTTAGATATTATATAAATGTATGTAGATATTATTAGTATTTAGATAACGGTGCGCTTCGAGACTCCCTATGTACCTTTATTTCCGTCGCTATAAGACCGCAGACCATCATGAGAGTATAGTATAGCGACCCAACTTGTCGTATTATATGTTCTAGGTCACATCACATTTTTATCGCCGACCTGTTTGTATGATAAGTATTCGTTGAGAGAAAAACACAATTTTAAAGCGTTTTGCCACCGCCATCGTGAACGGGACGGCAACAAGAAACGAGATTATTCGAACCGAACGTGACGTCGGTGACTGCGATCGTCTGACCATTAAGACCGACCTCGGATTAGTATGTTACGTTAGACAAACAAAAGCCGGGCGAACGACGCCGGGTGTGACGACAATGTGTGTACTCGTACAAGATCCAACGTGTTTTGTGTTGCCGATATTGGCCCGTCACAATCTCGAGCCGAGTTCTAGCGGTCGCGCCGAACTACTCGAAAATTCGGGGGCCTGATCCTATCGCTCAAGAGACGGACGTGCGGTGGACACGCGGCCATAGTAAATGTACCTACGTATCGCTACATCGGCGCAGTCATCTTGTTCTCGTTGACGTCCCGTTTACTGAGGCGGTGGACAAACGGCATTGCATAGCACATGTGTGAGCAATATGTACTTACTTTAAAGCTACCATTTACTGGGTACGTCTTTCATTAACTTGAATGTGCCCTGGCGGCTGAGAGTATGTCATGCTTACTCAAATGTGTGTGACTGGTGGTGGTGTGTGTTGGATCATTAAGTTGCCTTCAAAATGGTTGAGCTGAATGGTGCTGATCCATGTGTCATGTTCGTGAACGGGCGCCGTCAGTGGGGACTGGTCATCTCTTAGCTGTTACGGCTTTGAATTGTCTTTGTATTTTTATTTTTGTTACCTACGCTTTTAATGTGCACGTCTTTCTACATTGTTCTCACATGTATAATTTCAACATGAATGATGTAACAATATTCTGTTTTAAAAGAGTGTCCTTGGAGTTTCTTGCCCGTTCTTCTCCAGAGGAACCTACTACGCTTTGGAATCGGCAACTAGCTTCATCTTTCTGACTGACCGACCCCTTGACAATTCAAAAGTACCTACCTGTATTGGTTTATTTGAAATAAATGCTTTTAGTTTGAGTTTGAGTTCGTAAAACAAAACCCGCAATTTATTCTTATCCCAACGAGAGTTTTTTGGCTTTCTTATAATAATATGCAGATTTCACTGTGTACCTTGCTTGTGTATACAGTGGTGTGTAATAGTGGTAAAGGGTTACAGTAAAAAAAAACAATAAAGATCGACTTTTTAACAACTACGAAAAAAGGATGTTCTGTAATCAATCTTTAAGCATGTGAGTATGTAAGTTTGTATGTTCGCGTTTTTCTCAAAAACTAATGCATAAGCACTGCATAGTACCTACAATAATATCATATTATACCAACACCAATATAAAACTCATTCACTATTGTTTGAGTATACCAAAAACAAATTAGTACTATTTCTGTTCTATGCTAGTGTTTATAGATTTATTTTATTTTTCTTTATTATTTTATTGAAAATTTTGCCCCCACTGGGAATCGAACCCGACCTCTGGGTCTGAGACATGTGGTCTAACCCACCCACAGAGGTGGTTAAAAAATGTTGCGGCCGGATACCTAGCCAATTTGTACAATCGTAGGTCCATGCTTTACACTTACACTATAAACGTGTGTTGAAAGTGCATAATTTTTTCATTATATTGGGTCACCTATGAAATAGGCGTTTTTTTCTCACAAATAGAGAACCTTGTCACTTCTATGATTTAAAATATTCATCAATTGCTTGATATTATATCGAATAATGACCATCATAGACAATTACCAATAGTAAAATAACCTTATTACGTATAGTTTTATAAACATAAAAAATACCTTAAAAATCACTCCTCATTTTGTTAGCAGAAATTACCACTATTTGTTTTAACTTAGCCAAAACTTATATTTGTCGCTTAATCTAAGTGGCATATCCGTTAACTTAGTTTTTAAACATTAGTGCATAATTTCTTTTAAACATTCGTGTTTATGGTTGTTATTGTATAAATTAAAAATGAAACTTCTTTAAAATTTTCCATACAAAACGCTGATTTCATAAGTGGGGACCTATTATTTATTTATTACTAGCTGGCTGCGCCCCGCGGCACCCGCATAAGTCTCAATGTCGTGGGAATATCGGATTAAAAAGTGTCCTATGTTCTAACCCAGGTCATGGTCTACCCATGTGCCAAATTTCATTTAAATCCGTTCAGCCGTTTCAGCGTGAAAAAGTAACAAACATACATATAAAATATCTATCTATACATATAAATGTCTTTGTCCTGAATGACTGACTGACGGATCAACGCACCCTAAACCGCTGATCGTAGAGACTTGAAACTTGGAGGGTGTGTTCTTTGTATGACGTAGGCATCCGATAAGAAAGGATTTTCCGAAATTCTACCTCTAAGGGGGTGAAAAAGGGGGGCAAAGTTTGTATGGCACAACGTGATTCCTTGGTCCAATCTACTTAAAATTTTGCATAAAGATTCTTTAACATAATTGATGGAAGACGTATTTCGTATTTTATTGAAATTCATCCCCTAAAGGGTTAAAATAGGGGTAGAAAGTTATTTTGGTAGTGATTTGCTTCGAAGTTGATATCAATACTCCTTAGTGCTTTTGATTCAAATTACATTTTATTTTGACACATATTTGATAACTCAATCCGATTTTATTCAAAAAAGGTTAAACTCACATATTAGCTTGGTGCAATGCAAATACTCTTTAAAATTGGAATGTCTCGAAAGTCACCGTACTATTTTAGCTTTAGGCTGCCTGTCCACTGGAGTGGAGACGAGAGGAGAGGAGCAGAGATGTGCCAATAATCCAATATTAACGAATAGAATCTAAGCTCTGGACCGGAGTTTACATTCAATTGGTTAATATTGGCGCATCTCCGTTCCTCTCCTCTCTTCTCCGCTCCAGTGGACAGTCAGCCTCACAGAGGTCTGTATTTATTTCTAGGATTCCCCTAACACCATCAAATTACCCCTTCGAATTCAAGAGAGTGCTAGAGACGAGCTACAAAGCTCAAGGTCATACCAATAAAAAATCCTATTAGAACCATTTTCGACTTCTGCGCGGATGAAGTCGCGGGCAAAAGCTAGTAATATTATATTAGTTAGGATAACATCATATTTAGGATGTTTAAATTATGTTTATAGAAGAAAATAGATCACTAATACGAAAGTAACTCTGTCTGTTTATCTGTTACCTTTTAACTTCTTAACGGGTGACCGGATTTCGATGAAATTTGGCATACAGGTAGACAACGACCTGGGTTAGGATACGTATACTTTTTTATCCCGGGAGTACGACTCTGTGGGATAATTTCCGGCCAACACGCATAGGAAACCGCGGACAAAAGCATGCGTGTGTAAAACATAAATATGCAAAAAGAAGCAATTCTGGTGTCTGACGGACACAAGGCAATTCTGGTGTCTCTCTGAGTTTACACAATTTAAGAAGAATTTGAATAATAAAAATACTACTACAACGAGTTGGATTCAGTTGCTATTCTTACGAGATTTAAGCCCTCAGTGTGCTTGGTCTTACATAATAATGACAGGTAATCAGATGTAGAGAAATGTTTGAAAGGATTGTACTTAATAAAGAAATAAAACAAATTCCATTATTGCATTTGCACAAGAAAAAAGAATAAATATTTCCAGAAAAGTACAAGACAAAAATTATAATTTAACAACCGCTTTACCAATATTTTCACCATTAAGCACTCCTATAAAAGCATCATAGAGGTTGTCAAACCCTTCAGTGATGTGTTCTTTAGGCTTCAACTGTCCACTGTGAATCCATTTAAGAATTTGATCAAATGCCTCGGACCAACGGTCTAGCGAATCCCAGACTACGTAACCTCTGAGAGTTAATCGACCATACAAAATGGGAGGCTGCACGATGGTCGCTTTAGGTTTATTTGTGGGGTCCGCATTGTATGAACTGATGCAGCCAATGATTGCGACACGTCCATGACAGTTCATTTGACTCAAAATCACACTGCTGATCTCCCCTCCGACGTTGTCGAAGTAACAGTCTACGCCTTCAGGAGCAGCTTTCTTCAGAGCCGCCGCGATGTCAGCGGTCTTGTAGTTGATCGCCTTGTCGAAACCAATGGACTCCAGCCACTTCACTTTATCATCAGAGCCAGCAAAACCGATGACCTTGCAGCCCTTGATCTTCGCAATCTGTCCAACGACGGAGCCTACTGCTCCAGCAGCGCCCGTTACTACCACTGTTTCACCAGCTTTCGGTTTGCAGTGTTCCAGGAATCCAAAGTAAGCAGTAGCGCCTGGCATTCCGACGGCACCAACTCCCAATGAATTTGGTAATCCGTTCATGTTTGGTAACTTATAAATTTTTCCAGAGGTCGGATAGACTTCATTAGTGTCGAGGATGCAGTAATCACACCAGCCCTTATGGGAGATGACTCTTGTTCCGACCGGGTAGTTGGGAGCCTTTGATTCTTGCACTAATCCGACCTGAAAGCCAAACATGTCGTACCGCTCAGGGCGACTATGTAACCGCATGTATGGGTCTACACTTAACCACTCAACTTTGACGAGGATCTCTCCATTCTTGAGGGCCGGTAACTCGTATGCCACTATTTCAAAATCTTCACGTTTGGGTAAACCCTTGAATTCGTTGATAACCACGTACTTTCGTGCCTTCACCATTATGATCTATCGTTCACGACTTAACGAGACGTTACGAGCGACTGAGTTTATAAACAACGGCAATGCAGTATTTATCATTTTAAACCGGTGTGGAGTTCAGCGATACTGCCGCTTGAGTTGTTGGTATTATTGATAAGGAAGATAAACCTACCGCATTAAATTCAATTTGTGTTTCATGATGAGCATTAATATGTCGAGTATTCTTTTCTAAATATAACAGCGTCGTCGTGAAACACATAAATTACTTGCATAATTATCTCAACACTCACCCTTATTATAGGTGTCATGTCGCCTATAACTTTAGTTTGCTAACTAAATGTTACAGTATTTTCATTTCTACTTAAAGTAACTTACATAATATTACGTAATAACAACCTGTCAAGCGTCGTCGTGCAGAGCGGCGCGACGCGACTCTGACAAAACAATATCTAAGAAAACTTCAGGGTAGAAAATGACTGGTGTCGCGTTGCGCGGCAAGTCGCGCTAGTCTGCATGATCCTTTAGACTACATATTTTGTTGTGCAAGTTGAACAACTAAATTCTCATTATTGTGTTGTTATACACAGCAATTTTATCTTAGCATATTTATCAGTAAAGCTACAGCTAACTAAACTACACTAGGGTTGAAAAAATTGGGAGCAAGAGAGATACGGGAAATAATTGCTACTTGAGTAGGTATAAATGAAAGGCAACGCCTGTTTCTGGTAGAAAGTTGCATTTATTTCCGTCGTGTAAGTAAGTAGGTGTTCCTGCGCAATTGCATCCTGCTGTAGACTCCTCTTGGATTCTCCGTACCCCAAATTCTGCAATTTTGTTTGTTAATGAAGCCGTTCAAATGATTATGAGCTTCATCACTCATTATGAAATGATCGATGAAATCATTATTTTCTCGAGCCAGATAGATAATGTTACATTATTTTGGTACCGGTAAATAAATAAATAAATTCGCAAACACGAAGAAAACCCGAAGCGCATACCTGCAGTCTAATTACGCAACACATTTTATTTCTGTTTACAATTCTGAATCGAAAGCAAGTCCAGTTTTAAACGCGGAAACGCCTGCCCTAATTCGAATTACGCTACACATTTTATATCAGTCGACCGAAATTGGATAGGGATGTTCTAATCAATTGGCTATAATTTATTTGGATGATGTGTTTTGTTACACCATGTAGGAATGATTAATTTCCAAATTATTGTGCTATAATTTTTATATTTTTTATTACAACTGATGCTCTACTAGTGCTTATAAATGAAAATGTACAATGATTGCCGAAAAATTAAAAACCAATTTTTAAAACACTTTCTACCAAAAACTACCATAATTGAAATACGTAACAAAACGTTTTTCTTTTCACGTTTTTGTTATCTGTGGCCAATGACAAAATCGTAGAAAAGCAGTGTTGTCAACTTAGTGGGATTTCCACTAAACCTGGGGATTTGGACACCCCTACTGGCGGAGAAATTTTGCTTTCAGTGGCCGGTGGTTTTGTCTAATGGTTAGTTTAATTCAATTTGTAGAAAACAATACAATCAAACTAAAACTTTGACTCGAGAAAATATTTAAATAACACGATAATGGCATATTTTATTGTTTGTTTAAAACCTGTGTACGTGATTTTTCGATTTATTTCTTTCAAATGCCGAAACCACTGCGGATTCGAACGCTGATTTGGAAAGACTGACACAGCATGACGAATATATTGAAGTCACACAGAGGCTCCGCCCGAGTAGAGATCGAAAAACAACGTCATTTCAAAAAACATATCTCACGGGAGACGGGAGCGTACTTACGGGATAAAAAATCTGCCGTTAAGCCGTTTGAAAACAAACATCTTAACTAAAATTTCAATAATTATACTGCGGTTGCCGTTTGTCATGCCACCAAAACAATAGAAGTTAAAATCGATTGAACGGACTGTAAAAAATGTTTATTTAAATGTCAAATCTTATTTTATTAATCGAATAAAGTTTTTAACCAAACGGTTAAATATCCTATTTCAGATTTTGAAATCGTTTTCCAAATCCGTTTTTAGAAATCGGTTTCAGGAGTGGCTCCAGCTCGCAGTTTCAATCGTCTTTAGTAATATTATTCGGTTGTAAGTGCATCATTAAAAACTATTCAAACATAAACAAATACGTACTTACGCAATGCTACTATTGCCGTGGTTGGTTTTGTGAAATTGGTTTGTCTAGTTCGGATAATCGATACGATTCGATTTCTGACTGAAATCTGATTTTAAATTCGTTTTGATGTATCTGACGCATGTCTATACCGGACTCAGGGAAAAAAATTGGCAGCACTGAGTAAAAGTTGAATAACCTCTTGAACGATCTGCCGACTCATTGTGAGGTGTTCAGAGTCGAATTTATTGCAAAATATTGCCTGTCTTTGCTGCTCTAACTTTATCAGTTTGTAGAGAAAAGAACAGGAAAGGCATATAACACATGTTAAACATCGGAAATAATCTGCGCTGGAAGCTGGAATGATCATTCTTTGAAGTCTGTGGAGAATACGCTATCTAACATGGCGAATTGGCGATGTCTTTGTTTACATTTTAGTTTTCGGTAATATTTTTGATAAGCATTGTTTTGCCTTTAATGTTTTATATTTTTCAACATACAAGATTATATTTACTATTCTCTTACAGAAACATGGGCCTATGCTAAGCAGTTTTGGAACATTTTTCTTGTGGCTTGTGGAAGCCGGAAAAACTTTGGAAAATTCTCTCGTTCAAGACACATCGTGCTCTGTTTTCGTTTTCTACTGGCTGCACTAAGACTTACTTAGGCTGTTTTGCTCAATAGCGAAAAGTACCTAAGTCGATATTATCACTACAAGTAAGTAAGCCAATATAAATAGGAATAACGTGTGTAAGAGAGTACCTTTGTATCTCATTACATTATTGTAGCTGCAGGTACATTATTGGTCAATCTACCTATGGACAATCATTCCTTTGTTGCGTAGATACAAGCATCTAACTATTTATTGTGGTTAAATATAGTTACTATGTCCGTCAACCTCAAAGTCTAACTGAAATTGTTCATTGATATTCATGTAAACAATTACAACTAGCCAAATAATAACTAACTACACTAGCCAAATAACAACTAACTACAAAGCATATTTATAATATTTTCACAGACAGTGCTAGAGCTGAAAATACAAGAAGGGAACGCTACCCAACATCAATCTTGTTGTTCAAACATGGATTGAATATCCAATCTTCTGTAGAAAAAGGTAAGCTTTTTGACATATAGTTAAGAATAAAGCGTAGCAAGTCACATAATTATAAAACTTTGAATATATTTCCTTGGCTGAACTTAGTACATAGACACAACCTATATTTTGTGTATACCTAACTAATGTTTAATATTATAATTCAGTATTATAAAATATCTGGAGACTGAAATATCAGCCCTAAATAAAGATGAAATTATACAACCAGCACCAATGACTAGGCTGATGGGTTTTGTCCAGCCATGGGCTAATGAAAACCTAGTTGATATGCCTACTTTACTTTGCCACATAATTTTTAAGTACTTTATTTGAGCATAAAATAATAAGATTTTGTTTTAAAACTATAGTTCCTGGGGCGTTTCACCTATGAAGACATGAATGCAGCATGAAGGATGTCGCCCATGCTGCGTTGCCCCGTTACTCTGCTACTTCAGTTTTCAAGCTTCTCAAGAACTAAAGTAAAAACTGAAGATTGTTAATGAAAGATAATCTTTTTTTTTTTTACTGTTCAGTCTTGTACGACAGCGATATAAATATGTGTTACTATTTTGTTAATTGATAACAGTGTAAACTTTAATAGTGTTTTTATTTTGAACCTGTACTTGTTATTTTTATTTGTACCTATAAAGGTGCAAATAAAAATTACTTATAATGAAATATTTAAGAATTGAATACTATGCCTTTTATAAACACAGCCAATTGATTATTATATTGATACTATTTAGAGGTACCTATTTACCTAAATTAACTGTCATTTATTAGGTAACAGTAAATAGAGAGAAATAAATAATGGTAAACAAAAACGACTTTTATTATATCTTCACATTATTATGAAATATTTGGACACTACTGTAAGGATTAGATGAATTTGGGATCTAATGTCCTGTGGCAGTCATCATGGAATAAGTATGTACTGCTTGCTAATTCTTGCTGTAAGCGCTCATGAGAGTTAATTTTTTTCCTGAATAATGTAGTTGAGCCTGACACCTGAAATATAAAAAAAAAGAATTTAAGTAAATCCTCAATATATTGATATTCCATTTACCATTACATCCATCCACAAAGTCTAATAGGCCTCTCCCTTAAACACTTACATGCACAATCTATCTACTTTATAGAACAGCAATATTCTGCTATAAACAACAATTCTGTGCCTACAATTGACTTTATTTAAATGTATGGTAAGTTTACGTTTGATGGTGCATTTCGTATTTACCAACAAACAATAAGATTGTGTGTTAAAATTGTTGCTATGCTAAACACACAATCAATGTTCAACACTAAGAAAGAAAATAATATTGATATTAAGTAGGTACCTTATACAGACAATGATGTGGAAATAGATCTATTTATGGTGTGGTGAGTATGTTCACCGATGTCCTTACAGAATCCATTGACATAAAATGCTTCAAACTATATTATAATATTTGTTCTTCCTGTAATAAATTTGCTTTTCCAATTAAGTACAAGCCCGACTGGGTTGCTAAGCTTGTGGCTTATGATAAGTTTGATACGGTACGAGGTACGAATTTGTCTTTCCTTTAAAATGCCACCAAAATACCTCGTTTCTGAAATATCATATTAGTTTAGGTTGTAAGCACTTGCAACAGAAGAAAACTTTCACAATTATTATTAAAAATCGACCTCGCTGCTTCGGTATTTTACAGACCCTAATACTGATCTATCATTGAGGTTTTACACAAAAACACATTCACAATTTATGAAGACGACGTTCACTTACATAATTTTGTAATAAGTAAGGAGATTATACGAGTAAATCCCAAAAATATTGCAAAGAAAATCGAATGCGACCAGTAGGGTGCCTTCTCTTTAGATTGATAGCTCAAAGCAATTTCTCGTAGATTTGAAACAAATTTTCAACTGTCAAAATGATTACGTAATTCCAATAATAGCCTTTTTAGACGATTATCGTTCACTCTTTAGCGTCTGAAACAGAGTGCAGTTGACATCACAGATTTTAGAGTTACGTAATTCGAACATTGTGAATTGAATGCAATTGTATTCAAAACGAAACAAATTTGACTCAATTGTAAATCGAAAATGTGTTGCGTAATTAGATAGCTGGTTTGCCTGTATGAACTTTAAAAAAACGATTGATACTGTATCCATTGGAAGGGCGGAATCTCCTAACACAAGCATCTATTTGCTTAAAAGGACATTTCTAATAGTAAGGATGTAACAAATTGTAAGTTGTGGAAATAAACGATAAGCCGCATATGTTCAATGTTGTATATCAAAATATGCAGGGTCTGTCTGGCAAAGAACTAGAGTTAAGTTTATTTATGGAAAACTATGATGTTCAGGTGTTATGTTTGACTGAACACTGGTTGAAAGAACATGAAGTAGTGTTTATCAATGATGATTTGTTTACTGTACAAAGTGCATTTGTAAGAAAACATGCTATTCGCGGTGGGTCTTTAGTTCTTGTTTCAAACAAGTTGAAATGTAAACAACGTCTAGATTTAGTTAATCTTTCTATTGAGCGCACTATTGAGTTGTCTTGTGTTGAACTAGAGCGATACGTTATAATTTGCGTTTATCGACCCCCATCTGGGGATTTTATTCGTTTCGAATCGGTAATGGAGGATTCACTCAATAGGCTAAAATCAAGTAATAAAAGCATAATTTTATGTGGCGATTTCAACATTAATATTTTAGAGGTTACTCCATTGAGTATTAGACTTCTCAATCTGTTCAGGTCTTATAATTTAATTAACTTGTTTTTTGAACCTACTAGGATCACGGCATCTTCGTCGACTTGTCTCGATAATATTTTTAGTGATTATGATGCCAAAAATAAAATAGTTTTAAGTGACTTAACGTCTGACCACTGTGGTTTATTGGCTAGCTTCCCTATGCCATTAAATAAAAAGCCTCATAAAATAGAATGCAGGCCTTATACAGCTACTCGTTGCATCAAGTTTAAAAACAATATAGCTCATAGAATTACACCATCTATAGTAGAACACCAGAATCCTAATGAAATTTATGGAGCCCTTTTTGATGTTGTGCAAAAAGAGTACCAATCTATTTTTAAGACCAAAACCATTAACATTAATGGCACCTCCGTTGGCTTTAATCAATGGGCTACTCCAGGTATTTATAAAAGTAGAGCGACACTATACGAGTTATATGGTTTGAAAAAATACAGGTTTGATACTCCTTTCCTAGAGTATGTCAAAAAGTATTCAAAATTATTCAAAAATATTTGTGCTTTTGCTAAATCTAAATTTTTAAGCGATACAATTAAAAAATCTAATAATAAAGTAAAAACCACTTGGAAAATTATTAACAATGAAACGGGTAAGTCGGTTAGACATGAAAAACAACTTGAGATTATGGTAGACGATAAATTAGTTAATACAGCAGCCGACGTAGCCGAGGCATTTAATGGGTTTTTTGCCAACATACCTATAACTACGACTCGCTCCTTGAATTCGTCCCCGTCTAAAGCTGAAAACATTTTGCATAGTAGTGTGCCTAAATGTAGTACCTTATTTAGCTTCGAACATGTAACGCCTCGTGATGTAGTTAATGTTTTTAACACACTCAAGTCAAAAAACACGGGTGATTACTGGGGCATCTCCATTAAACTTTTAAGTAATATAATAGACATCGTAGCCCCCTATCTAGCTGTTACTTTTAATAAATGTGTTGATTTAGGAACTTTTCCTGACCTCATGAAAAATAGTAAAATCATACCATTATTTAAATCAGGTAATAAAAATGGCGTTGGCAATTTCAGGCCTATTTCTATTTTACCAGCATTTAGCAAAATATTTGAAAAGTTAATACTCAAGCAGTTGCTAAAACATTTTAATTTAAATAGCCTCCTTCATAATGAACAATATGGCTTTACAAAAGGTCGTTCGACTACAGATGCGGGTGTTGCTCTGCTGAAACACATATTTAACGCATGGGAGAACTCGCAAAATGCTATTGGGGTTTTCTGTGATCTCTCCAAAGCCTTTGATTGCGTGCACCATGACACGCTTTTGCGTAAACTGCGTCATTATGGTGTGCTAAACGAAGCTCTCAACGTTATAAATTCGTATTTACATAATAGGTCCCAATGTGTAGATGTTGATGGTGTGAAATCTTCCGGGCTACCAGTTCAGTTAGGTGTACCTCAAGGCTCAATACTGGGTCCATTCTTGTTCTTAGTGTATATCAATGACTTACCATTCTATTTAAAGGGTATCTGTGAAGTTGTACTGTTTGCAGATGATACCTCTCTTATTTTTAAAGTAGACAGGAATAGACAAGATTTTGACGATGTAAACAGTGCACTCTCAATGGTTACAGATTGGTTTACGACAAATAACCTAGTTCTCAATGCTAAGAAAACGAAATGTGTAAAGTTCGCCCTACCTAATGTTAGAAATCTAGGTCCCAACATCGTCTTAGATAAAGAGGTGCTTGAATCCGTAAATTCGGCAGTTTTTCTGGGCATAACAGTAGACGCCAAATTTCAGTGGGGCCCACATATATCGAGCCTAGCGGGAAGGCTCAGTTCCGCCGCCTACGCCGTCAGGAAAGTAAGACAATACACTGACGTCGATACAGCTCGTTTAGTCTATTTTAGTTATTTTCATAGCGTTATGTCCTACGGTCTTCTGCTGTGGGGCAAAGCTGCTGATATTCAAAATATATTTGTCCTTCAAAAACGAGCTGTTCCAGCTATTTACCAGCTAGGTGCCAGAGTTTCTCTAAGAGATTTTTTCAAAGATATTGGTATCCTCACGGTGGCATCTCAATTCATCTTCGCCAATATCTTATATATTAGGCAAAATATACACTTATACACTAAAAACAGTGATTTTCACAATGTTAACACTAGAAATAAGGACAAACTACGAGCTCCCTTTCACCGGCTTCATAAAGTTCATAACTCATTTGTTGGGCTTGGTATAACTTTTTATAACAAGCTACCCTCTTCTTTGGTAGATTTGCCTTTTAATGCGTTTAAAACGAAAGTAAAATCCAAGCTTTGTTCAAAGGCATACTATTCTATCAACGACTACTTAAATGATAAGAATAGTTGGTCGCTGTAGTTAACTCAAGACAATGTTTATGTTCTTTCTCCAGCTTACCCACTGACAAGTTATATGAGTTTATATAAGTAATTGTTTAATTTATTTGACTATAAAAGTCAAATTATTTAAATTTAATTATTGTTGACATTTTAAGTCAAGTTATTTTAATTTATTTTTGACAAAATCTACTCATCACACTGTTTTTTTATGAGTTGTATTGCAATATGTGGTTAGCTAGTGACCTCGACAATTGATCATATTATTTATTACTATTAGTAATTAACTGTTTGTTTATTTATTTTACCTCGATGGTCCTAGTTTATCATTTATAACTTCCAGTTACAACTATATGTAAGCGGGCACGCCCTTTATGCCTGGTGGCTTTTATTAAGATATTAAGTTCTGTTTACGTTTTGTTTTTTATTTCTGCCTGAGTATAGTTCTCGATGATTTTGTTTGGTATATTGGCGTGTGCTAGCTTATATATGGCTAATAATTTAAATTATGTTTTGTGTTGCTTAATGTAAATTATTTTGAATACTATTATATAGAATCTTCTTTTTGTTCTTTTAACTGAACAGACAGCTGTGCAGCTGGGGAGTTTGTTGCGCCACTTCTTCTTCCCAGCTAACGCACTAGGAAGTGGTGAAGGGTGGGCGTTTTGGGGGACTGTCTTATGTAATTTTGACGTTCGAAAAGTGCTGATTCTCAGCCTAGTTTGAATAAATGACTTTTGATTTTGATTTTGAAACATTTTATATTTTTATATTAATATTTTATAAAACGTTTCATTTCATTCACTTCAACTCACTTCAAATTGACTATCTACCTACATTCTCATTATTGTGTTGTTACCTATAGCAAAGTTGTATATATCCTAGAAAAAAAATCACCTACATAAGTAGGTACACTAAGATCGGAAAAATTAGAAACGAGAGAGAGACGGGAAATCATTGCTACTTGGATATGAATTAAAGGCAACGCTCGTTTCTGATAGAAATTCGCATCTACATATGTCCAACGTGTTAATAAAATTTACATAAAAAAGAAATAAATAAATTACATAACATCATAACACAACGTTTATTCAGACCTTGACCACTGTCTTTCCGTAATTTTCACCGGCGAGCATTCCCGTCATTGCATCCACAACGTTATCGAAGCCTTCAGTAACGTGTTCCCTGACTTTCAACTCCCCGCTTTGGATCCATTTCGTCAGATTATCAAATGCGTCATGCCACCGAATATACCATCGGAAAGCTAGAAATCCTTCAACTTTGAGCTGCTTTAACAGAATGGTCTGTTGCAGGGCGCTTTGGTGGAATATTTTGTTAGGAGTTTGGTTATGAGCACTTATAACCCCACAAATTGCAACTCTACCATATTGTTTCATCTGTTTCATGATGGTATAACTTAATTCTCCACCTGCATTGTCAAAAAAGCAGTCGATGCCGTTTGGAGCAGCTTCATTTAAGACTTTAGTGACATCTACAGTTTTGTAGTTAAACGCATAATTGAAGCCAAGCGCTCTCGTCAACCATTGCACCTTGTCATCAGTGCCCGTGAATCCTATCACCCTGCAACCCTTCATCTTTGCTATTTGCCCAACTACGGAACCAACGCAACCAGCAGCTGTCGTGACCACCAATGTGTCCCCCTGTCTAGGTTTACAAATCTCGATAAGCCCGAAGTATGCAGCTGCACCCGGAAAGCCGACGGCGCCTAAAGCCAAAGATGGAGGCAAACCTTTTAAACCTTTTGGCAATTTATTGGCAACAGTATGTGGAATACCAAAATTGGGGCTTACTACGACTTGGTCAGGACTCATCACGCAGTGAGTACACCAGCCGTAGTGGGAGACTACCCGAGTGCCGACTGGGTAGTTGTTGTTCGTTGTCTTCTTAACAATTCCGACCTGGTAACCGACTTGGTCGTAAGGTAGCTCTATGTCATTTCTAAATTGTCGCAGATATGGGTCCACACTTATCCACTCCACCTTGACGAGGATTTGTCGATCTTCTAACGGAGGTAAATCGCTCTTCACGATTTTGTAATCGGATCTTTTCGCGTTTCCTTGAAAAGGTTTAACGACGACATATTTACGTGCATCTTTCACCATGATTTATCCTTTGATTATTTTCTTTCTGAAAATACAAACATTTACATTACAACACATGCACACATAGACACACACACACACACACATATACACTTAAATCAAAGCCGTTTATTTTTCATAAATGTGGTACAAAAGACGTTACATATAAAAATTCAGCAAATATACAATCCGCCATGTAGTGATGGCATGGAAATATTTAATAGATAATGTAGGTACCAACCTAAGGCCCACTTGCGCGTTAACAGCCAACTCAGGGTAACTAACTCAGGCCTTAGTTGGATAAAAAGTTAAAGACAAATTAATAAGAAAAAATTGTATTTACTCGAGTTTTAGCATTAAGAATTCTATGAACGAAAAGAAAAATGTATTCCAGTCATAGAAATATAAATCTTATATCTATGATTCCAGTCAATACCAATTTAAATGTTAAAATAAAGAAAAGGGTTATTCAATTTAAAGGTGCAAATTCATCGTCTAATACGCATGAAATTAAATTTGGATGATTTAGAAAATGTACCTTATTGGCGTGTAACGTGTTAACTTTGATTACACATTGCATAAATAGTAGGTAAGTAAGTAGAACGAAGTACTTAGCAATAAGGTAACTAAATTAAAGTAACTAAAAACTATAAGGGTTCTTTGTTTACTACGGAACCCTAAAAACGACTATAACGCATTCCCGAGGTGGTAGGACTGACGTGATTTTTTGTTAAGAAATTCGCCGACCGAATATAAGCTATGCGATATCAACCATTTTTTCAAAACCACGCAGAATTTTTTGTAAGGTGGTTCTGTTATCCAGTATTCTAATAAGTTATATACAGAGTGGCAGGGTGGGTCCATACATTTGGACCGCGTAGTTATTGCACTTTTCTATGAAACAGCAGATTTGTTTTTTAATAACCGACGAAAAACGTTTCAACGCAGGGGGGTTCAGAATCATGTGCTGAATCCATGGTAGAAGTTTTTGCGTCGATGTCCCTAACTCCCTGTATAAGTGGCGTCGCATATACGCAACGGCACCTGAATACTTAGTTGTACCTCTGTTTTATATTATTCAATGATCTTTTTGTTTTCGTGTGGTTAGTGACTAACCCGGTGTCAGAGTTTTAAAGCCGCCCATGGGGTTCTGACTTGGCTTCATATGCCGTCGATAAATATTTCTCAGGCAATGCCTCAAGATGTTTTCCTTCACCGTTTTTGAAGCAACTGATAATTATACAATACGCAGATGAATCCGGAAAGTCGGAGGTGCCTGCCTTGGGTTTGAACTCGAGACCTATAGAACTACCGACTTGGCAGTCTGAAATTCACACCACTAGGCTATGACTGCTTATTAAATGATGTTTAAGAGACACAACATCATCAAGAGACTTACTTATAAATCCGTGTGTTTGATTGAGGAATACGTTTCTTTACGTGCTCGTGCTCCTTGCGCCGTGTTCAAAATAATAACATTCCCAGATTGGCTCGGGTTATTCATACAAGTTAACTAGACTGTAATACTATTGTTTTCCGTGGTGCTGCTCGCGTGTGTTTAAATGGAATTTAATCAGTGGCTACTTAATAGCGAGGTATTTTTTTTGTTTTGAGGGTGGGAAATAATAACTTACTCGTACCTTCTCCCGCTCTGGGCGAAGAGGGAGGGCGTGTCAGACTTTTACTGACAAAAACCCACCCGTGTTCCTTCCATTGCCTGTGTGCCGGGGCCACGATATCCCTTTCGGACAACTCGCAACCCCGGCAGGCATTGGCCCTAAAGGACCCTATGTGAATACGACAAGAATAAATTTAACCCCACAATTTAGACCAAGAAAATTGGTCATGGTTCAAGTAATCTTGCAAAGTATCTCATTCTCTAACGAACACTTTCGACTCCACCCACTTGTCATAGAACGCATACGCCATGCCGCCATACATATTGGAAGTGAACCCTCCGGGATGGTTGCCGGCATTACGTTTGTGCTAAAGGTAACCATCGCGGACGGTCAACGGCATTAGGTTTAAAACCGTGTTATAAAACACTGTAAAACGAAGTAAAATTGTGTTTTCAGGGGGTGTAATGTTGTCGCTATACGTAGTTTCTCCAACCTTTTAAATTTTTGTGAATATTTGTTAACGTGAACAACGACAACGTGAAACAACGTGATATTAAAAATAAATAACAATGCTTGGATTTTAAAACCAACGCATATACTAATAAATCTTGTTAAAATGTACATCAGATTTTATTTTCACTGTTAATACTGCTGTATTCGCTAAGAAAAACCTACATTTAAAATGAGCCCTCCGGGAGGGTTCCCGCCATCCCTTATGCGACTAGGTGAACCCTCCAGGAGGGCTTCCGGCACTGAACGTGTTAAACAATATTATATATCCATATTTTTGTATTCGTGACAACAATACCGACTTCTTTATTGTTTCTGTAGTTGTGTTTATTCATAAATAATTGACCATTATGTACCTGAATACATTGATTAAAGATTTGCGACTTAATAAGAAATATAATTGTGTAATAAACATTTTTTAAAGGGTATTGTAATAGTATTGGCCTAGGTCTTAAGGGGGAGGCGTGAAAATTGATTTGCTGTTACAATTTAAATGAAAAGTTAAGTACTTATATATTTACTAATTAAAACTAAGAAAGACCTGCAATTGAACGGACACATAGGTAGGTACCAACTAGGTACACCCACACTTCGCTAGTTATGTTTAAATTCTAAATATTAAAGAGCAAGCCTAGGCCACTAATACGCCAAAAAACCAGACTCCGGGCTGCTAACTCAGAAATTTAATATGGAAAAACCGGAAAAACTCCAATAACACTGCCCGTCCTGAAGATTAAATCCAGGACCGCATGCTGTTTGTTAAAATCACCCCTTTTTTACTCGCAGGGTTAGGCACAGGTGTACATATACTTAGTCTGTTTTTAGGCTAAGAATTGATCCTTGAGGCACGCCCATCTTAACTAGAAACCCTGAGGACGTCGCCCCGTTAACGTTTACTTTTTGCTGCCTGTTTGATAGATAGGAAAGAACAAGATCAGCAGGTTGTCCACGAATTCCGTGGTGGTGTAATTTACAGATCAGTGTTTTGTGGTCAACACAGTCAAACGCTTTTGAGAGGTCACAGAAAATGCCAAAATGTGACTAATGAGTTTCACTCCTGCGTCAGTCGTCGACCTACATATACTTAGTCTGTTTTTTATTAATCGTAAATTGGTACATTCCAGCGTTCTCCATTAAGCGAGTACCTATTCCTGCCATGGCTGGGCGCGACCCTGCGCGGCCTGTTCCTGCGACAGGCCCCCACAGCTGGGGCCCTCCTCTACACCATGGCTGTCGTCAACGGCAACATCAACCCACTGTTCCTTACCGCCTTCTCTTTCCTGTTCCGTAAGTTCTTTTAACCCGACTGCGCTACAGAAAAGACAGTACAGTAGACGTATCTGTGTATCTTTGTATGTGGAATTCTTTATGCTCGATGCATCCTGACAGCTGGATAGTTTGTAGTACATGAGGTGTCTATCGACTCATCTAGGGCGCGGCTAAGGTTTGGTTTTATCATATCAAAATCTGCGGATATTAGACGGCATTAAGCAAAGTCTAAAAAAAGATTTTGTTCCAAGATCATGTGGGGTATCATAATAAAAGACTTAAGCAGTTGATTCCAAAAATATAACACACAAAAATGTACATGTTAAATATCCAAAAATCTTAGTTGGTGGATATCTGCAGCCTATAGTCACCCTGAGGCGCCGCAAATACTTTGCCATCCCAAAAACAAAGTTAAATTCTTGGCTCATTTCCCTATAATAGCACTTGCATACCCTTCAAATCGAATCACAGGGACATTGCATGGTGGTAGAAATAAGTATGACTTTAGTACTTCTCCGGTCGAGGTGCCTCACAAGGAGTTTGTAGGTTTTATGGTGCATGAAGGAAGTGAATCCAGAGAAGACGGCTAACTGGTACCTTAAGTTCATGCACGATACGAAAAGACGGAAATAAATTGGAAAAAGGTCAAGAAGATGATGATAGCACGACATTACGCTGGTATTTCGCGAAGAGTTAGGCAGAGGTCCGACTATGGTACACCCATATTTCACCCGTTATTTTAAGTCCCATGATATAGGGGGCGAGGCAATTATTGTCATCAACTGGGCACAAATCTAGACTCCAGGCTGCTACTGAGAAATCGATATTATTTTTCCTACCATTTAATACATTGTGTTGCTTTGCCACAGTGTTGGAGGCGCGTCTGTGGCTCGAGATTGCCCGTCTGGTGCGCGCGCGGTGGGAGCGACGCCAACACGGTATCATGTCTCATGACTCGGAGTACGAAGTTCAAACTCTTTGGAGCAATGATGACGTGCAAAGCATCGAAGTACGCAACTATGTTTATTAGCAAGATCAAATGATTCATCAGCACTTGATTCATGAATTACGAAGAAAAATGAAGAAAGTAAATACCGTACCTACTTAAATATATACGGCATTTACTTAGTTCATTCTTCAGTATTGGCAAAATGTTGTATGGATTGGATTGAGTGTTGTGTCATCCTTTTTTAATTTATACAGAGTGATTTTCTTTACTAAAACCAACGGGCAACTAAAAGTTGCTTATTCATATTTATATAGGTATGTTAGTGAGCAACTATTAGGGCTTCGGTCGTTCCTCGTCTTAATACCTGTTTACACTGTTGCTATTGTATGAAATAAATTTTCGTAGGTATGTTGTTCTATTATGTTTAATTTAGATGAACTTTTTTTGAATGATACTTGTTGATGAAGTAATAAAAAATAAAGGTCATTTGCGTGTTCTTTTTATGTTTTGCAGCAAGTTCTTCGCCGCTTATATCAGTCAGCATGACGCTTTCTATTTCTACGAAGAATAGAGACAGCTCTTTCTACACAAAGTGACATTTCGTTCTCCATTTTTGATATCGCACCGTAGAAATTGAGGTAAAAATCCTTCTACCTACAATCTTTAATTTTGTCTTTCGTTTTTATGGATCTTTGTCTAGGTCCTTTTCTATGTAGACTATTGCAGAAGCAAGTTTTCTATCCCAAACTGTCAAAATCACACTGACAACTGATGGTTGTTTATGGTAGTGAAGACAATTGGATTTCGTAATCACCACTAAAGACAGTAGAATTTCTACTCGAAGCCACAAAGTATAAACGGTTATCTACAAAATCATGACTTCACAGGATAGCGTTTTGAACGTAGAACTGTGATAATTAATAGAGGAAAAAAGCTATCATCTTCTATTTTACATCATTTTGTTAATAGGGCATTACCAAGGAAATGTTTAAGGCCAATATTACTGTAATATTTTTTTGTACCATAATACGGTACATAGACACTTTGAGAAAAATTGTTGTAGGTTGTTGTCTTATCCTAGTTGTCTTTATATACGTGACTTAATATAAGTAAAAATTTACAATCAAACAGAAAAAAAAACCAAAGAAAGTAAAAGAGTGAATTTCGTAGAAAGCGCAGTTGAGTCCTTCTACTTTGGTGCCGTCGCGACGTACTGTCTACACGGAACGTCACTTTTGTCTACTCTTCCGTCGACAAAACGGTGCTCGTGTTACGCGTGCAGATAGATTATTGGAAATTTATTGCTTACAATATGGCTATTCATCGCTTCTCTTTTCAGAAATAAACGATTATTATATCCATTATAAATTTGTGATTAACACCGCTATAGACATTTAAATACAACAAGAATAAGGCCGCTTACACATCAGGACGTTAGCAGCGCGATAGTAGCGCGGCAGTTTAGATCAGTGTGGCGCACTTCATTTCAAAAATGGACTCTGACGGGGTTTCAATTTCAATAATAAATCTTTCGGTGTCAAATTCGCTCATTGTGCACTGAGGTTGTATTCCGACACTTGCAGCACTGGTTCATCTCCGACTGTGAACTGAGGGGCAATTCCTCTAATTTTTAAGATCGTTCGCATTCTAATCTTATTCGCAATCTGTCAAAAATACAATCAATTTACCAAAATTTTTGACAAGTTTGACAGATTGCGACTTGAATGTGAACGTTTTTTTAGTACGAGAATTGGCCTTCTGAAGCCGTGCCGTTTGCGCTTTTGTTTATAATATGAAATTATGACTGGGCGACGGTCACGCTGCTAAAGTCGCCTAAATGTGAAAGCGGTCTAATTGATATTAGGTACACCACGTTAGGCTCTTGGTCACAGAGGAGGCCACTAAACGTGATGTCTTGGGATTCAAGTGTTATTCCCAGGCCATGCACTTTTCTTCATTTGTTTAATAAGAAAATTCCTACGAGTAACTCACGGTTTAGAATCAAATACAGTGTAGTACTATATTTTCTTTGCTAGCTAGGATAATTTTATAATTAATTATGTTTAATTTCATTAATCGGGGATTGATAGGTTAGGAAAACAAAACTATTAGGTACATAAATCTCTTTAATCCAAATGCGACAAATTATTTCCATAAAAGCGCTTACAAATAAATACTGAACTAGAAAATGTACAACTACTAAAATAAAATTAATACTAAACTTTAGTAACAAAATACAAATGACAAAAAATATTAACATCACAATCGACTTACTATTTCTCGTCTTTACAAATACAAGATGGAGACGACAATAAATTTAAACTGAGTAGGTATACTCGTAATACATGCCGGTTCCCAGACAGCAAACGAAAATTAAAAAAAAAAATATGCAAAAGTTTATTCACAGTTTATTCATAGTTAGTCAAAGATTTGCAAAATCCATAGTCGTCCGGCCCATCACTTATTTCTTCTATTTCGTTTGTTGGAAAAAACATTTTTTTTAATTCGATGCTACAGTGCGTACATTCTAACTTGACCCGTGACGCGATTGGTAGTAGGTACTGTTCTATCAGTCGCCATTTTGAACTCTAATGATATTGAAACTAAGCTTGACAAGCAATGGTGCCAACATGACGACAACGGGCAAGTTATAGTGAACGGTCTCGGATTTATTTCATAGTTCCTAAATACTCTTTTAAGCTTCGTGCAAACTAGCGCGACGCGACACCGGTTGTTGTTATACCATGAATACCGAGGGTTTATGCATCAGTTTTGCCAGTGTTTTCATTTATTGTAGTATTGTTGTCTCCACATTTTAATTCGATCGATGTTCTTTGGGTTCATGGATCGTCTTACTCACTACCTATTCATAAATAGCCATTTAGTGATGGAGTGAGTGACAAAGTCTTAGGTATTGGTTATAGATAAAAAAAACACAAGATTAACATTTAGTTGAGTCCAGCTCCCTGAAAAACGAAGGCACAAATCGAAAACTGTTTATTCAAAAAACCACTTTATAGTACCTAGCTGATTTAAAGTTGTTTATCAAAGTCATTGATGTTTGTGTTTGTTTAATGGTTCAACAATTAATTCAAGTCATGACAACTTGAATTAATTGAATACCTATGATAAGATTTGAAAAATATATGGCATGATTTTTAATTTCGAGGCAATGACTGAACATAACTTTTATCTAAAATTCTAATATTTTTATCTTAATATTTATATATTAAGATAAAAATATTAGAATTTTGATTAAATACCTACATGAACAGGCAACTGGGTTACTTATCATCATTTGCATTTGTCCCTGAGTCACCGACTAGACAATGAAAGCAAAAAATTGACAATTAATTATATTAAACTAGCGTGGAAGGCAGGGGCGGGTCCCTGCCTTCCACGGTTTTTACGACTTGACAAAACATCGAGATTTCTTAGGTAAACGTAACTTTAATATTAACGTATTGTACACAAACCTTCCGGAATAGATTCTCTTATCGATGGTGAAAACGTCATCAAAGTCTGTTGCGTGGTTTAGAATAACAACGCGGACAAACAGACAAACGCGAAAAGCGACTGCGAATATGTATAGAGTAATAGAAATGCAAACTTAAAAATGGTATTAGCGCCATCTATATTTGAGGTTATAGAACTGCGGCGCGCAGTGACGCGAATCCGTAAGTTTACCCCATACCAAAAATCGTTCAACGCGCAGAAAGAAGTATACACTTCAATAAAATTAGTGGAGGGTAGTTTAAAAATTCCTTAGGAGAACTCCACGTTGCGCACGTAGCCCTTTTTCCTGTCTAATTTGGTAGCACTCATAGCGGCAAGGCCATAATATCGTAGCAATGGTGCTACGAGTTACGGGGCGTAGCAGTATGTCGATCGGTTACGCCCCGGCTTGGGCGTGTTTTATGCAGCAACTTTTACGAAGACTATGACTGTATCACCAAACAGTGCACTTGTGTGTTGGGTTCATGGGTGTACCGGGCGGGCACTGGAACTCCCGTGCGAAGTCGTGCGAGTTGGAGAGTGTGCCGATGACGCGGAACCGTCCCGGAGAGTGTACGGCCGTCTTTAGTTTGTTGCGCATTGCTTCTGGACGCATCGCGCCGCACCACACCTGGAAATAACAATTTTAATTTATTTAGCCGTCCTACGTCTATAATAACAGGGTCTGTTTTTACCCATAACCTAACTTATTATTTCGACAGTAATTAAAATTAAATTACAGTCAGTTTTGTCTGATTTCTGACTTGAGTAGGTACTATTCTTGGGTTGGTGTTCTTAATTTGGTTCTAGGATTCTTCATGGTTCTTGTTTTTTTTTATTTTTGCTGATACTACCTCAGTGAACATCCAAATTGAGATCTATTTATTTGTCCTTTAAAAACGTTTACAGATGAAATGATCTGCTTTTTTGTGGGACTATAGCTAGGTATTATCAAAAACTAAGAAGTATATTTTTTAACATGCAGGCGTTGACAAGACCCGCAACGGCCTATGTGTATGTAAGTCTAGTTTCACCTGTGCAAAGTTGAGGAAGAACAGCTGCGTGTGAGTATGGTTGAGTCCGGGCAGCGTCTCGCCCTTGACGCCGTGTCGTTGAACCCAGTGCAGGTACGCGCGGAAAGCCTGCTTCACGCCTCCGTTGTCTGCTATGTTCTCGCCCTGAAGACGAGAAGGTTAACATAACATCACTTCTGTATTTCCCGAAGTGTTAAACAGAGGTGTTACGCCAGTTATGTTTAAGTGATTTCACCAATGAAATTGAACGCGTTCAGCACATCTAAACGTGTTCAAGAGCTGTCAGTGTACAATATCCCATAACTATTTTGACACTGACAGCTCTTGAACGCGTTTTAGAAATGCTGATCGCGTTCAGTGTCATTGGTGAAATCAGCCCTAAGTCTCTTGTCTCTTGTCAAGTGCGTCAAGCATCTTTCGGCGCTCTAATAACATTGACAGGAAGGCGCTGTCGGTAAATACCATAGGTTTAGTAACATTCTACTGTAAATACTCATTTGTGAAATGTATTTGTCTTATTGCTATCACCGGGTACAAATTCAGACTGCAGGCTGCTATTTATACTGAGAAATTCCTAACGAAAAATCTTTATAACTTTGGCCGACCTGGAGACCCATGGCTCCATGGTAAGCAGTCGGCTTCCAACCACCAGACCATGTAAATTCTGAACTGCTTAGAAAAGACTCAAAGCGCCCCGCAACAAATCTAGATTAGACAACATTTCCCAATCTGTAAAATATCACTCGTTGCATAAAAGTTAAAAATATTACACTGCTACAAAGATTTTTTGGCGCTCGAATAACGTTGCCAGGAGGGCGCTGTTGGTAAATATTTGTGAACAATTGTTTGGTTAAAAGTATTGAAAAACAAGATGGCGGCGTTCGTTCCGATTCTGGCCACACGCCAAAAGAACCTTGTAGCGCTATGCTCTCGTTGGATAAAGTTATAAATTCAAACACACCTGAGTATTAACACCATCCAGCTTCATATTGACCTCGGGCACTACATATCGTCCGTACTGATCGATCAGGCACTGTGCACGACGATGGAAGGCCTCTATCGCGGAGTCTGACCACCAGCGGTGAAGGTTGCCATCGCAGTCAAACAGACGGCCTTTATCGTCGAAGCCATGGGTTATCTCATGACCTGCAAAATAAGGACGAATGAGAAATTTTGACGACACGGTTGGCGCAGTGGCTGAGTGATCGACTGCTGCGCAACGTTTCGCGGGTTCGATCCCCGCACGGAACAAATATTTGTATGATCTGCAAGTAGTTGTTCCGGGTCTGGGTGTTAGTGTATGTGAGTTTCTATGTTTGTAAACGCACCCACGATACAAGAAGAAATTCTTAGTGTGGGACGTTGTCAACGTTTAAAAAATAAAAAATAAATATGTTATAGATTGGAGAAAAAATGGGAAAATGGAGAATGGAGAGAGAAATCATGAGTTTTCAAAACCAATTAAAACATGCCTTTTTACCTGTTTTTTTTTGTCTGCTCAGTTTACTTGCGCAAACGTAAAGTAGTTTTAAACCAGGGTTGATAAAAATCATGATTTTAAAAAAAAAAAACAAAATCGGATTAATTTGATTAAAATCGGATTTTTTTGATTATTTCTATCACACATGTCTCTAAATGTTTTTTCATTCTCGCTACTAAGCCCATTAATTTCTTCTTACAACGTTTACACACCGCTTTGTTAAACTTGCCGCAAGAGGACTTTTTTTTTCATCGAAATATATTATTATAAATTCAGCATCTTTTTTCCTTCCAGACATCTTGTTGTATTCACTTTCATTAATCAATCACGAATGACCGCGCCAAAGACTAAACGGACGGATTCAGTCACGAGTTTAAATTTCGGAGAACCTCCGAACGGTGTTAGTAGTTAAACAGCATTGGACACGTGTGTGCGCGCCGTAGTTTATGTCGGGGGAAGTCCCTTGACACATTTTGGCTGATTTGGTCGAAGTAAAAATTATTGATTTTTATAAAAAAATCTCTTGATTTTAATCGCGATTTAAATCACTGATTTTAATCAAGTGATTCAAATCATATCAACCCTGCTTTAAACATTGTTTAAAGACGTGCAGGTCTTAAGCACTTTAAATAGTAGAGTTTTCTTTACTATGCAAACTGAGCTGCAGGCAAACACAAAGCCTACAGCTCATCCAGTGCCAAGCAAGGTGCACATTAATGAGCCAGAAAAGAAAAATATGTAGGTACTTCACCTATAACAACTCCAATGCCGCCATAGTTCAGAGACCTGGGGAAGTGTCTGTGATAGAATGGAGGCTGCAGGATTCCTGCAGGGAACATAATCTGGTTTTTGTTGCGGCTGTAGTATGCATTGACCACAGCTGGAGCAGTGTTCCATAGTGTCTTGTTGACTGGCTGGCCGATACTGGAGCGAAATGAATAGATGAATGTATGGATGGATGGATGAAATATGGGTTATTGTTCAATAAAATTTAACAAAGCTTATTTACAAAACCATTAATATTCAGGGAATCAGGGTACCAACAATTGGAACAACGGAAAAGGAAAGGTAATGTAAGAGTAAGGCGAATAGATTTTATAACTGCTACGGACAGGCCTTTGTCCTGCCGTGGGACTAAGGGGTGCCTAACAAGGATTCCTCTTTACAGGTTAATATAACAGTGGGCCCTAGAGATGGCATTCAGGTAAAAATATATCACAAAGCCAGGAGGGCGCCGTCGGTGAGAGCTAATATAATCGCTCGCAGGTTTGCATGTTGTTCTAGAGTCTGATAAGAACCTTATTTCGTGCATATTGCACCTTTGCATTTTACACGTGCAGCCTGTGGGAAGATTACATTCAAAAATCGAACAGCACCCTTCGCGTTCAATATAATAATGCGTTGCGGGTATCGATGGGGCTGTTCCGCTTCTGTAGCGCATCAGGGATGTTTGCTGATGCGAGTGTCAATTTCTTCTACGCTATGATGCGAAAAAAATGCGCTTCGCTGGTACGCCGGGTGCGGGCCAACCCCAACAATATACTGCAGTGTGTATACAAACAGTCCAGTCTATCGCGAGCAGACTGGACTGTTTGTGTGTGAATCGCTGCTGAATGCTTTCCACATCTGTTTTGAGCTTATAGTAGGGATTCGTTAATTAACAAGTAACAAGACTCATTATGTTAGTAACGATATTTCTTAACAACTATGTTAGTAAACTTGACATACACACTTAAATATAAATAATCAAAATCAACGCCATTTCACACCATTAACGACACTGACGTTAAATCAGAGGCTGTATTATAATAGCCATAATTGTTCCAGTTCAAGAGAAAGATGGAGCTATACGAGTCATTCCTTTTTCTCAACGAAACAATGAAGACTTGAATACTTCATAATAGTGACATCAGATTGAGACAATTTGTCGTATTATATATACAAGAGTATACGATACGCCGTATTACTAACACAAGCACATATCTGATTACTTGATTACCTACTGGTTTAGAGATGAGTTGCCTCACTGAACGAGTAGATAACATGTTACATAAACTAGACATTTTATACCACACTGCAGTACACTTTCTGCACTTTACGAGTACTTTGTTTCATTTTACTTGATTTGTTACTCACCGCGATTGCTCCATCTTCGTTAAATGTTGCAGTATATTCAGAATGTTCTCGAAATATTTGTCTGGGTGTATTTTTACTTCTTTATATCTGTCGTCCAACTCTTTTTTGTTCAATATGAAATCGGGATACCCTATTCTCAGCATCATTGCGTCTACTTTATGTCCTGCCAGTTTCTTTGTCTTATCATCGATCCAATCAGTCATATGGAGCAGTTCTCTGAATGACTGCTGGATCTCTCTTGTCATGTACAATGTATCATTTTTGCTCATTTCGTCGAAGTATTTCCTGACGAACATAGAGCCTAATGCCATTCCCATGTTGGAATTTACCTGAGACACACAGTTCTTCCATCTTGGAGGTGCTTGCTCCCGGCCGAATAGAATGAAGTAGAACCTGGAAAAATTTAAAAACACTAACAATGCAATAAAAACGATTGGTTATTCAATAGACTTAATTAAAATAACAATAATTAAACTTGGCAATGAAAAGATTTACAGTAGGTAGTAAGGTTAACAATAAATATTACTCACTGTTGTTTGGCTGATTGGAATCTGTCGTCAAGGTTGTTGACCCGGTGCCTCACGAATCTCCAGAGCAGGTAATTTGCCAAAATGCTCGGGTCAGTGTCATGTATCAATTGGACTAAATGCTGCCAATGAAAACACAGTAGGTATTTATTTATTTATTTATATATACTTTATTGTACACCACAAAAAAACATAACAAAAATAATAATAATCAAACACTACAAAATATACAATGGGCGGCCTTATCGCTTTCCGCGATCTCTTCCAGGCAACCTTAGAATGGACAGTGATTTACCTGGACATAAAATGGGGCGGTCGTTGGTGCAAATTATAAGTATACAATATACTAGAATAGATACACAAATAAATACATATCCTAAATAATAGATACATAAATACATACATACTAAATATATAAGCAGCGAAAATAAATGAACACTATAGATAATTACAGTTACGAGAACAAGATCACAACGACAAGTAATGTTCCTTCACGAGTCTCTTAAACACAGGTAACGATTGCGCGCGCTTTATTTCAACTGGCAATGCATTCCATAAACGAGCAGCCTGGACAGTGAAGGATTTGTCGAAGAAAGTTGTGGAATGCGTAGGCATTCTAAGCTTCAAGTTATCTGATGACCTTAAAAATTTCGTATGGGAGTCGCAAAGAAACTGGAAACGTTCCTTGAGATAGAGAGGAGTGGAAGGGGAAAAAAGCACATTATACAAAAGGGAAAGAATATGAACATTCCGGCGAAGGCGAATTGGTAACCACTTGAGCTTCACACGATATTCGGAAACATGGTCATATTTGCGCAAACCGAATATGAACCTTATACAAACATTTTGAAGCCGCTCAAGCTTATCAAGTTGGTCTTGGGTAAGGTCAAGATAGCTGGCATCAGCATAATCAAGGATGGGTAGAAGAAGCGATTGGGCAAGCGCAATCTTGGTGGCAGTCGGTAGAAAATTACGTAATCTCTTCAAAGATGCAGCGGATGCAAATAGTTTGCGGCTCACTTCCTGTAGCTGGGCAGTCCAAGAAAAGTTCCTATCAATGAATATCCCCAAGTTTTTAACTTTCTCACTGAAGGGAACAACTGAATTGTCAAAAGAAACTTGGGGAAGAGTTGTCCAGTTGATCCTTGAGACCGTCCTAGAACTCCCTACAACCACAACCTGCGTCTTTATGGGGTTGACCATAAGTCCATATCTCTTACTCCAGTCGCATATACGAGCCAGATCACGATTAATAGATAAAATAGCCTCGGACAGATTACCAAGAGGAGCTCGCGAGTAAATTTGTAAATCATCTGCATAAAGATGGTAGAAAGAAATAAGTTCTTCGGAGATTGAGTTAATAAAAACTGCGAAAAATAAAGGGGATAGAACGCCACCCTGAGGTACACCGGCAGAAGTATTACTCCAGGAAGACAACGTCTCTCCTATGCAAATACGTTGCCGGCGACCGAACAGGTAAGTACGAAACCAGTCAATTACCGATGGAGATATGTTAATAGAGCATAAAATGCCAAGCAAAACATCAAAATTGACAGTATTAAAAGCATTACTGAAATCTAATAAAGCTAAGACCGTTAGATTACCGTTTTCCATGGCTGACCTTATATCATCCGTAATATTCAGAAGCGCTGTGGTGGTGCTATGACCAGGACGGAAGCCAGACTGGAAGGGGTTGAGGAGATTATTTTTAGCGAGGAAAGTGCTTATTTGATTGAGAATTAACCGTTCAAGGACTTTGGATAGGAATGGTAGGACGGATATTGGACGGTATTCAGAGAAGGATGTGGGTTTAAACTTTTTAGGTAAAGGAATTATTTGAGCATCTTTCCAAGAGTATGGAAAGACACCACTAGATGCAGAAAAATTGAGGATATGACAAATGACGGGAAGGATAACATCCAGCACAGGGACTAACATATTACGGCTGATACAGTTACTTCCTACCGCATTGGAAGTAATCGACAGTATGCTTTTCTTAACATCACATGCGGAGAACTGACTAAAAACAAATGGAGAATAACTGGGAGTCGGTAGTGAAGAAAGATAATTCAGTGTATTCAACTTTATTGTCCTATCAAAATTGGACGAAGCAGTAAAATGAGTATTCATTGCATCAATATCTATGTCTTTTGGAATTGTATCTTGTCGGATTTTACCGACCCCCAATGATCTAAGAAATTTCCAAACTTTGGATGCGTCCCCATTTTGGACAGAAGTATGAATGTGGTGGCGATTAGCATTCCTACACACCTTATTACAGTGATTACGTATTGAATGGTATCTTTCCCTGTTAGCGTCATTAACCCTACGCTTAAATTAATTAAATTAGGTACAGAGAGTTAAAGAAATGTATGATTTGTCTTACGTTTAATCTCTTTTGTCTTTGCGAAATTATTTTTTTCATAAGTAGGTAGGTATTGAGGTTATTCTTTAGTCTGGATCAAAATCAACCCAGTCGCAATAATTTCTCAAAATAATAATAAAGTTAAAGAGATTCGGAAAAAATTCTTGCACTAAATCCATATTTAGATTTCGTGAATCACTATAAAAATGTCACTGTTCGTGAAGTAGTCTCAATAGTTGACAATCGCCGCCGTGAGCTATAATGTAGGTCCCTGAACTGGGAAAGGATTAAATCATGTAACAGTAGAGGGCTACTTACCCTAACGTAACAAAGAGCAAACAGTACAACAGTTTCATTATGATGCACGGTCCTGTTCATCACGATGCACAGATATCTTCTCCACTTCACTTCTGGCACCAGCTCCTCTAGCTTCCCTAGTGGCATCCTTCGGTACAATTCCGATACATTCCTTCTGTCTTCTGGCGCTGATGTGATTTTTGCTAGTCTGGAATGTTTGAGAAGACTGATACCTTTTCGTGAAATTATGGAATGATCAAAATCGTTTATGACAATGAGTGACACATTCTCTACGAATTATGTTTCAAATGTTTATAATTTATAAATACTTTGGGATGAAAGTTAACAACAATAAACATCTTACTTTATTTCAAATTCAATCAGATCGTCTGCACTTTTTTTAACGTGGTTAGCGTCACCTCCTAGTAATATTGCAATTTTGATTAAGTAATTTTTATAAGCGGTCAAGTACACTTTATTCGATTCTTGTAAGAAGTAATCTCGTGTTGGTAATCCTGCAAATACACGTATACATTCATAAACGAAGTAAGTAATTAAGTAAGTAGTGAATAAGTTTAATAATATTCAAAATATTATCAGTAAAAATGACGCTACCCAAGCTCGTTTGATCAAACTGAATTACGAATTCATCAGAATTTTTAATATCAGGTCCAACCCATTCTGATATAAGAATATCGTTATTGTATAACCTCAGTTTCGCCATTAACTCCAGCCAGTCAAAATTGTTGGAATTCCAGTCAGGCTTAAGGATCGGCCAGCCACCGAGAAGATCTAATAAATCCACCAGGGGTTTATGTGCACGCTTTTCTAGGATACCATAATTCATACAAGATTTGAAGAGGAATCTTGCTTTCAGAGCAGCATCACCGTTTGCGGGATCGTCCGCCGAAAGAACTTTGAAAGTCTTCGTTTCAACTAACGTTGATGTTGATGGTGGTTGTTTTTTTCCTTCTAATGATGTGGTTTCTCTTCGTCTTTTATGTTTTGCACTATATGCCATTAATCTTCTAACATTTCGTATTTGTTTAGATTTAATTATAAACTTTCTTCGAAATACTTTATTTATAGGTGCTGCGTCGGATCTTTTCACTCTTTCTTTTTTAAGTTTATGATTACGAGAGAAGTACTTTTGAAATTTCGTTTTGATTTTAGATATTGGTTTCATTACTTGTTTTGATTTTTTGTCTAAATATCTACGAATGCGGTATACTATTTGCGTTTTTTCCTTATCGTTAGTATTATAGTGGTATTCTTCAGCTGCGGTATTATTGAATACATCTTTTGAATGAGATTCCGGTGTGGTCAAAACTTCAGAGTTAAACGGCGCCGTGGACTCCCTGGGCGGAAGCTTCATCGTCAGTAAGAAATTTTCTTCTAAATCTAAATTAGATCCTGGATACCTGCAGGGTATTTTATCCTTAGTTTTAAATTCTAATAATTCTTTTAAGACGGTGTCTAAATTTTCTCGGAGCATTTCAAAGGTGTCGTATCTAAAAAGGATGGACGTGTTATTTATTTTGCTTGTTTCTTGAATACACAACAGTATATTAAAATTGCAATAACAAACCCTGCTTTATCAGCTGGGATAGGGTTGAGCGCAGGCCAGTTCCCACAGGCATACTGATAAAAGTCGTGACACGGATCTGCTTCAGCGTCCATGTATTGTTTCATTATATTTGCTTGTGTAGTTCTGATTTGATCTCTGTCACCTTGACCCTTCCAGAATGCATGAATACCTGAATGGAAATAGTTGGGTTAAATTTTTCTGAACTTGGGATGTTCAAATATGGTCCTACACACAATCAAAGTACTATTTAGGTACCTTGATTGTGTAGGACTTGCTCGTTGTCGTACAACTAACCTTGGGTCGTTTTTGACAAGATTCAATTGGATAATTCGTGACACAACGTGCAAACTATTATCGAATTGAATTAGGTCTCTATCACACAATGGATAGGAGGATTATTTAATGGCTCTAGAATTACCTGTGAGTGACAAGGAACTAGGAATTAACTGATTGCTCATGTGTTCAATCCTTAACTGCACTCTGGATTCAAAGAAACACTCTCGCCTTTAAAATAGTAGTTTGCTCCCTAGGCAAACAATCTACAATTTATTCCTCAATTTTTCGTAAATGCTACCACTGTTTGTATCTGCATCGCCCAAAGGTTGATTGGTAGAAAATGCCAAAATGCTATGGCATTAGTCCGCCTCTGTACATTCCTGTGCTTGAAATATTAAACAAATAATAAAAGTACTAGTACTACTTAGGTGTAATTTTCTAGCTATGTTTGGTTATTTGGTCTCATGTCACCTTAATTCCTATGGAAGCTACTGCCAAAACGATTCTACTTTACAAATATATACGGTATATAATCAGTTGGTAATCTAAAGTCCTCGTCACGAGAAGCTATACATTTTGTAAGCAAAGAACTTCTCTACCTTGAACTAAGTAACGTAGCGAAACAAATAATCCCAAATTCAATATATACATTAGTAACATACGTATTACACGTACTTTACTTTGAGTTGATTGAATTTGGGATTATTTGTTGTTGATTGAATTGTCGCTACGTTACTTAGTAGAAGTTCTTTATTTACAAAATGTATAGCTTCTCGTGACGGGGAGTTTAGTTGGTACAAAATAAAGTTGCTTTTCATGTCTGACTGTGTGATCGCTCTTCAAACTACACGATGAATTTGTATACTGTTTTCAGCATAATTTAGAGCATTTATTCCGAAAGGTTAATGTGTATGTTGCAGGCATATTGTATGATTCCTCATTAAACGAACGGCGCCGTGCGTTTACAAACGCTTGCAGTCATGAATATGCCGAAGGCAAATTGGCGACTCGTTCAATTGTTATAATTTCGACATTGGTTGTTATTGTAGGGTGACCATCTTCATCACATAACACAGGTTGGACACATCAGACTTTATTACAGGAATCAGGTACCAATTATGTCCCGTAAAATTGTGAGAACCGTTAGTTTATAATCTATGGGCATTATTTCCGTTATATGTATTATAAACTGTCGAAACATTCGGACCTGGGTGAAATGGGTTAGGTTAGGTTAGATGTGCCAACCGCGCTCCAGCCGAGCGAGTGAAACGAGCTGTGCCGCAGCAGCGCGGCGAGCGCTAATTCCAAGTTGCTCGCAGCTATGCAGGCTATATAGGTAGTATTAGCGCAATGTGCGTTACGTCGCAAGCAAGTTTGATACCAGTTCATAATTTTTCGGTATTATTTCCGTAAGATTTTAAACTATAAAAATGCGTTTTCGAAAAATAATGCGTTAAATTGTAAACGGTTTGTTGCAGTTCACAGTTTTTCGACAGCTTTTGTACCAATAATATTCCGCAGAAGTCCTCCGAGCACCAGATTCTATGGAGTTCATCGTATTTAGTTATCCAGCACGTAAAAAACGCTAAGGTGTAGCGTTTTTTACGTGCTGGATAACTAAATACGATGGCGGTTTTTGAATTGTCCATCAAATATTGTAGCATATTATAAAGTGACAAGGCAATTAACATTTTGCCTTCGGCATATTACATAACTGCGAGCGTTTGTAAACGGATGACGCGCGCGCCATTTGTAAAAACCAGAATCATACAAATTGCCTGCGACATATAAAATACATTAATATTTAACTTATATATAGCAAGAAACCTCGATCTTTTGACATGTCACCCTTGCAAAGCGGGCCGGGTCGCTATTATGTATATATGTAAACTGCTTCTTGAATTAATACCTGCGTAAGACTTGGATGGTTTGTATATGTGTGCGGAGGAGATCATCTCGGCCTCTTCCAGTTCAGGCTGGCCACGGACCTGCTCCACCACGTCATCTAATGGGCCTCTGTCCACGTGTGTCTCCGGACGAATGATGCTATTCAATTAAGCAGTAATATGAACAACTTGTACGGCAAACACGTCTCAGTTTAGTTCAATCTGAGAACTGTTGTTCATAAAAAAAAATTAAACGTGATTTCTAAGGCAGTTTTTATAAGAACAGTGGCGGACGAAGCCTATCGGGGGCCAGGGGCGGCAAAACTAAATGAGGGCCCCATTTCGTTATGCGAGGAATGAATGTCGAAATATTTAGCACGCCGCCGCCTCGAAAAGGTTAGGTTGTCGTTTGACCATTGATACAGAAGTAGGAGATACTTTGTCGACATCAGAAAAGCTGGATCATCAGACGAATAGGGGATCGAGCGAAGCGAGCTCGAACAGGTTTGCACCCCGCATAGTATACATTTTATTTTGAACATTTATACAGAAATAGGAATTACTTTGACAACCTATACAGAAAATATGAAAATGTAGGATGCAAGAAAATTTTAGCTCTCCACCCCAGATAGGTAAGGTTTTCTTTTGAATATTCATTTGTACATAAAAAAGAGTTCGTTTATCAACTTACGCTAAGAAGTCTAAGAAAAAAGAGAATGTAGGTTGCAAGAGCGAACAATTTTGCACCCTGCATTTATATTTAGCATGCGTAAGGTAGGTACCCCCAACTACAAACTACCTTTTATTTACTGAACATATTTTGGTCTTGTTTGGGATTTGATTAAAAAATATTTCTCAAGTTTGGGCCCCCCTGGACCGGCGGCCTGCCATCCCTTTCCTAGGCCGCCAGTGTATAAGAAGCTACAAAATTGTTAATTGTTGGCTCATTACAAAGATAATACTGCGACAGTTCAGTTTCGATCGTTAGATTAAAGGCACAATAAGATTGGTTATGCTGTCCTACGGTCTTGAATGGAAATGTGTAACTGAAGAATTACGGAAATATAGTCATTGGTGCCGATTCTCTTGTCACAAATGCCTCTAAACTGGTTATATCTTTCTGCTTATATGACAAAAATAGAAGCTTCAATCGTCAATAACCCTAAATTATTCTGGTCGTACGTGAAGGGTAAAAGGCGTAATAACACCTTGCCTAAAGTATTTCACTATATGGATGGCACCGCAGACACAGGTGAGAGTGTCACTGAACTTTTTGCCTCTTACTTTCAGTCAACTTTTAGGACACTCCTTCAAGTGATTTGAATTTGAATTTTGATACCCATTCTACAACATCAGTATGTCTGAGCTCGGTCACAGTTTGTCCGGATCGAGTATTAAAACTACTTAAAAATCTAGACCCTTCAAAATCGGGTGGACTAGACATGATCCCTCCTATTTTCATAATAAACTGTGCAAAGAGCCTAGTGGCACCCATCTGTTTTTTGTTTGATTGGTGGTTGAAATGCGGTGTCGAACCTAATTTATGGAAGTCTGCCTTTGTCACACCTATCTTCAAAAAAGGAGATAAATCCGACGCACAAAACTATCGGCCTATATCCAAATTATGTCTTTTTTCAAAAGTTTTAGAGAGACTAGTGTATACAGAAATTCACTCGGCTATGAAAAATCACTTTAGTGATGAGCAGCATGGATTTCTCAGAAAACGGTCTACTACCACCAACTTAGTATTGTCCAACGCGATCATAACAGAGGGAATGGAGGGAGGTCATCAGGTGGACGTGATTTACACCGACTACAGTAAATGTTTTGACAGGATAGATCATCGTGTGCTTCAACAGAAGTTATTGTCTGTAGGAATACACGGTGATTTGTTTCGATGGTTTTCGTCGTATATAGAAAATAGATCACAGGCTGTCGTGTTACGGGGATATACGTCTCGATGGAATTCTATCCCTTCAGGAGTCCCTCAAGGTTCGATCTTGGGTCCATTATTATTTATTATATTTATTTCAGACATTAAAACCTGTTTTAGAAACACACACATCCTTTTATAGGCAGACGATATGAAGATCCTTAAATCAGTGCGTACATTATCTGATGCGGAGCAACTCCAGTTCGATCTGGACAGGTTCGTGGTATATTGCAGGGATAATAACCTGCAGCTTAATGTGTCTAAATGTTTTCATGTACCGTTTACACGGCAAAAACGTTTAATTGATTTCGCGTATAAATTAGATGGTCACTACATAAATAAACTGCATAGTGTTAGAGATCTTGGCGTGATACGCGACAGTAAAATTATTTTTGACGAACATATAGAATCCATCATAAAGAAAGCCTCCAAAGCTATGGGATTCATAATGCGAACTTGTTCCGACTTTCATTCTCTAAAACCAGTAAAGGTACTTTATTGTTCTTACGTGCGCAGTACCCTTGAGTATGCTTCCCGAGTATGGAGCCCCCAGTATGAGACGTATAAATCTCGTATTGAGTTAGTTCAGAGGAAATTTATGAGATACCTAGATTTCAAGGCGCAGGAGTTTTCAGACGACTATACACACCGGTGTAAGCGTTATCACTTTTTACCATTAGAATTAAGGCGTAATATTAATGATATTTGTTTTCTTGTTAACATTGCAAATGGAACAATCGATTGTCCCGATTTACTTCGTAAAATGTATCTTCGCACCAATCAAAATAACTTAAGATTACGACCATTATTACAAGTACCGTTTACAATGACAAATTATAGGCGTAACGCTTTTTGTATACGCAGTGCAATATCATTCAACAGCCTGCCATCGTGTTTAGAAATTGATTTATTCTACACGAGTGCGTTAAGAATCAGGACAATTTTGAGCAAAGATGATTTCAATGAGTGAACGTTTGTGGTTTATCACGGCTTACCTACCTATTTTGTATGCCTTTTCCTTTTTTTTTTTATGTGGAAGCTTGTAATTAGCAATTGTCAGTTTACTACTTCGTTACCATTTACGTGTATTAGTCTGTAAGCTTTCTTAAAATTGTAAAATAAAATAATAATAATAAAAAAACTAGACTAAAAATCACTAAAATTAAGTGTAATCCTGTCAAACGACGATTTCCCATTCTGAAATAGACTAAAGTGACACAATTTAACTATATTTTAGTTTGACAGCACTAAGATAGTAGGTACTGAGTTTTTAGTTTAGTGAAAATGGCAATTTTGCTATTCTGAATTTGACATTTTTCACCTAAAATTTTGATTGTAAAATACCAAAACAGACTAATTCTGACAATTATTAATCGCGATTAAAAAGGTGTGGGATAAAAAAGTTGTCATGAACTAAAATTCACACCAACATCTCGACTTCACGTGCAAAAACAGTACTGTATTTATTTTTTCTTTTAGGGGTGTTCCATAAATAGTGAGAATGAGTAAGACGCAATTATCTTTTTTTATATGTTATTTTATTTTTCGACGTAGTCACCTTTCAGGTATATACACTTTGTATATCTTTTCTTTAATCCTAAAATTCCCTTTCTAAAAAAATCTTCTTCCTGATCCCTTAAAAAATCATTTACGGCGGCGACTACTCCGTCATCATCTTCGAATTTCTGGCCCCTGAGATGTTCCTTTAAGCGCGGAAATAGATGGAAATCAATAGGAGCAAGGTCCGGTGAATATGGAGGATGTTCCTGGACTTGTGCGCAGGGGCGTTATCTTGGTGAAACAAAACAACTTTAGCGAGTTTGCCACGCCGTTTCTTGCGTATTTCCTCACGCAACTTTGTTACTTGTCCTGCGTACATAGTCCCCGTAATAGTGGCTCCATGATTAAGATATTCGATCATTACCACCCCTTGGCTGTCCCAGAAAAGAGAGCCCATGATCTTTCCGGCGGATGGAATCGCCTTAAATTTCTTTGGAGTTGGAGATGACGGTCGCTTTCATGGACTGTTATTCATAGTTTAAATACCAGGAATAAACACAACCTTGCTGTACATCGCACACGTCTCCACAGAGTAAGCAACTCGTTCATGGGTCAATGTATACGCTTTTACAACAAACTTCCCATTGACATTCGAAACTTACCCATTAAACGATTTAAAAACTGTATTAAAACCAAACTTTGTAAAAAAGGGTACTATAAAATTTCAGATTATTTAGAAGATAAAAAAGCTTGGGATTGAGCTGCTCGCTCTGCTAAGCCTTGTGAAAACCATAAAACTTGACATTTTAATTATTCATCACAATAAACCAGTTTTATATACACATTGACATTGTTGAAAATTATGTTCAAAATGACACGATTACTTTGTAAAGTATTATATTATTTTAATTATTGTGAATGTGAGGACTATGTGGATATTTTTATTTTCCCTTTTCATTTCTTTGTTTCTTTCTCAGTTTTAATGATGGTCTGGCAGTTTGAGTAGTTGATGCGGCCTACCCAAATATCCTTTCCTTGGTATTGTTCGTCGAGTTGAGCTCCTTAAGTTCTGAGTTGAGCTCCACGATTACTGACAAATGCTTGCACTGACTGGACAGGTCCACTCAAATCTGTGTGGTTCTTTCCTCAAAAGACCATTTCAGACACTAATCTACATGGTCCTCACATGACTTGACCAAGATTATGTCTGGACTTTAAAAGAGACTGTGACCTCTGAGTTTGTTTCGGCCTTTCTTCTCAGAGTAGTCAGATAGGAAACACCGACCTCACCAAGCTTATTTTTAATATTTTTTTATATGACGTGTAAAAGTGATTCCGATATCCTATTTACAGAATAAACAATTTCATTTCAATTTCATTTCATTTCATTTCATGTTGTTTCGTTTCCGGGTTATAATGGTGAAGCCATGTTTAGTCCATAGTTATGAATCGAGCCAAAAATCGGTCAGGATCTTATTGTAACAAATCCAAACAGCTTTGTGAAATTCTCAGTCGAGTTTGTTTCTGCGCGTCAGAAGGCATTCTGGGCACCCAGCGTGCTGACACTTTTTTCATACCCAAATGGTCGTTTATAATATTATGAACAAAAATATATATATATTTCCTATCGAAATCTTTACTTCTTCAGCTATAAAACGAATAGTAACACGACGATCCGCCAAGACAATATTTTCAACTTTTTTAATCATTTGTTCAGTCACTGCCGATATGGGGCGTCCCGTTCGTGGGTCGTCGTTAGTGGAAGTTCTTCCTCGCTTGAACTCAGCACACCAACGCGCAACCGTAGAATATGGTGGAGCATGAACCTCTAATGTTGCTCTCAAGTCTTGATTTACCTGCTCCGTAGTAAAATTTTTCAAGCAGAGATATTTTATTACCGCGCGAACTTCAATTTTATCTATTTTTAAGAACACGTTCCGAAACGACGCAAACAATAGACTTCTACTTTTAAAAAACAAAAGAGAATTAATTGCTTTTTTTATTATCATCTTAACTAATGTCTGGGCTATGCCTGCCAGTATTTATTTTTTTTCTTTCCAAGGAGAATGTATCGCATTCTCACTATTTATTGAACACCCCTCGTATCTCGAAAATGGTGCGTCCTATCGCAAAAATAATGAAAATTTCGACCCTTTATGAAACCCATAACCCCTAAACCTTAACATGTAGGTAATATTTTTTCATGTTTTTCATACAAAACGTGAAAAATTCCTTATAAAACACGTCGAGGCGGCACCCATTGCGCGCCGGGTGTGTAATGTTTGGTATAAGAACAGATAGTCTAATTTCTTTTGACATAACTCTCATATGATATAATTCTCATATGCTATAAAAACATTTAACCTAATTTCATATGATCTAATGTTATATTTGATATAATTTTTATTTTCTCTAATTTCATTTAGTATAACGTTCATTTCATATCATTTTCAAATTGTATAATGCTCTTTTTATGTTAATTTTTTTTTTTTTTTTTCTTTTTATGTATATTTTAATGTTCATTTGACCTAACTTTCATATTAACTAATTTTCTAATGTAACGCAACATTCTTGAGAAAAGCAAATTATATTGTAACCTAACCTCAAAACATTAAAATTGCTTCTGCATCGTCTCCGGCGCTGCGGGAGAGCAACCCCCGCCCGCTGTAACAAAGCATAGGCACCCATGGGTCGCTCTCCCTCCGCGCCTCCGGTTTTTATATACACTCTAGGGTAGGAGCCAAAAGACTACGTAAAGTCGGGGTGCCCCGATTCGGTTTTGGAACAGATTCAACCTATTAACTACAAGCCGGTGCATAATTATGTTGTCGCCATATCGTAGAAATGAAGATAATCGTATCATATCAATCGTATCGTAGAATCGTAGAAATTATATTAAACGTTACTTATAGATTTTGAATATTATAGCAACTGAATATTATATTAATTGAATATTATTTGAAATGTGCATTATACATATAAACTGTTCATTATACCATATGAAATTAGGTAAAATGAAATTATATCAATAATTCATTATATCATTTGATCGTTATATTAAAAAAGAAATAAATAAATGAAATTAGGTCTTATGATCATTAGAACTTTTGTTATTATATCAAACGTTACACAGCACTGCGCGCCTGCCGCTCAAAAAAAAAATCACGGGTGAGTGGAAACCACGGGTACCACATGGATTCGCAATTGTCAAATTCTATTTTAGTTGTGTCAAAATTATTTTTTAGTTTAGAGAATTTTATTTCCAGAATAGCTCTTTGATTCTCATAGCCTAAAGTAAGAAATTTTAGTGATAGTTTAGTTCGGTGTACAAGAGAATCGGCACCAGTGAATTCTGTTAAAATAGATATAGAATCGGTTGTAATACAGGCATCGCAAACTATACTACCCAAAAATCTTACACTTGCAAGATTCGATTTATACTATCATTCGGTAACAAGGAAAAATAGTAAAGGACTGAATAGAGGCTTATATATGACTTATGATTAAAGTAGACCGGTATTCCTAAGTTCCCTTAAGTTAGAAGGAGTTACCTCTCAATATCTCTGTCTTCGTCGTCATACTGATCACTAGTGTCTGAATTCTCGTATTCCTCTTCAGCTTCGCTTTCACTATCATTGTCTTCGTCATTGCCCTCACTACCCTCGTCTTTATGCAACCGATGAGGTCTTTCTTTGCTAAAAATTGGTAGTATAATCTCTTAAATTCACCAGGTAGGTATGCTATAAGAAACTTTGACTGTAGTACCTATATTATAAAAGCAGTGGTGGCCTTTTGATTAAGAGGGTTTATCCTAAAAGTTGACAACGTCGCAAATAAATGTCAAATATTTACCTGTTTTGATTCTTATAGCAATATTATTGAATAGAAATAAGAAATGTGGCTAACTAGCGAACCAGAATATTAATAATGAATTGCAATTATAACATTGAATTTGATGTTGTACCCATTTTAGGTGTACAAAACGCATTTGGAAAGTTTCCAAATAGTTTTTTTACATCTAAAACGAAACATTCGGTGTTACGATATTGATGATTGCATTTCATAATTAATATTCTAGTTCGCTAGTTTGCCACATTTCTTATTTCCACATAGAAATATTGCCAAATTAATCAAAACAGTGAAATATTTGACATCTATTTGCGACGTTGCCCACCTTCGGAATAGACGCTCTTAAACTCGCGACAATCAAAGAAGTCCGTTTTGACAGCTATAAAAATCATTTGTGTAGTCCTGGAAAAAAATATCGGTTGGTTTAAAAACCGATTCTCGAGACATATCGATTTGTCATACTTCGATAGTTTGTAATAGAAGATCTGCCCTCGTAATAGAAAATGCAGTACTTGCAAAATGGCGGTTTCGAGAAAAACGCGGTAAAGTGTTTTTTTTTAATCTCTACTTTAACTGATTTAAAACTCATGTGTTTTGTTACGGAAAAGGTACATAAAAATACAAAGTATTGTTTAGTTTAGTTTTGAAGTAAATATTTCTTATGTAGGTCTTTAGAAAGTTGAATACTGCACTTAAACCTCGTGTCTCTATTGGTAATACATCAAAGTAGTGAAGTGAAGTGCAGTACTCGTGTTTGTTACTGCATTTATATCTAGGAAATAAATTGACTGCATTAAGCACTAGCAAAGTTATTTACTGAATATATGTATAATAAAAGGCATAATGCAGTGTAAAACGATTTTTTTAACATTATATCGGGAAAAAATAAGGAAAATCGTGATTATTATGAAAATCTTTTTATTTTATCATTTAATCATTCATTGTTGGGACATATAGTACCTACTTAATAAAATATAATTGTACTGGGTACGGTGCTGAACTAAAATTTTAGAAAATATATGTTTAGAAATACCTATTATTATTAATAAAATTATCATTAGGTTTATTACATGTTATTTAGTAACATAAAATAAATGAGATCATTCTTTATTCGCTTTCGCCTTAAATTCTTTAAATGGAACACTGCTTCCGTAGGAAACTAAAAATATTTAAATAATGGCGCTGTAACAGTATTTTAGTAGTAATTAATTAAAATTAAATCTCGCAGCCTTTGTTTCATGTTTCTTCACAGTCTTCTACTTCTAAACTATTCACAAGATCAGTCAAAGAATCATTGACGTGGAGGTTTTGCCAAAACGGTAATCTGTTTTGTGGAATTATTTTGGACACTAGAAATAATACCAGAGTTTCTTGGAAGAACGTTTTTGAAAGGATGAGGAATTGACAATGACTTTAAATATTTAACTTTTAGGAACTCAATTTCGTGTAATATTCCATCATACTCTGTCTTCACAAACAAGTTAATTTTATTTCTGTGTACCTCCACAAAAACAATATCTTTTAAATATATCCTGTTTGTGCACTTTTTAAGTCTATGTTGAGATGAATGATCCATATATTTGCAGAAGTCAGAAACTTCCATATCTTTTACTGTGACTTTCCCTGAATTAGCTAACTGCACACAATCAATGAAACTTCAACGACCACGGAAATTATTTGAAGACATTTTACCTGCAATAAAAATAAACAAAGTAAATTATAGTTCGCAAGCATAGAAAAACACAGTGAACACAAACATCATACAATATGATCTTCTATACCTTTTGTGAAGTAAAAAAAGCCGTAAAATCTCATCAAAAATAGTTTACGAAACATTAGTAATTGGTAAAAAGATCACTATAATTCAAAATTACATTTTATTTTAATGTAGGTATTTGAATTGCATCTAAGTAGGTACTCAATGGGGGATTACTCAGTTACAAGTTACACGTATCAATAACATTAAATTATTTTATTTTATAAAAAAAATACCAAAAATCTCACCGGGAAAACTTAGGTGAAGTGTTATGTCAATAATGTACATGAATGACAGCTCACTTCACCTAAGTATTCACGGTGAATTTTTTACAGAATAGACCGGCAGTTCATAAGTAGGTACATTTTTACCTAGATTACTCAAAGTCATTTACGAATTATTCGTGATATTACGTAGGTATTTCAGATAATTATCTTGAAAGAAGTAACCAATACAGACTTGTAACGTTTTAAAATAATAAGTTAAAATCAATTAAATAAAATCTGCACTTACCAAATACCTTGCCGCACAAAGCCGCACAAATTATCGCAAAAGAAAATGAAGGCGCAAAAGCCGGGGGTAGGTACGTGCCGCGCGGCAAAAACACAGTGTGTAGGCTATATAAAACGCAGTATGCGCTTCAACAACACATAATATTTTAAATTTTTCTTATATGATACTAAGGTCAATCGCGGTATAAACTATTACTGCATTTCACCTAATACAACTTAAAATACAACATGTAATAAACAAATACGAATGTACAAAATTAAAACGCAGCCAGAATGCGAGTACTGCGTTTCTTACTAGTATTTAGATGAATACTGCATTATAACTTGGTACTAAATACGTGATTACTGCATTTTAATCTGGTGTATGCTCATTGCTGCATTCATACTTACTACATCAGATAATTTCATGCGAAATACTGCATTTTTCCTTCTTATTTCACCATGTTCCAGTGAAGCAAAAAAAAAAAAAAAAAAAACTACGTATAGCTTAAAGTCTCTAGATGTCATTTTTGACAAAAACAGAAAATCGAAAAAATGTCGATTAGGTACTGCATTTGCTACTACGAGGGCAGATTTGTCTACGTTGCTTAAAACTGATTCTAGAGGCATATCGATTTATTACACGTACGAGTATGAAAAATCAAATCGGACTTCTTAGAATGTCACGAGCGTAGCAAGAAAACTTGTAATAGAATAATTCAAACTTTTAGCTTATTTCTAATTTGAAAACTTACTCATAGTCTTGTGATGTGAACGTAAAATGACTCAATCGTTTTACCCTGGTGGGTGCCGCATGCTGCTTGTCCGAAGACCCCCAAATCAGAATATCACTAGTCACATTACCCTCGTAATATTCCCGTTTAGAATTTGCATTCGACCGAGCAAGCACTATCTCTTCAGGCGGCAGGAAAGACGTACGGAACCCATGAAACACATCCCTCTCCTCAGGATCCACCTCGCCTTCTAGCCGGGTGTAGACTTTAGGAATGTTTTTTACAGTATATTGATCAGAAGGATCGCCTAACGAGTCATAAGGTCTTCTGATGAAGAAGTATGCAACAGCGACGAACGCCGCGAAAATAACAACTGAGATGAATCTACAGAAAGTGGCACTTTTCGCACTCGATTTGACTGATACAGTTTGTGATAGGACCCGTGTGTCCACGCGCGTCATGGCAGCTTCTGACTGACAGGCACTGACAGAGCATCGCCGGACATTCGTAACTGGAACATCATACATAGGCATACGAACTGCGTAGTGGTCGTCGGCGTCGTAATCTTGACCCTGTTGTTGCAGCCGGCAAGTAAATTGCTTACAATCAACAACACAATTTATGTACGCGAACTCTTTTTAGCTTACTCTGTTAATGCAAAGTTTTTTTATTTGTTAATCAATATGTCTGCGTAGATAGGTATACACTGGTAACTGGCAATGAAAGATGACCTGTATAATTGTAAAAAAAAAACTACTTATTATTGTGACAGTGACACTCGGTGACTTTTATTTCTTTGTCCTTAAATATCTAAAAAGAAATAAAATAAAGTTTTTGTAAAAAGGCACATTATAGCCTATATTTTAATTTTACTAATGAACCTTTATGTTTGAACTTAGCAAAGCGTTGGAATGACTTCGTTTGCGGAGTTAACGAAACAAGTGCATCTAATCAACGATTTGATTTTAGCTGATATGACTTGTGGTAAGTTTATAATTATTTGCCCACTGTTATAGCACCTACACACTATGCCCACGGCATGGCCGCCGGCACTGCCGGGCAAGCCACGGCGCGCCCGGCCCCTGCCGCACAAAGGATCGCAAAGGAAATGAAGGCGCAAAAGCCGTTCCGCGCGGCAAAAGACATGCCGCCGGCATAGTGTGTAGGAGCTATTATCAAGTGTTATCGCTTATCGCACTACAAGACACGTTATGATAACAGGGTATTTATTAGACTAATAGTCATCCTAAAACTTATACATAGGTAGGTAGGCAGAATTACCGAACGGTCGATTCACTTTAAATGTCCTACTAAGTATACGAGCGTTTATCTTAAAAGTTGGCAACATCGCAAATAGCTGTCAAATATTTACCTGGTTTGATTAATTTGGCAATATTACTAGGTACCTATATAGAAATATGTGGCTAACTAGTGAACTAAAATATTGATTATGAAATGCAATAATTAATGTCTTAACACCGAATATTTAGTGTTACATGTAAATAAAGTATTTGGAAAGTTTCCAAATACTTTGCTTTTTTACACCTATAATATCAAATTTACTTTAAAAATTGCAATTTATTATTAATACTCTAGTTCGCTAGTTACCCACATTTCTTATTTCTATTCAGTAATATTGCCAAATTAATCAAAACAGCAAAAAAATTGACATCTATTTGTGACGTTGCCCACTTTCAGAATAAACGCTCTTAATTTCAACTTCTAGGACACCAAAATCGTGTTAATACTTTCTCTACAATCATTGGTTCCAAAATATGATTTGTGTTACTTTTGCTTTTATACAACCTGCATTTTAATTCTAATCTCCAATACACAGAGGACTTCGACAGCTCAAAAGACGCACTCACCTTCAGCAAGCATCTCTTGGCTACCAAGTACTGGTTCGCGCGCATATCTTACACGAACAAGAAGAAATACCTGCTCGCTTTGCTTCACGACGTGCGCAGTGCATGGGCACTGTCTCTGGTCCTTAAGTCTATGTGGAACTGTCGGCCAAAGGATGCTGTACTGTCTGTTAGCGAGTTAGTTACAACCTACTTCTTTGTTAAGCCTATGAGCGTAAGCCAGCTTGGTTCAAAATCATCATCATCACCCTCCTTGTAGCGTCATCCCAATTTATTTGAGGATGGCGTATTTTCTTCTATAAGCTGTCATCTCAGTAGGTCTTTGTAGCCATCTCAATTTTCACACATACCATCTATTGTTTATTTGGTCTTCCTCTATTCCTAGGCTGCGTTTCCACCAGCGATGAGCAAGGATGCATAACGAGGGATGTGTGTGAAACTAACCAATAACAACGCTTCACTGTCATAGTTTAAGCTAAGCTAGCGTTGTTATTGGTTAGTTTCACATCCTCGCTCATCTCTGTTGGAAACGCAGCCTTATACGTGGTTCTAAATGAGTTGTGGAATTTGCGTTGGACTCGATTTGCTTTACCTCTTGGGTAATAACATAGAAATATAAATAACAGGAGAAGTGGTATGGGGGCGTGTCTGTGTCCGCGCGTCTTGATCACAATGCTCATGCCTCAGGCAAATGGCCGTCTCCGCTAACTAGTGCGCTTTCGAGCGCGACCGTGATAACATTTAAGAATACCGTGTTGTTCAGTGGTTTCTTGTAAAAATCGAAGCTAAACTATAAACTTTATAAATCGTAGAACCACTTTTCATAAATTAGCACAAGTATTTTGCTATATTTGTGTTGAAAATCATGAAAAACAACAAATCGTAAAATATTTCTTGCCTTTACTACGTTATTTTTGTTTTCATATATCACAGCGACTGTACTTTTATTGTAGTAAATACATTGCTTCTTTACCACTACCAAAGTATGTCGCTAAGTAACTGGACAAGCAATGTAAAAATTACAAAACGATATTTACTTTAAGCGGTTGCATCGTCAGTACGGCCGCAGCGTCTTGTGACGGATTAGTGATGTGGTTGTGCAGATCCACTAACGTAGGCTATCGACAATAATGTCGATTGTCGTATGAATTTATATTACTATTAAAGTTTATTCTTCAATTTGTCAACAGTTATAGCCTGATTGGAAGACCGATGTGAAATCTTGTTTTATACTCATTTAGATTTTCTCATAATGTTGTTATTTTTTTGGTTTACTTAATATTTCTTTTTTTTACTTACTTATTGTTTATTTATATCATCTTATTATATGTATATCGTTTTTTATTTATAATTTTTTCAGCAACTTCCAAAAATTTTAATACAATAATAAATGGGAGAATCGATAAGTTTCCGATTTAGTCAATCACTAGCGTATATGTAAAATAAATGGCTTTTGCACAGCACAACGATAGCGAACGATGTTTTCGTGTGGGTGAGTTGTACGGTGCATGGTAAATGCACGCTGTGTTTGATGGGATAAGGTTTATAATTGATTATGTAGTACGTTCTGATTTGTAAATTGCAAGTGTGAGCGGGGCCTCGTATTTATTGGGTTTACTGATCGCATGTGTGATCGCAGGCTAGAGAGTAGGGATAGATAGAAGACATTGGGTTTCGATACATTTTCAACTACCGGGCATATCTCCTTCTTTCTTATATCTATGGGTACTAACTTGCATCGAGTGTGGAGGAATCAGCTATACGTTTGAACTACAAAAACTAATTGTAATTGAAATAACTGAAAACGCGAAGGGGTTAATATTGGTATCATTATGAACAACTCCTACTATGGGACTATCCACGAAATCGTGAAAGTAAATCTGCTGCTCCACATATTTATCTATACTAATAATAAAGCTGAAGAGTTTCTTTTTTTGCTTGTTTGTTTGAACGCTGTAATATCTGGTCTAATACGTCGGATTAAAAAAAATATTTTTACATTTGATACCCCATTCTCGAGGAAGGCTAGGACCCTAAGGAGCCGATAAATTTAAAAAAAAGCCAGAAAGAACGCTAAGGGAAAACGAAGTAACAGCGCGGACGGTCCGATGCGACAAGGTGGGTCGCGATAATAAAAAAAAATCACGCGGTAGAAGTCGTGGGCAAAAGCTATAAAGTGTTAACATAACTCGACAAAATGTAGGTAACTGCTATATTCAATAAACCTTGTATTCATGGTGGGGAACTTTGGACATATCCATATCCAGAAATGGTCAATGACCAAGACTAAATAAATATTCTAATGTGAACATTTCCACCGCAGACGACACGTGTATAGCAGCTACGACCAGGCGCCGATGGATCACAATAGAACGGCCATGCCTGGACACACTCTAGCGCAAGTCATGAAAAACGACCGCATTTGGTTTCATTCACTCGATCCGGTTAGCTGTAACATTATTCTAATAATATTACTTTTTGCCATCGATACAGCCCGATTCAAACTTAATGTCGGCTCGGAACATGAGGCGAGTCGCTGCGCAGTAACGAATTCATGTGTCAGCGGGGGTGAGGGGTGCGGTACTGCGCAGCGAGTGGCTAACTTCCGAGCCGCCATTAAGTTTGAATCGAACTTTAACTACGCTAATAATAATAAATTTATTTATTAAGACACCAAGTCCCAATAAACAAGTCACAAATACATGGATGGCAGATAGCAGTAGCTATCTACATAAAAATTACGATAGAAATAATTAAAGTGTCATTACTATACCTACTACAAAATTAACCAAAAAGAAGAAGATTTAAATAATTCGTTGTTATTACATTTAGCTACAACATTATGTTCTGGATTGAATAGGGATGTTGACTGGGGACAAACAAAACAATTTAGTCCGTCAGTAAGATAATAAAAAAATATTAGACACGTATGTTTTGATCTATCAAATTAATTTTAAAAAAAATATATAAAACGCATTAAAGTTGGGGAGTGGGGGCTCGCTACGTCACAAGTCAGTATAAAATCTACCGGAAAGTGACGTCATGCTCCATGTTAAATGTACGTAGCAAAATGTCACTTAGGTGCAAATTGTGAATCTACACAACGTGCATTCGCCCCATCCTGACCTATGCGGGCGCCATCTTCGCCCAAGCTAAACCCCGTCAAATCCATAGATTGCAGGTAATACAGAACAGATTCCTTCGTAAGGCCACGGGAGCCCCTTGGTTCTGTAGGAACGAAACCCTCCACCTCGACTTTAGACTCCCCACAATCCACCAGTTTCTAAAACGCAATTCCAAGCGTTTCTTTGATTCCGCCGCCACCCATCGCAACCCTCTGGTTGTCGAGGCCGCCAATTATCTCCCGAGTCAAATCAGTACAGTCCGCCGCCCGAGGCAAATCCTTTCCGATCCAGACGACCCCATAACCCTCCTCCAGGAGAGCAATAGGGAAACCAGTACAGTTAGAAAACACACACACCGACACACTTTCCGACCTCGCCGCAGAGGTCCGCGATCGTGACCCTACCGAGTAAATGATACTCCCCCCCGACCCTTGCTCGACGATGCGCCAGCCCGCGTCGATGATGCTGAGCCTGTAGCTTTAAATTCCCCGATTAATAATAATATATCATTGATCCAGCCTGTCCCTCTTGCTGTCCTCCCCCCAGCGAACGCCCTAAGCCGAGGTTCGTACCCCACAGGGGGTGCCCTTAGCGAGCGTTCGCCTAGTTTTAATTAGCATAGTTTTTGCCCCTGGCTGGAGGCATTGAGTGTAGAAGCTTAAGGCAGCCACAGGATTGTCCGGTTGAGTAGTCATGACCTCAGTGGTCAGCTACGAGATGCCCTACATAAAAAACAAAAAAAAAAAAACGTCATGCTACATTTTAACGCAATGTATTGCCGTAATCTTTTAATTAGGTACGTGAAAAAATAAAAAATATGTATTTTTTTATGTATTTTTTTTTTTTTTGTCAATAAGTATCCCTATTAATTAGCTTTTTCGTTGAGCCTTCCTGAAAAAGTATAAATACCTACAGCAAGTCAAATATCTGAAGCCATTGTAGGTTTTTTAAGTTTTTTTAAATAGGAATATTGGAATATTAAGAACTTGCCTACATTTTTAACATTTAAATGTTAACAATAAATCTTTTCACCAGGCCGTAGTTTTTTAGTAAACTGGCATTTTGCATTATTATCAAAGTTTATCTAAGTAGCAAAGTTAAGTCGCTCTCGCATCCACTTTTCTATTTACGGATAAATCATCATGTAGTAGACTACTGCTAGACATAGCAGTCTCCAAATAATAATCCCGAGGTATACAATTTTTTTTCCACAAAGCTTCACTAATCGATTCTCCTTCCAAGGAGCCTCAAGCCCTAATGTTGTCTGAGCTGATAACGGTAACTGGTGGGCCTGGCATGTGGGAGGTGCTGCGAGTCGCGCAACGGCTGTTCGAACGCAACCGGGATCTGATGATGAAGAACATTCAGGAGTGCATCGTGGTTGACCAACCTTTTACACAGGTATGGTATTAAATACTTTATCATCATCATAAGCCAAGTCAGAGGCCCATGGGCGGCTTTAAAACTCTGACACCAGGTTAGTCTCTAACCACACGAAAAGGAGAAGAAGAAGATTATCATCATCACGGCAGCCTTGTTCCACCTACTACAGAGTATGGACCTTCTCCCTTTTGGGCGATGCTTCCCTAGTTTTTGCTAATTTCAACCAGGTCTTATCCACAGTCTTGTGAATGTCATCCACCCATCTGGCTGTTGGTCTAAAACCATTCAGTATTATAGCCTATACTATACAGACTTTTATTTAATGACAGGTTACCCAGGTTGTTTCTTATGTATTAGGCTGTACTCTGTAACCGAGTTATGGAGGTCACATGGCAGTTGCTTCATATAAAATATTGGTAAGCTGCTTCGGTTAGACTGGAAGCGGGCTCCAAAATAGTTGGAAATAGACTAAACAGGTGATGGTGACTTAAGTTAAACGATAGGTACAGGTCATTGATAACAGCGCTGCGAAAGAAAGAAGAAGACAGGTGAAGGTTAGGTAACAAAGATACCTTCACGCAAAAGTTCGAGCTTGGCTCGATTTTATTTATGCTTTACTTGTCATATAGAAACATAAGTATAAATAGAATAGAATAGAATAGAATCATTTTATTTCGGACAGAGTCCATAGGGTTAGTTACAATTTTACTTATTATTTAGTATTAATAGGTACAGACACGGATAAACATAAAAATAAAACTAAAACTTAATTTAATTCTGTTACATTTTTGCCTGATCCGCTATTGGAAAAAAACTTTTAATTTTGTTGGATAGTATATTCAAATAATTAACAAGGTACTTTAATGCAAAAAAAACAACTGTTAACATTTTCGCTTGAAGTACAATAAAAAACAAACGTAATTTTATTTTATTTAAATTTCCGTGGAGGTAAATGTTTAATTCTGAAATAATATATTAGTTTTACCAATTTTTTACATAATATAACCAAAATTTTCGTGTTGACTATTTTGCCTCAATTTTGATTCACAAAATCGCGTTTTTGTTTTTTTTTTACCTTCATGCGGTCGTACATTATTTGAATAGCTAAGTTCAAAAACACGATTCAAGAAAAAAAACACTGTAAGGATTGTGATGTGCAGTTACGACGTTATTTATAATTAACCATTAAAATTAAAATACCAGTCTGTTCTTCTTCTCATACAGAGAAGGCATGAGTATTAATCACAACGCTCAAAACGAGTTGACTCGACTTCAGACTGTAGCTATAAGTCCAGGTTTCCTCACGATGTTTTCCCTTCTTAACCCTTAAACCAAAGGGCCATCACGACATATTTTGACCAGATTTTCCACTTATATTTTGGTTTTAGAAAACGGACCAATCACCAAATGCAGCAGGTGACTCGAAGCAAACTGCCGCTGGTGTTTCTGCGCCTCCGTCGAAGGCAACACAAGCGGTTGGTTTACTGTGTTTCATAGTTATTATAGTAAAAAACTAAAACCCAACCACGGCACAAACGCCCACTAAAAAAGTATAAACAATATTTCACAGACACGTCTTGTAATTAGCCCCATAAATATTCAAAATTCAAAAATTCAAAATCATTTATTTGCTAATATGGGTAATTACATAAAGTTGTTAAAATAAAAAGGGCATAGTTCAACCATATTACGCCTTGAGGCATGCAAATCTCAAGCGTTGACTGTATCACAACAATATTATACAGTTACTTGCAACAATAATTTATAATAAAATTAATAACACAATTATGGGTAATTTCACATGGCAAATAATAATGAAACATAAGTGAATAATAATGTCACTAGAAATTAAAATTTAAATGTCATGTATTAAATGAGAATGTCAAGATATATTTGTAAATAAATGTTAAAGTAATAATAATAGATAATTAATTAGTGCTTAATCACATGTCATATTAACAACAATATTTCTGAGTACAATATGTCCTTAAATCCTCTATCAAATAATCCTGAATACTATAATAACATTTAAATAGCAAGAATTTTTTTAATTTATTTTTAAATTCATCGATGGATGGCGTTTCTAGTATAGACTTTGGTAAGTGATTGTACACACGCGGCGCCATACTGAAAATGCTTTTGGTATATAAGGCTGTCTTGCTAGATTTGCAACAAATTTTATCACTATGCCGCTTACTTCTGTACTTATCAAAAAGATGTTTGTTCGTTCTTGCAAAGCTAGCAATCTCATAAATGTAGACACACGGCAATGTCAATAAATTATATTTGATAAAATGTGGCCTACAGCTATCAGTCTGGTTGATATTAAACATACCCCTAATACACCGCTTTTGCGCCTTGAATGCAATGTCCTTATTTGTGGAATTACCCCAGAATATAATACCATACTTTATCAAGGATCCCACGTAGCCATGGTATGCTGCAAGTACAGCAGAAGTGTCTACCGTTTTTGCGAGCATATGTAGGGCATATGATTGCTTATTTAATTTTTGATTTAAAGTATCAACATGTATCTTCCAATTCAGATTATAATCAATTGTCATGCCTAAGAATTTTGTAGTTGCTATCTCATTTATTTTGTTTTCTGTATAATCTATATTAATGTCAGTAAATCGGACTTTACGATTGCGAAATATCATAATTTTAGTTTTGTCAAAGTTCATTTTTAAATTGTTATTAGTTAGCCATTTCATAATTACACTTAGAGTGCTGTTTATATCTTGTTCTAGGGATAACTTGTCCTTACTTGTAAAAACAACAGTACTATCATCAGCAAAGAGTATAGTGGGATGATTAGTTACTTTGGGAAGGTCATTTATATAAATGATAAATAGCAGAGGGCCCAAAACACTTCCTTGTGGGACGCCTTGTTTGTTTTCTCTGTATTCTGAAGTGTAGTTAATTTCTGTTCTTGTTTTGGTGCATACTCGAGTAACTAGAGTGGACTGTTTTCTGTTTGTAAGATAAGAAGTTATCAGCTCTAATGAAGTGCCCCGAATTCCATACCTGTATAATTTATTTAACAGAATTTGGTGATCCACGTAATCAAAGGCTTTACTTAGATCCATATACAATGCGCACGCCGGAATTTTATTGTCTATGCTAGTCATAACAGTGGTCAGAAAATCATAGACTGCCATATTAATGTTTTTATTTTTCCTGAAACCTATCTGCTCTTTAGCAAATAAATTGAAATTTTCAAAGTAGTTATTTATCCTGTCATAAATTACTCTTTCAAAGACCTTAGAGAGCACCGGTACTAGTGCTATGGGCCTATAACAATTCATATTGTAGGGATCATCTTTCTTGAAAAGAGGTTTAATGATTGTTAATTTAAGTTTATCAGGAAAGTATCCATTTAGGATCGACAGATTAACGACATGACTTAAAATATATGATATTTTAATTGGCACTTGTTTTAATATTTTAGTCGATATACTGTCATATCCAGTACTGTTGGTATTTCTTAAGTTAAAAATTATTTTGTGTATTTCTTGGGGTGTAGTTGGATACATAAATAATGTTTCCGAGTGATTAGGTAAGGTCTCTGTTTTATTAGTACAACTTGTATTCCCTTTTACTTGGTCAATAAAAAAAATATTAAAACAGTCCGCAATGGTCTGCGGATCATCAGTACAATGTTTACCGTCTATATTAATTTGATTGATTTCGCTTTTTGGCACAGTACACATTGTTTTACTAATAACGTTCCAAGTAGCCCTACACTTGTTTTGAGCTGTATGGATAAAGTAATTATTCTGTGACTTTTTTGTCAGCCTTATAACACGTTGTAATCTACTCGCGAATTTTTTTAAATTGGTTTTGTTTATGATATTTCGATTCTTACGATACTTCCATAGTAATTGCTGCTTACGCATGCAGCATTTTTTTATTCCTTTAGTCATCCACCGGGGTCGTATTTCAGAATATTTTTGAATACGAATATATGGAAAACATAAATTATAAAATAAAGTGAATAAATCATAAAAAATGTCAAAAGCTTCCTGCGGGTCATTATTTTCAAATACGTCATTAAACCAAGTCGAATTTATGCAATCATTAAATTTCCTAATATTATCTTTACTGTAATCTCGTCTTTTTACATACCAATGTTTTAGAGAACAGCTAAGTTTTACGGGACAGGTTAGTAATTGTGCCGTGTGATCAGATAAGGCAAACTCCATGGTTTTACATTTACATCCACGAATGTTATACATGAAATTATCAATGCATGCTCCACTAATAGTCCTTGTTGGTTCAAATAATCCCAGATGTAGGTTGTGACAAGCTAGTATTTCCATAAACATTGTAGTCATTTTGTTTTTGTTTAATACATTTATGTTAAAGTCGCCACAAACTATTATTTTCTTTTTACTGTAGCAGTACTTCCCAAGTAGTCGGCTTAAAGTGTCGAAAAATGTGTTTATGTCATCTGTTTTGGACCGTGGTGGTCGGTATATACAAAATATTAAGATATTATGATTCAGAAGCTCGATGCCTGAGCACTCCAGAACGCATTCGACGCAATATTGTTTTAGTGTAGTGATTGGTTTAAACGCATGATTATTGCGTACTAAGATACATGAGCCCCCTCGGCGATTATTCCTTGAGAAGAAGGACCCTTGAATAAAATTTGGAATATTGATTAAATCTATATCAGTATTCAGCATATTATGCTCTGTGAGGCATACTACATCTACCGGATTTTTTGCGTCTTGGAGTGACGACAGAGATATAGATAATAAATCCATTTTCCTAGCAAGTCCATTTATGTTTTGATGAAGGACGTTTATACTTTTATACACGAAAAAAATCTGATTTCCTTGAGGAATTTTGAATTTCAGGATTCGTTTCAGTTTCTGGAATTATATTATTTGAATTGTCATAGTCATTAATATTATATTTTAAATTTTCAAAAATATTTCTCATTCCACAATTGTTTAATCTACCACTGTTATTTGAAAACATGGTACAATCATATAATAAGTTCAAATTAGTGTCAAATATTACAGCATAGTTATAAATTTGTATGTCATGATATAGTAAACTATTGAACATTTCAATTCTCCAGTTGAACATACTAGAGTAATCATTGCACCTATATGTAGGCAGACATATAATTATATTTGTGTGAGATAACAATAAAAGGATTTCCCTAATGTTAGAAATTAGGTCTGAATAGTTGTTAGTTTTATTAAAATCGTCACTACCTATAAGGATTACACAATAGTCTTGCATAGTATAATTAGTTAGTTTTGAGTCTAGATTACTAACAAGCGTACTTATTCCACAGTTAGCTGTAATATAGTGGCATATCTGATGGTCCGGAAAGCCGTTGTGTGCTATGGATAATACGTTATTAATCTTATTACTACTTATTATACACAATTTGTTTTTCTTAGCTTGCAGTTGAGACGAGTTATTATCATTTTTCTGATGACTTCCAATAGTTTCTTTATCAAACTTCAATGCAGTTTTTACTCTATTAGACGTAGATCCTCTCTATTAGAAATAGAACAGGTTACGTGTGTATCCGTGTCGGTATGGGAGAAAGAATAGACCACCCCATCTTGTCCCGTGGCTGGGTGTCGAAGGAGGCGACTAAGGGAACTCAAAACCCAGTGCATGCCATAAAGCACTTTTGAGTCACCCGCGCGATGGCGGATAAACCATCAACAATCACATTCCCAAGGAGGGTTTGTGACAACCTGGCGACCGACTTTAAAACTGTGCCAAAACCCTAAGTATCATGATGAGTAAAAAAGATATGATGTGCGATAGGCGTAGGTACCCCACATTGCAGGAAGTGGACAAAGGTTGTTGCACCTTCGGGCTGGGGCAACGTAAAAAGCGAGTTCGGGAATAGAGATTGAGGTATTCAAGTTGTAATGTTGGCAAGAAACAAAATGAAAGGGAACGAAAGCGAGAGAAATTGGTGAAGGATACAAGTTTTTCTAATGTTGAAGTGACGGGAGAAATGGCGTGGGCATAGTGTTAGACAGTAATTTGAAAGAAGGCGTGATGGAGATAAAATAATTCATGATAGATTGATAGTTGTAAAAGTTATGTTAGCACCGCAGGTATAGTGCAGGATGTGTCTAAAGGGTGAAAGAGTAGTTTTGGGAGGACTTTGACATAGCTTTAATGAATATCCCGGCTGATCCCAGTGCCTCATGCACCAGGATCAGCCGGGATATTCATAATCAACTGATAGTTGGAGGTGATTTTATGGTCATGTGGGAAGAGTGAAAGGGGTTTATGGAAGAGTGCATAGAGGATGGGGATTTGGTAATCTAAATAATGAGGAGATACATTGCTGCAATCCGTTACAGCATTTAACCTGGCAGTACCCATCACTTGTTTCAGAAAGTATAATGACGACCTAATTACGTACAAAAGTGGTATTCCCAAGACGCAAATTACTTCCTAATACGACGCTACAAATTAAAAACACATCAAAGACTGCAAAGTGCTACCGGGAGAAGATTTAGTCTCACAGCACAAACTCTTAACTACGGAAATGGTCGTTGAAATAAAGCTCAATAAAAATAAATAGACCGACCCCCCTAAAATAAAATGGCATATGCTGGAGAAGAATGATTCTGCGAAGAAATTTAAAGAGCTTGTGGTGGATAAAATGATAGATATACAGGAATGATCGAATTGTAAATGAATGTTGGAATGAAAGGGCGGGGTAGTACAGCGAAAGATATTTGATGGATATGTTTTTTTTTTTTTTTTTGGATGGCAACCAGTCGGTTTTGTTTCAAAGTGAAGGCACGTGAACATATTCGTAAAAAGTTGGCAGAATCATTGCAGCGCTGATTTGTTGGATTTGTTCTCTCCTCTACCTATCGTTATTTCTCCTGACAAAGTTTATTCTGTTTATATGTATGTATCTATGTATTAATATGTATTAATTTTCAAGTTATCTATCCCTTAAGTTGCACCTGCCATGTTTTGTCTCTGCATCACCCTAAGGTTGACTGGTAGAAAATGCCTCAGGCATTAAGTCCGCCTTTGTACAGTATTTACTTGTGCATGAAGTTTTAATAAATTCTAAATAGTCGACAGAAATACACAATATGTTGCAGCATAAAAAGATAAAGTTCAAAGAATGGCTGTGTTGAAGATGAGAATGTTTGTTTGAAAGCAGAAAAAAGAGTGAGTATGATGCTTTAAAGAAAAAGCCAAGAAAGCTGTGCATAGCCATAGCGAGAGCAAAAGCCCAGGACGTTTTATGATACACTGGATAGTCAAGCTGGCCAAAAAAAGTCTATACCGGCTTGCTACAAACAAACATCCCTCGCTTTTCTCACACTAGCTCTAGAAAGCCGGTATAGATGTTTATAGCCAGCTTCACTATCCAGTGTATCATAAAACTTGTCTTGGGCTTTTGCTCTCGCTATGGCTATGCACAGCTTTCTTGGCTTTTTCTTTAGAAGGGTTAGGCAGAGGTACCTATAGTTGGTGCACCCACATTTCGCCAGTTATGTTTAAATCTGATTTAAAGGCGGCGAAGCCTATTGCCATCAACCGGGCACAGACCCAGACTCCGGGCTGCTTCTGAGTCATTCCATATGGAAAAACCCAATAACACTTTGTCCGACCCGAAAATCGAGCTCAGGACCAGACAAACGATACTTTAAAAAAATAATTTGGGGCTTCAAGACGTTAGTAAGTAGGTACCTACAATAAGAACTAAAGCTTAATTGATAAAAAATATTTGTTGCCACTCGGAATAGACTATAATAAAATATCGTTTTCTTTGCCGCGTTACAGAGGTCTGATTTTTTTTTCACAGTTGGGGGCAAACTTGACTATATGGAATGGAATAATAAAATCGATGCGCGACAGTTTTAAACTGGAGGAATTGGAGATGATTTTCAACGACGGCTCCAAGCGAAAGATCTGGAAAGTCAACCGACCGAAACCTGAAAATATCGAAACTGTGGACTTAGTAAGTATTTTCTATTGAAAGTATAAAAATATTAAACAAGCTGTAGGTACTTACTTTCTGCTGACTGATTGACATCTTTAAGAGAAGGAGTTACTTGCTGGTTATTTCATATCGAAGTAAAACCAAAATAATAATGGTATCAAATTGGTACTGCCTTCATGATATAGGTAGATACTATCGCAGACATTGGCGCATGACCACTTTTCGACCTTATTGCCTAAGTAATAAGGTCGAAAAGTACTCAGGCGCCTGTGTATGATAGTAGGTACTTATAATCCATAAGAAAGAAAGAAAGAAATGCCGAAAAGTCTATCTTTCTTTCTATAATCCATAGGTAAACAAATCGTAAAAAAGGGTTTTTATAGATGACACTTTCTTGTTTAAACATATGATAAAACCAAATTTTTGTTATAGATTATTACAATTGTTTCTTCTTGTACGTTAAACTTTATCATTTATTCTTTAATTACTCTTCGTAGATGTAACTGCTTGAGAACAATTTTTTTGTTAGATTTATAATAATATAATATTTTGTATTCTGTCTATTGTTAAGAGCCCAAATTCTAAACGTCAACGAATTATAACGTTGCTAAATTGAAGAGTACAACCGTGATGTAGCTTAGCAACTGAAGTGACAGGTATTGTGTTTAGTCGGTCACTTGACAGCTGTCTCGTCACGGGTTTTTTTTTGTTTACATTTAAATAACTAAGTACCTAAACCTATGAATCCGGCTGTTAACACATATCACACTTAACATCACTTGTCTATTCCTTGCAGAAGTGTGTATATAACACCCTCATTTCACCAGTTGAGTGTTAAAGTCCCTATAAAATAGGTTAATAGGGGCGAGTCCATTGCCATCAATCGGGCAGAAATCCAGATTCCGGGCTACTACTGAGAAATTCATGGGAAAATCTCAGTTTTCTTTTACTCTAAAAAAGTAACACCGAGTTGAGAAGAAAAATCCTGGGATTTATGAGTTTTATTTTTTTCAACTACTATTTGTTGGTCCATACTTAATTCAGACGACGAATGACCTTCATAGCAATCGATGTTTTTGTTTTTAAACGAGCACGCCTTACAATGGTAGATGATGGGTAACATAGGACATCTTGGCTGACGTATATTATGATATAAACAATATTCATCATCATCACCACCACCTTCACCATCACCGTCACCGTCCTCTCGGAAAATGGGTTGATACCATCTGACAGCCAACTCAAGCACCGCGCGCGCTCATTGGTCAAATCAAATAACGCGCGGTTGCGGGGGGCTCCCTGTTACACACTTCCGTCGGTTTTCACAAAATCACTCACACAGATTATGATCATATATGTTCTGTGATTATGATATTAAAGATGTTACACGTCAAAAATGTGCACTCTACAGCGCAGTATTATCAATGCTTTGCTTCTTCAGGTGCAACTGCTACCTTCGTACATCGGCAAGAAGATTCTGTCCTACCTCCCTCGTGCCCAACTCGCTGAGTACGCCAAGGTCAATAAGTACTGGGCGTATCTGGTGGACGAGCTCCGAGCCGAATTAGCAGCTAGGACGAAGATCAACGCCGACAATGAAAGATTACATGTAAGGGGTAATATACCTTAACTAATTCCCCCTTTTCATCCCCTTAATGCCCCCCCCCCCCCCTCTAAACCTCTGCTCAAAAACCCTCTGGGCTCACTACCATAAGGTATTTATGTTATCGGTCTTTGAAGTCTGAATTAAATGATTTATTTTAATCAATTTACATGATTTCTTTACTTCCAGGATCTGTTGCTCCGCCATGACACAAGTCTGGAATTTTTTGATCCACAAGAGCAAGAGGCTCCACCAAGCATATCAGGCATATCGCCGCCATTACCTAACGTGCGGCAGGCGCAGCCCAGCTTGAGACACAGCGAGAAATCCTTGGGGGCCTACTCCCACAGACAATTCATTTCTGAAAAGCTGATCAAGCCGGCAATTGTACTTACACTTGTTTTTATTTTTTTCGCCTTTTATAAAATATAAATAACACTTGCCTGACAGTGTATTTCCCGAAGGGATAACACCACAGATATAGGTCTATCTATATCTGTGGATAACACCCACATTTCGCCTGATAAGTGGATTAAAGTTTCATGTTAAATAATTAGGGGGTGAGCTTATTCTAAGTAATAATATTATAAATGCGAAAGTGAGTGTTTTTGTTTGTTTGTTACGCTTTCACACTAAAACGGCTGAACGGATTTGGATGAAATTTTGCCATGACCTGGAGAAGGACATAAGTTATCTTTGATCCCATTATTCACACGGGTTCTAGACTTATGCGGGTGTAACCGGGTGCAGCTACTTAGTTGTGTATAAATCGGACACAAGTTCGAACTGCTGCTGCACTAGATCAATAGGCGGTCAAGTATTGTCTGATATCTGTGTGCAAGCTGTGTACATTACGATACAACTTAGATGTTGCATACATTTGAAAATTTGCATTCATTCCCCTAAGTTAAGTGACTGTACAAGTTATTGCGTTTGCGTAAAGATCATTTTCATCTAAAGCTGTAAATAAAGCTTGGTGATTTTGAAGGCGCACTCAGTTCGGATAGTGATCGGTTTTACGAACTTTGCCGATGCGACATCTAAGTTGTGTACGGTACGGTACTGCAACCTTTATCCAGTCGATCTTATTTAAAAAGTGAATTTTTTCATATCTTTTACCTACATACGTCTCATTAGATGGTTTAATTTAGATTCAAAAACCGATACGCAACTTGGCTGACCTATCAGAGAGGCTGGAAAGGCGTGGCGCTGCAGACGAGAACATTTGGAAGTGGTGCGACTGCGTACTGGCACATGCCAAGAAACACAAGAAGTTTAGACAAGTGAGTATACTTAACCGGTCTAATATTAGAATATTCAACCGTCAAGCATGACATTAGGCCGGAGTGTCCATGAGGCGGTATTCCCGGCGGCAGCGGGCATATGCATAGTTTTATATGGAACTGTTCTCGATGGCAGCGGCACGGGGAGCGAGAACGCTGTCGCCGCCGCCCCGCTGCCCGCTGCCGCCGAGAAGAGCCTGCACGCATAGCATGACCACCGTAGAAACGAGTGGATTTTCCTGGATTTTCCACTGTTCAAATCTGGCAGCACAACTGATCCCACAAATTTTCGGCCTATTTCGATATTACCTACATTGAGTAAAATCTTTGAAAAATTAATTTTAAAACAAATGTTAGGACATTTCAATCCACATAATTTACTTCATTTGAAACAGTTTGGTTTTACAAAGGGTCGTTCAACTACAGACGCGGGCGTGGAATTACTGAAGAGCATATTCGAGGCCTGGGAGAATTCGCAAGATGCTCTTGGCATTTTCTGCGACTTGTCCAAGGCCTTCGATTGCGTACATCATGATACTCTTATCAGGAAACTGTACCATTATGGCATGAGGGACAAGGCTCTTGACCTTCTGACTTCTTATCTGAATAACAGAATTCAGAGGGTCGATGTTAATGGCAAGAGATCTGCAGGATCTGCGGTCACCATAGGCGTTCCGCAGGGTTCAATTCTAGGTCCTTTCTTATTTCTAATTTACATAAATGACTTACCTTACTACATAAGGGATAATCACAAGATCGTATTATTCGCAGATGACACTTCCCTCATTTTTAAAATCAAACGTCAGTTAGTTAACTTTGAACAAGTCAACGATGCACTCTCTAAAGTTGTGCATTGGTTTAATGTAAATAATCTTCTCTTGAACGAAAAAAAGACTAAACTCATTAAATTTTCAACGCCAAATGTCAGGCAGCTAACTACCAATGTTCAAGTTAATGGAATAGAGTTGGACCCTGTTGAGTCAACAGTTTTTCTTGGAATAACTATTGACGGTAAATTACAATGGGGCCCACACATAGAAAAATTGTCAGGAAGGCTTAGTTCGGCCGCCTATGCTGTTAAAAAAATTAGACAGATAACTGACGTAGATACAGCCAGAATTGTTTATTTTAGTTACTTTCATAGTCTTATGTCATATGGAATTCTTCTTTGGGGAACCGGTGCGGACATTAATACTATCTTTGTTCTACAGAAAAGGGCTGTTCGAGCCATTTACAACCTAGGTCCAAGAGATTCCCTTCGAGATAAATTCAGAGAAATAAATATTCTGACTGTAGCCTCACAATATATTTTTGAAAACCTATTGTATGTACACAAAAATATATCAAATTTTAAGAAAATGTCCGATATTCATAGTTTAAATACCAGGAATAAACACAACCTTGCTGTACATCGCACACGTCTCCACAGAGTAAGCAACTCGTTCATGGGTCAATGTATACGCTTTTACAACAAACTTCCCATTGACATTCGAAACTTACCCATTAAACGATTTAAAAGCTGTATTAAAACCAAACTTTGTAAAAAAGGGTACTATAAAATTTCAGATTATTTAGAAGATAAAAAAGCTTGGGATTGAGCTGCTCGCTCTGCTAAGCCTTGTGAAAACCATAAAACTTGACATTTTAATTATTCATCACAATAAACCAGTTTTATATACACATTGACATTGTTGAAAATTATGTTCAAAATGACACGATTACTTTGTAAAGTATTATATTATTTTAATTATTGTGAATGTGAGGACTATGTGGATATTTTTATTTTCCCTTTTCATTTCTTTGTTTCTTTCTCAGTTTTAATGATGGTCTGGCAGTTTGAGTAGTTGATGCGGCCTACCCAAATATCCTTTCCTTGGTATTGTTCGTCGAGTTGAGCTCCTTAAGTTCTGAGTTGAGCTCCACGATTACTGACAAATGCTTGCACTGACTGGACAGGTCCACTCAAATCTGTGTGGTTCTTTCCTCAAAAGACCATTTCAGACACTAATCTACATGGTCCTCACATGACTTGACCAAGATTATGTCTGGACTTTAAAAGAGACTGTGACCTCTGAGTTTGTTCCGGCCTTTCTTCTCAGAGTAGTCAGATAGGAAACACCGACCTCACCAAGCTTATTTTTAATATTTTTTTATATGACGTGTAAAAGTGATTCCGATATCCTATTTACAGAATAAACAATTTCAATTTCAATTTCAATTTCAATTTCAGTTTTGTCGACGGAAGAATAGACAAAGTGTACGAGTCATGTATCGTACATGGCACGCGCGCATTGCATACATCAGCACTTTTCCGTCACCTTGCACAAATTATAGTGTAACGCGACAGTACACGATCAGCGTTCATAATCAGCTGTACTCATTCACGCATCATTCATATAATAGCATTAGTTACGTGGTAGTTAAATATATTCAATAAACCATCATCTTTGGCTATCCGTGACTTATCATTCAAGCTAACATCCAAGGTGTGTGCGACCCATTCAGTAGCGCATACACAAAGTGACAGACAATTACAATCTGTCATTTTGTCTATTCTTCCGTCGACAATACTCGTTTCTCTACGGTAGTCATGCTACGCGTGCAGGCCACGACTTTTGGCGGCGCGACAAGCAGCGCGTCAAACGGCGGCGGGCGGGCGGCGGCGGCGCCTCGTTTTACCGCTCGCCGCCGCCGCCCCGCGCTAAGCTACCGCTGATAGCGGCAAGGTCGTGGCCAGGCCGTAAAAGATTACCTCGGGTTAGTGAAATCATAGATCGATGAGATAGTATACAGGGTGGCAGGGACATCGACGCGAAAACTGATACCATGGATTCAGTACATGATTCTGAACACCCCTTTTTTTTCATTTTTTTTTTGAGGGTGGGAAATCATCAAATATGACTTCTCCCGCTCTGGGTGGAGCGAGAGGGTGTGTCAGACTTTTACTGACTAAAACCCACCCGTGTTCCTTCCGTTGCCTGTGTGCCGGGCGCGATATCCCTTTCGGACAAACCCGCAACCCCAGCAGGCATTGGTCTTTACGGACCCCGTCAGTTGGTGCTGACATCCCGTTGAGGCGCGCGTGGAACACAACGCGCCGTCGACCCGGGCCTGGTCATTATCGGACGGCGAGCTACCCATTGCTCACCGTCCGCAAGCCCGCGCCTACGGTGGCCGGAAGTTGGCTCGCGACTCCCGACGCCCGGAGCGTCTCCTGCGGCGACTAAGGGCGCGAGGGCGCGCATCTTGCCTCTCCCTCGCGCGCTCCGCCTCCTCCTTCGCGATCATTACTGTTTCGCAGAAGGAAGTGACGGCCTCCCATGCACTCTCGCTCCGGACCATGGCCTGAACCAGGGCCGGACGCGAGAGATCGGCGCCGCCGATCGCCTCTGTGAGGACACGGCGGTGCTCCGCCCAAGCCGGGCAGATCTCCACCGTATGCTCCACCGTGTCCATTCTGAACACCCCTGTGTTGAAGTGTTCGTCGATTATGTTTTTTTTAAATCAGTTGTTCATACATTTTGACCGCGTAGGTATTGCACTTTTCTATGAAATTGTTATTTTTTAAATAATTTACCTGTTCTGTTCTCTGCTAAAGCTCCTACACACAGTGCCGGCGGCATTGCCACCGGCTTTTGTGCCTTCATTTCTTTTGCGATCCTTTGTGCGGCAGGGCCGGGCGTGCCGCGGCTTGCACAGCGGCAAGGCATTGTGTGTACATGCCATTATGGGGTTCACTGGATTCACACAGTAGAATTTTAAAGGCTGACTAGCATTGTAATTTTACCAAAATAATAATGAACAGTCACAAAACAAAAAGGCTTGTGCAGACCAGCGCGACTTGTCGCGCGACGCGACACGAACAATACAATTTCTAAGAAAACTTCACAGTATAACAATAACCGGTGTCGCGTCGCGCAACAAGTCGCGCTGGTCTGCACAAGCCTTTTTGTTTTGTGACTGTTCATTATTATTTTGGTAAAATTACAATGCTAGTCAGCCTTTAAAATTCTACTGTGTGAATCCAGTGAACCCCATAATGGCATGTGCACAAGCCTAAAAATGGCCATAAAACTTGTTGATGCGAAATTGGCCGAGCTTCGACGACTGAAATCCGGGATCTTTACCTACAGTTCGGCCGTCGACAGAAGAATGTGCAAAGATAACACCCTCTTAACTTTTCAAGAGTTTTTTCATCCTACATAAAGTCAGTCATAAACTCCTAAAAAACTCTCGTCGAGAGAATGCATTCTTGACACCTGCCAGTTGGACAATTTCTAGTAGTAATAAGTATCAAATTCGCAAAACACATATTCGTTAGTATAAAACTGACAGGTGTCCAGAACGCATTCTGTCGACGGATCGTGCATGAAAAAGCTCTTCAGGAGATATGAAGGTGGGATCTTTGCACATTATGCACGTTAAAGACTTCGTAAAGAGATTTTTTTTATCTTCTAGAAAAAGAAAGAAGGTGGCAGCGGCGGCGTCCTTTTATTGGGCAACGTGCACTTCCCTTGTCCCCTAATGAAATTTTCCATGGAAATTCCTCTTGATCCTCCTATGTATAAAGATCCAATCATGACGTGAGTGCAAATCTATTACTTCGTACCTATGTAGATTGTGATTTGAGGCCCTTGCAAGCTTGTCAGTTGACCGCCAGTCGTCAGTCAGGGTATACCTAGTATATTATATATGTTCTGTGACCGTATGTACTCGTATATGTAAGTTCTCAGGACTTTAATGAAAAATAGGTAGGTACACACGGCTACACATCAAGTTATAAATTTCTAGTTTATGCTGATCTCGCATTGTATAGGATTTCCGCACAGTGCGAGGTCAACTTATACTGGAAATGTATAGCTTGATGTGTAGCCGTGTGTACCTACATATTACTGAGCTTGGTGTTCCGGCCGATATGGCGCATGAGCGTTTTTAAGGGCTGACATACACAAGTGGCGAGGGATGCGGGCGTGGCGAGTGTGGCGACGACCGCGACGGTTTGGCACGGGCGTACCCCTCGCCACTTGTGTATGTCCCGCGCCTTAGCTTGGCCTAATAGCAACGCAAATTGAGACAACCTTTGGTTACAGAAGGGGTAAGCACATTGTATCAGTCGGTTTTGTTTGACAACGCATTGTGTATAAAACTTAAAATAAGTAGGTACCTACTTTATGGAACTTTTCGGGTGACACATGGGCAAAAAGGTCGTCGTTAAGTACTATCGCAGACCACGCTTAGCTGAACCCCGTAAGGAGTTACCTACAAAAAAAGTGGCCAGGTCATCATGTATACGGGATTTTGTTTTCAAAGTGGTTAGATATGCGTGAACTTGCTCATGCGTTTATCAATGGTCTATCTAACAGCTACTTCCGTTAAACAAGTATATCAATTAATTAATGTTGTTTAATAATAACTGTTATTTTTCAGCACTTCTGCCAAACTAAGAAAAAGTATGTCGGAATCTAATTTGGTGCAGGTTCCAAAAGAAACAGTAAAGCGTTACAGCCTCTGGACTCGAGACCTTTCAAATCTTTACCGTGTTTTCAAAATACCGTCTTACTTAAGTCCTGAGAAGATGGTCGCTGGGGCACAGGCGGCAAAACGAGCATAAATCTACTTAAAATACTAACTACTCGCCCCGGCTTCGCACGGGTAACACTAAGTAATTATCTACGGCGCACCTATCTATCTACCTACCCTGCTTACCCTAATTAACCTACCTACCTTACCTACCTACCCCACCCAACTACCCTACCTACCAACCCTGCCTACCTACCCTACTACACTTACCTACCCTACCTACGTACACACGGCTACACATCAAGCTATACATTTCCAGTTTATGCTGATCTCGCATTGTATAGGATTTCCATACAATGTGAGGTCAGCTTATACTGGAAATGTATAGCTTGATGTGTAGCCGTGCGTACCTACCTACAAAGATGTAATATATTTTTCTTGTATGGCAATCGAAACTTAAAGCTCTAAAAAACCTCAAAATTTCGATTACCATACAAGTAAAATGAAAAAGATATTATTATTGCATCTTTTTCATTATAGGCAAACATAGGACGGCAGGCGAAGTTGGGGCAGTTGACCGGTACCTATAATTTTTTATTTATATGAATTAGCGTGACAGTCGGATTTTAATTTCAATAAAATGCACGTGGTTTTTAACCTCTTTTTATTATAAATATTCATGACCCAGCGGTAATTTCGTAACACCATAGCAGTAGTACCTACCTACGGTACGTAATGGCTTTCATTTTGACAGTTCTACTTTGTTGAGCAGACAAATTTTAAAGATTATGAAGCAATGGATTAGCAATATCCTTCAAAATCCTTCGATCAATAATGGGATAAAATTTCCATTATGGGCCAACGATTTGGAAGTTCATATTTTTTCTGTAGATAATACTCATAAATAGAAAGCTTTTTACAAATTTTCAAGGTGCGGACATTCACGGTTTACGAGATATAATTTTTTAAAGTTTCCATTGAAATTGGAAAATAACACGCCATTTGCACATTTTTAGGTTGGTTATATTGACATAGTAGACGTCAAAGTTGACATTTCACGTTCCGTTGACCGTAGAGGTGTATTTTATTCAATTTTATGTCATATTTTTTACTTAAATTAAATATTATTTTCACTTATTCACTTATTAATTTGGTGTGTAATTAAGGTGCACAATAACCGTGCTGTATTAAGCAATAACATTGACTTTTTTACCCAAAAAATAAAGAATTTTTGTTGACAATTTGGAACGGAACGTGAAGCGACGCCATTCTTTTATATAGGCGTCTTGTTTTTATATAGTGTCAGTCATCGTTTGTTGCTTGCCCCGTGCAGTTGTGAACGTTTTGACTACCATGGCGTCCCCGAAGCCCTATGCTTCTGTGTCTGAAGAGTCGAGTGATGTGCAAGTGTTGGACTCAGATGAGCCGCTTGTCACGGCCTCCTCTTTAGTGCTTTCTTCAGGTAGTGTGCGAGTGATGGACTCAAATGAACCTCAGCCTCACTATATAATATTCCAAAAATACCCAAAACCGAATCAGAGCACCCCTCTTTCCACGTGTTCTTGTCTGCCCTACCCCAAGAGTGTATATAAAAAACCGGAGGCGCGGAGGGAGAGCAGCCCTCGCCCGCTGTGACGAAGCGCGGGAACCGTGCGAGGCGGAGCGGCTGAGGCTGGTCGCCGAAGGCGACCAACAAGCCGAAGCTGCAGAGCCGAGCATGAGTGACCGTGCTTCGGCACGCAAGGGCGGAAGGGCTGCTCTTCCCGTAGCGCCGGAGATAAGGCGGAGTCAAACTGGGGGAGTTTTTGTTCTAACCTAAAAAACTTTAACCTTGGATATCTCCATAACCATGGGGTTCCGCGGAGTGGGGATGGTACAGGGGTATGCCCTCTTACGCCCCCTCTCCCCCGCCTCATAAATCGATCAACAATAATGACAATTTTTATTCTAACCTAAAAAACTTTAACCTTGGATATCTCCATAACCATGGGGCTCCGCGGGGTGGGAATGGTACAGAGGGGTAGCCTACCTCCCCCCCCTCCCCCCACCTCCTCACCGTCCCATAAATCTTTGGCCCATAATGGAAATTTTAACCTTTTGGATAAATTTTATTTAGATTATTAAACAAAATAATTTGTTCTATATATACAAATATAATATTGATGAAAATCATTAATATTTTTAATAGTAAAAAAAAAAACTCATTGGTTCCTTTTTGCAAAACTTTATTGTGGGTTGGTTCTTTGTTAATTTATTACCATTCTATAAATTTTACAGTAAAAATAAAAAATCTCTCTAAAACAGAAACCATTTCATCATCGACTTGAGCAATTTCCTGTTGAGTACTATGAGGTTCTAAATTTTGCTGGGTCTGGTTGATGACTAGGATTAGCAATCTCGTTTACTTGGTTAGATATTTGGTTAATTTCTGCATGTGCAGTACCAGTGTTCAAAGAGATTGAATCATTAGAGCTATCATCACTCGAGCCATAATCCGCATTAGCGCAGTAGTCAGGATCTCTCACCGACTCATCGCTATCAATGAATAATGGGGCTTCGCGACTTCTCAAGCTTGCAAAATTCAAAATTCAAAAGTCATTTCTTCAAACTAGGCTGAGAATCAGCACTTCTCGAACGTCAAAATTACATATGACAGTCCCCTAAAACGCCCACCCTTCACTGATTGTTGACGTATCAGATACACCTTCTAAATTATTATCCACTGTATCAGCGAAAATACGAAACAACGATGCTGTCTCCGGAGACATAAGAGGACATCAAAGGACATGACTTCTTACTGTGCGTTTGCACTGGCGAAACATTCAAAACAAAACATGTTGGAATGTCTATTTTCTGTCAATTTTCCATACAATGTTTGACAGGAGACAAAAGATTTCAACATGTTTTGTTGTGATGTTTCGCCAGTGCAAACGCACAGTTAGATGTTATAAATAGAGATATATCAACAAGGAACCAACTAATGTGACACTTTGTAAAAATATTGTAGATATTATGCCATTTTTAATATGCAAACAAGAACCAACCCGGACCCGCATGGTTCTACTCAAGTTTTTTCTGTTCTGTGGTTCTACTTGATTTAAAAATATATTTTATAAGAGACCATGTGCTATGGGTCTTTATGAATTTAAACTATTTCAATGATTTTCTAGTTTTTCGGGTTACCATGGGGCATGGATCTCGTTAGTTTATTGAACAACTGTAATTGGTATGTGGGTTGATAACTTTGTCATAGAAATGTTTTGTTCTGTCAACATTGTCAGATCATTTTGATCTTTACCTGGTCGATAGAAGGTGCATTTTGAAAGCTTTCTGTATACCTATCTCGATTTTGGCATGTGTGTGGATTGGTTCCTGTTTGCATAAGATTGGTTGAACCGAAGTAAACTTATAAAAAATTCTTGACATCTACTCTACAACTCTAACCTACAGTGCGTTCATTTTTTAACAGTGACTAGGTATGTATGGGCGTTTTTCACGTAGGTACATAACTAGTTACAAATGGCTACAGGCTATGGGGCATGTAGCCGAATAGCTAGCTTCGAGGCAAAATATAAAATGTGCGTGTGGTGTGAGAGCCACTTTGTTAAAACTTTTTGAAAATGTGCTTAGGATTTAGTGAACATTCCCAAAGAATTGTGAAAGTTGGAATCAGATTTCATGGTATCTTATTTATCTAAACGCACTGGCGATAAAAAAATCGCGCTCGTTGCTAATAATACACTGAATACTGGTTATAAACCTTGCGAATAAAATTCGAACTGCGGGCTAGTCTAGGCCTTACCCCTAGGGCCCCTAGCGCGCACTGCGGTGCGGTGACTTGCGATGAGTATTTTTCGCCGCATTTTGCTTTGTTTTCGTTTTTTTTTGCAGTGCTCGCACTTCTACTGTGTTTCATACTTCTCAGATTTTGGGGTAAATAAACGCTTAAAAAGCTTAAAATCAATTTGCACCTCACCTCAGAGTAATATTAATATAATAGTTATTACTCTGAGCACCTCACACAAATGGAAAATATTGCCAGCCCCTAAATGATATAAGAAATTTATTTAGTAATGGCAGCACTGTATCGCTCGTTTTGACGAGAATGTCGGAATAAATCTGAATGTCAAAAACAAAAATATGCAAATGTCAAAAGCTGACAAACATAATTTTCTAGAAGAAAAATAATCACAATAATTTTAATCCTGTTCGAAGAAAAATAGTTGCGTAAACTTTCTATAATATCGCCTCAGTTGAATAATGATATTTGTGACAAAATTTACTTAGAAGACGTGAGAATATAGCTAGAACGATGAGTAAACACACCTATACCACGGCGAACCTTACCGATAAAGAACTGAAGGAGCAGGGCAACAGATTGTTCAGTCTGAGACGTTTCGAGGATGCTATGGCCTGTTACACAAAGGCTATTGTGAGTAATAAGTATTTTTTACCAATCTCTTCACCTAGTGAGGCAAACAAAGCAAGGGAAACCAAGACATTCCACCTGCTTTTTTAGATTTTGACTGTACATGCTGTTATATATCATCAATTTACCTCTATTTATCCAGATAACATAGGTCAAATTTGTCATTCAAATATGACTGTTGACTGCTGTAAAAATATTCTGCCTTCTATTTCTGTCATCCAATCTATTACCAATAACAGAACGGACAATTTCACTGTTAGAAATTGGATGCTGCTGATGCTGTTGTTTTACTTTTCATTTAGTGGACTGAAAATATCCATTATATTTATGATGTGGTTTAAACTGATTGTGCTGCTATTGTGTACAATGTTTATTTCTCAAATGAAAATGTAAGCAAACAGTTACCTTTATTTTTCAAACAACATCTTAGTTTGTAAGATTTTTCTCCAGAAAGGCTAATATAAACTGGAGATATTATAATATTATATCATAAATCCCTTCTCTTCAATTTGCAAGCATGGTGCAAAAGATTATTTTGCAGCATAATTATATCTTTCTTAAAAAATAAAACCTAAGTCACAGTCTACTTCTCACTTAAATCAGAGCTAGCAAATCTTTACATTTTTTTAGTCTTTATTCATCAATTTATTGCTAATGCAGTATTTACTAAACCTTCAAATGAAACTAAGGCCTTCATAAATACCATTTCAGATAAAAAACCCATCAGTAGCAACATACTTTACAAACCGTGCACTATGTCACCTGAAGATGAAGCGGTGGGAGGCAACGTGCCAGGACTGTCGCCGTGCACTGGACATAGACAACAACCAGGTCAAGGGCCACTTCTTCTTGGGACAGGCCTTGGTGGAACTGGATTGTTATGACGAGGCTATAAAGCATTTGCACCGTGGTAGGTAGTACGTCTTTATTTATAGTTTCTGAATTAAGTATTTGAAGTTGAGAACTTGTCAAACTTGTCAAATTCTACTTTAGTATTTACTAGTAGTGAAAATTGAGAATTGAGAGTTGTGAATTCTCAATTTAGAAACTGGGAGAAAGTATATGAAATTAAACTATGATTTTATATTAAGTATATAATGTTCAATTAGCCCTTTGAACTCTGTCATCATTATTCAATCTGCCTAGCCTTTTCCAACTATGTTGCAATGTCAGTCTAAACGGATGCAGATGAATATCAGTATTTTACATGGAGCGACTGCCTATCTGACCTCCACAACCTAGTAACTGGGTAATATGATACCCTTCTGACGACCAGTAACAATTGTCAAAGATCCACGAATGACAGCCGGGACCAACGGCTTAATGTGCTTTCAGAGGCACGTAGGACCTACCCCGGCAGGCGTAGCTTAACCTGATGTCAAGCTATGCCTGCCGGGGTTGAACTGTGGATGAATGACCATCTCTACATATGAGATGAGACTCCTGATGGATCGACCTGTGCGGCTGTTATTACTTAGCCACAAGCTCCTCACTCTGTCATCATTATTATAAGTTACTAATTGGACAAGCAATAAATTGGAATTAGTACTTCATTACTTGAACACTTTGGCATACGCGGCAGTATATTAGCCTGGTGATTTTCTTACCAAAAGAACATTCCGTGTGCGTGGGCATTCCCTAAAGTTATGGGAAAATACATCAAAGAAAAAGCCTTTGAAGCAATTCTTATCTAACCGAGTTGTAACAGCATGGAATAGGCTCCCGGAGAGTGTTGTGACGGCACTGAACTGCTTCAAGAATCGACTGGACAGATTAAATATCTTCAAGCTATTTGATACAAACGCATCAGCTAACTAGCTGCTAGTATGTCTAACCAAATAATAAATAATAATAATATCTTTTGCAGGAAAATGATTCATAGCTACTTTTATAATTTATACCAATAATATAAAATTAACATATTTTTATATGCCTTTAAAATAATGGCTTATCTGCAATGCTGATAGTTATTTACCATTAATGAGGTCATTAGTGTGACGTTTTCTGAATAGTTATAGACCTAATAACTATTTCAACATCATTAGGCCTAATTACAAAATCAATGTTGGCCTATTTTTAGCCACAGTCCAAAGGATTCAGTTCAAATCTACATATCCAATTATCATAATATTTTAATTAGTAATTCAAGGCTAATTATAAGACTACACATGGCAAATTTTGCCTATTTCTGACGGAGTTTTCTTAGGTAACTTATGAACTTTACCAATTAAGGCTGCTTGTCCACTGGATGGATATGAGAGGAGAGGAGCGGAGCTGTTCCTGTATTAACCAATATAATCTAAACTCCACTTCAGACTTTAGATTCTATTGGTTAATATTGGTATAGCTCTACTCCTCTTCTCGCTTCTCTGGTCCAGTGAACAGGTACCCTAAATATTGTTGTAAAATGGTACTCTAAAAAAAGACTGGCTTTACGCTTTAAATGCTGATGCTATAAAACCTTGTTAATCTGAAAGTCTTAAAAAAAAGTTATGGATGATGTCAAAAACCTTGTCCCACATTTTTTAATTCATTTAGTGTTCACTGATAGTGATACCTAATGTTTTATTAATACAACAAGAAGCACATACAGACAAGACCACAATTAATTATATCCCTGCAAAATTAACATTGCATTGCTAGTTTCATATTTTGTATAAAATATATATATATATATATATATATATATATATGTTTGTATATAAATAACTTATTATTTATACTTTATACATAATCAACCTATAATGTTTCCACTGCTGAGACACAGGCCTCCTCTCTTCGAGAGGGACTGGGTTGTAATAAACCACGCATACCACAACCCCGTAACGCGTACTGCGTAACTACTCGTATATGCATAAGTAAAAAAAAACTGCAAAAGACGAACTTAATGCCTGAGGCGTTTTCTACTATTTTTACAGGTATTTCGTTTTAGTGGTTATTTAAATTCACTTTCTAGCCTGTGATGAGCCATTGAGCAGATTCCCCTGCAGCACACTTAACTCGATTTCTGGCAAATCGCCATAGTTATTCAAAAAGTATGATTCAAAACTTGTTAGTTCGAAAATAAAGTAGATATCGTCGTTTCAGAAAATAGTATGTGCTTGCTCTAAATTCTAGATATAGATAGATATATGAATCACAAACACGACATGACACAATACAATAATAACAAACACGTAACATTCTTAGAAAATTAAACGTTGGTCCCAGCTGTCATTTCGAGATCTGTGACAGTCATTACCGGTAGTTACCGGACCGACGCAGCCCGAAAATCCGACAACTAGTCTTACCAAGGGGTATCGTGTTACCCAGTAACTGGGTTGTGGAGGTCAGAAAAGCATAGGCAGGTATTTTACATGGAGCGACTATATAAAATACTGGTATTCAGCTACATCCGGTTAGACCGGAAGCCGACTCCAACATAGTTGGGCAAAGGGTAGGCAGATTTAAAATTATATTTAAAAAAAAATTGAACTGCTCTACTAAATCTGAACTGGTTTTTTTTTCAGCAAATGATTTGGCGCGAGAACAGAAGCTCAACTTCGGTGACGACATTGCAGCACAAATCCGTATTGCCAGGAAAAAACGATGGAATTTACAAGAAGAAAAGAGAATATCACAAGAGATTGAACTGCAGTCTTATTTGAACAGGTAGACCTACTGTCTTTTATGTCATCGTTCCAGCCGAAAGACCTCCGCTGCTGCACATAGGCTTTCCCCAAAAGTCGGTACATTGACCGGTCCGGTTCTTCTCGTACCTATCTAGCAGATTACCGTGACTTTCACCTTATCATAATATAGAACATTTTATATGTGGAGAAAATCACCCTGTAACTTACACAGACACAGTTCCATGCACATCACGGTTGACTGCCCAAGATAGTCGTCGGCATAAGATTGTTTTCTTACAAAGGGACACAAGGTGAAACCAACAATGGGACACCATTTACCAAATAATATTTGTTTGTTTATTTATAAAAAATTGTCTGTTTTAACAGATTAATAACAATTAATTAATTTGTTCAGTAAGGTAAAATGTTGTGTATTTTTACAGGTTAATAAATGAAGATATGCAGCGTAGAATAGAAGCAATGAAACTAGATATAAGTAATAAAGATGATGTTAATACTAAGGCATCTAAAATTGAGGATGAATGCGTAAGTTCAGTTTTATAAGATTTTTGGCAACAAAGGGGCTTACTATTTTTCATTATGATGTAAAATCGTGTCTAATCTACGCGATCTTTCGTTTTCAGAATAACTACAGGAGTGAATTAAATATCTTATTTTCTAAAATGGACGAAAGGAGACGGGTAAGTTAAAACATAATTTGTCAAACTCATTATCTATTGGGAAAATGTAGCTAATTTTCATATAACTAACGTGCCTACTTTATTTACCTACTAAACATTGCATGCCATCACTTATGCCTTGATCACACGTACCAGGTAGGTGGGCGGGACAGTGCTCTCGGCTGTGTACTCGGTACGTATAAACACATCACTGAGTGCTTGGCCGAGTTAAAGCGTGAGACAGTCACTCGCACCCTGTTCTATCTGCTAGACCGAGTGCCCACCCCCGCGCTTCCCCGCACTGACTCGCTTCCCCACGCGGCAGGTATAAACATGCACTCGGTGCGTACTCGCCACTCGACACACTCGCGTCGGTGGCGACCATGATCCCGCGGTTTTTGTGATTGTATGACTGACTCGGTGCCAAGTAAAAAAATACGTGTAAACACCTACTCGCCCACCAAACTCTCTCGGCCTAGTATCATTTTGCTGTCTCGCCCGTCTACTCGGTACGTGTGATCATGGCACTAAGGTGGTTCCGCAAAGGTATGTTCTTAAATGTCATGATTTCATGAAAAAGTCATTCAATGGAACAAATTTTAATGACAGATGTTTTAATGATTCTGATTATAATTCTGTAAATATATAATTGTTATGGTCGCGAATCATATTTTGATCAAGATACAACTTGACACAGACCTGCAAATTGCTAAAAACGTAAGATAATTTGAATTTCGCGGGCTACCTTTTCGAATCCACCTTAACGGCGGACTTTGTCATTTCACTGATTTGTGAAGTGAAAACTACTTTAGGCGCTATGAGCGCGTTTTGGTAGAGGGATAAATTTATGTATTCGCGTGATCGACATGCTCGCGCCGTAGTGCTGTGCTATAGAAGCTAGATGGCGCTAATACCAGTTTTATGTTTTCACTTCTGTCGGCAGTCCCCTTGACTGCCTATTTTTGATGTGTAACATCTTTCATCTCGCTTTCCTGCGTTCTGTGAGAGTGATTTCGTGAAAAGGGACGGAAGTGTATAACAGGAAGCCGGGGAAGCGTGCGCTATTTGATTTGACCAATGAGCGCGCGCGGTGCTAGAGTTAGCTGTCATATGGTACCAACCCATTTCCCGAGAGGTTGGTACTGTCAGCCAAGATGTCAAATGTTACACATCATAAGCGACTACTGTAGGGTCGCATACGATGTGTAACGTTTTTTTTTTAATGTAACATCTCTTGTAATGATTTTGATTTGATGTGATATTTCTTCTTCAGAAACGTGATGTGCCGGATTTCTTGTGTGGCAAGATAAGCTTCGAGATACTGAACGAGCCTGTGATCACACCAAGCGGTATCACTTATGAGAAGAAAGATATTGAGGAACACTTGGAGGTAAAATTACTTATTATTCCCTTGAGTGAATTTGTTATTAATTGTTAGTCTTGAACACAGAATAGAAAAAACAGTAGAAGTAGCATAGCGCTTCATTAGTATCGGAACCAGCGTACCCCAACTCACACAAATACAAGTTAATTGTATTTCGTAACACTAAGAAATCTTTGGTGTGATTGGTAGTTTAACATTGAATGAAAGTAGGAAATAATGTCAGTCGTCGCTTATTTGAAAATAAACCACAATTTATAGACAATACAGTTGTTTATTGTCTACTCGAAACTTAGGTTATTACTAACTTCAAGTTTCGACAAAATGAAAAATTATTATTGTATATTGTAGATTTTGAAAGCGGTTGTCTTTTTTATCACGACGTTTTGTTTATTTTAGTTACTTCCACAGTATTATGTCGTATGGCATTTTACTGTGGGGTCGGGCTGCTGACATTGAATCCATATTTATTTTACAAAAGAGAGCTGTCAGAGCCATTTATAATCTACATCGTCGCGAATCTCTCAGGGAACTATTTAAAAGGATTAATATTATGACGGTACCTTGCCAATTCATATATGAAAATATTATGTATGTAAGAAAAAATCTTCATATTTTTAATAAAATAAGTGATAGACATAATTTTAATACTAGAAATAAAGATAAAATAGATCAACCATTTTTCAGATTATCTAAAGTACATACATCTTTTATGGGGTACTGTGTTAAATGTTACAATAAAATACCTTGTGATATATTACAATTAAATGAAAGAAAATTTAAAACTCATATTAAAAGTACACTCTGTAAACAAGCATATTACAAATTAGAGGATTATATCCAAGATAAGAATGCTTGGAAACATGCTGGTCCTGCTCCATAGGACAATTTAGAGTCTAGACAAAATCAAACTGGTTGCTTATTTAATTATATAGTTTGTTATTTTTTATAACTCTGATTTTACATTCTGTGATTTCTTGAACTCACACACTGACTTATTAGTATTACTTGTTAAAATGTTAGGAATATCGTATAATTTTGCAATGTTTGTAAATATGTGAGCACCATGTATCTATCTATCATAATTAATTTATCTGCAATTGCTTTATTTTTTTTTCCTTTTTTTTTACCTATCGTGGTATAGTAATCTTATTCTAGATGCATCGTCTTCACATATAATTATATAATTAATGTATACAAAATATTGTAAAAACATTTTAAAAGAGTAACGGTGGAGTTTCTTGCCCATTCTTCTCCATACGAAAACTACCTTTTGGAAGGGGCGACTAGAATCAATTCTATTTTTTTGTAAATTTGACGTTCATAAGTGCCTTTTATGTGCCTAATTGAAATAAATTGTTTTGACTTTGACTTTGACTTTGACGATTCATGTCGTCGTTGCGACTTTAAGAACTTTTATGTGTCACTTTTGGCAAAATCACTTTTTTACGCGAAATCTCTGAAGCGATATTTGTTACGGTCTCGAATCATCTTTAATCAACATACAACCTGACACTGACTTACAAATTGCAAAAAACGTAAGGAAATTTGAATTTCGCGGGCTACCTTAGCGCGTCCCCTTTAAAATATCGATAGCTCATTATCGATAACGGTATTCTCTAATTGAGTAGCTGACTGTGACATGTGCATAGTTTGAATCTTCGCGAAGAATATGTTTGAGTTTAAAAGAAAGTAGACCTTAAATTTAACCATAAAGTCCATTTTTACTTGTCTTGTTTAATAAAATATTATTTTTCAAATTTTAATCGAAATAAAATCAATTAAGACTTACTGACGGTATGACATACCTTTATTTGATATATTTTTGGTTCTGCTATCGTGTTTACATTCTAAAACAGCACAATAGAGCATTTTTGTATTTTTTTTCAAGTTCTTTTCAACGTGACGGTTGTAACGAGACTGATTTGCGTGGTGTGTGCGCGGAGCAGACATATGCGGATCTCCGCAAAACTCGGGGTACGCGGGCCCCGCCTACTTGCGACTTCTACTGTTTTTTCTGTTCTGTGGTCTTGAAAGTTATAAAAAAAAATTGCCCGTATTGTTATTTCCTTTTAACCATATCCAGATTATCCGGATATCCGTAGAATATATTATCAAGATATCGTTAGTTTTATTATCCGGATAAAACGAACAATACGGATAGTAACATGGACCGGATAATTGCATGCCCTAACTAGGAAACAGATCAATAAAAAAAAAATGGAAATAGATATAGTAGCCACTTTTATTCTAACCACCAATTTCTTTCTTGTTTCTGCAGCGTGTGGGGCACTTTGATCCGGTGACTCGTGTGAAGCTGACGGCCGACCAGCTGATCCCGAACTTCACTATGAAGGAGGTGGTGGACGCGTTCATTCAAGATAACGAGTGGGCGCTTGATTATTGAGCGTTAGAGTCCCACCACGTGCTCAGCTTAGTTCGTTTATAGGTAGTTGTGTTGGTAAACGTGAAGTGCAGTAATACCCTCAATGATGATCATAGGTATGGCCCTTTTAGTTTGAAAATACACCAAAAATCCATTTTAACATTTATTAATATTTATATGTTTAAAAAATAATGCGAAGGAAACTGTTGGATTGTCAAGAGGAACGGGATCGTCATCCCGAACAGTTTACACATATGCGCTGATTTCCATGCCTATTCTATCTCTAAAATTAACGAGATTTCCCATACAGTCCGGACCTCGACTAAGAAATAATAAGAATGTTGAGAAAATATATTATATTCAGGATTTTTTACAATATAGATTTTCTTTTTATTTCTCAAATATAGAATATTTGAATAGAGAATATGAGATAATGATCAAGTTTTGGAACAACAAACTCAAAATCTTACGTTACGAGTTCAAATACCATTGCCACAAAAAAAAAGGGCTTTTTATTACAAACAGCCAGTCAGAAATCAACTTAGAATACACAACGCTAAAATAGACAGTTGAGTAAGCGGCGGTGGAATGTAAATAATTCAGTATAAGCAGAAGCATTTTAGTGCGATCGCTTTAACTAGAATTAACTTAACTTTTACCTTTATTAATATTAGTCGGGGTATTGCTGCTTATGATTGTGTGCGGTTTTATTCACGTGCTTGTTCTACGTTAGCCCGCCTAGTTTCGAACTAGAACGGAGCCCTTTATCATGAACATTCGCGACTAGTACAATGTTACTTTATGAATGACGTGGAAGACTTTAGCTGCGTTCCGAGTTACGCTGTAATCGATTTGCACGTGCTAACACTCATACCGAATTAGCGTGAGCGCGTTAACGATCCGTGAATCGTCATAGATGATATCTTGCCATATCGCCGACCATGCCCTAAATTAATATCACCGTGAGCGCTGTAAAAATCACAGCTGTGCCGTTTTGTTTTGAGTCGCCTCTTATCTTTAAACTAACGTGGCATTTTTTAAATGGTGTTTTTGGCTACCGTCTCCTCCTAACCAAAGAAGAAGAAGAAATTTGTCGTATATACTCAAATAAATATGTTAAGCAAGTTTTGACGTAGAGCGAGCACTGTGAGCACGTTCACGAGCGTTCTGAATTGTTGACAGCCCTCAGCTTTCATAATCGTGATATCTAAATCGGAACGCAAGTTATTGATGTCACCGCTGTGAGCGACTATGTTCTAAATCGGAAAGCGGCCTTTTTAGGCATTGGGATCAGCGCAAACCGTCGGAGTGTTTGTTTGTTGTTCTCAAAATATTACACAGTACAACAGTAATGCAGTATTTGCCAAACTGCAAAACAGATTCTCAGCAATAAGTGTGAGTGCTTAACTACTGAAAAAACAATGCCTGAATGCTATGAACTTTATAGCCTTAAGTAAGAACAACTGAAGCTAAGTTTTAATTGATAAATTGGTCACTTTGTCGGCAATCCGATGGCCTGTGCTGGCTCTAATTTATACAGTGCTGACGACGAGGATAGCATATAACATAACATGTTAATATAACTAGGATGTACCCATTTGGTTTATGTCACGATTCGTCAAAGAATACTACAGAATGGAGTGGCAATGCGCATAATAATATGCGAAGAAAATCTTGTATCTTTCAGTCTGAAATACTTAATGATCCGTATTTACCCCATGTTTATCATAGATTTACTCTCGGTTTGTGAAAGCCTATTCGCTCAACCAACCTGTAAAACTTCATTCTTACAAATAAATAAATTCTGATTCTGAACCAAAACAGTTAACATGAGGTTTGACAGCAGATTTACTTATCAGGGCTTTTGGAAACCCGATATCTTGCCTATAACGGTGTTAAAGGCTAGTCCCTAATGTCTATTTAGGAAAAGGCCATGACGTATCAGCATTTCTCTAAGATTTTAAAAGCTGGCGATATTATCTAAGCCTAATTTAAAACACTATTCAGATTAGTTTTTTCTCTCATGCTTTACCAAAAGGATTCGGACTCATAATTCACCCATATCATAATGTGGCGGCATCTATAACGCCCTATGCGAACTTCGCATCACATCTGACGTCACGCAAATCCTGCATTGCGCAAGCAAAGTTATACGCACAATTACCATATGTACAATATCTTGACATCCACCGTTGGGCAGTAGCCCACCAGACACCACCCGTCTGGTTGGCGGAATGAGGGGCGTTCCGACCTGTTCTCCATGCCTTTATAATAGTGAAGTGTTCAGTTACTATTACTACTGTTATGTAATTAGCCCGCAGGAGCACAGGCTATTTTAATATTAGCCATAGAAGTGAAATTCTCTCAATGGCAAAATATAATGTAGTTTATAACTTAAAAGAATAATAACGTGTTCCTGGTGCGAACCTGAAAAAGCAGGGGTTTGTTCGTTAAACTAACTTTGTTAAGTTATAACTGGATACTGATAAAATATCTGAAAATAATGTAATATTGAGTGTTCACAAATTAATCGGCGTTATTTTAGTAATTATGTTCTATAGTTGTCGCGTTTTAGCGTGGCATTAGCGGTCATTGCCCTTTCCTTAATATTTCTCCGTAGAAACCCAAACAATAAACTATGTATGATTTTTTGTTATTGAACATGTCCACCAAAAGAGCATCTCCCCGCAGGGAGTTTCCTTTCGTTATCCACTTGGAAGTCTCTGAACCATCTCCGGACACAATTGGGAATATGAAACTCCAACCTGGTAAAGTGGGGCTACTTCGTCGGTACGGCAGCAGGGTGTGGAGCTATGTCCTATATGCTAGCAGCTCCTATACTGCCCTCTGTGTCCCAAAACATATGAGCTAAGCCGCGGACAGACAGACAGACGGATATGGCGAAACTATAAGGGTTCCTTGTTTACCACGCAGCCCTAAAAAGTGCTAGAAAATATAGGTGGGCCAATGACCGCTATTGCCATGCTAAAACGCGACAACTATAGCATATTTTAACACCCTGTTTTGTCTGGCGTTACTTCGACTTTTACTAGAGTACGCCCAATTTACTTAAGTTATAATAATACCTTTTGAATAACTAATTTCTTTAACAATTGTATTAGTTCTCTACTGCACTGACTTAAGAAAATACTAAGACGATCGAAAAGCAGCCTTGAGAAAAAGGTTGCGTTTTTCTTTATCATATTTTATACATTAATTAATATTATAATAAGACCACTGAGTGTTAAATGAGGATTATGAACTTATAAGACACTGCAGTAGTAATTGTATTTCTTCAAGGTTTTTATTAATTATGTCACTTGATTTTTTACATAGAATAATTTCCTGATGTTGTCGAATAAAATGTTGTATGAAATATTCTGTATATTTCGTCCGTGGATAGTTCTATTCTATGATTAACGCTTTTTCGATTGATTCGCGTATGTGCAAGTTATTGGTAGATACCTCAGTAAAATGAAGTACTGGATTGACCGTTTTGGTTATTTGAGTAAAACTATTTTAATTGGTAATTATAATAGGGTTGGACGAAGTTGAACCCCTATTACACTACACGATATTTAGGGCCCGATATTTAAGGGACGTGTTTTTTTATATGGACCTTTCCTCTGTTTATCTTATTAAACTATCCCGATTTAGGGAAACGACCCCTGAATATCGCGTAGTGTAATAAGGCTTTGCAAATTTTTGCTTTGTTAATAACACGTCTATTTCGATTTATTAAATGCAATAAATATACTTTTTACAAGGAGTGAGTACCAAAAAATTGATTATCAAATGTATCAAAATCATAATATACGGTGTGTGAACATATTTATTTGATTTTTAACACTGAATCTGTTTCGCCTGCTATTCTATGCAGATGTGACCATAGAGCTCACGTTGGATGCTCTACGATGATGGAGTTTGAATGTTGAGACCATAGACATTAGTTAATTCATGTAATAATATTGTTTTTAAATGTGATAAAATGTAGTTAGTAATTATAGGAAACTGTGATTGTTTTCTATTTATTGGTTTAATCGATTTGTAAACTAATCAGTTTTCTGCTTTCGATGCAGATTTAACAAATCATGCACACCATTTCGGTCGTTTTTGTAAAAACAACAGTGTGCACGTTTTGCTAAAACGAAGTGTAAATTAAGGTATTTTTATTTAAATTAACGTCGAACTTGTCTAAATTGAATGTAATGTTACGATATATTGTACGTAATTTTGGTACTTATATGAACTGTTTTCTACATTGATAAATATCCACTAATAAAGTTGATTACGAATTTTCAACAAATAATTCTTAGATACAGCATACTATAGTCATAATCTATAAAATTTCCGGATAGTTAATGATAATTCAAGTCGGATGGCAGCGCGTATACGCGTGTTTTTTTGTAAGTATGATATTGAAGCACGCTGTATAACGCGTTTATCTTAGGTGACGCGCGTGGGGCGACTATTTCGTACTACGACGTAATAATTGTTGACGTTGAAACGAACGTAACATCTGTACTTATCTTAAAGCTGGTCCACACTGAGTATAACCCCGTATTCGAAACAAAATTTGCATAAGGGCATTTGCCCTCTTATCCGTATCCGGTTCGTATTCGATTCGTGTTCGGACGGGAAATTCACGTCCCAGCGTTTGCGCATTTATCCGTATTTGACTCGTTTTGTTCGATATCCTCTGTTTTGATCCGTCAAAAAACAAGTCGAAGTGAGAATTTACAAACGTCCATACAATTACTATGACGGCCAAAACGGATCGGCAACGAACACGAATCGAATACGAACCGGATACCGATAAGTGGGCAAACGCCCTAACATTGTTTCAGCACACAGAACACGGAATCACGGACGGCAGTATTAATAAAATTCATGGCGCCAAAAGTGCGTTGAGCGCAAAATTCTGTCACGGACCGTCAGTTTCCATACGTCATTTGTGTCGTAGTACAAGTAAACGATGACACGCTTAGTTTGAATGGAAACTGTTGACAATGCCGCCTCTAGCAGCGGCCGCCGAGACATCTCCGTGATCTGTGTTTCAGCAACATGGTTTTGTGTTGTTATTAAGAGCGTTCATCCTAAAAGTTGGCAACGTCGCAAATAGCTGTCAAATATTTAAGTACCTGTTTTGATTCATTTGGCAATATTACTGTATGGAAATAAGAAATATGGCTATCTTACCCATATTTCTTATTTTACTAGTTAGCAATATTAATAATGAATTGCAATTGTAACACCGAATTTGATGTTGTAACCGGTTTAGGTGTCAAAAAGGTATTTGAAAAGGTTCCAAATACTTTACATCTAAAACTAAATATTCGGTGTTACGATATTAAAATTAAAAAAAGCTTAACTCAGTTCAGAAAAACACGGTACAAGGCCTTAGGTGCTAGATTTTTAACAAATTCCCTGGACCCTACACTAAGATTCCCTGTGTCGTGTAATTATTGCATTTCATAATCAATATTTTAGTCCACTAGTTAGCCATATTTCTTATTTCCATATAGTAATATTGCCAAATTAATCTAAACAGCGAAATATTTGACAGCTATTTGCGACGTTGCCCACTTTCTGTATAAACGCTCTTAAGGCGGGTACGCACAAACGAGCGAAACATGGTGAACACGAACATCGAACACGGAACATTTGGTTCCTACGTGTGGACATAAATTTGCAAAGTGAACACGAACACTATTCGAACACAATTCGCGCTCTACGCTGTTTAGAAGCCAAGGATTCGAAATTGGATCGCCACGAATATTTTGACGAACACCGTGTTTGATGTTCATTAGTGGTAGCTACGCACATGCGAACAAAGTGTTTGTTGTTCGTGTCCACTATGTTCTTGTTCGTTTGTGCATACACGCCTTTAGCAATGTAGTAACATAAAATAATATACCTGCAACAAGGTTTACAGTGAATACGGGCTTTAAATACATGTACAGATGGTATGTATGTATGCAATCATGTAAATCAGGGGTTCCCAAACTTTTACAGTTCGCGGCGCACTTGCAAGTTTAGTATTTAGTCTCGGCGGCGGCGCCCTTTCTAGTCGAAATAGGATAGATATGCGCAAATATTGAAACATTCACGATATGAAGCTGAGTTTTTTTATTCATATTGACACAAGAATACATTTATTATTTAAGAAAAATAGGAAATAAAATACAATGGTAACTTAGTCAATGTGAGGCGTGAGCTTGGTGATGTCCACACATTTTTTCAAGGCGTGGAATAAAGCTTGACACCGCTGCCCTCATTTTTTGCTCCACAATAATCTTTGAGCGATATTTGCTCTTTATTACAGTTACAGCTGAAAATTCGGCTTCACATAAATAAAATGTTGAAAAGGGACTGAGAATTCTTAGAGCATAAGCTGATTCTAAGTTTTGTTTCCTGAGAACGGTAAACAGGATCGCTTCCCAGCGCACCTCTTTACTCTCCAAGGCGCTCCAGGGCGCCGCGGCGCACACTTTGGGAACCCCTGATGTAAATGTATTAGTTTCAATGAGGCACTTTACAGTTTTCTACTATGGGCAATTTGGGCATTAGTAATCATTGCAGCCTCGTTCAGTGTGGGCCACGCAATAGTTGGGTATGTTTAATAGCAACGGTGTGAAACATGAAGGTACAGTTGGGGAGTTAAAATGTTAAGTATGTTAAAGGTTAACTTTTACTCTACGTTGAGTATTGACAACATTTTGAAAGAAATTGACAGTTCGAAACGGTGACATGCGCCCGCGATGTCGGAGAGGAATTTGTTTGAAAATTGCTTATTCTTTTCGCTCCTTGACCGTAACATTGCGGACACTGGCGGTGGACCACTATTCAACCTTATTACAAAGGGCATAAGGGTGAAAAGTCGTCGCCCGCCATTATATATTGTATCGTTAGACGAACAGATTCACTTTTATGTCGCAACCTGACACAATAAGTTACGTTTAAGTAAATGTTATTTTGTACTCGTGGTTTTTATTTGAACTCCTCCTTTAGTCCTATAGTTCAGTTCAGATTTTTGGGCTCAATAAGAGAATGGAATCCTGTACCTACTTTAATTAAAATAAGTAGATACCTAGGTACTTACTTACCTATTATATTTAGTATATTTGTAAAAAGTTAAAATTTCACTATTTGTGATTATACTTTTTAGGGTTCCGTAGTAAACTAGGAACCCTTATAGTTTCGCCACGTCCGTCTGTCTGTCCGCGGCTTAGCTCAGAGACGGTTAGTACTAGAAAGCTGTAATTTGGCATATGTATACATATTAACCATGCCGACAAAGTGGTAAAATAAAATCAAGAAAAACATTTTTTTTAGGATACCTCCCCGCACGTAAAGTGGGGATGTTTTTTTCCCCTCATCTACCCCATGTTGTGATGTATCCTTAGAAAGGTCTTTCAAAAATATTGTGAGTTTCTCAGACCATTTTTGGATTCAGGGTTCCGTTTGCGAAATATTAAGCTTCTAACTGAATTTTTTTGTTAGAGTCAAGTGTCCCTCCCCCCACCCCTTCTAGCTAAATGGTTGTACTTGGACTTGTGAAAAAATTCACAGCAGTAGTATATATAACGAAATTAAAAGGAAAACTATCAGAGCTAAGTAGGCTGTACAGGTTAACGAGTAATAATCGACCAACTTAAATTTGCGGTTTGAAAAACGTGATCTCCCATAAGGAACGTATGGGAGATCACGTTTTTCAAACCGCAACATGTTTTTCACTACAATGTTAAGTTTGTTCTTGGGATACATTCATCCCAACTACGGAACCCTTTTTTTTTTTGTGGGTGGTAAATCATCAAATGACTTCTGGAGCTCTGGGCGGGGCGAGAGGGCGTGTTAGACTTTTACTGACTAAAACCCACCCGTGTTCCTTCCGTTGCCTGTGTGCCGGGGCCGCGATATCCCTTTATGACAAACTCGCAACCCTGGCAGGTATTGGCCCATATGGACCCCGTCAGTTGGTGCTGACATCTCTTTGAGGCGCGCGTGGAACACAACGCGCCGTCGACCCGGGCCTGGTCCTAATCGGACGGCGAGCTACCCATTGCTCACCGTACGCAAGCTCGAGCCTACGGTGGCCGGAAGTCAGCTCGCGACTTCCGACGCCCGGGGCGTCGCCTGCGGCGACAAGGGGCGCGAGGGCGCGAATTTTGCCTCTCCCTCGTGCGCTCCGCCTCGTCCTTCGCGAGCATTACTGCTTCGCAGAAGGAAGTGACGGCTTCCCATGCACTCTCGCTCCGGACCATGGCCTGAACCAGGGCCGGACGCGAGAGATCGCCTCAGACGGTAGTGCTCCGCCCAAGCAGGGCAGACCTCCACCGTATGCTTCACCGTGTCCTCCGGGCGATCCACACAGTGGTGACACCCGGGCGTTTCCTCCCGCCTTATTCGGAACTACGGAACCCTTCATTGTGCGTGATCCGACACGCACTTGGTCGGTTTTTTAGAATTCGATTATTCACAACCGAAGACCCAACACTAATTGTACTCAAGAAACAAAGCCATTTAATAAATTCACACTCGACTTCTTACGCAAATGAATGCAAAAGGGTGCACCCTAACTAGCACTGTAGCCATTAGATACGGTGGCAACCTGTTACCGTATTCAATTGTTTATTAAAGCCACACGTCACGTCACGAGCACCTGTTGCGTCGCACTAATGCTTAGCGATACCGCACGAAATGTTTACACCGGGGTTACGTTCGCGATGTTGAAAGGGCTGTAAAGATGGGGGAATAAACAGTTGTCGCAATAGAGTACTTTAATGCTGGTCTTTTTGCCCGCCAGTGTTTGAAATAGTCCGTAAAATGGATGAGGATATTTTTGAATTTTCCTATACCAATCTACCCTTATGATTATGACCCAAAGGGCGACAACCGGACTCTTTTTGTCGGTCACAAGGCTGTCTCTTTTTAACCGTATTACCTTTGCCAGTTAAAAATTTCCCAGGCCCTTAGTAAATACCTACGCGAGACCGACACGCACTTGGCTGGTTTTTAATTTTTTTTTATGGCCATGCTTTGTGTCGTCGGTCATTACGTTGAGAACACAGTCGTGGCTGGTCGATTGTGACTTGAAGTTAGTGTTTACCGGTTATGAATTAGTTATTGCGCCCGCGTTGATTGTAAACTCTGTCACGCGAAGTTTTCTATTGCGCAAATCCCGCGGTGTTAGTGTCGAAAATACGAGTAGTTCAGTGTTAACCCAAGAACACCCGGTTTTCTGGATCGAAATTCAAAACCAAAATTTTGCTTTTAAATTTTCGGACGCTTTACAACTGCTGTGGTTGGTTGACCGAATTCTCAACAGCTGATCAGAAAGCCAATTCCCGAATTCCACGTATTAAACATTATCAAAATATCTCGAAGCGAGTTAAGTTTAAAAATGTCCAAAATTGAGCCGCAATCTCCTCTCAGGGACAATTAATACCAATAATTTAATTAATAATAATAAATTAATAAATAGAAAATGAGAGATATTTTTTGCAAATTAAGAATGAGATTAGAATGCGAACGTTCTTTAAAATACGGGAATTACTCCTAAATTCACTTGACATGATCATTGTTTAATTTTGACGCGTCGTCGTTGATTTTCTTTCCAGAAACCGGGTGTTAGTATTCACTGGTGTTAGTGTGTTAGTAAGTGTTCAGTGAAATGTGGTGGTTAAGCATCAGGCGGTCGCAACGTGGTAGATATGATGCGGGGTCTACAGCCGGTCAAGAACAGGTAGGTACGCTTTTGTTTCAAGATTTACCGATATTTTTCATCGTGCTTAGGTTATATACGGACGGAGTACGGAGCCACTCTTGACTACGTGCTGATAAGAGGATGATAACTATCTTTAAAAATATGTTATTACCGAATAAGTTATGCCTGACATAATGTACCTACTATTGATTGTTCTATTTGGTGAAGAATAGAATGAACTAACAGGGTGATATGAAGACGAGGAGAATATGATTTTATAGGCACGGATGTACAAAAAGTTCATACATTCAGAAACCAGTTCGGGACCTACAGTGAATTCAACCAGACTAAAAACTAGGAAGGTACCTACTATCTGACTTGGATGGCGTATTCGTTGATCGGTAACGACCCATGGCTAAATAGAATTAGCTTAACGAGTTCCATCCAAGTCCCTGATGCAAGTTCCCTTGCACTTTACAAGTTATGCGGTCACGGCAGAATAGTTATTAGCTCTATTTGCGGTGCTTTTCCTTATTATAAACTTACCGAGCTAAGCACATTCGGAACACACTTATTATCTTTGTAACAAAATTAGAACCTATCTACTTTCAAGTAGGTAAGTCTCAGCAATTTGGTTGGTTCTTGAAAGAACTTGGAAGGTTATTTGATTTAAGGTTATGTTAATTTATTTACGCAACGATTTTGGAGTCGGTTGAATATTGATTGCTTACACATTGAACTGGGTGCCTACGTGTTCCCCAATTTAAAAGTGGGTGTCAACGTTGAGTTTTTGTTCAGTTTGGGGTGGGTTATGCGCACTTCGTCCCGCGTTCGCAGTTACTCTCGACCATTATAATTAAGTATGGTATGGCATAGGTAGGTTAGCTGTTTGTGTTTGTGAATGCACCCACGAAACAGAAGAAATTTCTAATATCCGCGTTTTAATTTCTTTAATAGCCCATGTAATAAGTTGGTTCCTTAACAGTTATGCAGGTGAAGGCATTCTCGTTTGTAATGATTAACATGCCACCGCCATACCTGCTTGGTTTGCACGAAGGAATGTGAGCTTGTTAATGAGCGCATGAATTATTTGCCCATAGCTAACTGGCCTATTGTTAGAGGTGTTTGGGTAAACTGAATTTCAAGAGACCCGGTTCCAATGGGCGCTGGGAGAGGGGTGCAAGGGGGTGCACTTGCACCTCCCTGGCTTCAAAATAAAATGTAGGTGTAAAAACATTCAGAACTAAATAAATATCTGAAAACGCCTTACTTACACAATAATAGACAAGTTAACCTATTCGAGGCGAGATTCTAAAACTTTCGAGCTCGCTTCGCTCACTCTTGTATTCTGCGGTCTCTGAATTCTAAAGCTTCTGTGGATTAGTCGACAAAGTACCGAACTCCTGTTTCCGAAAATCGAATCGGCCCTAGGCGGGGTGCTAATATTATCGAGCTTGCTTCGCTCACTCTTGCATCCTGCTCTATCTGAATTCTTATGCTTCTGCGTCGACACAGTTAGTCCTCTTTCGGACAAAATAAAACCTATCTCTTTCGAGGCGAGATGGAAAAATCTCTTATTTTTTAAGCTTTTTTGCATTAGTCAACAAAGTTACTCTTTGTATGAATGGACAAATGATAACCTAACATAACCGAGGTGAAACGCAAAAATGATCGAGCTCGCTTCGTGGAGCTGAAGATGCACCACCCTGAAAATAATCCTGCCGGTTCCTATACTAATATACGAATGATTTTATTTACCTATGGTAGTAACTTGATGGTAAGCAGACTAAATAATAGGATACTTTTTTACCTGTAATCAGATGAGATCGCGGGTACAGTTATGGGGACTGTTCCATTATTGGACAAGATAAATAAGTTAGGGGGGGGAAGTACGTCCAAAATGACATATACAGACAGAATTACACATCAGGCTTTGTTCGCAATTGGCGGGGTACAATGATGCAGTTATCATGACATCATATGTCTTCGGCTATGTTGGCATACCTGTCTAGTTGTTAGCGCCATTGGCTCAGTCGTGCCGGTGTAACTGGTACGAACGTGTTTTTTGCGCGTAAAAGTTTTTATTTTGATGGATTTCGTCCTTTTTTTGGTCACATTTACGTGTTTATTTTTTTGTATATTTTAACATAAATTGAAGTAGTGCAGCGTTCTACTGCATTATTTATAAGTATTAATATAATTATTTCGAGTTTATAGAAATTATGACTTATTTATTGTATTGATAATTTATTTATTTATATATGGTAATTTGTACACCAGATTATACATTACATAAAGAAAAAGTAATACACTACAAAATATACAATGGGCGGCCTTATCGCTTACTGCGATCTCTTCCAGGCAACCTTGGAATGGACAGTGATAACCTGTGGGGCAAAATTACATACTTACATTCGGGGCAAAACGACATGTGTTGATGGCTCAGACTACAATAATGATCCCAAAGCAGACAGGAAAATAAAGAAGACAGGTACTGGAGATTCATTAGGATGAGGACTCAGATGTAGACGATTTTCCAGCTGCGTCGGCATTGTCGGCGATGATGCATGACTGCACATGCATTTACTGTGACGACCTCTTTTCTCGTTCCAAGCTGGCTTTGGGTTTATACATCATGTCCTGATGGTACTTGGTACCCAACAAGACCAAAACTTCGTTTGTGAAGTATGTGCTTCATAATTTTCTTGATTAATATGTATGGCATTTTGTTCCTACTATATGGACAAAAGGAATTTCCTTAGAGGTTGTGATTAATTTAAATTACATTTTTTATATGGTTCTTATTCAACTACAAGTTTACGTAGGTAAAAATTAAGGGACCATAGATGTGGGGTCCAAAAGCAAATGATTATTCAAACTAAACACTGATTGTAACTATGTTAAATAAAAATATATGATTTAAAAACAAATCCGTATACTACGTCACTACTTAGTTATAACTTGGTTCGTACAGTTCTCGGTTAGTTATATAAAGGCAATTCAAAATATGCAATGTTTTGCCCAACACATGCTATGCTTTTTCGCTACCGAGAAACATTTAGTGGATCTTGCTTATTCTATTACGCGAGTTCCACTATAAAGAATTCTCCAATATGTCGTTGATTTAAATCGAATAACATACATGGGTGAGTTTTGCACACGAAACAAAATTGGCGACAAAATCTATCGAGACCCGTGTTCACCGAGAATGATGAAGAAGAGTTCGAAACTGCAATAATTTATTTTTTTGAGAGACTGTTTTGTCGATAGGTATATTTAAACTATGTGTTAGGTAAAGTAAGAGCTTTTCTACAATATTTGTGCATGTTTGGGAGTTGTCTCGCTACTAACTTTGATGTTTGACTAGTTTTATTACCACGACTGAAAAAAATTACATAGTGTATCTTGTCGTGATTTCTTTGATTTAATTTAAAAAAAGTATTATTTTAATACATTTATTTAGCACAGACTAAAACACACACAATATAACTACACAGCAGATAAAAAAAAAAACAAAGCAAAAAGTGTAAAGTGCGATGTAAGCAGAAATTTGATGGGGAGTGTGCCTCAGGGCTGCGCCAAAAAGGCCCAGTTCAGCAAAAATGCCAGACAACTATAAGTGCCTGACGCTGGTTTTCAACTGGACCTGAGAGTGTGATGTGACGGAATATCCACTGTGGCAACGCTGGCGCTGTCAAACTACAAATTATTAATATTGTAAGAAACTTTCAAATGTATTTTCATTCTGGCAACTGAATGTATTATTTTACTTTGGCTACACTCAGAAATAACGGTTATGATAATATCTCAGAGTAATAACCTATCGTTATTTCTGGGTGGGGCAAAAGTCATTTTAAATGGTAAAATAAAGCGCAGACTCAGTTGTCGTCTGATTGTGAAATACAGTAGTGCACAGTAGTGCTGATTAAAAGTATTAGCAAGAAAATAGTGTTTTCTTTACAATCTCGCAACATCGTATACTACGATACCTACAGCGTAGCCTACTTGCGAAGCCGCTACGGCGTAGCCTGCTGACGTAGCTGCTACGGCGTAGCCTACTTGCGTAGCCTACTTGCGTAGCTGCTGCGGCGCAAGTAGCTTACCTGCGTAGCAGCTACCCAAGTTAGAAAAATATAATAAAGAGAAATGGGTGCTACTGATAAATATGCCAGGCAAATAATAAGCTAACTGGGAGAATATGTTGTTTAAGCTGCACGTGGTTGAAGGTAATAAACTGGCAGTGCACGCACATTGCGTCTGAAACTCATATCTAAGTGAAACCGAAAATGAATATCTATCGAACTTTATTACAATGACAAGCTATTTTTTCAGCCCACGTTCGGCCCACACGTTAAACAATTACCTAAATCGCCAAAATTTTCGCTGAAACTGAAAAGATAATCACTTAAGTTCTTCGTCCATAAATCGCGTTGTCATGGCGCGTATCCCTTTCATTCTGCAGTCGACTGGGAACGAGTGTCGCTAACCAAATAGACCGTGTTCAAATAAGACGGCGATTTAAAGAGTTGAGACTTGGTCGAATTTAAAGCGGGGCGGACTCCCACGCTTATTAAACTGTAAGCTAAAAAAAATTTTTTCGTTCCACAATTAACTCAATAAATGATGTAATTATAAATGGTTTTTTCTATTTGCAAATATTTGAAAAGAAGTTGTAGGTATTACCTACAACTTCTTTTTAACGTTTTAATCTCTAAGTATTACAGGTATGAGTTAGTTTGGAAAACGTTGCATGGCAGTGTAGGTCCACTGGGCGATCGTCGCGGTCCAATGATATTTCACAGGACTATACATTCGCAATTCAGCAGCATCATTGCAGCATCTGTCTGGCATTAATGCTGAAATGAACCTTCTTGGCGCAGCCGTGAGGCACACACTACTCGTATTATTGTTAAAATATTATTTTCACTTTTTTATTTTGTATTTTGTGTTTCACGAACTGTGTCCAAATAAAAATTATTCTTTCTTTCTTTCTTTTCTTTTTTACAATTCGTTTTTTCTTTCGATGTTATCGCGTAGTTGGTAAAACAAAAGGTTAAATAAGAACTGAATTCCAGTTCAGTTCAAGTATTTTTTACATAAACATTACAATCAAAACTTGGTTTGAAATTCTTTATTGACTGATTCATACGTCAACGTCACAACTGGCACCCAGCTGTCTATGGTGGCAACCCGCTTATCGCGCTTTACACGACACAGCCTTACCCAGATCCCCTGCCAAAGTATATCCGTAGAAAGAAAGAGTATATTGTTACAATTGCATCGAAGCCTCGTAAAGAACTGTTGCTCCTGGCGAGCGTCCAGGACGCCGACGTTAGGTGCTACCATTCAATTACACATTAAATAAAACTCCACTTTATCTCATATGATGAATGTTTTCACTTTCTGTTGAGATTTGGCTGAGAAAGCGATGAAGCGGTTGGTTTATTTTCGATTGTTGTGAATGATTTTACAGGTTTTTAGAACTGAATACTACCTAAAAAGTTATGACATTTCAAAAATGTGATCAAACAGGCAATTATATCTCTAAATTAGCTATTATTCGCAGCGTATCTAATTAAAAATCTACGCATCAAAAAGTGATTAGTTTCGGAATGGAAAGTAAGTACAACCTATAGGCATGCTCATGAAATCCTCTAGGCTAATCCAGCACGTAGAGATACATTCTGACAATTCCGTCCATCCATCCAAACTGCCAAACTTTTGCGTTGTTAACACATCTAATTATTCAAAGTTCCGACCATTCCGTCCCATCCATTCCGTGCATCTTATCGTGTACATGGACGGTTCTCGTTGTACTCCGTCGTGTGTTGTGTGGTCTCCGCAGCGGTCGCCAACGGACTGGTGGTGGCTCTCGGGATGTGGAGGCAGTGCCAGTGGCATCAGGACGATATCCTGCACGCACGCGCCGTGTACGACGCCCGCCCCTTCCGAACTAATGGTAGGATGTTCGGCACAAACATGGGACGGGATGTGTAGGCTGGTATTAAAAGGTTTTTTACGGGGTAAATAACTAATGTCTGCTAAATGAAGAGTAAATCTGATACTTCGCGTATCTGATACTTCAGGTTTCAGGTCAGTTTCACAACATAACAGAATCTTGTGCCAACCAGTTGCGTTATTGCCAACTTCGTCAAAAAGTTAGATTATGAAACACTCTCGCGGAAAAACTGCATCGTATTTGGTGGAACGTTGTATGGTGTAAGCATTCGCGTTCGGCAGCGCCCTGCGCAGAGTAGGTCAGGACAGGGGAGCGCGGGGGTGTGCGGCGCAGGGCGCGGGGCGCGGTGGGCGGGGAGGGGTCCCGATTCATGTTTACGGGGCTCGGCCGTCAGCTGTTCGCGCGACATGAATGTGCCGCGCCCGCGACGCGCCCGCGCCGACGCCGCGCATCGATTGATTGATACCTGAGCGGCCACGTGCGGCGGGTGCCGGGCGCCAGTACCGCCGCGCTCGCCGGCCCGCGCGCGCGCCCGCTCCATGCGACCCCACCCGCGCTGCTTGCCGCCTCAGCTCATCAATGGAGTGCCCGAGGTGACCGGCCCCCGGAGCCCGCGAGCCGCGCGACACCGCCCGTCTCGTAAGTACCGCGCCTGCATCGCGCTGTGCCGCGCCACGCGTCAACACGTACACGCACTAGCACCCCAATCCGTTAGTAAATAATGGTTTTTCCGATAGCATTAATACCCGGAGACAATTTATGCGACTGCGCCGTGTGATGTTTACTGCGAGCCGTTCCTCGAGCCACCTTCTCATTACATTAGCGGCGGAAATTTTCTTTATAGGAGCGTTTTTCTTATCGATCGTCCAAAGTTTCGTTCGTTTCTGACGGAATATTTATAAAAAATTCTCTATCGGTTTACGTAATCGAAGGACAGTGTGATAGTTTGTTATTGAAAGCCGCGGATATCTGCGAGGTGTGTACGAGACACGCACCCCAATCATTACATAAAACATTCCAATCGGTTTCTATCGACCTGTCTGTCTGTCGTTATCTGTCCTCTGCTATGGCTTTCTTATGAACCGAAAGATATCGTTAACTTTAAGGTTCTGCCATAGTGGTGGTTCGTTGATTGCAACGCACACCCCATGAGACATTAACATAAACATAATCATAACAAGCGAGCAGTTTATTCTGTTAGGTTAAAACGTGTAACATAACAGTTTCGCCAATATTTACTTAGCAACAAGTCATAATGAATTAATAATACGCGGCGTTCAATTTTGTTCATAAGCATATTGCCAGCTTATGTTACAGTCGACGGGGCTGCCAACAAACTGTCAATCATGTCGTTACAAGCACTCGGGGTATTATACAATGTAACAACTTGCTATCCTCGCCTAATTGAAGAGCATCGCGTTGTGGAGTCGATACTCACTGATAAGTGATATTTACCTTTACGATGCTGTTACAGCGGAGGTACTTAACTCGGTGTCGAAGCATGACGGCTTGATATGATTGATTGATGATTTGCAGCAACCCTTGTGTGGAAGTTTATAGAATAGAATGAATATACACAAATAGGTGAAAAGTGAAAATCTATTTCGTAAAACATTTTGGCAAGCGCGCTGACGAATGAATTAATTTTAATGTACCTAGTGTCTATAATTTTTTGTCGTCAATTGTTACATTAGCCTGTATGGTTGCGACGAACGAATGGGCGAAATAAAACAGTGGAGTGTGGTGTATTTTTAAAATAGCTTGTTTCTGAGATAATTCGCTGCGTACTTACGAAGCCTGCCTGCAGCAAGTTGAAGTCCTGTAAAGGATATCGTTATTTAAAACTTAATTTTTTATTGTAGTTTCTGGAAACCTTTACGAGATTTATGAGATGATGTGTTCCATGATAAACTTTTTGTGCTGTCTTTGATTGTAATTCGGATATTTTCTAATATTTTTTTTTTTCAAAATACCTATCAAACGAAGTTGCGAAACAGTGTTTTTAACGACATGCATGTAAATTATTATAATTTTTCTGAACGTGAACGACTACAAGAGGATTTATATCAAGAGGATGTGCAGCAGCGCATGGAAGAGCTTGTGGCTAAGTAATAAACAGCCGCACGGGTCGATCCATCAGGTTAAGCTACGGTTGCCAGGGTAAGTCCGTGAGTGGGTGACTATCTTTACATACCGCGACTCCTCCGTGCCTCGGAAAGCACGTTAAGCCGTTGGTCGTCAGAAGCTCGAAAGTTTGACAACCAGTTTTACAATCGTATTACCCAGTTACTGGGTTGTGAACGTCAGATAGGCAGTTGTTCCATGTAAAATACTGGTATTCGGGTGCATCCAGTTAAACTGGAAGCCGACCCCAACATAGTTTGGAAAAGGCTAGGCAGATTGTTTGTGCCGCAGCGTACGCTTGTAATAACAAAACAGCGCGATTATCTCATCTCCCACCATTAACTATGCTCCATGTGTAACCAACGGGTTATTATGGCCATAAACCCGAACAACCGATAACTTTACAGTTCTGTGGAAATATGTTTAGTTAGCTATGCTTATGCTGCTGGTTTGATGTTGAAAATCGTAATTCTTATTCTTTCTAAAATACACTATTATTAAAATACTTTTCGAGTTAAGGCGTAAAATCATCACAGGAAACCAGGATGAATGGTTAATATAAGTCTGAAATCGCCAACCCGTCTTGAGTAAGCGTGGTGATCAATGTGGCCTTATCTGTACGAGAAGAGGCCATTGCCCTGCAGTGGGACAATAAAATAGGCTGGTATTATAATCATTATCATCATCATCAGAGGCTGTTCAGCCGCGGGCTTAGCCTGGTCTGGTTTTTTGCTTTTTGGCAGATTGATTGTTTCTCACTCCAGCAGTTCTTAAATCTTGGTCTATGCCATCCAGCCATCTGAGCTTGGGACGCCTTCGACTTTTCCGGTCATGCGGTTATACAGTAAACGTTTGGGTGTTCTTGTCTCGTCCATTCTTGCGACATGTCCTGCCCATCGAAGACGTCCTATTTTATATTATAATCATATGAAACGAAAATTGTAAAACATTGTAGCATCAACATTATTTTGCGAATACGGAGCCTTACCATATTGACATCAGTTTCTTGGCTTTAAGGATAAGCTAGTAATATACTGTCGTCGTCTGTAGATGCCTTAGTATGGGCCGCTCTCTCTCTCTCTCTCACGATGCCTGCCTTAAGACGTGATTAAGGGATTTTACCCAGATGTGTAGGGTTCTGGTTTTATTGCATCCGGCTCAGCACTGATAACATCTATCTTAATGATAGTTGCGGCCATAGGATGATAGTATTTTTGTTCAATGGAATTGTTACATAAGTCTTGGCGTACGTGAATTCCTTTAGCTATACAAGTACGCCACGCTCTTGTTTACCAATTAAATCAATCAATCATTTATTTTGTTAAACATGCTGTATGGTTACAGATAGTACATATTATCAAAAATATGTGCACTGTGTTTTGGCAATATATGGCGTACAAAATTTACATAAACAAGCAATTACAATTATGGTGGCATGGTAATATAAATAAAGAGTTTTCCTTTAGTCGGCTTAATGTGCTTTTAAACTTGAGCATTCACTTGTAACAGAACATCGAGTATTCGACGTTTTTAAATTTGTCTAACTGAACAACGAACAGAGCCAAGCAGAGAGCCAAACTTCACTACGAACATTTTCACGAGCGATGTAGTCAATGTTCGTCAAAAAATGAGGGGTGCGGGAGCCATTGTGGGACGGCGGTGGAGCAATAATAGAATGTCTCGGGTCGACAAAAAGCTCGAAGCAAATTGATTGTCCTTTAGAGTGCTCGCTAGAACGTTCGCTAGAATGCTCGCTAAAACGCTCCCGTTTATTTTTCTGTAATGTAACATGCACTAGAATGTCTCGGGTCGACAAAAAGCTCGAAGCAAATTGATTGTCTTTTAGAGTGCTCGCTAGAACGTTCGCTAGAATGCTCGCTAAAACGCTCCCGTTTATTTTTCTGTAATGTAACGTGCACTAGAATGTTCAGGTTTATCAGCACTTTTATGCTTTGGTTTCATAGGAAGGCGGTAAATGGTTGCACGATAACGGTCCTCCAAATAAATAGCGTTAGCTTAATAAAGAGCGTTTTTTGACACCTTAATGTCAAATACTGGTAAAAATTATAGATTCTCAGGCTGTTATAATATGACGACTATCCTAGGAAATCAAAGCTTTACAATAGACAACGTCATCGTAACAACAGCAAACTCTGATTTAATTTTTATTTTTATTAAATCAAAATTAATGAAACCAATATGCGATCTTTTAAACAATTAAGTACTTAGTTTTTTGTCAAAGCAGTAATCTCTTGTATTTCACGATACAACAACACACACAATTCACATTTCAATTTCCTTCAAACAAATTCGTTCGCACAGAATCTTTTCAGTGTTAGACAAAAGCAATTTAAATCTCACTACTGAAAACACCTGACAGATGCATTTGAAATACAATCTTCACTGAAACCGCACAGATTTACTGCAGATGTCAGCCGTAGCACCAAAGCAAATCAAATAGCTCGTAGCCTGTCATCGTAGCGGCGCTACGAAACGGCTACGTGTTTGCTACGAGATTTTGAACAAACGCCAAGATGATCACAGCTTGAAAAATATCGGTGACTAACTGCCCGCCCCGGCTTCGCACGAGTAACACTAAGTACTTATCTACGGCGCACCTACCTACCTTCATACCTACCTACCTACCTACCCTACCTACCTACCTTACCTACCTAACCTAACTACCTACCCTACCTACCTACCTACCTACCTACCTACCTACCTACCCTACCTACCTACTCTACCTACCTACCCACCTACCTACCTACCTACCTACCTACCCTACCCACCTACCTACCTACCCTACCTGCCTACCCTACCTACCCTACCTACCTACCCTACCTACCTACCCTACTCTGCTAAATTCACATTCATAAAGCGCGCAAACTGTCAAACGCGCGAAGTTAAGATAGTCGTTAAGTTTTCTGAAATTTTCTTAATATTTCTCTCCCTAAGAACCTTGTACAAACTATTAGAAAACTTTAAAAAAAAGATGAATGAAATCGGTAAAGTCGTTCTCAAACTACGGCGTGGCCAAGGAAAATAGGGATTCATTTTTATATAAAAATATATAGGGAATATTTTGAAACCAAACCAGCTGGACAATACGTAAAAACTGTAGGTAGTTAAATTATATCCTATATTTATTATCATCGGAGGAGCTCGTGGCTAAGTAACAACAACCGCACTGGTCAATCCATCAGGTTAAGCTACGCTTGCCGGGGTTGGTCAGTGGATGGGTGACCATCTTTACATACCGAGAATCCTCCGTGCCTCGGAAAGCACGTTAAGCCGTTGGTCCCGGCTGTCATTCGTGGATCTTTGACAGTCGTTACGAGTCGTCAGAAGCCCGAAAGTCTGACATCAGTCTTACCAAGGGATATCGTATTACCCAGTTACTGGGTTGTGGGGGTCAGATAGGCAGTCGCTCCATGTAAAATACTGGTATTTAGCTGCATCCGGTTAGACTGGAAGCCGACCCCAACATAGTTGGGAAAAGGCTAGGGAGGCAGATTTATTATCATCGTAGACTCAGGCTACGACTTTTTGAACAAAACCTACGGTGATCATAAGTTTGAATATATCAATGTTGATGAGTATTTATAATAAATAATAATAATATATTTATTTGTCACACAAACTTATGTTACATTTAGACAGGACAATAAAAAAAAAGACTTAGTTTTATTTTGTATTGATTGATACAGAGTGTATTTTAATACTTAAAATAGTTGAATGACTGCTTTTTTTTTGTTCAACACAAAATATCACCTCGACAGCTGTGATCAAATAGTCAGTAATGAAATTTCACTAATACTTCGATATTTAACCTTAACACAAGCAAGTAAAAACCGGTCAAGCCATTTATTTCTCCTAATCAAATGTAGTCGCTCTGTATGTATGTATGCGCGTTACGCCACACTGCTTCTTTGTAGTTGTTTATACAGTCCTCTATTTACGAGGCACGGCCCACAAACGAATGCAACCGTTTTCAATCTCACTCCGTGTCAAAGGGAACACTTTAATTCCCCTCTTAAAGGGATTCGCCGCAAGCTTTTTCTTGCGCTTATTTCAGACGGGCCAGAGTTTCATTATAATGCTGGCAATATAACAGGCTATAATAATTTTGTAATAGGAATAATAATGATCATAACATCTGTGCTGTAAAGAAACACCTAGTAAAAAAAAAATAGTTTGTTAATTCCAAATTTAAATTATGGAATAACACAATTGAAATTTTGAATTAGGTGGCATTGCAAGACGGTTTTTTTCTTAATTCTCAATTAAGAACCGGCCAGTTTTATGTTTGATTTTATTAGAGGCTATAAACTTTTTGGTTTGTTGGGCTGATTAAGGGATTAGGGGCTCTTGATAAAGCTAAGTCTTAAGCGTCATTATTATGATTAAGCTTTTATTTTCAGTCCAATATTCATTACTTAAATGATATGACTTGGACTGTGTGTGTCTTTGTATGTGTGCCTGACTGTTTATTTTGAAATAAGCTGAAGCCATAATAGCCACACCTAAATTGACTCATGTTTAGTACACAAATATCACTAGTTTCTGTAGTACAGGTACAGGGTTTTATTACTTGATGTAGGTAGTGTAGTTTTAATAAGTTCTAGTAATTCAATATTTTTCCTGATTTTAACAAGCGACTTAACAACAAATCTAATCCTATTTAGCCTTTTTTTAGCCTCTCGTTGACATTATTTAATTCAATGAACCCCAAACAAATTTTAAGCTAAAATCACACGCTGTATAAGATCCTTAATTTAACCGCTATCCAACATCATAAATTACGGCTTAAAACATGTTAAATCCTATGAAAGCATGATGTGATAACCCTATTAATGCTTGCCTTAAGGCTGCCTGTCCACTGGAGCGGAGAGAAGAGGACCGGAGTAGCTGTGTGCCAATATTAACTAATGGAATGCACAAAACCTCCGCTCCGCTTCAGTGGACAGGGGTTTGCGAACTAGTTTAAAAATTCATACAAAACTGGGAAGCGGAGCGGGGAAACGGTACGGAAAAGCGGAGAGGGGAAGCGGAGCGGGGAATTATTACTCGTCGCCTGAACTCGGTCTAGCTCCGCACAGTCCGCAATACCGCTCCGCTACCTCGCTCCGCATCAATGGACAGACACTCTCCGCAACTCCGCTCCACTCCGCTGCCATTCTTCTCTCCGCTCCGCTTCAATGGACAGGCGGCCTAAGAATGGTAACTGATACAGCCCTATTAGAATGTGTAAAATAGTTCTGAACTATACGGTGCTGACGGAAATTGTACTAATGGTATAACGAGAAAAGTTTGTTTGTATGTTCGAAATTTATACGGAACTGCTTATCTGATTGACGGGGAATATTTCAATTTTGAATAGCTTATTGCTGGTATTAAAATGATGGAGAACGTTTACGTTTATTGCATACGATTTTGTAAATGTTTTGGGTGATGAAACATGATTTATAGTTGACAAAATTTTTTCGGCGATGAATGACGATAAATTAAAATTCGTTGTTTATTATAAAAAAACTTCCATAGTCTGTTCCAAAATTATCTGATGAAAATGTAAACAATGTACTCAGAACGTAACTTTTGATGTCAGTGGGGTTTGATTTGATTATTCGAATTCTTAAGCCCGTTATTCTAATCTTAAATCACACGATATTTTTCATTTGACAATTGAGGTTAATTTTATAACCTCAATTTTTGTGGTTGATTTTGTAATTACGATTTAATAATATTATTCAAACTTAATTGTTGGAAAAAATTGTGAGATATAACCTTAAAACCTTTTAACTATAGTTGAATGTGTAACTAATTTCTTTTAGTGAATTATTGCATAAGAATTTAACCTAAACATGGTTTGTTTACACAATCATCAGATAATTTTGGAGTAAACCATACCTAACTAATTATATAAATATCAGAAGCACATAAACCCAAACAGATTTACAATGGCACAAATAAGTTCGCACACGTGTGCATCTGATTGAATAAAATATTCAAATAAAATGTCCAAATTCAGATACATCGCACATATACTACGATCCTTGAATCGGGGACACGGATTTGCGAACGACGCTGTGTCTTTATATCGGCCGGATTTCTATACGGAGCTTAAGATCTGGTGCACACCCACGCAATGTAACATCTCAGTATCTTAGTGGATTTATTTTCCACGTATATGGGACGATAAGACCTTAAAAGGGACAAGGTTAGGTTGTTTTTTGAGGGAAGTTTGTTGTTGATTGTGTTATTTGACAAGAAAAATACAATAATGTGCTTAGACCGCTTTCCTTTTATATGGCACTTAGGTATAACTGGCTAAAAGTGGGTGTTCTACGGCTTTGTCTTCCCTTTCGGCGAAAATAGGCGTGATGTTAAATAATAATACATAATATATTTTATTTATTCAGACAACCAATGATCCATTACATTTATATTGTTAGTATGAACTTATAAAACTATGTTAGTACCTAATAACTAAGAGAGACTTAGTCCTCTGGGTGAGGCTCCACACCAGTGGGCTGTCCAACTTATTGGATTAAACAAGGACTGTTAAAAATTGTTGAAATGGCGTGAAAAATTAAGACACATATTATTTTTATGGATGATCCTAACTACATTATTTAATGATTATTTTTCTATAAGTAAACTTTTGAGTGCCAATAACTCAAAAACATAAAAAATAAATTAACAACAGCATTTTCTGCCACATCACGTAAAAACATTAAACAAACAACAAAACCCAAAAACATGTTATGAGCACGGAAGTTACAAAACCGCTTGTTCATCAGTTATCTAACAGGCGAGTCCGATCACGAATCAGTTAAGCGGAACAGTCCACACAACAACTGTAGGCAGCCATCCATCATGTACCTACCTCGGGCCTTCGTTATCGTACCAACTCCCACGAACACTTACGAACTCGCGGTAAAAAGGGGTGCTACACACATGCTCGGGTCGGCATTATTCGGCACAGCTGGGCGGCAAAATTAAATATATGTTTGGGAATAGCCGCTCGGCTTAGTGCGAACTGTGCCATGCCGACCTGTATATGATTATACGAGTTTAGATGCCGGACGAAGTTTACCGATCGACACTAGCCGAATGAAAGCCAAATATATATGTGTAATATCCGTGACATCACTGCGGGCCCTATCAGAATACCAGCGTTGCGAGATTTTTATTTATTTTTAAATGTCGCGGCATCATGCTGAGATAGGAGCCTTTTGGCCTCGTACATGACTTCCTTCTTTAAATTTTAATGTTACTTTGTTTTTTATTTATGGTTAATGTGTGATTTCCTGTGCGAATCTCAATAAATACTTTTTCTTTCTAATAATTTGTTTTGTTGTTCAACAAATACTGCCGAATCTAATGTCGACCCGAACATGTGAGTAGCGCCCCTAACCCAATCTCATCGCATCGCCCTCTCATTTCATTAGTCGAAGTAGAGAAATATCATAAGATAGTGACAAGATAAACAAAACAGTTCTTTGTTAGAACACGGTTTATTAGTATCGAGTTGTTTGCCAAACATACGTGGGTAATTGAACCGATGAACCAATGCTTACTGTTTATCGTAAACCCAGTTATGAAGTTCTACCTGTCTGCCATGGGGAGAATGTTGTTGTCATAAAGATTTGTCTGTAATCAATTTAGTTTCTTGTTGATTGCACCTTAATTACGTTACCTTCTACGATGCCAATGAAATTTGTTGTTGGTTGAACAATTAATGTTTTTATGTTAGTTTGTACGTTTATCTATCATGCCATTTGTTCGTATAAAATTGATTCAATTCTTTAGAGAGGGAAAGAGACAGGATGTATTGAAACTACAGCAGATTTTGGCAAAAAAATATATTTTGTTCTCATAAAAAATATTCTACCCTACATTCGAAACCGCATTTTGTTAAAAAAAAAAAAAAAAAAACAAAAGTCATTTATTCAAACTAGGCTGAGAATCAGCACTTTTCGAACGTCAAATTGTTGTAACCTGCACCAATTGTTGTTGTTGTTACCTGCACCAACCAAAATTTAAAACTAATTTAATATACAAGATTTAATCGGCCACCAACGAAATGCAGGTTCACTAAACAGAGCCAGGCCACAATATACCGTGCCCCTAGTGGCGTGGCGGTCTGACAGCTGCGCCATATATCAGACTCCACCTGTCATGGACACGCCACTATATGGCCAAGACAATGGTTGCCGACTATGTTAATATTATAGTATGAACAGATTTGACTGCCTGATTGTTTCGACTGCTATTCAATTGTTTTAGAATAATGTGGAGTGTGATGTGAATATATCATCAAAGGTGAAGTGAAGAAGTAGGTTCTCCTTTGAAATTAATAATATATTGATTATGACAGATTTTGCTGGAGGGTATTCTGTTGACAGATAACCCTCATAATGCCATCATATTGGCTATTTGAGTTGATCCTTTGCTAACCCTTCCTAACCTCTAGGTAGGTATTATGAAAGTTTAGTTAGATATCTAACATTTTATAAGCAACTAACTTTTGCCCCTGGTATCGTCCGCTTGATGGTCAGAAATTATCCCACGGAAATGTACTAGCGGGATAAAAAGTATCCTATGTGCTAACCTATGTTATGGTCTACCCATGTGCCACATTTCATCCAAATCCGTTCAGCCGTTTTAGCGTGAAAGCATAACAACCAAACAAACTCACTTTCACATTTATAATATTATATACTAGCTTCCGCCAGTGGCTTCGCCCGCGTGATATCTTTATAAATTATAGCTTATGTTACTCAGTGATAATATAGTATTCTACTGTTGAAATAATTTTTTAAATCGGTTTTGTAGTTTTTGAGTTTATATATCACAAACAAACATACAAACACGAAAAATCGAATGTTTTCTTTCTATTATAATATTAGTTTAGATTTTGATAGGTACGATGTTGTGGTAATCCATAGCTTTTGACTTTTAATTTTGCTTGTACACTGTATGTGCCATCGCAGGCACTGGCGGTAAACCACTTTTCAACCTTATTCCTAATTTCCTTTTTAGGGTGGTAAATTATCAAATCATTTCTCCCGCCCTGGGCGGAGGACTCTGTGTCAGACTCTTACTGACTAAAACCCACCCGTGTTCCTTTAGTTGCCTGTACGTTGCCAGGGGCCACGGAGTCCCTTTCGAACTTTCCCGCGACCCCGACAGGCATTGGTCCTAGCAGACCCCTTCTGTTCTGCTGACCTCTTTGAGGCGCGTGTGGAACACAATGTGCATCAGGCGGAAGGTGAGGACGCCGTGGCGCCTCTCTAGCCACTCCTCAAAGAGGGGACTTATCACCGCAATTGTGGCGTGCCCATCACTGGGTTGCGACAATCGCACTCTCCATGACGCCATGAGATCTAGCCGGAGCTCTGTTCGCTGTGTCGTGATTGAAAAATGCTTGGAAACATGCTGTTCCTTTCCCAACGGATAATCTAGACAAAACCAAACTGGTTGCTAATTTAATTGTATCATTTTTTTTTTGTTATGTGACATTGATTTTACATTCTGTGATTACTTCCTCACACACTGACTTATTGTAAAATTTTAGGAAAATCAACTACTTTTACAATGTTTTTAAATATGTAAACACCATGTATCTATCACATAATTAATTTATCTGTCGTTGCTTCATTTTTAATTATTTTTACCTATTGTTGTATAGTAATTTTATTCTAGGTGCATCGTCTTCACATATTTATATAACTAATGTACCTATACAAAATATTGTAAAACATTTTAAAAGGGTAACGATGGACTTTCTTTCCCATTCTTCTCCATACGAAAACTACCTTTTGGAAGGGGTGACTAGAATCTTTTTTTTTTTTTTGTAAATTTTGTCGTTCAAAAGTGCATTACAAGGGCCTATTTGAAATAAATGATTTGACTTTGACTTTCAGCTACATAATCGACTCATTGTTACTTTTTGTTTAAAGTTTTTCTCATCAGCCCCATATTTAGATTTGATTCTGGTGAATTTTGACTGTACAAGAACACACATGCCAGCTGCTTATCCCATTTGGAATTGCTTATCGAATTGGCTGTATCTGATAATAATAAGAATCTCTTAATAATATGTTCAAAGTCTTTGTTACGAACTATTTTCTCATAGCTACCTATTGAAGTATATTACGAACGATGCTCGCGAACGTATTAGATACTCGTAGAACGGCTTCTTAACTTAATAACTTCTATGACTCGACACAAAACCTAAGTGGTATTGGCTTAACGCTAGCTTCCGACAGAAACTAATATTTTTAGTAGCACACTGAAATTGTTCACTTCAAAGAATTCGTTAATATTTTAGAAACATAAAGGTAAGGAATAATATAGTAACGAAGTCAAAACTGTACATGGAAAACTTAAGAAAAAAAAAAGTCTGATGCCGATAGTATAGTTGTTTTTGTCCGTTTGTCTGGATGTATGTCCTGGATTGGGGTAAAAACAGTTGAACGGATTTGGATAAAAGGCGCACTGATAGATTATAAACTAGATTAACACCTTTGGTACTTTAAATTCCGGTAGTACTTTCCCGTGGGATATTTTCCGACAACACGCGGGCAGAAGCTAGTTTTGAAAATAAACCCGATATTTATGCTAACAACCTAGTCATCAGCGGCACGAAAACCTTTCTGTCATCTATTACGTACCTACGGTTTTACTAGTAAGTCGTAATTATTCTATCTTACACAATCTGGTGTTTTAGGAAAAAATAGGTCGGCGTTTTTCCAGAAATGTCTGAGTTTTGAACAAATTCCTTATTATAAAACGTACGGTCGCACGATCTTAAATTAAGGAGTTGGAATGAAAATGGTTTTTCACCTCTACGCATTGTCACAAAGAATGACACAATATATAAGAACATACGCTACAATGAGGGCTACTGTCCAAAATGGCGATTACCAAACACAAAATAAATTATTTTCCAAACCAGTGACACACGAACTTGATGAAGTTTAGTAAACCAATAAATATATTCCGAAGCTTATTTCTGACATACGGTTTGACAAAGGCGAGCCGGCAACAAATGGCGGTTCGTCGGCGGGCGGCGAAACCATTGCCAAAACTGTGTCCGCGAAATATCAGGTACGTCCCGTAGCGGGGACGAACATCTAACTCACATACGAAGTGCTATGTAGGTCACTGTGCTTCCTTACTCCGTATTACATGCAGCTGATGTGACCACACGGCACGGGATCTCGACACGCTCTGGAACGTTTTGCAATTTTTAATTTATTATGCAATTTTGCTACCAGCCCGCTTCGTTTTTTTTTTCTGCTCTAATTAAGCGCTGTCTTCTATAAAAAACTAAGCTACAAGACCTTATGAGTACGTAGGTGGATCATAAATATTGCCCTTTATTGATGAGGTTATTATACATTAAAGCCTCATTAAGTTAGTTGACCTTTAACAACAGCTGAGTCAACTTTGTGCCTTCATTTGATAGACTCAAGTAATAAGGTTTTGGGGAAAACAGACAGGTTTCTGATTACTGTAGCGAAAATAATGCCGATCTATTTAAATTCAAATTAGTTGCTGAAACCGAAAAAAACGACCTGTTAAGGGTCTTACAATGAGAATGCTTAACTTTTATTAAGGTTCGTAAAACGGTGACGTACCTACATGGAACAGCAGCGCCGGTGCGTATCAGCAACAACGACGTAAAAAGTATTCATGAGACTGCAAAATTGATTCAAAGACAATAGGTAATCATTTTTAGTTTCCGTACCGAATGTTTATGATCAATAAACAAATGAAGGAAACGCCATGAACGTACTAAAACAAGTGACTATCAAAAATTAAACAAAAGCGAGTTTAATATATTGAGAGAGAGATCTGCATATTCAAAGACACAAATCTCCTCAGATTATACACCTCGATACCAAGTCGACACATCAATTCATCACTATGCACACATTATAATCCATCAAGGAACATGGTAACACTACCGTTGACATTATTATATGTATAGCCCAGTGCAGTAGTATTTGAACCGTCGCGAACCAAGGCGGGGGGCGAAGTGGTACAGCGATGTAGAATACCCAAGATGCTTTCTTAGTAGCAGCAGTAAATTATTAATTTTCTTGTAAGATCTTGCATCAGGATACAATTTGTGTGGAATATTAAATGTTGGTATGACATGTGATATTATGTTTAAATTGTGTATAATGTTATAAATGAAATAATTTATTGTGTAGAGTTGGTTTTAAGATCTTCTTCATACATTTATGTGAATTTATTTGACTACAACCCATTTAAATCATACTCGGCATACATCAATCAATAATTGCAGAAACACACTCTCGTTCTTTAAAACGGTTTCAGTAGGATTACTTTTAAATCCATTGTTTTTATCTCTCTCCGGATCAATAAGGCAGTAATTTATGACAAAATTGAGAGGGATAAAAGTGGCCTTAAGCGTGCAAATGAGGTCAATGTCAAGGGCCTCCATCTTAGCTTCAAGCACGTATTGGACGGCCTTTTGTCTTCATTTTGAAGCATTTTGTTCCACATAAAATGCATAAAAAAGATAAAAACACAGATATTTAGTTGTCAGATGGATAACTTTTCATTCTAGAGAATGGGTGTAGCATTGATTTTAATCATGTATATTTAATATACTGCAGTAACCACGGTGACAAGGAATACCTACCAATTGACAGTACACTTTTGACAGTTAAATGTGAACACATTTCCAAAGAACGTTAGTGCCTAATAGCAAAGTGCCTAGTGGCAAAGTAATAACAGCCGAACGGTTCGAACCATCGGATTAGCTTAATCCGATGGTTCGAACCGTTCGGCTGTTATTACTTTGCCACGAGCTCCTCCTATACTCGCATACGTAGGCACTAACGTTCTTCCGCTTGCCAGGGTTGGTCTGTGGATAGGTGACCATCTTTACATACCGTGACTCCTCCGTGCCTCAGAAAGCATCGTCGGGTCGTCAGAAGTCCGAAAGTCTGACAACCAGTCTTACCAAGGGGTATCGTGTTACCCAGTTACTGGGTTGTGGAGGTCAGATAGGCAGTCGTTCCATGTAAAATACTGGTAATCAGCTGCATCCAGTTAGACTGGAAGCCGACCCCAACATAGTTGGGAAAAGGCTAGGCAGATTGTTAGTGCCTACATAGACTCAGAAAACATAAAATAAACATGAACCTATAGACCTAAAGTCTACGGAAAAAATCTTTCACAAAAAATTCGAACAACTTACGAAGAAATAGTTGTAGCCGATTCTCCGGCGATAGTTTCCGCCCGAGAGCATTTCTCTGCTCCCGAACTGAGATTACATAATCAAAAAACATGTTGATGGCACTGACAAATTCCTCTTATTTACCGCCTTGCTCCGAGGTCGTGCAAACAGGCCATGGGAATAAGGGCAGGTACACTTGCCACCATACTTGACTGGCGTACTGTACTTGCGTATACTTGAACGAACCTTTTACGTAACTTCGCGTGCGAATATTTTTTCAACTTCTAATCAGATTGCGTATGGAAATCTGTCCAATAAAGTACAAAGTATTGAAGCAAAGTCGTAAACTAAGTCGAAAGTCACAAGTTTTCTTCGTGTTCCAGTTAACCAAATCAGGTGTGTTTCTAGCTCTATTAACAAATTAAGCTCAGTCTGTAGTTGTGACATTTCGTGATAAATATTGCGGTATTTTCGCGAAACATCAGCGGGGTATGAAAACAAGCGGTTTAATTTATTACATTATGCTAACAGGAGTATAAAGCATGATGTGGCTGATCATCGCGCCGCGGCGACACCATTGATTTGCGAGGAGGATATTGTGATGGACTGAGAGGTCGCGGATATTGATGACGTTGTGTCAAATATTTATAAGTTAAAGTTATTCGAAATTCTTCTTTTTCTTGCGGTAGCTCGGGTACTAAAGCTCAAATACACGTATTTCGGTCATTCTCTATTTTTTCTGAGTTGTAAATTCTGATTGATTAAACTTCTTGTTTCGTCTTGTGGCGTAAGCCACATCAAAATCCTTTCATAACAGCCCATTAAACGGTTCGTGATACAAGAGAATCAATATGCAAAAAATTCTTCGCTTACATAAAAATAGAAGCCTAGTTATGATTTTAATACTTGTATCCATATTACAGTATACCTAACAACTGTCTAGAAAAAAAAACTGGCGTTTGTGCTACATATTTGTTCCCGCGATCCACATGAACGCAAACAGATTACCTCGGTTTACTTAGTATCGTTAATTTTGAACAATATTTGTGTCACCACAACATTCGTATTTGCTTCGTCTAAATTACTAAATTAATAAATTACTACACTGTTTAGTTCTACTAGTTTGCATCTTGCATAGTTAGAATGTGCGAAGTTTGCGTACATCGCGCCGCGAGCAAAAGTTATGTTAACTTTGGAGTGAGTCGCTTCCGCTGTCGCGCCGCTTATAACGGTGAACTTGGTCTTCGCATCATTTATTCAGTTTCACTGTTCGGCCTATTAGGTTACGGAATATTCCCGCTCTGAAGCATTAGGATAATGATACCTCAGTTTGCTCATAATACTGGGCGTGCCTGTACACGAATTAGAACAAGGAGGTTGTGCGATAGTTCAATTTAAATTTCATATAATCCTATAATAATAGGTACCTACTATTAAATGAGCAATATTTGTATATACAGTAAAACATGGTTAAGTGGGACCTGGAAACCTTCATAGTTGGAACTCGTGCGGATGTCCGGACACTTTAGCACTGAATTACGTCTGTTAGTGGGATAAAATAAAACCTCTATATCTGGAATTAATTATTTCGATTTTATCGTCATAATTACCTCTATCATTGAGACAGCGAGTGTATTTTATCTCTTTTACTGAGACTATATTTTAAACAATACTTTTGCTAAATTGTTTTCTTTGCATTTTATAGGTAACCTCTGTAACTGAGATAACGTTCAAGTTCACGGTTAATTACCTCTCTAACTCGGACGTTAATGCAGATAAATTTCCGTTTTGTTTACTAATTCATAGTCTACCCACAAATTCCGCAAATGTTCACAAAATACGTTATTTAATTTACTAATCGCACCTTTATAACTGAAATAACCTCTACTCTCACCTCTATTACTGAAACCCTCTGTAAATGAGAGAGGTATATATTTATACCTGGGTATCTGAGACACTGGGTACCTGGGCATTTGCAGGTCCCTTAATGTCCCAGTTATCCAGGTTTCACTATATTTGTAGTCATGTTCTTGAAAACGGCTCTAACAATTTCGATAAAAGTTGCAATATTGGGGCTTATTTGGGCGAAAAATCGATCTAGCTACGTCTCATTTCTGGGAAAATAAGTTTTCTTTATTTTCACCCGAGCAGAGCTCAGTCGACCAGGTACTATACATCTACTAATTTGACATGTTAAAGGTGTTGCACCGTTGAGGTAGAGGTTTTCTAATATTTTTTTACCTGTAGCGTAGACTATGATGATGACTAAGAGATAGCTGAACTTTTTAAATAGAACGATTTTACTTTCATGTGAGTAAGTAAAATCGTACTAGTACACTAAGACACCACCTACCGCATTGATCATCAGACCAAAGTTATATACTATAATAATGTGCTGTCAATAGGACTCTGCGGTTGTATAAAATTCTAACTCAGGTGGATTACGTGAAATGTGTACAATCTTGATCACAAGTTTGCTTTTAGAGAGGACTAAAACTAAAAAAAAAAACATTAAACGTTATCGCAGTTGCAGATACTACGCAGTTTAATTACGTAAGCTGTTTTACAAGGGCTGTACCTTCAGTATCATACCTACAGTACTCAGGGGAAATTACAACACGTTGACCTAATTCTGTAACAATTAATATCGAATAGTTAATTGGAAACCATCATCTCGGCTCATGGCATATGCTTACTTGGTGAAGGTTTCATAAGTCGTTAGGGTTTAAATTGAGCGTGAAGTTAGCTGGTCGTCGATGGGCAGTGTATTTTTCGGCGAGTCGTTGGTTTTATTGAAAGGGAGAATGATATTTGATCATACGAGTACTACATTTTGCCCGCGGTTTTGCCCACTTGGGGGACGGAAATTATCCACGGGAACGATCTACCTGTGTTTTTTATCGAAAACAGGCAGACAGAGACAGACAGATTCACAGACTAACTTTGGTGTTTATAATATTAATATGCATTCTTAAAATATTCAAACCTACAAAAGCATGCTCAAGCCTTACGTCTGGTGCTAACAGTTAGTTTTTTGACGAAATTATTCGGTAAGACAGTATCCTATCCCTTTTGGATCCCTTACGGACAAATAATCTTTAAATCGCCTGAAATCCATTGTTGAACGTAATCCGCTCAAAGCAAGCTCCTGTAAGCTGGATTCAGCTACGCATACACAAGTATATAACATTGCTTTACAAGGTATTCAATGAAAAAAGATAAAATTATATTTTGGGTAAATTTTTTAAATGTCGTTTTATTTTTGGGCAGTGCGAATCTATTTCAATCGCCTGTTGGTGTGCATTTTGATTGCTTGCCGTATGCAATGTCAGGGAATGGAAGAAATACAATCACTCTGCCTAGCCTTTTCCCAACTATGTTGGGGTAGGCTTCCAGTCTAACCGGATGCAGCTGAATACCAGTATTTTACATGGAGCGACTGCCTATTTCACCTCCACAACCCAGTAACTGGGTAATACGATACCCCTTGGTAAGACTGGTGGTCAGACTTTCGGGCTTCTGACGACTGCCAAAGATCCACGAATGACAGCCATGACCAACGGCTTAACGTGCTTTCCGAGGAACGGAGGAGTATCGGTATGTAAAGATGGTCACCCATCCCCGGCAAGCGTAGCTTAACCAGATGGATCGATCCGTGCGGCAGTTATTATTTAGCCACGGAAATACATGAACTGTATTTATTTCCAATCGGCAACAATAGAAAATGATAATGGTAAAATCAAAAGTCATTTATTCAAACTAGGCTGAGAATCAGCACTTTTCGTAGTGGATGATGGTAGTTACTAATGAAATTCACGCACAATTTGGGTCTTAGCTTTACTTTTTCAAGCTTTAGGCATTGTTCTAGAAATAAGGGAAACTTAAACAAGCCTTGATTCTGACAGTGAATGGACGAACGGTAAATTTTAGTCTCCGAATACGCATTCTTCACTAGATTAATTAAGCATATATTCTGTTGCAGAATATGTGAGAAGCTATCTGTCAGGTAAGATAACCGGAGATGTGAAACATTAGACCCCAGTTGACCTAGTGATCTGAAAGACGGTACTTTAAATTCATAATAAAACTGCGTATATTTACGGGATGTAAATATACGCAGATGGTGATGTGTTTGTGGGGAGGAGCTCGTGGCTAAGCAACAACAGCCGCACTGGTCGATCCATTAGGTTAAGCTACGCTTGCCGGGGTTGGTCAGTGGATGGGTGACCATCTTTACATACCGAGACTCCTCCGTGCCTCGGAAAGCACGTTAAGCCGTTGGTCCCGGCTGTCATTCGTGGATCTTTGACAGTCGTTACGAGTAGTAAGCCTGAAAGTCTGACACCAGTCTTACCAAGGGGTATCGTATTACCCAGTTACTGGGTTGTGGAGGTCAGATAGGCAGTCGCTCCATGTAAAATACTGGTATTAAGCTGCATCCGGTTAGACTGGAAGCCGACCCCAACATAGCTGGGAAAAGGCTAGGCAGATTGATATTTAGGGGATGTAATACAGCAGAATCTGGTGGTAATCGGTTTACCTGTTTTTGCTGTGTAGGTATCCTATAAAACATTAAAAGTAACTAAACTTGTTAGACTCGTAGGTACATCCATTTGACGACAACACAAAAAAAAGAACATTAAACACAAAATTATTTAGTAACAACGCGCCATAACACACGTCCTATAAAAATATGTGTCGCGTTCTTTATGAGACATTTAGTTCAGTGCAAACAAAATTCGGCTGTGTGAGGTCGGCCTGGTGAATAAATGATAAAAACGTAGTGAGTGTCCTTCTGCCAAGGACACACACGTCAAATAATTACAGTTTATTATCATTTACTTACTGATGGCTTTATAGACGCTCTTTGTTGATTAAAATAATGTTTTATTTGAAAACTAGCGACGCGCTTCTGCTTCGCACGGTTTCTACGACTCAACAAAACATCGAGAGTTCTTTTTTATATGTACCTTTTATTTATTAATATAAATGTATTATACACATAAATTTTTCGGAATAAATTATCTAAATGATGGTGAAAACTGCATCATAATCCATTGCGTAGTTTTTTACAACAACGCGGTTACACAGAGAGACACGTGAAGCGAATCTCGTACTCGTGGTGCCAAATGGAACCCTATTACTAGGCCTCCGCTGTCCGTCTGTCCGTCTGTCTGTCTGTCAGCGTACCGATTCGTAATAGGTAGACAGTTGAAATTTTCACAGATTGTGTATTTCTATTTCAGATTTTCTTTGATAAACAGCAGTTGTTATTTCCTAGTGGGTAGGACTAGAAGATATAGTTATAGATTGTGTGATTAGCGAACATTTTTCGTCCCCCACTAAATACTAACCTGGGGAAATAGGGTATTTATACTCTTCCACCTATCCCTCCGGGAATACAACTGTGATGTTTTAGTTGTTGTTTTACTGTTCATTTGTTTTGTTGAGCTAAGGTACAATTCTGTAGACGACCGCAGGCGGCAACTGCAGGCGTTGTGTCGCCGCGACACGACTTGTTTCTATGTATTCTTATGTATTTCTATGAAGGCTACGCGTCGCTAGCTACCGAAGGTATTTCAGAGAAATTCATAGAAACCAGCCGTGTCGCAGCGACACGTCGCCTGCAGCTGCCACCTGCGGTCGGCTACGGAATTGTACCTTTAAAAGAATAATTTGAAAGTGAAGGATGCTTGCTAGTGATATTGAATTTGTTTGAGTCAAAGGAAACCCGTGAAGTTTCATGTCGTTTAGAACAGGAGTAAAATAAATTGGAGGATAACTGCTTTGTTGAGGCACAATAAGAAATATAGAAGTGATCTCTGAGAAAATTTGAAGTGCGACTCATGTAAAACTTTTCTATGACTAACCTAATAAAAAAGATAAAATCTTTTATTTCAGACAAAGTTCAATTTATGAGTATACACATGACTAATAGTTTTAGTTCTTATCAGAGAAACAACACGAACTAATAATTACTACGCCACAGTGGCGTATAGGCGTAGGTATCCAATATCCGAATATGGGGTTGTGCCACCCGTCTGCTATAGTTTTCAGGATATTAATAATTAAAAAAAAAAAAAGATCTGAATGACAACTCGCAACCTAAACGCTAAAAAATAATTAGGAAACAGAAATGTTCCTTAATGTTAAAGATTTATTCAAAACTGACCCTACGTGGGTAAAACCCAGGTGAAATTTTGTATACGAGAGAAGACGCAGGCAGCGACTAGTTCCAGATAATAGGAATTAAAGTTATGGCTTTTCTCAGCTTAAAATTTCTTTCACAAGCGTACGAGATAACCCAAAATGTGATAACTTTTCACCACCAAAGTTATTTTTGTGGTACTGTAAATATTCCGAACAATTCCCGGAAATCTGCAATATGCCAGAAAGCCAACCAGCCAGGCTGTACGTGCATATACAAATGTTGTAGCAGTTGGTTGCCAGACCGCATTGTGGTCGATAACATTTGTCATATATTTTATACCAGGGAAATGCGATGTGGTTTGTGTTCCCTGTTTCCGTTATATAGCTGTCTGTGTAATACATTACCTACCTATATTACGCGGCCTTCTGCTAGAGTTTCGTAAATAGCCTATGCGCGAAGTTCATTTAGGATATACTTGATGGTGCAGCAAGTGCCGCCCCGTTTCGTTACGAAGTTACTGGGATCACCGAAAAGGTCGGATAAATGTGACACTGGCTGGTGACAGTCACTCTAGCAGAGCGTCGCATTGATGGTGGTTGCGTGGAGGGGGTCTTCTGATGACAGAGATGATAGAAGAGAGTAGTTATATTCTTTGAATGATTGTAATAGCTCCTACACACCTATGCCGGCGGAACTGCCGCCGGGCAAGCCGCGGCGCTCCCGGTCTTGCCGCACAAAACCGCACAAAGTATCGCAAAGAAAACGAAGGCGCAAAAGCCGGGGTACGTGCCGCCGGCATAGTGTGTAGGAGCCATTAGGGGAGCCCTCGCCGCAAGGTGTGTATATGTTCCTTGGAGGAGCCGCTGTCGTACCACGTCTGCGATGAACTACTATATTGCGGCAAAATCCTTATGATATTGAAGCTGCTGAACAACTGATATGATGACCACTTCTGGTAAAGGCTATACTGCACCGTTATACTTAAACCCTGATCGTTAGAAAGGCTGCTCACTTTGGCAAGAAGTTTGATATTAATGGTGTCGTAAGCTATGGAGAGGTAAAAAAAATACAACACCTGTGATCCTTTAAATGTTGAGAGAAGAAATCGAAATCGAATTCTCGATGTGCCATCTTAACGCCCCCGGGCGATAAAGTATTTACCCCGCTAGCACACTTCCGCCGCGAAACCATAGTAGCGAAACCGCAGTAGTTCAATTGAACTGGCTCGCGTCATGTTCCGTAGTTCAATACTACTGCGGTTTCGCGGCGGAGTTGTGCTACTGGCGTTAGACATGTAGATGGGTACTTAATCTGCCTAACTATATGCCTAACTGTTTTCCGTCACCTGTGTACTAGCATGCTGTTCATTTTACGATGATTGATACGATATTACAAAAACAACCTTTTACGCTTTTCATTACAAATCCTTTTAAAAAGCAATAACCGTTTAACTACTATTTGACTTCTTTTACTCCCGACTTTAAAAGATACCTCTGAGTTTGCTTCGGCATTTCTTCTCAGGGAACAGTCAGCTAGTTTTACTACACGGTGCCATGTAGTCTTAAAATATTGACAACAGAAAATTTGCGTGTAAAAGTTTCTTAGTAAATCTACTTACAGAAATATACATCATTTCATTAATTTGAACTATTCAGCAACATCTATCAGCTCTAAAAGGGAGAGTGTAGGTTACTCAACGTAACGCTAACTAACACTAACCCTTATCAGTGAAGTTGCTTCACAGAAGAACAGGCTGTCCGATTGGATTTGATTTTGCTGTTAGTCAATAATTAGAGCTACGCAGTCTTGTCCACGTGTGTTAGCATCTAGGAATCTGAATTTTAGCTAAACCCCTCTATCCATTAACAAAGTCATACAAGCTCAGCTTTATGCCATGTTAGTATATTGATAAGCAGTAGAATAGGAAATAACAACTGCTGTTTATCAAAGTAAATCTATATACATACGAGTACATACTGTAAATGAAAGTCGCTTTTCGCGCCTGTCTGTGTGACCTCGTTGTTCTTCTAAACTACACAACGGATTTTGATACGATTTTCACCATCATTTAGAGAATTTATCTCGAAAGGTTTATGTATATAATAAATTAATATAAATATAACATACATAATCTCTATGTTTCGTCAGGTCGTAAAAACTGTGCTGAGCAGTGGTTATCAAGATAAATCCAAGTTGCAATTATATTAGGAAGAACAAGAATAACCTACAAACCTCACGCTAAAAGGCTTAAGTACAAGGAATTATTCTTGCTTAAACATGTAATATACTCAAGTGGAATTCTCATAATTAAACGTTTGCTCGCTTCGCTGGCTCATTCTACCCAGCGTAACGTCTATAAGAGGAATTACACTCGAAATCTCGGATAAAAGGTACCTCCATATCCCACGGGGCTAACGATGCATTCACACTTGTGTGGTCGTGAATTCTTTGTTACCGAAACTCTGAAAATTTTAATGGTCGGTACTTTGGGCACCTGTCCCACCGACGTCGAGGAAGCGAGTAGCTATCGACATATTTTAATAGTTAATCGCTGACTGTTCACACCGCCCGCGAGTACTCGTTTGTTGCAACGGCAAGAGTTATTAAAGAGAGTACTCGCTTAGCGACGCTTGCTTAGTGCAGAACACTCGCTGGGAGACTCACGCTTAGTTCATACCGTCGCACACTCGCTGCTCGTAGCTCGCCAACTCGTTTTCAGTTGCTAGTTCTACTCTCTTGGTGGGACAGGAGCTTTATACAGGTACATTTTTCAGTTAAAAACATTTTATCCACTAAAAAGTGCTTTCTAAAGGCGAGTGTTTATGCAACGTTTTAATACTCTGCGTTTTTGTGTTACTTTCAGCTTTTGATGTAAGTTTCGGTGCATTACTTGAATTCTTTACTTTTATAGAAAATACTTAGGTAAGCTGCATTTACATTGTTTACATTCATTGCTCAAAGTAACTAAATATTTTAGCTTGTTTTTTTAAATAAATGATGAAAGTGTTTTGTTTTTATGTTTCTTTTAATTAAATTTTAATATACCAAATAACATAATATGAAAAAGGTAAGTTATGATTTATACAGGGTACCAAATGACCCCTTTTAAAAATGCAAATGTCAACCATTTTCGAGTCATTTCACATTTTATATTTTTATTTCATACATTTTTTTTAATATAAAATTACTTAATATTATTTTAATTATTTTCGAGTAATTTGGCATTTCATTTTATATTTTTACATTGGCGTAGGGGTTTTTATTAGAGGAGTTATTTGGTTGCAATGACCTCTCCTACATCCCCTTAACGGTTAACCCTGTATATACGATGATGTTAGAAACCTATTTCTTCTTTTTTTCACTTAACCCTTGTTTAGTTAATAAATAATCCATAATGAGTTTAAAAGGAGGTCACAATGCGGGCTGATACTATTCTGTAATCACATAATTTGGGATTTTATTATTCTCGTATCTATAAAAACTATATTGAAATGTAACAATAAGTACATTATGAAAACTATAATCGTTTCCGTGCGCTTGTTCTGCTTTATTTACAACTTGGTCAGCAATTATTTAGTCATTTGGATGCGGCGACAAAGCAATACGCAGCAAACGATAATTATTTAAAAAAGTAATTATATATCGGTCCACGTGCTGGCCGCAATTATGAAAATATGCTGTTTAATTTTCTGTTAATTATAAAATATTTTCAACAATAATTCCTGCCTAATTACCCTACATACATAGCTATAGTTGTAAACGGTACTTCAAAACATATAAACATAACTAGCAGCGCCCCGCGGTTTCACCAGCATAAGTCTCGATCCCGTGGGAATATCAGTATAAAAAGTATATTTTGTGTCAATCCAGGTTATAAACTATCCGTGTGCCAAATTTCATCCAAATCCGTTCAGTAGTTTTTGCGTGAAAGAGTAACAAACCATCCATCCTCACAAACTTTCGCGTTTATAATATTAATATAGATACTAGCTTTCGCCCGCGGCTTCGCCCCCGTGGAGGTTGAAAATTTATTATCCCACGAGAACGTAGTACCGGGATAAAAAGTATCCTATGTGTTAATCCAGGCTATAAACAATCTGTGTGCCAAATTTCATCTAAATGCGTTCAGCCGTTTTTGCGTGATTGATTAACAAACATCCAAACATACAAACTTTCACATTTATAATATTAGTAGGAATTAGGATTAGTAGGATAGGATTAAGTAGATACAGTAAACCTTTATAACATAAGAGAAAACCAATAAGATTTTATGACTTTTATTTTTGGCAGATTTACAGTTAATCAACACAGAATAAAAACAGTAGGTAATTATGACAGCCAATTACAAGTCTACATTTATTTAAAAAAAAATGAGTATTGAGAAAGAGTCGGGGAACAACACAGAGCAGCCGAAAAAAAGAACCAATATAACATCAGGGCAAAAAAAAAAACATTTATAACATATAACTAACAACAATATTATCTAATATAATATTTATTATCAATAATGGAACTAGGACTAAAAAAGCTGGGCTGGGCAAACTAGGCATATTTTGCAAAAAATCCAACCCTACAGCAAAATTGAATTTTCCGTCTAAAGATCTAAAAAGCTTTCACGCTGAAACGGCTGAACGGATTTGGATGAAATTTGGCACATGGGTAGACCATGACCTGAGTTAAGACATACGCTACTTCCATCCTGGATCGTAGACAAAGTCGCGGGCAACTGCTAGTTTTCTATACAAAAAATGTCAAACCGCCATATTTATTCTCCAAATATAACTTATCTGACGTTTGAAAAATCAGCCCTAAGTTAAGTACAACTAATCTATACCTACAACTGAGAAAACCAATAAGATTTCCCGAGTCATTAAACAAAAATAAACTGTAAAACCTTACAGAAAAATTGAATTTTCCTTACCTCATTAGTTATCATTTCCTAGCAGCGAGATGTAATTCCTCCCAACTTCTATCTTCTATGTAATAAAGTTCCTATGTAAAACAGTATTGCAAGCTAGTTCCGTGCAAAATTAATGTAGAACTAATCCCCTGGAGACGCCTGTCTCTTCGTAATAATTAATTAGATGAATATGCACTTGCCTTATGTTATAAGGTAAGGCTAGATCCTTATTAAGTTCTATTTAGTAAGTACCGAACATTATTTGACAGTGTTTGATATGGATAGGTATATCTATATATATATATATATATATATATATATATATTCAGTGCAGAGCAATCGGCCAAGTGGAATCGGCTCCGACTTACGAGTCGTGGGTTCATTACCGTGCTTTACTTTGTGTAATTTATTTCTCTCAAAACGGTAAAGCAAAACATCGTGAGGAAAACGGCATGTCTGAGAACCGAAAATTCGAAGATATTCACCAACCCGCCCCCACCTTCTCTCTCACAGACAGGAGGCAAGTGTTCTAGCAGTGGGAAAGGCATATCTTCTTGATTCCAGAAGAAAATGCTGTAACAGCTGTACCCCATCCATGCAAGTACCCACACTTACCTACTCTAGAAGATAAGATAAGATAATATTTATTTGCTTAAATATGTGTCATACATACAAGAAAATACATGCATGCAAGATGGTAAGAACATTATTAGGTACAATGTTTGCCACATGATGTGACGTGCAAATGTCAAGGATTATTATTAATTAATTAAAACATTATCTTCGAATAACAATAAAATAAGTAGTTAAAGAGCAAAATAACAAAAATCAAACAGAACAATAAAACAAAAATAAGTTAATAAAACAGTTATTCAATAATCATGTCAACAATAAAAAATAATATAAAGCTCCAAAAATTTAACAACACAAAAAAATATATAATTAAATCAAATAGCTACTATGTCAATACAAATCAAGCATAAACAAATATTGTAACAAATTAACATAAGAACTGACTGCATTGTTTGTTGGTCTAGTGGTCGCAAGCTCTACTCCTGAGTTCTTGGGTTCGATCCCAGGGTCGGCCAAGTGTTATTGCGTTTTTCCATCTGGAATTTCTAAGTAGCAACCCGGAGTCTGGATTTGTGCCCAGTTGATGGCAATGGGCTCACCCCCTATTACATGGGAGTTAAACATAACTGGCAAAATGTGGGTGTACTATAGGGACACCTCTGCCTTTCCCTTCGGGGATTACAGGCGTGTTATGTTATGTTACGAATATAGGAAAGACCAGCAAGCAATATGTTACTTGCTATAACATTACGTAGATGTTCGTGGTACAGTCGCGTTCTCAACATTTCTTTTTGTGCGAATAATGCCTGTGATTGTCAGATACTCAATTCTTGTACTTGCGCTTAATATAGGTAGGTACTAAGTAATATTGTAGATTGCAGCCACGCTATCGGTCTTTCTTGATAAACCATGCGTTCGTAAAAAATATAACTGTAGGTGTCACTAGGTACTAAGTTTATTTAAAATAATTTTGTAAAATTAATAATAAGTTTTATTTATTTAGTTCTCATCACAAATGTTGATTTGGCACGAAGTGCTTAATCAAAAAAATTGGGTTAACACTTGTGAGAGACTAGTGCCCGAAAAAGGCATAAAATACCTGTGTTACGGATAACCAAGCCCAATACTTAAATATGTACATATTAAATTTAATCATTGGATTGAAAATTTCAAATAAATTGATTGGCATGCATGCATCAATAACTTAAAACTACTTGAGCTAAACTCGTGTTTTTGTCACTTTACGAGTATCTCAAAAGCGTCCAGGGTCTAACATGATTAGGTGCAGTCTAACAGTTCATGCGTTGAGAGCTAGTCGTACCTCTTAACGCCTCTACGGGACTAAGGATGTGCCCAAGTAGGGAAGGAAAACGAATCTGAAGTTTTAAGGGGACGACTAAGGGACGGAAGTGGTTATGTTTCTTCCAGGTAGTGTAGCTTATTACATGAGTTTATGTTAAGGAATAAGGATATGTACCTACTGGATTGAGAGCGATACTCGTACGAATGCGAAGTTGTTACATAATATGTTTAAGACGAGAAAATGTTTTGTTCTATTGTTTTGAAATTCCTCTGGATAGTGTATGTAATTTTTACAAAGTATCTAAGTGCAATTGATACAGAGGCCTCCAAAGTGATAGTGGTGGGCATAGGGTAGGCTTACCTTATTAAGTGTATGTATGAGTGAGACAATAAATATACAGACATAGTGATGAAAGAAAAGAGAATTTGACGATGTAAATGTATTTCGTGAGTCGATGCAACTTGCTGAGAGCTCCTACTGCATTTGTGTTGTTTGCATAGAAATAGAGTAGGTATCTACAAAAAGACAAAATAAATATTTAAATTCGGAGGACTGAGGCTAGGCTTCTTACGAGCTACTAATGTATTTTAATGAAGCAAGGCTGGATCTACGATTGAGAAGTTGTTTAATGTGTAAAATGTCAATGGTCTCTTTTAGTCGTCGCGGGTGCGAGATGATCCGCATTTACCTACATTATTAGCGAAACAGAAATTGATTGAATCCTACCAATATCCTACTTCCTACTAATATTATAAACCTCCTTATAGTGTCTCGGAAAGCACGTTAAGCCGTTGGTCCCGGCTGTCATTCGTGGATCTTTGACAGTCGTTACGAGTCGTCAGAAGCCCGAGAGTCTGACACCAGTCTTACCAAGGGGTATCGTATTACCCAGTTACTGGGTTGTGGAGGTCAGATAGGCAGTCGCTCCATGTAAAATACTGGTATTCAGCTGCATTCGGTTAGACTGGAAGCCGACCCCAACATAGTTGGGAAAAGGCTAGGCAGATTGATTACTAATATTATACGTGTAAACGCGAAAGTTTGTGAGGATGGATGTAAGGATGGATGTTTGTTACTCTTTCACGCTACAACTACTGAACGGATTTGGATGAAATTTGGCACACAGATAATTTATAACCTGGATTAACACAAAGGATACTTTTTATCCCGATATTCCCACGGGATCGAGACATATGCGGGTGAAACCGCGGGGCACTGCTAGTGAATATACGAGTATAATGAGGGTTATCAGAACGATTTAAAGTGGTAATCAGTCATGGCTTGCAATGGAACTGGATATATATAAACCAATATCGTCTAGCAGCACATAAAGTCGTCGACAATTTTTTTTTAACTTAAAACAAAAATAACCCAAGTGTTACACACTTCGCGTTCGCAGTTCTTTCACGAGAACACGTCCCATCTCTACGCCACACAAGTATCTATCGGCGGCCATCTTGGACTGGGGCTAAAGCGATAAGCTGGGAAAGTCGAAAACGTAGCGTGGCTTCGTTTCAAAAAGCTCGTAAGTATGTTAAATTGTTGTTTATGCTTATGATAATGTTATGGCCTGTACTTCAGACTCAAAGGCCCATTGAGGCCGAGCGCAAGTGGCCTCACCCAAATTTTTGTGTAGGAATTTTAATTTATAAACGATTTACTGTTTGGAATGTGATATTTGAGAGCGGAAAGCCAATGATTAAATTAACTTTGGAAGGGAATTGTATGAGTTTTGTATTTATGGTTTGTTTCGTTAAAGTAGGAATAACTTTAGGTTTTCTTTCCATGATTTGGTGTATGAATTACAATGTAGTTTCTCGTTTGTATTAATCAATTACTAAATGCTTCGAGATATTGTTTTTCTCTGATGCACACCGTTCTCAAGTTGCAACAGCTTCAACTATTGTATTAGTTTGATATATTGACAAAAAAAATACTGCAATGTGATGCCAAGCTTTCGTCAACCCACTTATTCCGCCGCATATTTATAAGTGCTTTTACAACGTGTATGTAATTATGCAAGTCCCTGTTTTTTGATATCGTTATGTAAAATATATTGCCGGTATAATTTAACGGTTAACGCTTTAACTATAACTAAGATTTATGGTTTTTATATGCATAGCGGTTTTATAAGCCAACCATTTTTTTATGAAAATAGCTTCTTTTTCTTACCTTGCTAAGTTTTCCTTTTTTAAAGCATAACCCCGCATCCTAAACAAGCGACCGGTCGCGAGTGGTCACAATCGTCGGGTTCTTATGCCACTCATTTGTTCGGAAAACCGGAAGGCGACCTATGTCGGCGCGACCACAGTGCGTTCGGGTTATCCGACTAAATGAACTCAAATGTACGCGACTGTCGTGTGTTCACGCAATGCTCGCTTTGGTAAGGACGCGGCCTGAGGTCTTTTTTTAAAGAGTAGATAAGTAACTTAAAATTAATCGAGTAATTTACGTTCAAACTTGACGAACATGTAAACGGTCCGATTGATTTTGCGTCGAATGTCACAGCCACCGCTAAATTTCATATAAACTTTGCTTCACCTAACTTGCAGCCGTGTAGCAGCCGCAAAACGCTCACTTCACGCCGCGACACGACAGGTTTCTTTGAATTTATATGAAATAACTTCCGTAGCTAGCGACACGTCGTTTGCAGTTACGGGCGAGCGACAGACGACACGTGTAGCCCGACCGCAGACCAGTGGTGCCGCCAACTCTCGAGTGATAACACGTTTTTATCTTCTATCTACCGACTGGAGTGAGGGCTGCTGCCGCCTGCGGTCGGGTTCGGAATCATGACTACAGCGACATGACGCCGCGACACGTCGCGTGCAGTTGCTGCCTACGGTCGGTACAGTACCGTTAAAAATAAAACCATGATAAACAAGCGCACTCAACGAAGCGCTCTACACAACAACTTTCAATTAAGAACTCGATAGACAACCTAATAAACAAGAAGCAACTGAAGCCGAACAACTGCACTCCATTACAAACAAGTAACATGAGCACAATCTTCCATAGTTCACAACAAACCCGTATTTATCTGCACCCCATTAATTCGTGCAACGATTACGCGCGGCCGGACGAATCCCGACACATCCGTTCTTCTAATGACCTGGATTTATAGCACTAGATAGTATTAACTTCGTGAGGACTAAAATGTAGATAATTATGTGGGGGTAGTAACTACCGTTTGTTGTCGTAAGTGATTGCTGCCACTGCCTTAGGTACCTACGTGCTGTTTTAGGAAGGAGTGCAATAATTGGATTTTTCCTTTTCTTATGGTATATATAATTGCATTACCTGGAATTCCAAAGTACATCCCTGTTAAGGTGAACGCACACTTATCCGAGCCGAAAGCGAACCGAACAAAACGAATTTTAGAATTATTTATATGAAATTCTATGAAACCGCACACATGCCCGCGTCGAATCGTCCGAATCTGGAAGACCGTTCCTAGCGTTCAAGTTGACTTCGATTCGTTCGAATCCGATACGTGTGCGTTCTCCTTTAATGACATGGATTTTTATGATGTGGTTTTGCATAAGATGCCAATTAGCAGCCTGTATTTGATGGATTGTTTTTCTTTAGACAATAATATACCTATCTTTGTTTGTATTTGTCATCTTCGGTAACTGTGTGAGATTAAAATGAAACACTTTCACGTGAACCATTATTACCTTTAATTTATACTCGGGCATCGCTTAGCTTCCAAGCAGAACCTCACTAACAAGGTAAATCAACCGATCCTGTCTGCGCTAATGAGCGCTCACGCGTCAATTACTCCAAAATCAAGGCTGCGATGTTTCTGCACCATTTGCTGAAATACTTACCTTTTATACATATTATACGAACAATCCCGTCATTGAAACTAGATTCGTTTGTATTTTAACTTTCGTGAGATACCTACTAATTCATTACTAAGGCACCAAGTCCCAATATACTAATCACGAATACATACAATTCATTCAATACATTACAATGCAATCGATCATTTAAAATTAAATATAAATGTCGGAGCAGGGTATGTGTCTCTCTCGTTATCAGGCATATTTTAACTACTGTGGGCGTACTAATGGGTAGTGTTGGTTATTGCGCAATAGAAAAACCGTTTGCAGTTCAGATCAAATAATTAATATAATTTACGATAACATTAATTACACTAGCATTTCACACACTCTAGGTACACGACACAAATATTCGGAACGCGCGACAGTTTCTAAACATCTTCACCGCTTGAGCGCCACTCCTGAAGTCTGCCTCTGCTCTGCTGAGCCCCGGTCGGCGGTAGTGATGTGCCGAGTCGGCTATTTTTGGTATTCGAGTATTTTGGTACTCGTTGAAAAAGGAATCGAATCAGGATTCGAGTCACGGAACTCGGATAGGTACTCGAGTACCAGCATGAGTATTCGAGTACTTAGGTAGACTCGAGTACTTTTTTATTTGTTCTCGAAAGCTTGCTTTCGGTTCATAAGTATTATATGACGATAGGACAGTAAGTAAATAATAACATTATTATGGTATAATCAGTCTTTTTAATCTAATCAGTCATCAATATAATCAGTCTTTTTTTTATTTAGTACTCTGACAGTAAACTTTGCATTTATTAATTAAATATTATGTACTTTTATTGAGTAATTTAGTAAGAAAATTCAATCTTAGTAGGAATTTGAAATTAATAGTGAACACACTGTAATTTTTAGAAACAATTAAAGCGAAACAAACTTATTTTTTTAACTTGTCACGCGCGACACTCGTGACTAGCTTCACTCAGTAAGCTACGCGAATCGTAAGCATGCAAAGTTCGACTTTATGCGTGGAGGTACAAGATTGCGATTAAAATACGCGACTTGGTATTCGAATACTGTAACTACTCGAGTCCTGTATCCGAGTACTGTGGATTTGAATCCTATATTTTGAGTACTCGAGTATGTGAGTACTTACTAGGTACTCGAGTCAGTACTCGAGTCAGCCTGACTCGGCACATCTCTAGTCGGCGGCCGGTCCGAGCGTAATGTTGTAGACTCTGTCTAGCGCCGCTAGGCGGCGCTGGCGTCCCGATTAGTCAACGCAGTACCGTATTTGCGACGTACACATTAAAATTCAAATTCAAAATTCCATACAATCACAAACTGAATTATTTTAAAACTAAGTGTTTATTACATTACATTATCATTATGTAAGCATAAGCATATTCAGCCTATAATAATCTTCCCACTGGTGGGACAGGCCTCCTCTCTGTGAGAGGGAGTGGGCCATAATCCACCACGCGGACCCAGTACCGGTTGATGGCAGATGTCACATGTCTTTGAATTTTTGGTTCTAGGATATTTCCAGGTGTTTTTCCACGTTGTTTTCCTTCACCATTTTGAGATACATTCATGTTTATGAATGTTTTAAACTGCCATGAAGTTTGTAATCCTGGAACGGACAAGCAAAGCTGTACTAATAAAAGTACTAACGACCTTAGTCATTAGAAGAGTCCGAAATAAAAAATCGTCTAACAAAAAAATATTAACATTTACAAGATAGACGTTAGGTAACAATCTGGCCAACCGCACAACAGTCGTAACAATTTGGCATTGAAAGTACCGATACGCAGTAAGGGTGATTTCCGTAGAACAAGTGTTACAACTGAGCGGTTGACTGTACCTACTTTAAAACTCCATTTACACTTTTTACGACATGAAAATTTGCCCTAATATTACAGAGCTTACTTAGCAGCCTCATATAATACCAGAGATCCTATTTAAAATAATTATCCTAACAGTTCCAATCACAATGTTAATAAACCCCAAAAATCTCGTAATTTAAAAGGTAAAGTGCATTCCGTTGCTTTCAGAGCAATCCGTCAGAAGTTAGCAACATTTATCAATAGTGTTAGGAACACTCCAATAGAATCTTCAAACTTTGGGTTCCGTACTTTCGGCATACTAAAACTATTCGCTGATATTAATCTAGTTTTGTTTGTTCTAGCGTTTTGGCTTTACCTAGTCTGTGGTTGGTCAAAGGAATGAGTTCGTGTGTTTGTGTTTCATAACAACCAATGAGCCAGAGGTTACAACGGCTAATTTCTACGTAATAGTGTTTTAAATGAGTAAACAGACTATTAAACATAATTCTGCACCCTAATTGCGTAGCACACTTTCAATCACCAAATGATTTTGAAGGAATTTCCTAACCCATTGTTTGGTATGTTTGAAAAATTCATCTGAACGCGATGGATGTTATTGAACTGTCAAAATGAATGGCATTGCAATTGTAAATGTGTTACGCAGTTACCCCGTTTTATTTTTTTCATACTATGATCTTGTTGAAATAAGTAAAGAAAGAAAGAAAGAAAAATATTTTATTTGGGACACGCACAGGAAATACAAACAGTAAATAATAATAAAAAAAAATAAAAAACAAACATAGTAACGACCTGTGCGAGGCCAAAAAGGCCACTATCTCAGCATAATGCGGCGATATTTAAAAATAAATACCGCAGCGCTGGTATTCTGATAGGGCCCACTGTGATGTCACGGACTCACTTAAATCAAATAATAATAAAACAAAAAGCAACAAAAATAATAATAAGTAAGTAGGAACCTACCTGCTTCAATCGGTACGATTGGTAGCTCAAGTACTTCAGTATTTATTACCTGTTGCTTAAATATATAAAAAATAACGAAGTTCTTTACGCGATATTCGCACGCACACACTCGTATATAAAAGAAAGAGACAGAGAGAGAGAGAGAGAGAAAGTCGCAAGAAGGAGGCATAACGCTTTTTCCTTACGCGACGATTTCTAACAGACAACTCTTACCGCAAGCCGCGTTAACGAACTTCGTTTCAATAATTATCGTTCGTTTACTACACTTAATATCACAATGCAAAAGATTATTTTCTATAATGAGTCCTTTTTTTTTGACGTGGTGCAAATCCTCATGTATGTCCTCCGCCTTGGGGTGGGCAGAGGGGTCTGTCAGACGCTGACTGACACTTGCATCGGGGGGCTGCGAGTGCAATTGCGACTTCCACTGCCCCGGACTGGTGACAGCCCGCGCTTTGCGGGCCCCGTCCCGCAGGGGGAGTGACGTGCTGAAACTCCCCCGGTACGTCTCAGAGTGGCGCACGTGGGACACTACGCACCACCATCTTGGGTCCTGTGTGATGGGGGGCGACGGATGTCCCAGAGTTCGTCACCCCTGGACCCATTTAGGGGAGCTGGAAGAGGGCGTTATCTGTCCTGCGTCGACGCCCAGTGCGCCTACTGCGGGGACGGGAGAGCACTTGTGATCTATTTCCCTTCTTATAATTAGTCCTGGTTCAACATATCAACAAGACGTACCAATAGCTTGAAGCATTATCCGTGGGTGATCAAATCAGCATTACTTTTTACTTAACATCAAACATAAATCAAATAAAATGTAAATCATACACCTACGAACAAAGCAATATTCAAATACCCTTAAGTGATCAAACGTGACCTTTTCAGTAATATCTACCCACGTAATCAATCTGCCTAGCCTTTTCCAAAATATGTTGGGGTCGGCTTCCAGTCTAACCGGATGCAGCTGAATACCAGTATTTTACATGAATCGGTGATTGCACCCCTTGGTAAGACTAGTTGTCAGACTTTCGGGATTCTGACGACTCGTAACGAGTGCCAAAGATCCAGCCATGACAGCTGGGACCAACGGTTTAACCTGCTTTCCGAGGCACGGAGGAGTCTCGGTATGTAAAGATAATCACCCATCCACGGACCAACCCCGGAAAGCGTAGCTTATCCTGTTGGATCGACCCGTGCGGCTAGTATTACTTAGCCAAGAGCTCCACATCTACCCACGTAATAAAACATTAAATTAAAATAATCCTTAGAATAGGGTTGATGCCTGGGTAAAAAAAATGAAATTCTAATTAGTCCGTCAGTCAGATATATTAGACACGTATTTTTTGCTTTATCATATATAGGATAAAACGCATTTAAGCTTGGTGAGTGGGGGTCGCTACTTCACTAGTATGTATAAAATCGACATACTCGTGATGTCATGGCACATTTTACCTCAGTGTATCGCCGTAATCTTAAGATTACGTAAAAAAAGAAATGAAATGAAATGAAATGAAATGAAATTGTTTATTCTGTAAATAGGATATCGGAATCACTTTTACACGTCATATAAAAAAATATTAAAAATAAGCTTGGTGAGGTCGGTGTTTCCTATCTGACTACTCTGAGAAGAAAGGCCGGAACAAACTCAGAGGTCACAGTCTCTTTTAAAGTCCAGACATAATCTTGGTCAAGTCATGTGAGGACCATGTAGATTAGTGTCTGAAATGGTCTTTTGAGGAAAGAACCACACAGATTTGAGTGGACCTGTCCAGTCAGTGCAAGCATTTGTCAGTAATCGTGGAGCTCAACTCAGAACTTAAGGAGCTCAACTCGACGAACAATACCAAGGAAAGGATATTTGGGTAGGCCGCATCAACTACTCAAACTGCCAGACCATCATTAAAACTGAGAAAGAAACAAAGAAATGAAAAGGGAAAATAAAAATATCCACATAGTCCTCACATTCACAATAATTAAAATAATATAATACTTTACAAAGTAATCGTGTCATTTTGAACATAATTTTCAACAATGTCAATGTGTATATAAAACTGGTTTATTGTGATGAATAATTAAAATGTCAAGTTTTATGGTTTTCACAAGGCTTAGCAGAGCGAGCAGCTCAATCCCAAGCTTTTTTATCTTCTAAATAATCTGAAATTTTATAGTACCCTTTTTTACAAAGTTTGGTTTTAATACAGTTTTTAAATCGTTTAATGGGTAAGTTTCGAATGTCAATGGGAAGTTTGTTGTAAAAGCGTATACATTGACCCATGAACGAGTTGCTTACTCTGTGGAGACGTGTGCGATGTACAGCAAGGTTGTGTTTATTCCTGGTATTTAAACTATGAATATCGGACATTTTCTTAAAATTTGATATATTTTTGTGTACATACAATAGGTTTTCAAAAATACGTGTCTAAAAAAAATACGTGTCCAATATTTTTTTATAATCTGACTGACGGACTAATTAGAATTTCATTTTTTTAACCAGGCATCAACCCTATTTTAAGGATTATTTTAATTTAATGTTTCATCATCATCCCTATTAGGACCTATGCACTCGATGACTTTTTTAAGCTCCGTCGAGCCACGTATAAAGGAGTCTACCCACTGTCCCGTATCATACCATGACTGAGCTAGGAACGTGTCAAGCATGGCAGGCAAGGCCGTGTAAGGCAAAAAAAAAATATTTGTATTGAAAAGTATATGAGATTATGCCCACTAGACTGTTCCGTCACCGACCTACACCGTCGCATGCCATGCACGGAGCGTCAAACATTTTTTGAGAGGGTATTTGGCCGATTCTGGTACGCACCGTGCATGGCATGCAGCGTTGCCAAACCAGAGTGCGCAGGCGGCGAAACGGTGAGCAGACGGGTTATAACCGCGTACGATCACCGTTCTTAGCCCGTTATTAACGGGTTATAAACAGTATTCTCCAGAATTTTCCCTCGACTTTTTTTTTTTAAGTAGCGTGAACCCAGTATGTCGTGACCGTATGATGTTATTGTTTACTTCTACTTCCTCGTCTAAAACAATGGCTATCATTGCAAATTCTCTCATGGACAATTTTCTAATAGCCACCTTATGGATACGAGTATAAGAAATTATTTGCTCAGCAAGAATAGTCAGACGCGTCTGCCTAACGCGAAAACAGGTGAACTACTGCAACCGAGGGAACGGGAACCGTTGTCCGTTGTGTTGTTGTGTCCGATGACACGCAGATGATACGCCGATGCACGGATATGATACGTTCTAGTGGGCATAGTAGTCTATGTAATATTTCTATCCATTCATAGCACGGTCATGGTATGGGACGGTATAGTGACCACAGAGCTTTACGCAAAAAAATCACGCTGTAACAAGTACTGCATTTTCAAATTAACAGCGCAGATAACGCGCCGTCATCGTGTGCATAAGCCTTTAGAATTAAACCTCCACAGACGATCTTTGAAAGAAAATTGGCGAAACGAAAGGAAAATTAAGCTCTTCAGCGAATGAAAAGGTGTGAAAGATTCAGTTTCACAGAGCGCTTTAATTGCTCAGCTTTCAGGGATTTCGGAGGCCGACTCATTCCGGCATAGAGTAATGAGATGCAGTAGGTTAATGCCTGCTCGTTTATCTTGATGAAGTAGGCTTTCGTTTATTGAAGCTTCTGTTCTGATTGGCTTTATGCGTTATTATAACGATATTGGTTTTGTTTGTAATTTCCTGTTTTTATAATCAGTACGTATTCCTTAATAGCATTAACATATGATTAGAAACTAGTAATGGTGGCCTCTTGAGTGGTTCTTACAATATTGTATTGTCATCAACAATTTGCCAAGGGTGGTTTTGTGTCGAAAATATTCCCTATTAGTACGGTGCGACTGCTGTATGAACAATAACCATATTGATATTTATACCCTATTCTGCATATTCTCTAAAATTTCGGCGCTGTGGTTATAGTTTGATCTACTGCTAACTTTGACACTGTGGCCTGTCACTAACGAGTGACGAGTGAGCTCTCCCATCGCCCGGTGACTCATTTTCATTTCGATTTTAACGGATGACGTCACGCCCGATGTCACTCCAAACCTCTTTACATTAATTGGTTTTTCTGTTATTTACTGTTAGCTATTTAGAATGTAATTGCTGGTTACGGTTTTAATTTCGCTGATATTTATTGCTTTACAGTTCTTCTTTTTGTGTGGTTAGTGACTAACCTGGTGTCAGAGTTTTAAAAACGCCCATGGACCTCTGACTTGGCTTCACATGTCGTCGAGAAATATCTCTCAGGAATTGCCGGATTCGTCACGATGATTTCCTTCACCGTTTTTGAAGCAAGTGATAATTATACAATAAGCACATAAATCCCAAAGGTTTGAACTCGAGACCTATGATTTGGCTGTCCGACGGTCACAACACTAGGCTATCACTGCTCTGCTTCTGCTTTACAGTTGTTTTATAATAATCATTTCTTGTGCTTATGGAACTGCATACTAAGTTCTTTTAAAAAAACAACCGACTTCCAAAAAAACACTACATAGTGAAAAATAAATTAAATTTCGGAAGTCGGTGTCTTTGGTTTTGTATTATTTATTTATTTTATTTATTTATTTATTTATTTATAACAGCTTAGTCCCGGTGGCCATCTGTGGTCTTCATCATCAGTTCTACTTCACCAAATGGTGCTTTCCAAGAGCAACTGCACATGTTATTATAGAAAATACCCAAATCGCTATAGGTGTGCCTATATTTGAAGAGCTCCCTCGATTTCTCCAGGATCTCATCATCAGATCCTGACCTAATGACAATGGGACCATCTCGGAAGTATACCTTTTGAAACAAAAAAATAATTTTGCAAATCCGTCTATAAATGACGGAGTTATGCCCGAACATACATAAAAAAAATATACAATCGAATTGATAACCTCCTCCTTTTGGAAGTCGGTTAAAAACATATATATATATCTGACTGACCGACCCGTTGAAAATTCAAAAGTGCCTGTAATTAGTTTATTTGAAATAAATGCTTTGAGTTTGAGTTTGAAGTCTACAAGAAATACACTTTTAATGTCAAACAGAACTGTGAATTGTTTCAGGAAGAGACTTCTAGCAAGACTAGTTTTTTATCAGCATACGTCAGTGTTGTGTTGAGTAGGTACTATTTTAAACAAGTTAACAGTTCAAGCCTATTAGAAACGGAATCTGTAGGTGAAAGATAACTTACTACAGCTTTGACTGGCACATTTTCAGAAGAAAATGGCTGCAAAGATTGGAGAATGAAATAGTAGATAAATATGTATAATTGAAGTTGCAGAAAACAGTAATATAATAAAACATTTTCAATTCTTAACATTATATTAATTTTACTGAAAATGTTATTTTTTACCAGGCGACGAGCTGCGCCCCGCGATTTCATCCGCATAAGTCTCGATTCCGTGGTAATGTAGGGATAAAAAGTATTTTATGTCCTAGCTCAGGTCATGGTCTAAATATGTGCTAAATTTCATCCCAATCCATTCAGCCGTTTTAGCGATAAAGTGTAACAAACTAACATATAAACTCACTTTCGCATTTATAATATTAGTTAGGATTAGGATACTGCCATATGAAAGATGTATTAATCCCACGTTGCGTCCGACAGTTTCCCACCTTTCATTAAATATTTACGAAAACGGGTAAATCTGGTGGCATATGTGTTTTCGGCTTTCAACACCGTTCACTGAGGTATCAAAATGAAGTTGATTAAATGGACAATCTCGTGCCAATGTAATTTAAAGCGTAGTAGTAATATGTATCTACTAAGTTATTGTTTTTGCTGACGGTTACAAGTTGAATAATTGATGAGGCATAATGAAAACGTTGAGTTAAAATATTTTACGTAGAGTATCGGAAATACATATGTGCTTTTTACTTTTTTTTAAATATTGAGGTTAAAAAATAATTACATTTTTTTTCTTGCAGCCTATGGTGAGCTGATCTCGTGATATATTATTTTATTTCTGCAAGTTTCTTTTGAAAAACTCATAAGACTTTGATGAGATCTCAAAGTGGTCATAATCTGCTTAGCCTTTTCAGAACTATGTTGGGGTTGACTTCCATTATAACTAGATGCAGCTGAATACGAGTATTTTACATAGAGCGACTGCCTATTTGACCTCCCCAATCCAGTTACTGGGTAATACGATACCCTTTTGGTAAAACTGGTTATCAGACTTTCGGGCGTCTGACGACCCGTAACGACCACAGAACAGATAAAAGAGGTTTTATCTGTTCTGTGGTAACGACTGTCAAATATCCACAAATGGCAAGACCAACAGCTTAACGTGCTTTCCGATGCACGGAGGGGTTTTGGTATGTAAACATCGTCACCCATCCACGGACCAACCGGGGCAAGTAGGCGTAGCTTTACCTAATCAATCGATTTATGTTTATTTGTTAGTTTTAATTTAGCTCAATAAGATTTATTTTATATTTGAATATAATTTGTAAAGTTATTATTTAAAAACACAAACAGGTTCAAAGTTGTGAAAGCTTTCAAAGCTTGAAAGTAATTAAATAGCCATCAGGCGGTTGCAAATAAAAAGGTTCCGACTTAACGTGTCCCTTTATTAATAAGTTAAGTACATAATCTAATGGGTTAAGCAAAAGGGTTTGTGTGTATTGTGGCGGCATCTACAATCGCCACATGCGAACTACGCATCAAAGACCTGACGTCACACAACATCCTGACGTCACTCACATCCTGCATCGCGCAATTAGAATTTCCCGCGCAATGGACATATATACAATCTCCCAACTTCAACATCTGGGCAGTTGCCCGCCAGACACGACACCCATCTGGTCGACGGATCCTCTCTTTTCTATGGGGGATGAGTGAACTTTACCCCCTGTTCCTCATGCTCCCTAAATGTATCTATTTTGTTTTCAGGGCTTTACTGGAAACAATAAAATTCGTCAAATACGATCACTTCTGAACTAGTACATCTTATCAAAGGTCAAGAAAGTTTAATAACTTGTGAGTAAAGAGAAAGGAAGTATTTGCTATTTCTAGTTTTTTTTATTCGATACATCCTAGGATCAGTTTGTCGGCTTGATTGACACATAAACAAAGTTCAGGCTTGCGGGTTGTGGGTTCAATTCTCATTCGGAGAAAGTATTTAGTATGTGGTCTACAGGTTGTTCTGGTTCTGCGTGTTACTATTTCTAGAATTAAATAAAAATATTAAAAGTGGCGACTTGGAGTTTTATCGTACCTACTACAAGTACTGTCTAACTAAGTCTTTGAACTCAAACCATTTATTTCAAATAAACCAGGCACTTTTGAATTTCCAAGGGGTCGGTCATTCAGAAAGGTGAAGCTAGGTGCCCACTCCAAAGCGTAGGTTCCTATGGAGAAGAATGGGCAAGAAACTCCACGGACACTCTTTTAAATCAAAATATTGTTACAAGATATTGGTTACATCATTCATTTTCACAATGTTAACACTAGAAATAAGGACAAACTACGAGCTCCCTTTCACCGGCTTCATAAGGTTCATAACTCATTTGTTGGGCTTGGTATAACCTTTTATAACAAGCTACCCTCTTCTTTGCTAGATTTGCCTTTTAATGCGTTTAAAACGAAAGTAAAATCCAATCTTTGTTCAAAGGCATACTATTCTATCAACGACTACTTAAATGATAAGAATAGTTGGTCGCTGTGATTAACTCAAGACAATGTTTATGTTCTTTCTCCAGCTTACGTACTGACAAGTTATATGAGTTTATATAATTGTTTATTTTATTTGACTTTTTAAGTCAAGTTATTTTAATTTAACTTCAATTTATTTTTGACAATATCTACTCATCACACTGTTTTTTTATGAGTTGTATTGCAATATGTGGTTAGCTAGTGACCTCGACAATTGATCATATTATTTACTGTTATTAGTAATTAACTCTTAGTTTATTTATTTTACATCGATGGTCCTAGTTTATCATTTATAACTTCCAGTTACAACTATATGTAAGCGGGCACGCCCTTTATGCCTGGAGGCTTTTTTATTTAGATATTAATACTGTTTACGTTTAGTTTTTTTTATTTCGGCCTGAGTATCGATGATTGATTGGTTGAGTTCTCGATGATTTTGTTTGGTATATTGGCGTGTGCTAGCTAACATATGGCTAATAATTTGAATTATGTTTTGTGTTGCGTAATGTAAATTATTTTGAATACTATTATATAGAATCTTTTTTTTTGTTCTTCTAACTGAACAGACAGCTGTGCTGCTGGGGAGTTTGTTGCGCCACTTCTTCTTCCCAGCTAATGCACTAGGAAGTGGTGAAGGGTGGGCGTTTTGGGGGACTGTCTTATGTAATTTTGACGTTCGAAAAGTGCTGATTCTCAGCCTAGTTTGAATAAATGACTTTTGAATTTGAATTTGAATTTGAATCATGTTGAAATTATGCATGTGAGAACAATTTAAAATGACGTGCACTTTAAAACCATCCATAATAAAAAGATAAAAAATTTAAATAAGCCGTGGCAGCTAAGATATGACCAGTCCCTACTGATGGCCTCGTTCACGAACATAATGCATTTATTCAGCTTAACCATTTGAAGGAAATTAATGATCCATCACACACGCCACCACCAGCGAGACATTTGAGTGAGCATCACATACTCTCAGCCACCAAGTCAATGAAAGACCCAGGCATAACATTTCAAAATAAATTTCCTCATTAAACACACGCTGTTTTTCCTCCTGCATGAAATAAAAACATCAACTCTAAATATAGCCGCATGCACATGCGATTTCTAAGACATTATTTATAGCCGTGAATGGCAACACAGCACATTAATAGCCGGTGAAAAGGAAAGTGTCCCACGCTTATATATTTGCATGTTACACACGAGAAATGGACGAAGACCTTTATTACATAAGTTACATGTTACACATGAGAAGTGAACGTAGACCTTCATTTAAGGAGCAATGCTGTCTGTAGGTTTTTATTGATATCGGATAAAATATGAAATAGCCTCTTTGGTCTTGTGGTCGTAAGTGCTACTGTAAGCATGAGTCGATCCCAGGTAGGGCATAGTGTTGCAACTTAAACATAACTAGCTAAATGTTGGTCTGGGTATAGATACTGTGGGGACACCTCTGTCTACTCCTTCGGGGAATATGTTTGAAATGAAATGAAATTGTTTATTCTGTAAATAGGAAATCAGAATCACTTTTACACGTCATATAAAAAATATTAAAAATAAGCTAGATGAGGTCGGTGTTTCCTATCTGACTACTCTGAGAAGAAAAGCCGAAACAAACTCAGAGGTCGCAGTCTCTTTTAAAGTCCAGACATAATCTTGGTCAAGCCCTGTGAGGACCATGTAGATTGGCGTTGCTTTTTGGGCACTTTTCCTGTTGACAGCGATGCGGACAAATTTTTTGATGCCCTGTGATTCTTTCTGCCCCCCCCCCCCTTTTAAATACTTGTACATATTATTATTTTAAAACAGCTTTATCTTCCATGTTTGTTAATAAATATTAGAAAAAAAACCTATTAAATAGATTTTACCTTAGTTGCGTAGGAGTCGTGGTATTTTAATACAACACAAAATGATGGTCCGAGAATATTGACATTATGATAAATTATTAATATTTTATTAATAACACATATTAGTCAGTAGTAGTAATAAAATAACATGTTTTATTTTTGACCAAGTACTTAAAGCAAAAACAGTACCAACATATGAAGTGTAAAAGAAGCGTAAAGAAACTGTTTTAAAACCCTAAAACCATCCGGAATACAAGCGTAATATGTAGTGGTAAAATATGAGAAGCATCGGTAAAGGCAGGAATGAAAGTGTATTGTATTGCATAGTGTGGGTGGTCACAAGAGAGGCTTCGCACGTAGACCTTGATGAAGGGAGCGGTTGTGTTAACGAGCGGGGCGGGTAACGGAGCGGACAAGGAACCTCCTTTGATGCAGTATTTACTGACAGGCATCTTACAGCCTTGTCGCTAGGTTTGAAATTTTTCACAAGAGTTTCTTTTGTAACGAAGGTAAGAACTAAAGAAGGATTTTTGAAAATTTACCCCCTAAGGGGGTTAAATTCAGGATGAAAGTTGGTATGGAAGTTTGTAATTTCTGCCGATGGGAAATTCCATCGGGCACATTACTTGTTTTATTAGAAGATTTTTATGTTCGAACAAAATTAAACGTAATTTTATTTTGTAGTAGCATATTGTTCGTTCTTTGAAAATCTACGGTTGATAATAAAAATAAACAGTTATAACAATCTGCCTAGCGTTTTCCCAACTATGTTGGGGTCGGCTTCCAGTCTAACCGGATGCAGCTAAATACCAATATTTTACATGGAGCGACTGCCTATCTGACCTCCACAACCCAGTAACTGGGTAATACTAATAATAATAATACCCCTTGTTAAGACTGGTTATCAGAGTTTCGGGCTTCTGACGACCCATAACGACTATCAAAGATCCACGAATGACAGCCGGGACCAACGGTTTAACGTGCTTTCCGAGGCACGGAGGAGTCTCGGTATGTAAAGATGGTTACCCATCCATAGATGACACCACCAAAGATTCACCTGATGGATCAACCGTGTGGCTGTCATTACTTAGCCACGAGCTCAAACACTAAACAGTTAAAACACTACATTAATTTTACCTACATAAGTTAGATGAATAAAACTTCTGGAACAAAATAGTATAGTGGAATAAATTATTGTAGTAATTAGCAATCTCGTAGCACCGTAGCACATACGTAGCGCGTAGCGGTGTAGCTCAACGTCGAAGCGGCTATACGGTCTACATTGCTTTGGTTTGAGATCATTTTGTATTAATTGCTTTCACTATTGTTAACTATCGATTGTTCAGAACTAAATTAGTAAACCAGATATCATCATTTAACGTGATTGAATCTGGATACTTGACTATTCCAAGATTTTCATCATGATAAAACATAAAGTTCACTAAAATTGCTGTAGGAAATGCTAATAAAATATGTTTTAGAGCGGTGCCAATAGATTCAAAGTGGAGGCAGTCAAAATTACCGCAATATCCAGCAATTTACATTTACAATTTACATGTATACACAGAGTTCCTGTCGTCACAGAATGCGTTCAAGCTAGGTTTGCATTACGGAGTATTGAGATCACAGGGGTACCTGAAGCGTATGAATGGTGTAACAAAGTCAGTAATGCAGCAGTCGTGTGCACGCTCTGACGCACATGTTTGTTTGTATCTGTATCTGTTTATATGGGATGCTACCTAGTTCCAATGTCTTTGCGAGCGTGTTATTTGAACTATATTTAAGATAGCTTTATATACGTAGATATTTTTCTATTTTTAGACGTGTAGAATGGTTTTCTATCCTCGTTTCTATTACGTTAACCAATCTCTGTCTTACAATTGCTTATAATATAATATAGCTGACTACAAATTAAGATGTGAGAAATGCTGTACTCGCATTTCGCTGCATTTTGTGTGTGTTGTGTATGTATTGTGTGTGTGTGAGGAGCTCGTAGCTAAGTAACAATAGCCGCACTAGTCGATCCATCAGGTTAAGCTACGCTTGCCGGGGTTGGTCAGTGGATGGGTGACCATCTTTACATACCGAGAATCCTTCGTGCCTCGGAAAGCACGTTAAGCCGTTGGTCCCGGCTGTCATTCGTGGATCTTTGACGGTCGTTACGAGTCGTCAGAAGTCCGAAAGTCTGACACCAGTCTTACCAAGGTGTATCGTATTACCCAGTTACTGGGTTGTGGAGGTCAGATAGGCAGTCGCTCCATGTAAAATACTGGTATTTAGCTGCATCCGGTTAGACTGGAAGCCGACCCCAACATAGTTGGGAAAAGGCTAGGCAGATCGATTGAAATGCCATTTTGCTGTACCTACATAAAGTCTGATAGTGAATTACGATGAGTACATGCAATTTCTTTTACTAGTGGTCGCCCAGAGGTCGAAATTCGACCATAATTCATTTAAATGTCATGATTCTAAGGTAGCGCGTAAGGTATCTTGTATCTTTTAGTGTGTGTAATGTTTTTTTTATTAATTTAATTTATTTCTAATGTATATTATATAAATATATTAGCTTTCTACACACCTTCTCCATAAAAACTTTAACTGTACCAAATTTCATACTCCTCCGTCCGCGTAATTTTCGTAAAAAGGGGAACAACGTTTTTGTTTCACGTATTAATATAATAATTTATTAATATAAATCAGATTGCTGACCTGATGTTCAGGGATTGATTCTTAAACCCAGGATTGTCGAATCGCTCTAATACACGCTCCGCTTGATTCTTATACACATGACCTTACGAACTCAGGGGTACCAATCAGGGCCACGTACAGTACCTAGTACAAAAAAAAAAACTCGCTCAGTCACCCGCTTCGCTTCGCTCCTATAAACATAGTCTTATGAATGCAGGGGTAGCAAACGTGCGGCCGTGTTATTGAATATCAATACCTAATGTGTTTGCAAACGAATGGCCGAATAGCAAATCCATGTAACAACTGTGTAACCATTGTATGTGTTACATTATATACTAGTCTTGTCAGTATCTCTGGAGGATTGTGAGTTGAGCGTATGATTGTGGTGGGACGTTAATTATAGCTTCCGTTAATATAATTGGCTTATGGTTATTCATTATTATACATTTAAAGTAACGAAATACTCATTAACTTCTATACCTAGTGTTAACATACATACCGGCAGCTGTGCAGTAATAATTATACAAGCTGAGTATCAATACTAAGACCTGCACGTGTTATTGAACAAACAAACAAAGAATATTTTTAACTCAAATGCAGGGGTGGCCAACGCTAGGCCCGTATTAATAAATTGTTTGGATGGAAGATTTGTGATGAAGAAGATCTTGTGAGGTGACCAAATTACTGTAATGTTGTGTAATTGTGTCTTCAGCTAAAGTAATTAGTTTAGTTTTTGTTATAGTAAAGAAATAAAGATAATTATCCAGCACCCGCTCTCCTGCCCGTTCTGCTCTGCGCCTTTGCACACGGCCTTCCAAAAGTCATGTATTTAATCGAAACTCTCCCATTTTGCTTTCCTAAAACTGAAGATATGAGTTGGATATCACATCAGTTAAATATTTCCCCTTCCAAAGTGACAACATAAAAATATATCCCAGAGGGGGTTAATAACCCCCTCGGGGATAAATCTCGCTCTGATACCCGCTTCGCTTGTTCCCATCTCCGTCGCCTTATGAATGCAGGGATGACAACCGCGCGGCCCGTGTAATTGAAATATTTAATCAACCATCCTGTACACATGGCTTTACGTATGTAGAGGTTTTAAGAAATGCCGAAACAAACTCAGAGTTCATGTTCTCTTTTAAAGTCCAAACATTATATTATGTGAATCTAACAATGAAGGCCCATTTAAAGAAAGAGCCATTGCAGCTTTGAGTTTACCTGTCAAGACAGATGGTATGCCACAATATTTTCGTCAATCCGCTCTGCTACCCGCTCCGCTCGTTCCTTTACACACGGCTTTATGAATGCACGGGGTGGCAACCGCGCGGCCGTAAATAATATTAATAACAGCCTATTAAAGTCCCTCTGCAAGGCAAAGGCCTCTTCTCAAACAGACAAGGCATGAGCATTAATCACCACGCTTGTGCGGCCCGTATAGTGGAAAAATGTGAGCCGTCACGGGACGCCTGGCAGATGTGAAACATCGACATTATTTTGTAAAAGTAATATGCAGAAAAGAACATATTGTGATAGGAACTAAACATGTCATAAAAAAAATCGTTAATAATTATTAATATAATATAATATATATATATAATCGTTAATAACGATAATAATTAACTAATCGCACAGCCGATTGCGCATGGCGACGCGTCGCCACACCATACACACTACTGCATATAGACTGTATATATATACCATCATATAGCGTGGCGACGCATCGCCACGGCATGCGTCGCCACGCCAGAAATCGGTTTTACGTGCGGCTATAGATGTTTCACATCAAAAATATAATCATCAATTCGTTCTGCTACCCGCTCCGATCGTTCCTGTACACACGGCTTTACGAATGCAGGGGTGGCAACCGCGCGGCCCGTGTAATTGGCAGTAATAAACGGCCGCGCCGGGTTTATTACGCGCCGATCCGGCAAGCAGGCCGCCCCAACGACCGTTTAGCGTATCAAAAGTGAATTGAACCCGTTTGCGGCCGTTTCTGATATGTTTATTTTGTTCAGATTAAATTAATTGGTGGAAACACTCGAAACCCTTTGTTAATTTGAGTTTAATGTTTGATGATTGCTACTGGTGGGGAAGGGCTTGACGGGAATTGTAAAAGCATGAGTTTTTTAATAATAATAACATGGTATTTTTTATAGATAGTTGGAATAGGACTTTAAAAAGGGTGTCTTTAAAACTGCTTCTTAATTTGAATGCTTTCGACAATACAAACCGTTACTGTGTCAGGTTTATTATTCTACCTAGTTATTCATTTGTTTTTATTATGAATTTATCTAGCTAGACGTGGAGATGGCCGATGGTGGCCTAGGTTAGGCCATACAAACGAAGGCCGTCCAAAAGCGCGTTAGGTTGATGATGTCATCAATATTGCGGGAAACACCTGGGTGAGGAACGTACGGAACCGGGAAGTATGGCAGAAAAAGCTGAGGCCTATAACCAGAAGTGGGTTATTCCGGGCTGAAATGATGATGATGATGAATTTATATTATAATAATATAAAAATAATGCGATAATTTCCTTCTTTTTGTGTGGTTAGTGACTAACTTGGTGTCACACTTTTAAAGCCGTCCATTGGCCTCTGACTTGGCTTCACATGCCGTCGAGAAATATCTCTCAGGTGAATGTGATGGTTACACACCATGTCAACTTGTAACATGTTTGAAATGTAATGTAGATAATTTACTTATGTACTTGCAAGAAGACGTAAGTAAGAGAAGGTACATTAAATAGTCGTTGATCAGATAAAATATTTCATTATTTCATTGAATCACTGACAATACAGCGCGCAATATTTCTGTATGTGCAAATATTTTTTTACTAGCTTTTGCCCGCGGCTTCACCCGCGTGGAGGTTGCAAATTATCCCATGGGAATGTACTACCGGGATAAAAAGTAATCTATATCCTAGTCCAGGTCATGTTCTACCCATGTGCCAATTTTTATCCAAACCTGTTCAGCCGTTTTAGCGTGAAAGCGTAACAAACAAATAAACAAGATGATACTGTAACTCGTATTTTCCTATCTATTGAGAATTAAATTGCATTGAAAATTATTTCAACTAGGATCAAAAACCATGCATTTGTTTAAAACGGTTTTCAACAATCGCGTAGTAGTTATACCTAGATCCTAGAAAAAATACAACCGCAATGATCCAACAAAGCACTATCAACCGAAAATCTACACAAAATTAAAACTTCAAAAGGCAAAAAAGAAAATCCGTGTCTTCCTTTATTCTCAAAGCACCCACTTCTTTCATAATCAACTAATTAACCAAATCCTTCTTAACTGTTTAATCTCGCAGTTCATTATAATTTCACGTGAAAGACCGCTTACCACGGCAAACAATTGAATGTTAAACTGGTAGTAATTAAAAGTAAACGGAAGGAGGTAATTTGCAGGTTCAAGTCAACGGCACGCTAACTGAGAAACGTATTACAAACTACGTGCCGTTTAGCGCCTCGTTAGTTATTACAGCTCAAGATTTTAAAAGTTTTCTTAGAAAAGTTTATTAGAAGGCTCATGGCAAATTAGTAACACCCGTACGGGTCTATATAACGTTAAGCTACGCTTGCCGCGGTCTCTTTGTGGATGGGTTACATCTATTACATATTACTCGTTCGTGTCTCGGAAAGCACGGTATGCCGTTGGTCCCAGCTGTCATTCGTAGATCTTTGACAGTCGTTACGGGTAGGCAGAAGGCCAAAAGTCTGACAGCCAGTCTTACCATCGTGCTACCCAGTAATTTAACTGGGTTGTGGAGGTTAGATAAGTTGTTGCTCCATGTAAAATACTCGTATTCTGCTGCATCCGGTTAGACTGCAAGCCAACCCCAACATAGTTGGGAAAAAGCTAGTTAGCTTGATTGACTTAGAAAAGTGTATTTAGAACCTTTTGTTGGATAGTTCTGGGAAAGTGCCGCTAGATGGCGCTAGTAGCGTTGAACGCAGCTGTGAGTCCGTGACATAGTTTTTGTTATATACGTTTGAGTTTTGACTTTTTTGTTACTTTTAAATGGCTTAAAACTTCCATATCATTATCGTTTCATTATCTCCGCATAAGTTCTGCTAAACTTATTTAGCAGATATTTTTTTTAAATGGGTACTTAGTTCGTAACTGATTACCACGAACTTTGTGTAATTTTTGTATGTTCTAATATTTAATTGTTCTCAAGTAAGTGAGATAATGTCTTTATTGAGAATAAAGTTTCTATAAACCTAAAATGATTTGTGAAATAGACATCAATCAATCTGCCTAGCCTTTTCCCAACTATGTTGGGGTCGGCTTCCAGTCTAACCGGATGCAGCTGAATACCAGTATTTTACATGGAGCGACTGCCTATCTGACCCCCACAACCCAGTAACTGGGTAATACGATACCCCTTGGTAAGACTGGTGTCAGACTTTCGGGCTTCTGACGACTCGTAACGACTGTCAAAGATCCACGAATGACAGCCGGGACCAACGGCTTAACGTGCTTTCCGAGGCACGGAGGATTCTCGGTATGTAAAGATGGTCACCCATCCACTGACCAACCCCGGCAAGCGTAGCTTAACCTGATGGATCGATCAGTGCGGCTGTTGTTACTTAGCCACGAGCTCCTAGAAATAGACATAATGTTATCAATAGTTCTTTATGATTTGACATAAACATAAGAAAATATATGAAAACAAACAATAAATTAATAGTAAGCTTGTTAGAAGTATTCGCGAGTAATAACATATTAACCTCATAACACAATTTTTGTTACGTGCATGGCATGTGAACTGACGAGCTCTTTATTTTTCCTTTTTCTTTCACAGACGGTGATTGTATTTGCTCTTTTGTTTCAAACCAACACTTTGCTCACGCGGTCTCATTAGCGAAAGTTCCACCCTTTCACTTGTTAATGAGTATTTGCAATTTTAAATCTGTCTTTTTTATACAGTTGATTTTTTTAGTTTATATTGTTTTTACTTTTGCCGCCACAAGTGATGTAGGTACTTATCTACTACTCCAGTTTCCCCTCCATAATACGTATGGCACGTTCCCCAATATCAACGGAACCATGTGGACTTAAGGCCTCACAATGTGGTTCTACTGGCCCCTCGCCAGGACCAGCTATTAAGAGAGCTGTGCATCACTACGTGCCAAGCCAATACACAAGAACATGATACTTGGAGTTTATATTGTTCTGGGAGTAATTTATGAGGACAAATAAGCTGTTGCTCTGGAATGGCAACTTTGAGAGGTAGATTATTTCATTTGACTCTGGTATTTTATATGATCAATAGATTGCATTTTCATGCTTGGTCGATTCATTAAAAAACGCTACTGTCATAACGAATTATTATATGATTTCAAAGAGAGGAAAGGAGGTCAAGGGTGTTTTAAGTGCTGTGAAAATACACTTACCTACATCCAATGTTGTTTCTTACTTTTTCGTTGCTTTTGTATTACTGAAACGGTAATAATTATACCAACATTACCTACCTCATGTGCAACCAGCACTACAATTACAATATCTTCAATCTGTACCTGAAATCTATGCAAATAAATGTTTACCTTACTTTACTTTTACTATTACTTTACTTAAACACCTGAAATACTGCTTTAGTTTTATAAAACCTTTTTGACGTTCATCATTTTTATAAAACTAAAGCAGTTTAAACCGCTTTCAAAGGCTAGAATGTTCAACTTCGACGTTTTGTTCCCTGTTTTCAAACATTGTTCCCTTAATAGCGGCTTTTGTTATCTGCAGCTAAAGAATGTTGAGTGCAGCCTGCGTGTGGCTTGCAGAGTGCCGATGCAATTAAAGTTGTGCCCACAGAGTTGTGCCTTGTTCGGGAATGGCGAAAGTTCCTGCTGTCAGTCAAAAAGTTGGCCATTTTTAGGGTGGTTCTTTATGAATTATGCAATGGGATGACATATAATATCCTATACTATTAAATGAGCAATATTTATATAAGTAAGTTTATTATAACGGAGTAGTTTTGTATCTCTTTCCTTATTATCAGCCATATTTGAACTAGGTACTGTATAATATATTTTCTTTATTTACATTTCAAAGTCATAAACTGAAAAAAAAAACTGTGTAGCCCTAGCTCTTGTACTAGGAGTTCCTGTATCACAAGAGCCAAACCTCTCAATTTACAGGGAATATGGTGCAGAAGCGATAGACAAAAATGAAATAAATAGTTACAGTTATGGCATGCATTGACAGGAAGGTTTACAAATTATACAAGAGAAAATAAAATAAAATAATTATAAAAGAGTTTAAATTAACACTGCGTTCTGTGGGGGTGAGTGTATGTGTGTGAGGTGTGTGTTAGTGTATAGTTACTGTGGGCGTACTATGGATAGTGTTGGTTATTGCGCAATAGAAAAACCGTTTGCAGTTCAGATCAAATTATGATTTACAATCAAATTAATTACACTAGCAATTCACACACTATATGTACACGACACAACTATACGGAACGCTCGACAGTTTCTAAACGTGCTCACTGCTCGACAGCCACCAACAAACTCTGCTTACCTCGGTCGAGCGTTATGTTGTAGACTCTGTCGAACGCCGCTAGGCGGCGCTGGCGTCCAGATTAGTCAACTCATACGAGCTCCGACATATTATATATATGTAATCAAGTTCTCGAAAACGTCTCTAACGATTTCGATGAAAGTTGCATTATAGGGGTTTACGGGGGCGAAAAATCTATCTAGCTAGGTGTCATATCTGGGAAAATTCGTTTGCTCTATTTTCACCCGAACAGAGCTCGGTCGCCCAAGTAGGTACCCACTACCAACCTAACTTCGATTATTTTAAAAGAAAATCGTTTTTTTTTTGCTTTCTTATAACCATAATAGTTTTCTTGTAGGTAGGTACCTACCTATTTTTTTTAACTCAACTTTATTCTTTTCTCTTGTGACTTTCATGTTGCGTTTAAAGTTATTGTATAACAAATATTGAATATAAAACAACCCAGCTACATTCAATCCAGGGAATTGTATGTTGTATAATTGTATTTAAACAAGGTCAAATTAAATTTGTAGTTGGAAACTTCAGAGACCTGATTGGTATCGATATATTGTAACGACGATAAAAAATACTGACTTTCTAAACTCATCTTTTCAATTATCCAAACCGCGCGCGGCCCTTGACCCCGTAATCAGCTCTAGTCACTCGAAGTATGAGCTAAGTTTATTTTTTTGGGTTTAGATTTCGATACCCGTCACGTCTCTGAAGTTTCGTCACATACTTTAATTTGATCCTGTATACGGAGATTTAACTCAACAAGTAAACATCCCATCCATACATTACTCGTATATCAAAAACACTGACTTTAAACTGTCCCACCCCAAAATTGATCGTCTTGTCACAACATCGCCAAACAATAACAGCATTTGAACAAAAGACGATCAGATCCCTGCGCCATCAACCTTCGATCGTTGTAGCCCACCTTGATTGATTGATTGACTCAACTGTTGATTACCCCTGCATCTACCAAATAAGATTTGGTCTTTAACAACAAGAGATTTTCCAATAGCCAGGGGTCAATGTGTTCTGGTGGGGCTATTGTGTGGGAAAGAATGGGAGGGATGTGAAAATGTATTTTTAATGGAATGGCGTTTTGGTGTTGTGAATTTATAATGTTGTTTAAAATGAGGGTAGCGGTGAATTTCTTTGATATTTTGTCTTGTCATTATTTGAACACCTATACTAATGAGGTTCTGTTTAACCTTTATAGATTTGTATTTGGCATGGTACTGTTTATATTTTAAGTTATTTTTATTTTTTATCTGATAAGTTTCCGTGTACGTGTGTAATGATACATTCAAATTTTCCAAAAATTATTATTATTATTAGAAAACATTCTAACAGAAGCAAGCTTTGCAAATTCTTCTAATAAGATTTAGGGATACTATAAAAGTGAAAAGTTTGAAAGCTTGCTCTGAACTCCACCTTATTTCACAATGGTTAAAGAAATTTATTTCGCAATAAGAAATTACAAGGATTTCACTGACTTGATTTCACAATTCAATTTTACTTTTAAAACTTGTTTATACAATGGAAAAATTAAAAAAAATCCAAAAGACAAACAGTGAAGCACGTCAATTAACAAACATTCGTTAGTGAAAAGCTTTTCTCTTCCATCAATTTTCCATAGAATTACAGTGTAAAAATATATGAAAATCCAATATTTACCTGCCATACATATAAAATCAACTAGCTTCATATTCATAAATCATCACGAGACCGGTAGGCCATACCTTGCCTCACAAACAATACGCTGTTCGATTACTTCCCATGAATTGCGTAGCATAAAACTATGTTCCTCTTCACATCACCCTTGTGTCCTTACCAAAAGGTTCAAAATTGCTCTGTAGTGGTGTTATTGAACTGTTAGTGTATGTTTGTCAACAAGAGCGTATACTGCTGTTAACACCAGCGACCTGATTGATGATTCATGATTGTTTACGAAGTCAGTTAATGGTGGAGAGAGTGTGTTCCGCTTTCGGCTGTAGCAAGTCTGTTTGTTGACATTTTTGTTGTTGGGAAAGGATTTGTAAGTTGTAGGGAAGGGTAGAAACTAAGAAATGCGATATAAATTGGTAAAGAAATAAATTTGGGTTGTTTGTTTATAAATTATGATGGAACGTTTACTAATTGTACATATAATTACCTAATACGCAAATTTTTGTTTTGTTGTTTATAATACATATGCCACAGAGTATTTGAGTGTTTTCGGTGTTCTTCTTGTTCACTTCTAAATTGTCCATTTTTGTGACTAAAAGTGCGCCGGTTTTATAGCTATTCAACCGCGCCCCGCGGTTTTACCCGCATAAGTCTCGATTCCGTGGGAATATCGGGATAAAAGGTATCCTTTGTCCTTTTCCAGGTCATGGTCTACAAATGAGCCAAATATCATCCAAATCCAAGCCAATGTAAATCATTATTTTTTGCCGGTGTCGGCGTCTGCGTATCTTTACTTGTCAACACGATGCCATAGAGTACGCACGGCTACACATCAAGCTATACATTTCCAGTATAAGCTGACCTCACATTTGTACGGAAATCCTATACAATGCGAGATCAGCATAAACTGGAAATGTATAGCTTGATGTGTAGCCGTGTGTACCACAGATACTAAAGGCATAGACAAGTAACTGATGTTACGTCGGATGCAGACACGCGGATTACATAATATTTTACTCTTCATTGTATTTCACACACCTTTTTATTATATTTATTTGTCTGTATCTATCTATCCGTGACATCACTGCGGGCCCTATCAGAATACCAGCGCTGCGACATTTTTTTTTTTTTTATGTCGCGGCATCATGCTGAGATAGGAGCCTTTTGGCCTCGTACAGGACTTCCTTCTTTAAATGTTACTTTGTTTTTTATTTATGTTTCAAACTCAAACTCAAAGCATTTATTTCAAATAAACCAATCACAGGCACTTTTGAATTGTCAAGGGGTCGGTCAGTCAGAAATATGAAGCTAGTTGCCCATTCCAACGCGTAGTAGGTTCCTATGGAGAAGAACGGGCAAGAAACTCCACGGACACTCTTTTAAATCAGAATATTGTTACAAAAATATTGGTTACATCATTCATGTTGTAATTATACATGTGAGAAATATGTAAAGAGACGTGCACGTTAAAAGCGTTTAATGTGTTTTTAGTTTAATGTGCGATTTCCTGTGCGAGTCTCAATAAATACTTTTTCTTTCTTTCTAAATCGTTTTAGCGTGAAAGCGTAATAAACAAACTCACTTTCGCATGTATACTATCAGTTAGGACTACATAGCTGTTGCTAGCGATTTCGTCTGTGAACCAGGATGTTGGAATATTGGAATCTCTACCCATGTGCCAAATTTCATCCAAATCCGTTGAGCCGTTTTAGCGTGAAAGTGTAACAAATAACCAAACAATTTCATAACACACGTTTTGCCTATAAAAATCACTACTAATTCTGGCTATGCATTAGCCAACAATAGTAATAGTAGGTAATTGATGCTCGTCGTGATGCAGAACCACTATATAATCTTTTGTTTAGCAACTTCGCTTGTATGGTGAATACCTGCACTAAGTGATTGGGAGTCGTAGTGGATGCTGCGATGAATGCCTATGAGCCGGCCCTCACTTGCAGAAAAGCAGCGCAGCGCGGTTGTCACTAACAAATTTCGACCTTGCATGAATTGAAATAAAGTTGAGAATAAATAAACTTCCATTAGCTCGAGAGCGTATCTAAGCGGAAAAAGGAGCGCGTCTCAGGTTATTTATTTTCGACTTTATTTTAACGGAGGTACGCTGCGCCTCGTCAGATGTGCGTCAGCCCTTACGAGAAGTTATGTTTGTGTCACGTGTTTATGGAAGAGTTAATTTAGAGGCAAAGGCCTCTTCTCATACAGAGAAGACAATTAAATTGATCACCACTGCGCTTGTTCTTTGCATATTGGTGACATACTCGTAGGCCTGTACCATCGAAGAAGTTCTAATATCTAACCACCGTAAGGACTATTCTTGCTTGTAGCGCTCGGCGGCTACAGAACCAGGCCGGTAACAGATGTGGTCATCATGTTCACGGGATTTTGTTTTGAAACTGGTTAGATGTATGAACTTCTTTGATGGTACATCATCATCATCATGCTGGGGTCGGCTTCCAGTCTAACCGGATGCAGCTGAATACCAGTATTTTAAATGGGGCGACTGCCTATCTTACGTCCACAACCCAGTTACTGGACAACACGATAGGTAGGGTTGTACCTAACTACAATATATCTTCGATATTTTTTTTTGTAAAATGATATGTTGTTCAAGACAGTTTGGAAGAGTTAAGTTATGCGCGTAAGAAAATTTGAATTTTACGGGTTACCTCATAACCCGTAAAATTCAAATTTTCTTACGTTACGGTCGCGAATCATATTTCGATTAACATACAACTGATAATACCCGACCTGTACATTGCAAAAAACCTACGAAAATTTAAATTTCACGGGCACTTTCGCTTTAAAATACAATTTATATAAATAGAGATACTGCTAGATTTCACCCAAACCGAAGGCTTAGACTAGGCGATTTCGCAGCCAGTGAAGTGAAATTCTAACTATGTAGTTTAAACTGTTACTAACTACAACGGCTGACTTTATACCCAGGAATAGCGTGGTTGAGCTGCGTGCTGTTGACATTTCAATTGTCAGGTACACACACATACACGGGTGGGTTTTAGTCAGCAAAAGTCTGACACACCCTAGCTCCGGCCAGAGCGGGAGAAGTTATTTGATAATTTCCCACCCAAAAAAAAACGTACCCACAGTACCTACTAGCTGACCTGCATACTTCGACAAAGCTATCTTTACTTCTCACAAGAAAGCGGTCAATAGAATCAAAATTTACAAAACATCTTAGTAGGGAATTAAACTAAGCGTCTTTTGTTTTTTTCACTCGACTGCAACGAATGTTTATTTGCTTTACCGCGTTGACTATTAAAACCTTATTGGAACCTTGAAAAGTTCAATAGAAAATATAAAATCTTCGTTGTTAACTAAAAATGTACTAAGTGTAGTGTTGCAAAACATTACCTAACGTATTGTTTGCATCGGTAATCGAGTGCCAATCATCACTATGAATACATGTCCCTCAGTGTGTCCACGGCCTATCGGTAGTTCATGCCCAACGCGGTAGATGGCGCTACCTGTGACTATTGTTGTGAAGAAAACCAAGTTAGATTCGAAATCATAGACACGAAATCTTGCCTTTGTTTCATTCAGATATTATTCAACTGCAATTACAAGTTTTAATGTTGTATGCTTCAGTTATTGTTATTTATGGGAGTTTATTCTAAAAGTTGGCAACGTCGCAAATAGCTGTTAAATATTTACCTGTTTTGATTAATTTGTCAATATTACTGTATGGAAATACGAAATGTGGCTAACTAGTGAACTAGAATATTAATAATGAATTGCAATTATAGCACTGAATTTCACGTTGAAACCGTTTTAGGTGTAAAAAAGGTATTTGGAAGGTTTCCAAATCCTTTTTTTCACATCTAAAACTAAATATTCGATATTACGATATTAATTATTGCATTTCATAATCGATATTTTACCCGTAGAAGCCTAAGTCTAAAAACCAGGCTTACCTAGGGGTATCGTGTTACCCAGTTACTGGGTTGTGGAGGTCAGATAGGCAGTCGCTCCATGTAAAATACTGGTATTCAGCTGCATCCGGTTAGACTGAAAACCGACCTCAACATAGTTGGGAAAAGGCTAGGCAGATTTATTTACATTGTACATACAACAATTTTCTTGTTCAAATCCAGATCAAAATCAAACCTGCTTATCATTTCTTGGGAACAACAACCTACATCATAAATAATTCAGTTAAGCCAAGTCAGTTCACACAACCTTTACGTATTAAATATTTATCTGGTAATTACCACCTGTTGTCTTACTATAACCGGCTCTGTCCGTTGACCGTCCGGCGCCGACACGGGAATAAAACCGGTGTTGATCACCTTGACGTGTTTGAGGGTTGAGGTGCATTGTGTGAAAGACCGTGGTATTGGCGTTTCGTTAATTAAAATGTGGGTTTAATTTTGAACGTAACCTCATGCCTGTTTTCGCTGTAAGGGTCGGCAGAGATGTATAATCATTTTGGCTATGTTGAAGTCACATATAATGGACAAACCGGGGTATAAATCCAGACTCCATGCTGCTACTGAAACATATCTATAGGAATTTATGGAACATAAAGTTAAAAATTAGTACCTTTATAGGTACTAGGATATAGAGGAGCTCGTGGCTAAGTAACAACAGCCGCACTGGTCGATCCATCAGGTTAAGCTACGCTTGCCGGGGTTGGTCAGTGGATGGGTGACCATCTTTACATACCGAGAATCCTCCGTGCCTCGGAAAGCACGTTAAGCCGTTGGTCCCGGCTGTCATTCGTAGATCTTTGACAGTCGTTACGAGTCGTCAGAAGCCCGAAAGTCTGACACCAGTCTTACCAAGGGGTATCGTATTACCCAGTTACTGGGTTGTGGAGGTCAGATAGGCAGTCGCTCCATGTAAAATACTGGTATTCAGCTGCATCCGGTTAGACTGGAAGCCGACCCCAACATAGCTGGGAAAAGGCTAGGCAGATTGATAGGTACTAGGATATTGTCAATATTCTTATAAGTAATTATTTATAAGAATATTGACAATATAAATAAATGCATGGTAATAGTATTTAATAATAGTAATAAAATAAGAATGTATGATAACTTAATAAAAAATTAGCACGCTTGCTTGCAGGCAGAATACAATGACACTTAGGTTATAAGATCTCACCTGTACCAAAACAATGTATTTCTAGCAAATAAACAATTGATTTGATTTGATTTGAAAACCTGAATATAATACTGAATACTGTTCCCGACCTGGGTACTGAACCCAGGAGCCCATGCTCATGCGTGATATCGCGGCCCCGGCACACAGGCAACGGAAGGAACACGGGTGGGTTTTAGTCAGTAAAAGTCTGACACTCCCTCTCGCTCCGCCCAGAGCGGGAGGTTTCATTTGATGATTTCCCACCCAAAAAAAAAAAAAAAAAGGAGCCCATGCTCAGTAGACCTTTGTTACTGATGGTAGAAAACTACTGTTTTTTTTTATCTCTGATTAGTATACGAGGTGGAGACAATAAATCTATCTCATTTATACAGGGTTACAGGGTAAGTCGTACTGAATATTAAAGGATGTTATTATTCAGGTCATTTCTGATGAATTTGATTCTGAAATAAAATGTCCGAAACCTAACCGTTATGGAGATATTCAATTTTTTCGGCACTTTTAGTCGTTTTCTTTGGGATTAGAGCTCCTAGAGTCGTTTTTTTATGTATCTAGTTAGAAGACATGTCCATTAATAAAAACGACTTTTTGATTGTTTTTTATTTATGTTTAATGTGTTTTTAGTTTTGTGATTTCCTGTGCGAGTCTCAATAAATACTTTTTCTTTCTTTCTTTCTTTACATGAATTCAGGTCCAAAGAATCGAGGTAGACCCCTTCTCACTTGGATGTCTATAGTCAACAACGACCTCAAGCAAGCCCAAGTGAATGACTCGACGACCCGAACCGAACCAGATTTCTTATTAATATTCTAGTTGGCTAACTAGCCACATTTCATATTTTCATACAGTAATATTACCAAATTAATCAAAATAGGTAAATATTTGACAGCTATTTGCGACGCTACCAACTTTTAGGATAAACGCTCTTAACGGGCTTTCCAAGGCACGGAGAACCCTCGATAAAGATGGTCACCCATCCTCGGACCGACCCCAGCAAGCGTAGCTTTACCTGATTCATTGACCCGTGCGGCTGTTATTATTTAGCCACGAGCTATTGATAGATTATTTTATTAGTTTTAAAATACTCTGTAATTAGTATTGCCAGTGTTTGCATTTAATGTTGTACGAGTAAAATATAACTTTTTACACATTTTTCAATTCTGACTAAACCCAAGTAATGAAAGACTGTGCAAACTTATCCTGTCACCCGTCACTCATCACGCTAAGTTCTCAGTACTTTCAATAATGAACGGTCTTAATACATGTAGGTACAGTTAGCATAAAAAGTAAGCTCTGATTAGGTACGATGATTAAGTTTTTATGAATGAAAACTTTTTTTTTTACCGTTTTTTACTTCGCAACTACACCAAAGTAAATCAGCCTACAATGTTCCCAATGGTGGGAGCAGGCTTCCTCTTTGTGAAAGGAAGTTTAGTCGGCTTTAAGCTGTCACATGTCTTCGAATTTTTGTTTCTAGGACATGCCGGTTTTCTCATGATGTCTTCCTTCATCGTTTTTGAGGGCAGTGGTGATGAAATAATTTACATAAAGTAAAGTGGTTTGAACCTACGACCTAAAACTTGGTAAGTCGCAGCTGTATCCACTGGGCCACCACTGCCCCTGGGCCCCCTAGTGGGTCGTAAGAGGCAAAGATAAAGTTAAATATTTTATTGCAGACTAGATAGGAACTGTATTAAAAATAGCTTTACCTAATTAATGGAAAAGCCATGATCCTAATCCTAACTAATATTATAAATGCGAAAGTGAGTTTGTTTGTTTATTTGTTACGCTTTCACGCTAAAACGGCTGTACGGAATTCGATGAAATTTAGCACATGGGTATATCATGACCTGGATCAGGACAAAGAATACTTTTATCCCGATACTGATATTCCCAGGGGATCGAGACTTATGCGGGTGAAACCGCGGGGCGCAACTAGTATTTTATAATTCTGAGAAGTTCATTGAGTTTTACGAGTTTTGGCAATGGCAGCCAACAATTCACTTCGATTCGTTTATTTCTTGAAAATAAGCAAATACTTGAAAAAGCTCTAGCTTTGTATAAAACTCAATTGATTTTGTTGCTGACTGTACTTGTAGTAGCAGTACAAGTGCCTGCCGACAGATGGCGGTAGCAGAAACGTTCTCAAGACATTTCATATTTATTATTTACGAAGTTTATGTACTTACTGTTTTCCTTCACTGTTGAAAAACAAAACTTTAGAACGTTTATGGTCGGGTAAACACGATAACAGTTTCGATGAGTGATGTGTTTTATTAAAGAAATACCCGAAAAAACAATGATAACGAGCGCATTGCATGATATATCATTCATTCGGTTATTATAGATTGGTTGGCTAATGCAATCCAAACTGACGAAAGTTACTTAACATTTGTTTTTCTTTTGACAGCATTTCCTCAAAAATTATAACAGAAAAAGTTCCAACATACCTTTAAAATGCAGCAAAAACTATTTTACAGAAAAATATCAAGTTGAATCTGATTTCATTCAATTTAACAAAATGTAACTTTATGAATGGTAATATTGCATTTTACTACGGCTGGATGTGAATGGGCGTTGATTTTTTAACGTCACCCCCTCCCCGTACCGTGGCATCTCGACATCTCCTCCCACCTGCCTGTTACTGGAAAGACAAAGGTGCAGAAGGTCCATTCAATGCTACCAACACACGAGGTTAGGATTGGTGAGATTCCTAATGCTGCGGACCCACGGCCCGTTTCCTCACAGCCCAGATCGTGCCAGGCCAGGCCGACTGGCTGTGGGAACCGTAGATCCGATGAGGCCTGTGGTGGGAATACTTGCCACGGGCCACCACAAACCTCGACAGGCGTGGGACCGCCGTATAAGTAGTATCGGATTCTTATTGGTCAGAAAAGTATACTAATAATAATACCAGCCTAATATTGCCCTAATTCAGTGCGAAGGCCACTTCTCATAATGGAGAAAAAAAGTAAGGTGTACTTCAATAAAATAGGCTGAATTAACAATTAATAGAGGCGGATAATGACACTCTCTCAAAAGTAACAAAACATGTTTACCTTGAATGAATACTTACTTTTCAAAAATTGGTAATACCTAAGTAGGTATTGCAAATTTTTGTAAAGACCATTTTTTTTGTGACCATTAACTTTCTTAGATTTTACACTTTATACATAAATAGCTTTCGCCCGCGGCTTCGCCCCCGTGTAGATCGGAAATTATTAACACATAGGATACTTTTTATCCCGGTAGTACGCTACCGGGATAAAAAGTATCCTATGTGTTAATCCTGGTTATAAACTATCTGTGTGACGAATTCAAATCCGTTCAATTTTTTGCGTGATTGAGTAACAAACACAAACTCAAAGCATTTATTTCAATTAAACCATTTACAGGCACCTATGGAGAAGATCGGGCAAGAAACTCCACGGACACTCTTTTAAATAAATTGTTACAAAGTATTTGTTACATCATTCATGTTGAAATTAAACATGTGAGAACAATGTAAACATGTGACATGCACATTAGAAGCGTCCGTAATCAAAATTTAAAACAAAGAACAATTCAAAAATTTAAATCAGCCAAGGCAGCTAAGAGTTGACCAGTCCCAACTGACGGCGCCCGTTCACGAACATGACGCATGGATTAGCACCATTCAGCTCAACCATTTTGAAGGGAGCTAAATTATCCAACACACGCGCCACCATCAGCGATACATCTGAGTGAGCATGACATACTCACAGCCGCCAGAGCACATTCAAGTCAATAAAATACGTATTACCCGGTAAATGTTAGCTCTTTAGTACATAGTACTCACACCTGTGCTCTGAAATTATATAATACAAAGGAAATTGATTTTATACAATGCAAAAATAGTCTTAAACTCTTCAGCAGCTCCAACAGTGTTTTCAAATGTTAAGCAAATAGTTGTGGTTGTGGAGCAGGACCAGCATTGAGCCAAGCATTTTTATCAGCGATGTAATCCCCCAACTTATAATATGCCTGCCTGCATAGTGTGCGTTTTATACAAGATTTGAATTTCGTCTCATTCAGTTGAAGTATGTGGGGAGGAATTTTGTTATAACATTTTAAACAGTATCCCACACAAACAAACTTTCACATTTATAATAATATTATTAGTATTGACAGCTGCTAATTGTATAATGTGTGCTTCAGCTTTTTTCATCACCATCACCATCATCACCATCATCATCAGCACAATCATCACCGTCATCATCATCATTGGCAGCCTTGTTCCACCCACTGCTGTATCTAAACAGAAAGAAAGAAAAATGCGTTTATTGGCATTACAGCAGAAAAATACACCGTATATCTAAAACATATATATACAGGGTGTTCGGCAGAAGGTTGAACATACGAAAATGGCGGGTCCGTGGGGCCGTCTACTACGTTTTTAGGCCCAATAACAAGACCCAGGCCACAAGGATTTTTTTAAATGTTTTTTTTAATATTTTTTCGGAATTTGTCGTTGCCAAAACTTCAAACGTCAATAATTTCATTTAAAAACAATATAACTGGCAACATTATATTTTAATTTTCATCTAAAGTAACTGTAGAATCTTATAAAATTAGTATTTGACGCAGATAATTGCTAGAAAAGTAAATACGAGCCCTTAAACTGCAAACAAATAAAAAATAAAAACCGAAAGCCCGACTTTGAACAGCGTTAAAAAAAAAACTAACAGTGATAGAACAGTTCTAATTTTAGGAAAATATCTTTGGTTTATGCCCATACTAACGGTATGCAATATGCACAATTTCTTTTAAAACAACTAGAACAATTCGCCAATTTTAACTGCCTGGGACTTTTTTCATCGAAAGAATTGCTAAGGAAATTTGCGAAAAGTGAAATTAATTAATATACGAACCAATTTTTTTTTACATATTAGGTTCTACAACTAACCTAGAAAAAATAAAAAGAATCCAGGCTGGCCAGGAAGGCAGGCAGAAGCCTGGCACAATAGGCATCCTCCCTATTGTGCCAGGCTTCCCTGGCCCCCCTGGTCTCAGCTTGTTTAGATCTCTCTAAGTATGCTTTCTGTTAAAAATCCTCTGTAGTGCCATCACCACCCCACCCGCGTCCGATACACCGATGCATTTAAAATGCAATCGAGTTATCAAGCTCGGACTCGATTTGCACGGAACCGATGCGCGTCGGAATATCATTCTGCTGAACAGAATATCATTTTGTCCCGTAACAGCTCAATTTTGTTCTACATGAGTGGAAGAAAATAATCGTTTGCGGTGTGGAGCATCGGACAACAAACGATTCCTGCACGTGTATTGGATCTTAGCATAATCCTCTTTGGTAAACTAAATTGCATAGTCTCCCTTTGCTTCCTGTTCCTAATTGAATCGTGTATCTGGTTTGTGAACAGAAAAAAGTTAATTGGGCGCAGTGTAATCTTTGCTTTTTATTACATCTGCATCGTGTAGATGCTGGTGTACTAAAAACCCCTTAAAAACCTTTTTCCTATTAGGAAAACTCCTTTTTCTTGAAAATTATGAAGTATTGTTTTTAATCTACAACTAAAATTGTTTTAAAATGAAGAATAACAGATAGGTACTGCATTCCACAAAATTCAATAAATCAAAGGCATAATCAGGACATAATAACAGGCCAAGACTAGCGGAAGCCTTGAGTCCGGCGCCATGTTGTTATTATTAACGGTTGTTTATTGCCATTACTCACCGATGTTATCAATTGGCTACCAGACTAGCAAATTGTCATATCAATAAACTAGTGACCAACCCCTGATAAACACGCGTGCATTGGCGACATGTCAAAACGTAAAAAAATCTGTAAATAACAATGTATATACTCAAAAACTTTTCGGAATCAATGATCAATGATGGGCGGCTTTAAAACTCTGACACCAGCCGGTCGATTCTGTAAAAATATCACCTCGAAATTTATGTGAAGTGAGCTGTCAATAGTGTTAATCGCTAGCATCTGCCGGTCGATTCTGTGACAGTGACAGCTCACTTCACGCTCACTTCACCTAAGTTTTACGGTGATATTTTAACTGAATCAACCGACAAGTTAGTCACTAACCATATGAAAAAGATCTAAATGATGAAAGAAAAGGAAGAAAGAAAAGTATTTTATTTGCGACACGCACAGGAAACACAAACCGTTAACAAAAGGAGCAAATTGTATCAAAATCAATTTTTATTTTTTATTTCACTGTTTACATGTATATTTTTAAATATCAGAATAAAACAGAGAAAAACATTTTTTTTTTAATGGCCACCGGTACCGGGAACAGAGTCCAAGCTACCGTGCGATAACCTGAGAAAATTTATAATTAGCTCGTATTGTCCCACTGCTGGGCAAAGGCCTCCCTTTCCTTTTTCCACTCAACTCGATTCTGAGCCAATATGTACCAATCCCTTCTATGAGCATCTAGTTCGTCCCGCCATCTATGAGCATCTAGTTCGTCCCGCCATCTATGCGATGCAATTCGACGTTTTCAGGAACCCATGTTGTGGTGGTCTTAGCTGCGGACTAAGACCATGTATCAGACATACGGCAAACAAAAAAATAAAAATATATATTTGGAAAATCCAAAAGTGCACGCCTCGTATGTTAAAATTCGGTAAAATTTCTCAATCTTTACGTACTGTCAAAAACTATATTTAGGTTTGCTTTGTTGGTTGATAAGCAACGGAAGAGGGTCGAAGTTGGAAGATATAGATATTATATTAGTTAGTTTTTTATACATTTTAATTAAACTGCTTTGAATAAAAGAGTCATTTTCAATAGGGCTCCTCCTATGGCTGAAAAAAATGGACTCAATTAATTGATTTTTTTGCAAACTACAATGTTTTCAGGTTTCATACGACGGGAAAAATTTCAAAACTATTTTTATGTTTTTTTCGTTTCTGCTGCAATAAATCAATTTTTGAAAAATACAGATATAATCTCCATTAAATTCATATATCTATACATTAAGTATATGGTATGGTATATAAATTAAGTAGGTTCTGTGAACTAGCAGGAGTGTAACAATAAAAACAGTTGCAGAAAGGAGGCATTTTTTTTTTTTTGTTCGTAAAGCACTCTCTAATGCTTCGCATTATGTCGTACAATAAAAGTTAAAACCTTAACCTTTCCAAATCACACAGTCCGGCCGCACAGACAGACAAAAAGCGACTTTGTTTTATTGTATAGATTAATAAAAACGTTTTCTAATACGTACCTGACGTGTTTTTAGTGAAACAGGACCTTACGGGCCTTATGGGTAGTTTCAGAACCTTTTAAAGTTTTAAAAGGTTCAGAAACTAGTTGGTACAGACTACTTTAGCTCTATATTTTTTTATCAAGAAAAATAAGAATCGCTCAATTAAAATTATCCGCAGCCGGCACAACTAGAAGTGGCCCTTTAGTATAAAGAAAAACCGGCCAAGTGCGAGCCGGAGTCGCACACGAAGGGTTCCGTACCACCGTACAATATTTAGCAAAAAACGCCGAAAAAACACAATGATGAGGAAAAAATCAAATTTCCAAAAATCCCAAATCATAAATTTCTCAAATTTTTACTTTTTTTATTTGTTGTTATAGCGGTAATAGAAATCCACAATCTATGAAATTTTCAACTGTCTACCTATTACGGTTCATGAGGTACAGCCCGCTGACGGACGGACGGACGGAGTCTTAGTAATAGGGTTCCGTTTGGCACCCTTAGGGTACGGAATCCTAAAAAGTAAGTAGTTACACTTATGTAGGTACTAATACTCGTACATTCAAATAGAAATGCAATGCTTTTTTTTGGTAAGCGCATAACTAGAGACCAATTAGGTTTTTTTTTTACCGATTAGTTTTTTTTTTAAACGTAACTTCACGCCTGTTTCCCCGAAGGCTTGGGCAAAGGTGTACCTTAAGAACACTCCTATTTCGTCAGTTATGTTTAAGTCCTTTGTAATAGGGGGCGAGCGTAATGCCATCAATGCCACCTGCCGACAAACTGTCACGCAGTTTGGCAGGTTTATAAAATGTATGCAAGTGTTTGGTCCAAAATAAATGATTTATTTATTATTTCAACCGGGGCATCAATTCTACGCTCCGGGCTGCTACTGAGAACTTCCAGATAGGAAAACCTAATATCACTTGGCCCGACCTGGGAATCGAATCCAGGACCTCATGGTTAGAAGTGGTGCTTGTGACCGCTAGATCAACGAGGTATTCAGTTTTTCGTAACAGTCCGAATAAGGTTTTTATAGAAAGAATAATTAGAAAAGTTTCCCGGAAAATTGAAAGTCTGTCGAGTCAGTTGGTTGTAGATATAACAGAGTAGGTACTGCACATATACTTTTCAGTGCAATCATTTGTAATGTGGTTTTGAATGTTATATTCTTAAGATTGCAATCAATCTGCCTAGACTCTTCCCAAGCTTCCAGTCTAACCGGATGCCGCTGGATACTAGTATTTTACATGGAGCGACTGCCTATCTGACCTCCACAGCCCAGTAACTGGGTAATACGATATCCCTTGGTAAGACTGGTTGTCAGACTTTCGGGCTTCTGTCAAAGATTCACGGATGACAGCCGGGGCCATCAGTTTAACGTGCTATCCGAGGCACGGAGGAGTCTCGGAATGTAAAGATGGTCAACCATCCACTGACCAACCCCGGCAAGCGTAACCTGATGTATCGACCCGTCCGGATGTTATTACTTAGCCACTAGCTCCTTATATTCTTAAGATATGTACAAAGAAATTATTACCAGCCGTGGCATGTTGGTAACAAAGGCTCTGTAGATAATTTAATGTGTACTATTATAAAAAATATATAATTTTTAATCTAATTTACTTGTAAAGCAAGCACCTAATAAATGAATAGGTACCTACCTAATAAATCTAGTGTGTTAAGCGTAGAGAAGTGAGAGCAATAGTTCCTGGCTGGAAGCCAGATACAAACAGATGAGAGTGGCCCCCGCGCTGTATCAACATGTCCCATGTCCTGAGACCAACACTTTGTCTTGATACCATCGTCTTTTAATTCAAGTTATTTGTTGAGTCTTGTAATGGAAGTAAAGACTGATTCGACGGTGCAATTTAATTGCATGTGCCTTACCATGCACTGGAAGCAATAAAACAAGATGCACTATCTAAACAGTGTTTAGATGATGCAAGTGTTTTACTTCAATTTTATTGTATGCCACAGGGAAGAAACCTTTAAACCTTTTGGTCGGTTAAGGCGACGATAACCGACTTTTAATGATATTATACTGAAGATCACGTATAAACCAGTAGTGTCAGTGATTTGGAAAAAATATATGCTAAATTATTAGCATTTATTTTTTCCAATTCAATTCAATCCAATGCATTTTCATGATAACTAAGTATATGAATATTTTAGATTATGTTTATATTACATAGTGAAATTAATTTGTAAAGTTATGTCTAACGCGGATAAAAAACTAAGAATCACGCAAAATCTATCTAGCGTATTTTTCTGAAACGTTCACCATTTTTAAGGATAATTTAATTATTGATCTTTTAGTATACGTGTTTTATTAAAATACCTTCGTATAATAAGTTAATAATGCGTCTAATTTGGGACAGCGCTCCTTGATGGGCGAGCCCTATTACTGGCTGGACGTACGACGCACTGCGTGAGGTCAGTACAGAACACGCAAGCTAACCACTCAAGGTCACTGGCACATATCTGCGTCTTAAATGGAGCTTAATGAACTCTGCTATTTATTTAAAAAAAACCGGCCAAATACGTGTCAGACTACGCACAATGAAGTTCCGCAGTTACGCAGTTTTCGTAACTGGGATGAATTTATCCCAAGAACAAACTTAATATTGTAGTTGAAAAACATGTCATACAATTCCAACTGCAAATGTGAGCTTGTATGCACAATATTGAGAGATTTATCATGTTAATTTAAGACCATAGAGTTTTTCTATAGGTTTTCCTGTAATCTATAAGTATAGAACAATTTTCTGTTTTTTTTTTATTATATTTGGCTCAGTAGTTTAGAGGCATGAGGAACAGGGTGTAAAGTTCACTCATCCTCTATAGAAAAGGAGGGATCCTCCGACCAGACGGGTGTTGTGTCTGGCGGGCAATCGTCCAACGATTGATGTCGAGGAACTTATCTGTTCGCGCGGTCAACTCTATTTGTGTGACGTGTGTTTGATGCGTAGTTCGCATGCGGCGATGTAGATGCCACAGTAGTTTCGGAGAGAAGGGGGAAAGGTGGAACGAGTGATCCTATAAGGGCTCCGTTTTTCATTCGGATGAACAGAACTCTAAAAACTAGAGCTACTTATGAAATTAAAATAATAAATTAGAGTTTTTAATTTTCGCGAAAAACAATATTTTTGTTTGGTATTGGAGTCAGGACACTCATAATACCAAGATCAACGACTTCATCAATTCCGATTTTATGATTAAGAACTTCCCTACCTATGAGTTTCATCTATCTATGCCAAAACATTGATGTATGAAGAATTCAATCAAATTAATTAACTTCTAATGAAGATCTGACAAATTTTCATTCAGCGAGAGATTCAATCTTCCTCACTACAACATCAGTCATAGAATCTCATTTATCATTATAATGTCTGCAATGTCAAAGTTTGCAGACGTTAATACTTTAAAACGCGTTGCAGGTATGATGATAGTTATCCACCCATACACCGAGGGGCGGGCAAACAGACCGCTTGCCCTGATAGCCGGCGGAACCTTCAAATATTCACCACTAATTACTTGCACCCCTACCATTGGTAACTCGATTTCATTTTGGAATAAGTGAGTTTGTTGAAATCATTAACGTATTAACCTCATCATATATTGTCGTGTAAAAGTATTGGTTTCTACCAATTTACAGAAATAAACACCATTTATAATTTATTATCATTTAACAACAAAAATAATAATATTTTGAAAGAAAGATGAGACTAGACTAGACTAGACTAGACGTAAGATGTAACAAGAGTTACCAAAAAAAAAAACATTTAGAAATTAAGACCGAGTTAATTGAAGATCTGCATATGAACTTAGATATAACAGGTTGCAAGATGAACAATAAATACATTAAATTTAAATTTGATCTAAATATTACTAACATTTAACGAGTCCAAGCTCCAAGGCGGATGCAGTTCGTAAAATATTTAAATTGTTATATCGTTAGCTGAATTATACCAGCATAATATCCATACAGACATATACATTGTTCAAAAATATTAACATAAGTAGGTAAATGATAGGACACATAGGTACCTGACTATACTGTTTGTGTCAGTATCGCGCAAATGTTGACTGATAGAAAATGACTATGGCATTAAGTCCGCCTCTGTACATTTGTGTGCTTGAATTATTAAATAAATAAATACCTACTTAGTGAGGTCATCATAATCATCTTAATACCGCATCTGATGCAGCTGGGCTTATTGGTTGGTATGCCAGTATTTAAAACGTACATTATAGGTATTTCTCACAATAAAAAAAAAATGTCTTTTACATCCCTTTAAGTTAAGACGCGACGTAGTTAAGATGTAATAGTTCTAAAATATACATTTATGGAAATTGCAAGGTCACTGAATAATATTAAAGTGAGTCGAGTTCGCATAGTATACTTCCCCAGGGACGGACTTGTACCTATACTTTTATAACTTAATTTCATGTTTACCGACTTTTAGTGGGCATAAAATAGCGCTATTTTGCGTCAAAATCGTTTAGCAGACAATTTGAATTTAATAGGATGTAAAATTCGACGTGATGAATATTTGCTGCTTCGTCGCTGTCATTATTAATTAATAAGTTGCTTTGTGTATCCTTAGCGGCTATTAAGAGGGTGAATATTTCATTCAGATTTTATGAACTTATTTAGGAATTAACTTTGTTGCTTCCAAAACATTTGCCACCGATTTTGAAAGCTTGATCAAGAGTTTCATTTTCTTCTACCTTCCGGCTTTCGCCAAAGTCCGTATTAAAGTTTCATCAATTCTCTGATCAGTAAATTGACTGTCAAATCATTGGATTTGACAGTCAATTTACTTTTAAAATCTCATTTCAACTTATTTATGATTGCATAAATAAGTTGAAATGAGATTTTAAAACAGATTAATTTAAATTGGAAGGCTTTCAGAAACCAGTGATCGCCGCACAATTAAATTACATTTTAAATTACGGCACTGATGTTGTGTTTAATTCTTTAAATTTTTATCAAGTGGAATGTAATTTCAGTGGCAAACAAATTACTTTTGGGATCGCCCCCGGTCGCTGTCTAGCTTCACAGATTCTTCTCTCCTTTTAAATTCTACACTTGCTCTGAAGCAGATTTTTTTAAATTAGACACTTACTTGATGGAGCTATTTTGCACGAGGATGCTATGCTTATAAACGGTTTATGTCAAGTCCTTTAAAAAATTTACTAAAACGATTTGTTATTTATTGTCCATACGTATTGTTGTTTATCGCCTAAGTTTGGCTAGAAAGTTAAAATAAAATGCATGAAGTTTGAGATTTCTCACAAAAAGGGTCACCACAAGGGTGTAGGTATAAATTACACTCTTTTGAAGATCTTCAAATGATTTTATTTGGTAGTTTTTTTTTAGGATTTCGATGTAACACACAATGTTGTGACTGGTCAATATATAAGGCATTAGTAAAACATTATATGTTAGTCTAGTTCTCAATATTCCACCTACGGCGAAGTGCATAATGACACAAAATACATTTGAAAAAAAACGCCTTAATGTGAAAATGTAATCACAAATTATCATTTAGTTTAGAATGTTAATGTTATATTATCCAAGGTGAATTGTTGTATGTCGTGTCCGACTTGAGTACAATGTCGGCATTACGTCACTAAAGTGAAACGCCCAAACTTTTTTCACGGGTGTATTAGTGGAATTATAATAAAGCCTTGTCGCACTACAAATTGGAGAATTTAAAGTTTGCAATGGGCTTTTTGACCCACTTAGACTACAACAGTTAATATTCGGTAAGCTTATAGCCGGTTTCTAATTTCGGAATTTGAAGCTGAGAACTCGTCAAACTCTACTTTAGATTACGGTAAAAACCCGCGAAATTTAATATTTCTTTGCAAAAAAGTAAGAAATTTTGAATGTAAGTCGAGTTTGACAAGTTCTCTACTTCAAATTTGGAATTCAAAATCAGCACCCTAATCCAACCCAATCTCAATCCGACAAATTTTGAAGGATATCCATTGCTTCATAGGTTTGAAAAATTCGTCTGTTCAACAACGTAAATAACGCAATGAACGTGGGTGAACTATCAAAATTAAATTTATTGCGATCAATTGACATTTTATGTGTGTGACGTAATTAACCCGCTGGTGTCAGTCTCTGAACGCCTAATCAAATCTATACCTATATATATATATGCGTGCAAGAATACCTCAGTCACGTGTTAACTGCTATAATTGGTCGACCAAAATGACAACAACCAATTATATTAGTTGGCATTAGATTCGATACAAGATTAAACCGATCAGGCGTTTTGATTAGGCTTCTGGAGGTCAACAACATAGACAACACTAGGTCGCACCCTAATATAGTTATTATTTCCTAAATTACATTTAAAGCACCATTTAAATGTGTCAGAAATAAACATTACACATGACTTAACACATCATACGATTTTTTCTTTGTTTTTTTATGTAATTCATTTCATTCTTGGACATCCCTATTTAAAAATCATACATCTTGTCTCTTATCGAACTTGACACGACCATTATAAGCTCAAGAGTATAGTAAACACTCTGTATTCCCTTTTAAAACACTCCCACAAACAAGCTCAGTTACAGCAGCGTGCTACGTATCATGTTGCGCTACAAACAAGGTTGTTTGCAGGCGCTAGCAACATCCCAGGGGCTCCGATGTAAACTCGACAGTGGATTGACTTGCGGCTGCACTAACCCGTTTACTCCACCTATATAGTTACAATTTCGGTACACACACAGACATAATGGAATTACTTATTGAATGTAACCGTTTGTAAGGGATATTCGGACTGTTCGCCTAGTATAATGACCATTTAGACGTTTCTACAATTGGAACGTAAACGGGTTGTAAGGTATCCCTTTGTAGTTTAGACAGGCATTGGTTTCTAATTTCTCGAATACGGTAAAGCAAAAATATGGGTTTTGAATCTCACTGGCTAGAGGTGCTCGTGGCTAAGTAATAACTGCCGCACGGGTCGATACATCAAGTTAAACTGCGCTTGCCGGGGTTGGTCTGTAGATGGGTGACCATCTTTATATACCGAGACTCTTCCATGCCTCGGAAAACATGGTAAGCCGTTGGTCCCGGCTGTCATTCGTGGATCTTTGACAGTCGTTACGGGTATCGTATTACCCAGTTACTGGGTTGTGGAGGTCAGATAGGTAGTCGCTCCATGTAAAATACTGGTATTCAGCTGCATCCGGTTAGACTGGAAGCCGACCCCAATATAGTTGGGAAAAGGCTAGGCAGATTGATTGAATCTCACTGGCTAGTTATGTGAGATGGTTTGCTTACTCATACACCCTGACCTGACTACAGAATCAATTTCAACAAATGACGTCGATGGATTGGTTTTTAATCTAAAATGATCCAAACTATGTTTTGAGTCCAAACCAATTCAATACGGCGGATCCTAGACGACATTATTAAAAGTTAAATTCGATTTTTCAATGAATAATTTAGTTCATAACTTATCATTCCTCAATATTTGTTTGAATAGGACTTGCTATTGTTTTGGGGTGGCATTTTGAATAGATAAACAGCAAATACCTCTATATATTTCACCTATTTGTTTAGTAGCGTATTACTATACTTATCAGCTTATATGTTAGTCAACGTTTGTGCCGCAAATTTGTAACCGCAAGAGAAGACTTAGAAACTGTATTAGATAGTAAGGTAGCAGTATCTTAGGCATGTACATATTTATTTATGATCGTAAGGCAAAAGCTCGATTTCCCCAAAGAGTTGCAAACCGAAATCTTGTGTCTGTAATCGAATGTAGGTAGTGGAAGCAATCATTTGTTCTAGTGCAGTTTATGCGGTGAAATTATTTGAAAGGTCTTTATTGAGGTTTAGCTAAATATTATTATGATAATTTATTTGATGCTTTAGGAATTTAAGTTTTCTCAATCTGGTATGAGTTTTTTATCACTAAATATCAGAAAATAATTGCTTTAAAAAAAAACGAAATCGCTTTAAAATATAGAAAATTTAACTTTGTTCGTTAGTTCGTGTTTGTGAAAATGTAACTGCCAACAACAGTGAAAAGTTAAGACTGAAATAATAGTGGTCACCCCCTGCAGATATACTGTTAACATTAGAATGTCGGTGACGCGAAACCAAAAGATTTTCCCCTACAAAAATCGCTCAACGTGCTAAAGAAGTCGTCACTTAAAAAAAACGCCCAATCACGCAGTAACATTTTTCCGGTAGGTAACTACATCTATTCCATCCCTGTGGTTACTACCAAATCTATCACAAAATAAAAATAATACTTTGACATGTAACACGCTGTTAATAAAAATTCGGACGCTGGAACAAATATTTTTTTACTGGAAAACAAATAGGAATGCTGCGCGGCTGCTATTGGCACCCAACATGGGACCGAAATTTTCGTGAACGAAGTTTTTGAATTCAATTACATATAAACAAATAGGCTTTGATGGACAGAGTGCATTGAACACGGCTTTATCTTTTATCTTTGCTATATTGCTGCGGGACGTTATGAAAACTGAAAAGTGTCAATTTACATAATGTTTCGGGAAAATATATTGTGTTTACACAGGGTGACATCGACGCGAAAACTCATACTATGGATTCAGTACATGCTTCTGAACCCCCTGCGTTCAAATTTTTCGTCGGTTCAGAATCATGTACTGAATCCATGGTATCAGCTTTCGCTTCGATGTCCCTGACACCCTGTACACAGGGTTTTTGTTGATTTGATGAATTGATTCTCTTTGTTAAAACAAACCATTATGTGCCTAGCCTTTTCCCAACTATGTTGGGGTTGGCTTCCAGTTTAACCGGATGCAATCAAATACATAAAGTGGCGATGTATTATTTATGTATTTTACATAAAGCGACTGCCTTTATGACCTCCACAACCCAGTCACTACCCAGTACTACTACGATACCTCTTAGTAAGACTGGTCGCTGACTTTTGGGCTTCTGACTACCCGCAATGACTGTCAAAGATCTGCGAATATCAGCCGGGACCGATGGAGGAGGGGTCTCGATATGTAATGTATGGTACCCATGGCTCGGCCTTGGCAAGCGAAAACTTAAAAAATAGACGTCGTATAGACGTCTCACATAGGGTCGCAGCATTATGCTGAGCAATGGCTGTTTTGCGTGGATGTGACGCATATGTTCAATAATTGTATCACGATGACGGAAAATATGAAGGACAGTCAATTTATTTTTTTAAACTCTCGAAAAGTCAACAACGTCTTGACCTCGAAAATTTTTCTTCGAAAGCTTCGTGAACGAAAATAGAAATCTTGGGCTAAATTGTTACATTTTATGACTTTCTGATCGGTAATATTAATTCATCTGAGTATCGACGCAAGAGTTAAGACTCATTGACACGATGCAAGCTTCTTGCTTGTGGCTTGCTGTAAACAATCATAAAAGCTGCCTTGTCTAAACACTGTTTAGGGTTTCACTTTTATGTAGCTCCAACCGCTATGCCAGAGGCAATTAAATCATAACATAACATAACACCACGCTTGTAATGCCCGATGGGTTAGGCAGAGGTGACCTATATTAACTCCCACATTTTGCCAGTAATGTTTAAGTCCCATGTAACGTGGGGGCGAATCTACGTATTGCCTATTGAAATTAAATCACATTGTGTAAGGCTGCCTGTCCACTGGAGCGGAGAGGAGAGGAGCGGAGCGGCGGTGTGCCAATATTAACCAATGGAATTGCATAAAACCTCCAGGACAGGGATTTGCGAACTACTTTAAAAATTCATACAAAACCGGGAAGCGGAGTGGGGAAGCGGAGAGGGTAAGCGGAGCGGGGAAACGGAGCGGAGAAGTGGAGCGGGGAACCGGAACGGGGACTTATTACTCGTCGCGTGAACTCGGTCTAGCTCCGCACAGTCCGCAACACCGCTCCACTACCTCGCTCCGCACAGTCCGTAACTCCGCTCCGCTACCTCGCTCCGCATCAATGGACAGACACTGTCTGCAACTCCGCTCCACTCCACTGCCACGGTCCTCTCCGCTGCCTCACTCCGCTTCAATGGACAGGCAGCCTAAATCAGGTTTTATACACATATGTAGTAGAGTATATGGAATGCACCTGTTTTTACCATTCATCGCACAAAGAGACATAACTGCATTACGTTCCCTTTTAAAAGCATTTCGTAGACAAAAGAATACACGCGATTTTTTTATCTTACAGCGTAAAAGCAAAATAGCAGCCCAAAAATTCGTTTCACATTTTCCTCAAAACTTTTTATTTTATCGTCAGAAACTTTGTTGGCAATTAAATTTTCCGCCATCACGTCAAGGCTTTAAAACATTTTGTGTAAAAAATGTGTAATTTGTAAAAAAAATGGAGTTCGATCGTAATAGCTTGTAGTACACGGTAGCTTGGAGTGTTGCCAGCTTTCTAGTGTTTAAGTAGCTCGACTTTCATGATACCCACTGTAATGTAGATTTAAATGTCTGTAATTTTGTTTGTAATGTATGAGCACATTCATTACTCTTTAATTCGTCGACTTTATCAAGTGAAGTTATGGTTTCTTATGCCAACGACTTTATAAAATGCACTAGAAGGAAGTGCGGAGTTTTGTTTTGTATTAAAGCCTTTTTACTCGAGGTTAGTTCGCTTTTTATTGCAATTTTGTAGGAAACGTAGAATTAAAGAAGCTATTATGTACATGTTGATTATTGCTACCTGCAATAAAAGGTAAAAGGCATGGATAACCTTCTTCTAGCACTTGAGAATGTTTCTAATGCATACAATAACACAGTTCAAAACAAAACTTTACTTGATTTGCATAACTATCTAAGTGGTTTACGTACATGCAAGTCACAACGCAAGTAGAACTTCAAAACTTACCATATCTACAAGAGCAGTTATTTAGCCTATATATTTAATTACTTGTAAAATCATCATCAAAATAAAACTTATGTAATATGAGTAACTAATTTCAGAACAGACCTTTACAAAGTTCATAACAACATCTAAGAATTCAACCCAAGTTTGCGTAATATCAAATTGCAAGTTGGAAGAATGCTGCCAATTAAATGTCGAGTTATTCAGCCATGATTTCCAAGTACGTACCTACAGTTGCATGTTTCTCCTAATTGCCTCCTTAATATGCAGCGTTTTGACGCTATGTTGTCTTAACAAGACTCGTTATAGACATTGTTAGGAATCCAAGAGTAAATTTGCCTGTAGCATCTTCCACTTGGTTTTTTTTTAAAGAAATCCCGTGATCTGTAATGCACATCCGTCTCATGAAGAATCTATCATGTATCAGAAAGGTGTGGTGAAAATAATAGGTGTGCTACAGACCATCAAACTAAACAATTTTCTCAATCGGACCAACATCGTAATTACGAAATAAGTATCAGCAAAACTTCAAAACATACTCGACCCAAATGCCAAATGGAACAGCTGATAATTTTTTGGCAATTACGATGATAGTTCTATGGAGAAAGTTGTTGTTTGATGAGCTATGTCACACCCTTAAATATGACAACACATTTCAAATACACATGTTACAAATAGATATATTTGCTCTTAAAAACGATGTCCAAACACTACACTGAACTGCACTTCGAGAGCACACGGGCAATAAAGCTAAACGGAGGTTAAACTAGCGAATAACCGTCAAAGTTGTCGCGTGTGCTGCCAACCCCCTAAATGTTAACACCGGGTTGAAGACTTGGCAGCTGGCCGCACTGTTATGACGCTTTATAGCACTTCATACAGTGCTTCATACAACGCGTTTCTTGAGGTTATCAGAGAAGGTACGGTGGGCAAAAAAGGCGGAAGACATGCATTTGATCGTTCGAGAATAAATTAAAATAAAATTGAATCTATTTTTTTTTATGGGAAACGACCTCAATTTGGAAATGGTAAATTTAATTAACTAAGTTTAATTCCTGGTAACTGCTATCCCTAGCAGTTACCAGGAATTAAACTTACAACCAATATTGCTTGAAAAGAAAAACTTTCATAAATACAGGAATGCATTACCAACGACTTATTACTACACGATAAAGATTTAGGTATTCATTTGCATAGTAATTTTCAAGAAAATTGCGCTTTTTGCTGTATTGCAAGCAAAAACTATTCAACGTTCCACTCTCACTACGCTAGAACTAGGTAGACTGTCGAGTTCGTTGCAGTTTAGTGGCTTTTTGGTAGTTTTTTTTTTCTATTAAACCGGTCATTGTGTAACCCTACCTATATTTTTCTACATTTATATGATCTGTAATTCATATGGTGTACATACTTCTTCTTTTCGTGTGGTTAGTGACACATTGTACATTTGGGGAAAAGTTTGTGTCCTTCTCAGTTATGTAAAAAAAAAACAGGCTTATTTTAAATTTTAATGATATGTTTCAAGTTGATCTGGTTAACAGAATTATGGAGAATCCTATATAATTTTTAGTCGAAGTATATTTCGCTTTTAGGAATTATCGGAGATTTTTTTAAAATTGGCTTCTTTCATACTTCCATACAAAATTCGTGTGTCCCACTACGTCATGTCGCACATTGAAGTCAAAAATATGTACCTAATTGACAAGTAACCACTTACATTTTGAAATGGTTAACTTTTACTATAAATGCTCTAGGTTTTTTTTTATTTGTCTAATTCAGATAACGTTTTTAAAGTATTAAAAACCAATTTTAAAAATGTGTCACACTTTTCGTTCCCGTATGTTACTTCACGTATGTTACTATTTATCTGTGAAACTAATGAGAATCCAAGCGCGTTAAAACTATTCTTGGGTCAAGGCAAACCATACTACAGGTTGGCCAACCGCCGGAAAAAAGGCGCCATTTATTTTTCACTACAAGTGAACATCAAGTCGGTCGGAAAATTTGTCTCGAGAGATTTTCGTACTTTTAAGAGCTGATAATTAAGGTATGATCGCAAGTTTACTATATCATCTCAAATAGTACGTGTTGCTAGACTATTTGATTACCAAAATTCAAAACTCACATTGATGTGAGTTTTGAATTTTGTCCATAGTATTTTTGATTCACGGATGATACCGTGTGTTACTATTGTGTGACGTAATATTGGTGATCTGTTGTTAAGCTGAGTGTATACTATAGAAACTTAGTGATTTGCTTTATATCAAACTCAAAATTCATGTATGAATATGATTCATTCATTTTCAAATTAAGTAGTTACCAATAAGATTTATTTTGTAGTTTCATTTATAATTTTATGATAATTAAAAAATAAAGACTTCCTAATGATGTTTTTTTCATTTTAATAAGTCATAAATTTCTTTTTTATAAAAAATAAAAATAATACCTTACCATAACGCATTATTTTCACAATTTGAAAACAAGTATGTTTTCGAATTGGAAAAATAACAGTACATTACAGAATAATTAGGAATTTCTCTTACATCAACTCTAGGCTTTACAAACTTCACGGGTGTTACCTTCATTCACGAACGTTACCGTGTGTTACCAATTCACGAGTGTTATTGTAAAATTTTTGGCGTCCATACTCTGATCTGAAATTAAAATAGCTTTTTTATTAGGAGGAATTCCGTGCCTAGGACAATGTAAAAAAACTATTTTTAATAGTTATTATCAAAAGTTTTTTTATATAATAATCTAACTCTCACATACATAAACTAGATATTTGTGGACCCAACAAATATTTGTTCCTTGTGAGATTTGAACTCGGGACTCATCGTAACAAGCGTAGCATAGAAACCGATCTTGGAGACACTGAAAATATAAATACCACTGCTGAGTACTTCAACTGTTGACTTTAAAAATTGCTTGTCGTTATAAAGTTGAACATATTTATCAAAATTTTTCACGGTCTTTAAACTTTCACTTGACATAAAGTTAAGTTAGTGTTATCAAAAAATCTTTCATTTGTAACTTTTTAAATATTTTTATGTCTACAAGTAGGCAGGTACATGCCGCGTGCATTGATGGCGTGAGGCAAATTTATTTTCACTTCCGTAGTATTGCCCTAATTGCCGCTCACTACCTTTAAGTAAAGGTTCTCGGTGAGAACTTAAAAAATGTAGGAGTTAAGTGAAAGCACGGTAAACTAACGAAACACCATCAATTTTTAAGTAGTGTCCTAAATAAAATTGATTGCGCTGTCTACCTAGTTGGAAATACGAGTATTTAAAGTTGGTTTAAAAACTTTACCCAAAAACAAAACTTAACTCTAAACTCTGTTTGTTTTTCCTAGAGGTATCATTATGAGCTGCCTACAGCTTTGAGGTATTTACAGCCTTTTGATAAGCAAATATGAGCGGATGCGAAACACACCAAGGTCAGAACGAGGAGGTCGTATCGCAAAATCGAAATTTTGCGTGATCGAAACCCTTACCACATTCATACTGTCGACGTCGACCAAAAGTGTCATAAAACATTTGGAATTATTACAGTTACAGTAAAATGAACGTGCAAAATCAGCGGTGGGTAAAGCAGCAACTATTCATGTGGCGTGCAGTTCGATCGTGGCGAAGCAAGGCGCGGAGGAAACGTCAGAAAAATCGAATTTCCATGCCCGGCAGTCGAGGCTGAGGCGGCGTGGCGCGAACACCGCGCACAGAGCGCCCGCGCGCGCCCGGCACAACGCGCGCTGTCTCACGCGCCCGCGTCACAACACGCGCCGAGCTCGCCCAGCGACACCCGCGACAACCGCGACGCCCGCGCGGCACTGCACTGTCACTCAAATCCTGATTAAATCCTACACGGTGGGCTAATTAAGGGATTATGGGTTTGGCAACGGCCGTCCCGATCGTGGGTCAGTTTGTCGCCCGACCACATAAATTCGTGCTCGTTTCTTTCTTCATTAAAAGGTGACGTCACTCCCGCGGTCGATTTTTGTGTAATCGCGATTAATTCGCGATTGTGTTAGTGGATAATAAAAGTTTGTTGATTCGTTAATGGTTGCATTGTCTCATGATTAAGTGGTGTCTGTTGATGCGGACGTAATCCGCAGGACTACGGCCTTCAGTATTTATTGATTGCTAAACAATATTGCATTCTATACGTTGTGTTTAAACAATCATATATAGCCGACATGTCTGCATTATGATTCATTAATTTTTTGCCGTTGATGTTCATTGACGTTTGGAGAGCGATTGTACTAATTTGAAAACTTTTGTTTCGACGCTCATCAACTCAAACTTTTTAAAATTAATCTTTTATGAGTATCTGGTAGCGGTTATATGGACGATCAAATAATTTAAATTAGTACTAAACCTATCTTAAATGAAAATAACTATATTTCTAGGCCTTTCGAGAGCATAAGTTCACTTTCAATTGAATACGAGATCGAACCTGGAAACTTTACCATTTCAACTTCTTTACACAACTAGCAAGATCTTCTCTTCAAAACTTACAAAAAAACAGTCGGAAAACCGCTCCTATATATTTCTGAACCCCATCCTATTGTCATAGTATTAGCTACGCACCATCCAACATTTTACTGTATTAGTATCTCACATAACCATAAGACAATATATTACTGACAGCAATAAGATATTTCTGCGTATTCGTTAAGATAACATGAATATATCGCTCTCCTCTCATTCCTTGTACGACTTATTTCGCGGTATTTTCTCAAACTATCTTTATGTATGTAATACATCCTTCATTTCTTAATAAATTGCTGACAATAAGGTTTTATTTGTGTTGTCTTGAGTTGAATTCGCGACTTGGCAACATAAGGTTTCGGCAAATGCAAATTTATAGGCGTAGTAGAAGCAGAATGTAGGTAACAGGCACCGTAAGGTATACAAATAAAGTTCGATCGAAATCTGAAATGTTTTTGGGTAACTTGGGACAAGTAGATATATTGCAAACACTAGGTACTTATTATTATCACCACTCTTTAAGAACTTTTTTTTTTTGTAATTAGGTATAAGGTATAATCTTGCAATTAGTAGGTAGACTATGAGCAGATGAGATAAGGTAATTTAACACTCCAAGAACTAAAAGCAATTCCTTATTGAATTTGACCACTTGACCAGTTCATCTTTCCATTGGACAAACATTGATACAAAATAAGATGACAAAAATATCTCAATCATAAGCTCTATATAGATTTTCGTATTATAACGATTGTTAGTTTGCTCAATTGAACTAAAAGGTCACACGAGTATTATAGCGGTCAAGGACGAAATTTGGACGTCATTCACTGGTTTTTTTTTAATAAATAGAAACCTGAAAATTACGCAGCAATCATTTTAACTACTTTGCAACGCAACAATATTGCCATACCTTCGCATAACTCAATAATTCTTTAGAATTGAACACAGCGTTTTCCCATCAAAAATACGATCGCTTTCTAAATGAAACAAATAGTTTTTTAAACTATTCAAAAGTTTTCTGATATTAACTTTATTACTAAAGTAATTTTCCCTTTATTTTGTAAAAAAAAAACTCATCCAGCTTACCATTGAAGTGGCTTCAAAATCGATATCAGTTTCCATTAATTACTCCAAATGTAAATCAAAACTTACTAAAAAAAAGCACACAAACTAAATGTAACTGACCCCTAAAACACCGCCTTTATAACCTGAGTGCAAAAATCCGACCTCCTCTAAAAATGCAGTCATTCTGTCGCTGTCCGTTTCTATAAACCGGATTCAGTTGTCCAAACACTTTATAGTGACGGACGGTCGGTAAAAGTGCCACGTACCAGATGCGAACTCAATTAATTTGATTTTTTGGTCATGTGCCATTGTGCTACCACTATTGTTAAAAGAGCGTTTATTCTGAAAGTGAGCAACGTCGCAAATAGATTTCAAGTATTTCGCTGTTTTGATTAATTTGGCAATATTTCTATATGGAAATAAGAAATGAGGCTAACTAGCGAACTAGAATATTGATTACGAAATGCAATAATTAATATTGTGACATCGAATATTTAGTTTTAGATGTAAAAAAAGCATTTGGAAACTTTCCGAATGCCTTTTTTGCACCTAAAACGGTTACAATATCAAATTCAATGCTATATTTGCAATTTATAGATTGATAGTTAGCCACATTACTTATTTCTTACAAGTATATATTGCCAAATTAATCAAAACAGGTACATTTTTGACAGCTATTTGCGACGTTGCAAACTTTTAGGATAACCGCTCTTAACTTGATTTGGTAGATCTACATGCTTTTTAAGTGACAGAGAGCCATACATTTCTTAGAAATTAAATCATAATAATTCAAGTCTATTATTGCTGCACTGCAGGGCAAAACCACTTCTCTGAGAGAGAAGGCATGAGCATTGATCACCACTCTTGCTCAATGGAGATTGGCAATAAAATGCTTTTCCAAAAAATACATGATGACTTTTTTGACTTTTGGACTTGATACAATTCATATAGATGCATGAATTGACTAAAATAATGAATCATAATTTCCTTGGCATAAATTGGCAGGCAAATTGTATTCCATAAGTATGATTAGTTTACGAGTTTTCTTTATTCGAATACATGGGGCTACCAGTGGACGCTATAATAAAAGGTCGAAAGGAAAAGTACAATTATCCCCCTTATTGCTAGACGGATTGGTAATCACAGTGTGTTGTTATTAGCAGACAGGGTGACGCTGTTACCGTACCTCACAAAACCTTATGTTATTTCATGAATATGAACCCTATTGAATTATTGATAAACGAAAATGGAAAGTTTTTTTGTTACTGAACAAAAGATTCAACGAAACGACCTATTCCGATCATTACTCAAAATATTTATCAATATTAATGCTTTTCTCATAATTTATCGTGTGAAACCAACACCATTAAATGTATCGACACTCGTTTTTATTTATTTTCCTCGATATATCGAATCGTCACTCTATGTTTACCGACATTCGTTATTTCATACCCACAGGTTGTTTACATTTTACCGACAGATTAAATGTTTTGATAAGTAACCTAATATTATACTTACCGTGTGTATGTGTAATTTAGTCAACAATTTTTTTGCGACTGTACAAAAAGTTTTGATACTTTTTAGGTAATACAAATTATTTTATTAAAATGGACATTATTCAGATTTATTTTGACAGTGTTCATGGTTACTCATTCTGGCCACGTAATGCCTCTTCGTGTTGTGTTGTGCAAACAGTGCTGTGGATCGGACTTATGGGATTAAATAACTCTACAAGGTAATCGTTTCTTTTTTTTCTTTGCTTAGTTTCACGTAGAGTCTGAACTTTAAAAAATTGCAAATATTTCTGATGTGCAGCAAAACTAAATTGTTTTATATGACAACATATAATCTTAAATATTTTATTATCAACACTTTACTTAATATTTTTTTTGTAGATGTCTGAATAGCAATTTTAGATGGTTTTTTTCGTTCACAATTCTGTTTAATTGAATGAATAAATCTCTTGTGAGGAAATAACTAAGTACTAGATTCTGTAATTTTAGTGCTGATAAGGCTAGACGCTACTTTCTCTACTTTAAAATTTACTTACCTAAGCTTATTTGCAAATAGACTTAGATATTACTTAGATACTCGTACCTACTAACTAAAACTTAACGGTCGTATTTAACTTTGTCATATCAATACACCTGATGTCCTTTGCCACCTTTGAACTAACAACAAATAAATTATTGAAAAATAAGTGTCTATATTCACGAATAACTTTTTACACGGCATAATTATGAATGTCAAACGTAGTGCACATGCATTATTTTGACATTCGTAGGTACATCTCTACATATATATAAAAAAAAAACTATAATCTATTTTGTATATCAACCCTTAATCTTAAGAAATCTATAAGATTATCGTGCTGGGATACATTCAACATCACGTATGTTTTATCTAAATCTGTACAACCATTACGATTGTTTGAAAAACATACAAATCATAGTTTCATCGTTACCAAAAAGAAGTAACCATAATAATATACTAGAGACACACTGAAGGTCTGTACATCACCAAACAATGTTTTTTTATGTATAAATACATACTGCGATTAAAACCACATTACTTCGCTTCGATGTAAACTATCGAATCTATGTAAACTGCCTTTGTTTTTGTCGCTTGGCTCTGCGGCCTTTGTGGCAACGAATATTGTTTTAAATATCATTTGGGTTACAATTTTGTTCGTCAAAAGGAAAAAGGAATTTATAATGCGATCGCTGTTAAGTCAAGTTCTGTTTCACCTCTTTGTTGTTTGATGCAAATGTAAATTTGAGGAAGTTGGGGTGCCCTCAGCAGTAATAGTATGTTGTTCTAATTTCACTAAGCCGAATATAATTGGCCTAATTTTGTAGTCGCATGTATTACTTGGAATAGGTAACCTTTGCGCATGGGCGTTTTTGGCCCAGGGGGGGCAAATCAGCAATTTCTTAAGGTGGATCCGCTAATGCAACCCGCGAAATTCAAGTCATCTTACGTTTTTTGCAACATGCAAATCAGTGTCAGATTGTATCTTGATCAAAATTATGACTCGATCATAACAAATATGTATTTACAGAATTATAATCTTGAGAGTCATTAATACATCTCTCTAAGTTAGATTTGTTCTGAAATGTCATGATTTCATGAAAAAGTCATTCAATGGAACAAATCTTACATAAATAAATATATATAAATTTCCCAAAGTGTTGGGCAGTGGTGTACCTATAGTAAATAACCCACATTTCGCCAGTTATGTTTAAGTCCCATGTGCTGGGACGAACCTATTGCCATCAACCGGGCACAAATCCAAACTCGAAGCTATTGCTGAGAAATTCCTAATGGAAAAATCCAATAATACTTTGACTGACCTGGGAATCGAACCCATGACCTCATGCGCAACAGTAGCACTTGCAAATATTGAGGCAGTATTAAAATTAAAGTATCAAGTATCAATACTCTTACTTTTGTTAAATAAAATCTCGGCTAACAAAGATAATTCACTGAAATAGAAAAGCTTTCCCAAACTAACCCTCTCGGATATTGAACACAATATTGTACATTAAAAATAAATGCGGTGCATTGCCTCCATTCAATTTCATACAAACCACACGAGGTAGAACCTCCTTTGTGAGTTTATTCTATAAAGCTGCACGTAAATGTTGAATCACGGTAGGATTGTGCTTATTTTTAAAATTCAATAGTGCGAGTCTGTGCGGGGTTCTGTGGGTCTGTGCAAATATAGCTGGTACTAGGTATCTATTCACGGTTTGGGTCGGGCGAACGCAATCCCATATTAATATCGCCAGAGCACGGGAGCGTTTACATTTGGTCGAATAGGTACAAGAGCAAGTAAATAGGACCATTGCTAGTTCGCTTTTCAGGTAGTTCAGTAGTTATAAGCCGTATATCCCCGTTATATTCTATTCATATACTCTACAACTGCAAACTACTGATCTTGATTTTCAACCACTTTCATCCATCTTATATACTACACCTGCATCTGAAATAGAACCACTTTTTTTAATTTTTCATTGAAATTCAAACATTGAAGAAGTGAATCATAAAAACAGCATTTCATAAAAAACACCAAAATTACATTCTACGTAAAATCAAATACAAACTCAAAACTCAAACCAACAGCATTTAATTCAATTAAACCAATTACACGTACTTTTGAATTGTCAAGGAGTCGGTTAGTCGGAAAGATAAACCTAGTTGCCCATATCAAATATTGTGACAATAGAATACTGTTATTAGTATTTTCATTCCCTACCTACTCGTCCACTAACTTGCTCAATGTAAACGAGCCTCAAGGTACAGCATAGGCCCGCTTATTGCCGCCTTCACATAGGATATTGTGCACATTTTATATGATGCTCTCTTCGGTAATGAACGTCGAGATTACAAATGTTACCTATTGTGAGAGAAAATGCTCGCGCAAACTAGTTTTAGTATTTATGCCTCGTTGTAACTTATAACTCAAGGCAGTTATGTTGAATAACTTTGTTACTTGGAGGTAATGTGAGCCTCAATTGCATAGAATATTCCGTTATGTAATGACTTTGTAGCAGCAACAGATAGTTTGTGAAGTTTTAGTATATATAAAAGGCATTCCGATATATACTATTTAAAATTAATATTCCAAGTTATAATTATAGGGGCTTGTGGTTAAGTCATAACAGCCGCATGGGTTCATCGATCAGGTTAAGCTTCGCTTGCCACGGTTGGTCCGTGGATGGGTGACCATCTTTACATACCAAGATCCCTACTTACCTCTCAAAGCACGTTAAGCCGTTGGTCCCGGCTATGATTTGTAGATCTTTGACAGTCGTTACGGGTCGTCAGAAGCCCGAAAGTCTGACAACCAGTCTACCAAGGGGTATCGTGTTACCCAGTAACTGGGTTGTGGAGGTCAGATAGGCAGTCGCTCCATGTATGCTCCATTTTGGTATTCAGCTGCATCCAGTTAGGCTGGAAGCCGACCCCAAAATAGTTGGGAAAAGGCTAGACAGGTGATGATTCCAAGCTCTATTTAATAAGAAACGATAAGTGATCACACCAATAAGTTTATATTTACTAGAATTTAAAAGCCAAAACAGATCCATAAACCCATTTAAATTCAGACTTACTATTATAATATCATAAATGCATCACACGTCACTGTGTCTGTCTGTCTGTTACCTTTTCATAGGATTTCGGAGACATGTCAGACACAGGTACAACATGTCCTGGGTTAGGTTAGATTAGATATAGTATACGTTTTATTAGATATAGTATACGTTTTATTAGATATAGTATACGTTTTTATTCATTTCCGTAATACACGCGGGCGAAGCGGGAGAAGCCAAAAGTTGGTGGCAAAATATGCAGTGTCCAATTCATTTTTAACAATTCTTTATACATCTTTACAAGTTTCAATTATCACCACCTCATTAATCACATACAATTCAAGCCCTGGAGCACAAAAATTTGTCAGCGTTCTATACCAATATACCCAAACTACCCTACACAATCTCAAAGAAAGCCGTGACCTATAAAACGTCTGTACAAACAACTAGCCTACAAAACAAAGTGCTGGTTAAAACAATTGATCCAGACTGTCAGATGTTTGACGTGGCTCAAAGGGCAGTGCTCGATGACGTCACTCACCTATTTTACCTTACGCTTGCCCTGCCCGACAGACGGGGAACATTGTATAATAGGGACAGAAGGTCGACAGTTAACAGAGGAGGGACAAACTATTTTAATCCTTAATACCGTGATTCTATGTCTACTTATTGAAGAGCTAATAAACATGCTAGTTTTACGCACATTACGACTAAAGACACAAAAAATTATAACTAAAATTTATGTTTATTGTAGTATAACTAAGTTTAAATAGTGCTACTCACAAGTAAGTTTATTTAACGCAATGAACCACGCCAAAATATTTAAACAAGCCACGTTTTTCTTTCTGTTTTGATATTTTGTCTGACTGTAGGCCAGTGTAGGCCTGTAACATCACGTGTCTACATAATACATTTGTCATAATTTCAAGGTAATTTAGACCTGTCAGGTTGTCAGTGATTAATTTGGAATTAGGTACACAAAATACAATTCCGTATGCTATTAATTGAATACTGAAACCAGTTGACTTTAGATACACCAGCTGAGTTCATTAGCCTTTGTTTGCTTTTAATTTGAAAAAACAAATACGCATAATGTAGCGTGGAATAATCCATAGTTAATTATAGATAACATCTGTTCATTGTGTGAACTCTGTTAATTTCTGCTGTTATAATGCTAATACACATTTCATATGCGCAAGAAAAAAGTTCAAGATAAAGATCGCGATAATATTACGGATGCCTACGTTAATTGGTTACTTACTTTCTCTTTTCTAAAGTAGGTGTTTTTTTTAATACGGAAATACTTAACTACGGGTGGTGTCTGAATTGAGAATTTGAAGTTGAGAACTTGTCAAACTCTATAATAACATTACTGAAGGTAATTCTAGTTGCACTAGTCGACGGACGGCTCGAACTCGTTGGCCAATATGCATGCTTTTTTGTTTATTTATTTATTTACTGAAATAGACGATGATTTATAACGAAACCGAGTGCGTAAAATTTCATGAACAGATCTTTGGACATATAGAAATTATGAAAAAAATTAGTAGAAGTATCTAATAAAATAAATTTATTTGAATTTTTGCATAAATTATCTATCCCTGTACAGTAACAATTTTTCCATTTCCATAATACTCCGAGAATTATTTACGCTCAGAGATGCGTTCATATTAGTGTCGAAATATGGATGTATCGACGCTAAATTTCAAAACAATTTAAAAAAAAAATCTGTTTCTGTACCGAGCTAGATAATGACGAAACAAGGAATAAAAAGTATATTTTATTCTGTCAAACTGTAATCTCCATACGACGTTAGTATGGAAGAATGACTTACTAGAGTTCGTGAATTTCGCGGGCTTTTATATTAGGTAATGCTATATTAGAGTTTAACAAGTTTTCAAATTCAAATTCTTCAATCAGAAACCGGGTGTTATTCATTGAGTCTGTATATATGTATAATTGTATACCTTATTGTTTCATAAAGTTTAAAGTTGTTTAAATAGACTAGTGACCCGCTCCGACTTCACACGGGTGCGTACAATTTACATGTGATAACGGTATTCTGTTCACGACACGTTATACATATGTTCTGAGCAGTTCCCTAACAATCTGCCTAGCCTTTTCCCAACTATATTGGGGTCAGCTTCCAGTCTAACCGGATGCAGCTGAATACCAGTATTTTACATGCCTATCTGACCTCCACAACCCAGTACCTAACTGGGTAATACGATACCCCTTGATAAGACTGGTGTTAGACTTTCGGGCTTCTGACATCTCGTAATGACAGTCAAAGATTTCCACGAATGAAAGCCGGGACCAACGGCTTAACGTGCTCTCCGAGGCACGGAGGATTCTCCATATGTAAAGATGGTCACCCATCCACTGACCAACCCCGGCAAGCGTAGCTTAACCTGATGGATCGACCAGTGCGGCTGTTGTTACTTAGCCACGAGCTCCTCCTGAGCAGTTCCCTAACAACTAACAAAAAGTACTAGGCTTGCATAAATTCAAGATAATGTTTCATTAGTATTATTAAGTAATTATTTTTGTTTATATTTACATAATATAAATGAATGTGGATTACCCCCAATTTCCCTTACACACACACCCATACCCTCATACCCACACAAACACACACACACACACTCTTGTACACGTTGGTGCTTTGTAGTGCGTGTTGCACTCTTATTCACTACATTCACCTAGGCAGATACCTATTTTTTTTATTTTTCTTTTTATCATTTTATTCATTTTGATTGTATTTTTTTGTCTGCTCTCAATACTTGGAGCCACTATTATATGTTTTGTAGTACGTAAGTGCATTTATAATTATACTTTTAAGGGTGAGCCTGGAGATCTGTGACACAGGTCTTGAACCCAGTACAGACTCCAGCTCTCACAAAGGATAGATTGTTGCAATAACTTGTTAGTATGAACTACTGTACCTTTTTGAGAGAAATAATAAATATATTATTATATTATTATTATTAATGTACTAAGAGCTGTAGTTCTGGAGATTACTCTCCACATATACACAAACTCACAAAATTTGGTCCGTCTCTTTATATTATTAGTATAGATGTAGAAAATAATAATTAACTGTACTACTAGTGGATTGCAAAAGGTTCAGTTGATTGATTGAAACCCATCCCAATGAATGTCACAAAACAGTCGTATTATGAAGAATAGTGTTTGCTATAGGTACGTGAATTGGTATACCCATTCCTGTTATACTCGATGTCAAAACTCATATTCCATTATCCAATACATAACCGCCATCAATTACAGAAATGCAGCAGTTAGCCTAAGTGGCTACGGTAAGTCAAGTTAAGTCCTAACCGATGGTGACTCGGATAAGCACGGTACAGTCGAATCGATTAAAACTGTAGTCGAGTTACTTCGATATGCCGATATGAAAGCCACTAGTGCAATTAGAGAGCTATGGTCGAGACTAGTTAGGACAGAAAGGTGGGCGGGGTTGCTGGCTAAATAACTGGCGATAGACGATCCATTTGCAAATTTAAGCTGCGCTTGTCGTGATCGATTCATTGAAAGAGTACTTGCTACAAACGTAATGTCTATTCAAAAAGTATCTGATGACAATATAAACAAATGGATTACAAAATGTACCTGTGGACGCCAATTTGTAGTGCCACGTACAAATTGAGTGCTTTGATTTGATTATTTGGAAACTTAAACACATAATTAAAATTATAAATCACTTTAAATATGTTTTTCATTTCCCAAATAGAGGTTAATTTCATAGAACCTACATCTTCGTCGATGACTTTTCAATTGGTTTTGCAATTACAATTTTAATAATGTTATTTAAACCAAACAATAATTGTTACAAAAAGCGGTGAGATTTTGAAAACTTCGTAATACATTGTGAATACAAATTATTTTTAGGGTGTAGGTACACTTTCAGTAGATACCAACTTTTGGAACAGAACATAATATGCACTCTCGTGCCTTAGAGAGTTTGTCAAACAATCGTTTTGGTTTCCAATCAGATACCTTACTTATGTCAAAGGATGTACTCGTAGTTTGATAAACGGTCGATTATTCTGGTCTTGTAATGTTATTTAAAGACTGCTTCTTAAAAAGAATTCACTGCAGTCAAATGAGCATTAGTCATTATTGTAATTTTTAAGTGATAATTTTGCCATGACTAATGCCAGTTGTCTGGAATACAGACTTGCGCGCTTAGTTTACATACGGCAGGCATCGAAGCCGTGATCCTAGGCAGCACATAACAATGAATGCGCGCAATAAATGAATTATCGACGCAGGATTTGATAACAATATTACAAGTTGAAAGCATAGTATCGTTTTTTATTGAAAATCCTCAACACTATCTAGAAACCACCTTAAGTTTTCACAAACCTCACCGCTGCTGCTACATTTTGGTCCTTCGAGCCGGATGCGAATTCTAAAATTAGTCATGACTAATGTCAGGGTATACAGGGTGGCATCGATCATGGATTCAGTACATTATATCATACATTCTGAACGCACGGGGTGTTGAAATTTATCGCCAGTTATTTAAAAAAAATCGCTGTTCCATACATTCTGACCGCGTAGTTACTGCACTTTTCTATGAAAAAACTGTCTCATGTGCTTGATTCATGGTTATATTTTCCGCGTCGAAATCCCTGCCACCTGTATATTTATATAGATGAGCTTAAAATTATATCCATATTGATAAAATTACTAGTTTCCACCAGCAGCTTCGCCCAAGTGATATCTTTAAAAATTATAGCCAACGTTATTCAGCGTAAGGTGAGGTTCACGTAAGGTGGAACGCCCACAGGCTAGGTGGAGCGACGATCTTCGCAGGGTGGCTGGTAGCAGCTGGATGAGAGTTGCCGAGAATCGAGCTGAATGGCGTGCAATTTGAGAGGCCTATGTCCAGCAGTGGACTGCAGGCTGATGATGATGATGATGATGTTATTCAGCGATAATATAGCATTCTACAGGTGAAAGAATTTTTTAAATCGGGCCAGTAGTTTTTGAGTTTATTCATCATAAACAAAATTAGGAATCTTTAATCTTAGCGTAGATGGAATTATCGCGGCGCGCCGGCACACAGGCAATGAAAGGAACACGGCTGGGTCGACTGGCGCGTCATGGAGGGGGTGGAGACCTATTCCGATCACCGGTACATCCGGTTTGACGTCTCCGCCCAGACCTCGGGCACGCCGGTCAGACAGACCCCGAGTGGTCCGCGGTGGGCGCTGAAGCAGCTGGACCGGGAGCTCCTCCTGGAAGCCTCGATCGTGCAGGCCTGGGTGACATCACCTTTTGTCGACTCTTCACGTGACCAAACGTTAATTATTTTTATACCATTCATATTTTCGTCAAAAAAAATATTCAATACAGTCTTTAAATATTATTTATTTGTGCCTTACGGTAATAAAGTTAATGGTGGACTTTTATACACTACCACTATAAATATTACCAGTTATAATTTGAGGAAATTAGAAAGATTTATGACCACCTGTTATTTTAACACGAACTAAGGAAATTTATAACAAACTTCTATAATATACATTATTAATTTGTTTTAATAAAACCTTTTAGCTTAATCATAAAATAAAGAATAACTCAATTTTTTTATTTTTTTTTAACTATGCAAGACAAAACAATAACGTGGTTTAAGGGAATTGTTTTAAACTTAATTAGGACATAAATTAGCTTAAAACTCTGCTTAGCACCTAGTTAATTAGGTTAGGAAAATACTAGGATGAATATAATTATGTCCACTGACTTCGCAACGCAAATAAAACAATATTGGTGAAAATAAGCCTACGCGTAAATGTCGCAGCATTTGCGTAGCACCTGCGTAGCACATCGCTACGGCTGCTACGGCGTAGCGGCTGCTTAGTCAAAGTTCCCTATAAAATTAGTCCCAGTATCTTATCGTGTATTAACAGTAACCAGTAGAACGTTATTCAGGCAGTTTTAAATTTACAATAATAGCTGTTTAATCTTATTTCGCTTTTGGTTCGTAGCGGCGTCACGATATTTCTGTGTTATCGGTCGATCTAAACGTTCTTTGAACTTTAACCGACCTCAGAATGTAGCTATAAAGCAATTTCGAATTCCAATTCAGTTCCTAAACATAACGAAAATATTAAAATGACTTCGGTTATTGGGCTGGTTGCGTAACATTGGTACGGTGAGGCTTTTTAGACTAAACCGAGTATCATTTTGAGCTTATGATGCTCGGAAAGGATTTGCTTATATTTATAAAAGGTGTAGGCAGAGGTATATTTTGGTACACTAAAGATGGTATTTAGTTCAGCCATTAAAATATTAAAAATATTTTTATTTACTTTTAACAATTTATTGACAGCAAAAAAACTGCTGCCACGTTCGGGCTTTGGGTTATTGGGTCGTTAAACCTGAATTTTCTCAATACTAACCCGAATTCTAGATTTGTGCCCGGTTGATGGAAATAGGCTCGCCCTTTGTTACATCGGACTTAAACATAACTAGGCGAAATGTGGGTGTACTATATGTGCACCTCTGCCAAACTCTTTGGGGAATACAAGCGTGATATTATGTTATTTTATGAATTTCTGAATAACAACCAACCAACCAACAAGATTTTTGACCGGTTAATGGCTTTAGGCTCACCTATTTACACAATGTGTTCATTTTAATATCCCATAACTCAAGGGTATTAATGAGACCATGTCTAAGAATCAACTAGCATATATTTTTTTTTCCTTTTTTTTAAAGATAACTTACCACTAGACTCTCGGTGTGTGTATCTAAGATTCGTTGATAAGTACGAGTAAATCATTCATTCAAACCAATCATTCATATTTAAAGCTAAGAAAACGCGAGGTTGTCATATTTTCTTTTTATCAACAAAATTAGTCTGAATTAATGTTTTTTTTTATATTTCGCTTAAGGGTATTTTTACATAAATAATCGTGACTTTTTCGAATTTTATTGAAAGAAAAAAAAAAAAGCATGCCAGTTGATTCTTTGTTATGGTCTCATTCATACTCTAAAGTATGAATATATTAAACAAACACCTTGATAAAAAAAAACCCAACCAAACCAATGGACCACGCACAATGAAGGGTTCCGTAGTTGGGATGAATAAAATTTATCCCAAGAACAAACTCAACATTGTAGTTGAAAAACATATTCGCCCTGACATTCCAACTGCAAATTTAAGTTTGTACGCACAATATTGAGTGATTTACCATGTTATAGACTTCTTATAGGTTTTCCTGTAATCTATAAGTATAGAACTATTCTCTGTATTTTTTTCAAAATTTTAGGATCAGTAGTTTCGGAGATAAGGCCCGTATTGTCAATTTTCATCAATTTTCTTAAATATCTTTAAAAGTATTTATTTAACAATGATTAAAAAAATGTATTTGAGATCCTCGCAATAGCCCTTTCATTTGATATGTCACACGGTACAGATCGCAATTTTTTTATTTTATTTTCTTATTTGCACCCGAAAAGTGACCCCCGTATTCAAAATTCATTTATTTATGTTACACGTCCGTGTTTGGGTCACAGAAAAGAAAGAAAGAAATACATATGTGTACCAAATTTCAACTTAATCAGTCAATTAGATTCGGAGCAAATTGGCTGTGACAGACGGACAGACAGATAGACACACGAGTGATCCTATAAGGGTTCCGTTTTTCCCTTTTGAGGTACGGAACCCTAAAAATGGGCCTAAAACATAATTGGCGAGATTTGGTGCTGGTACCTCTGCCTATTCCTCCATTCAGGGGAATAGAGTCGTGATGTTACGTACATGTAATAGTCGATTCATCATCCTCACAGTACATTAGGTAACATAGGTCGGGACCTCCCCGGGGAGCTGTACCATGTACTACAAGATTCACCAAACGCCTGTTTGTGTTCACTGTTAATTACAACTTTAGCTGGTTTACACTTTAAACTTGGTCAAATTACGCTTGTTTTTAGGTAAGGATATGAAACTGGTAGTTATAATGTCGTTGAAATCTATATATTCTACACATATTGTAACATGATGCTTTGTCTCCCCGAAGGGTTAGGTAGAGGTGCACCAAAAGTAGGTACAGCCACATTTCGGCAATTATGTTTAAGTGCCATGTAATATGAATGAGCCTATTGCCATCAAACGGGCACAAATCCAGAATGTTCTATACATGCCTATTATAAATTAAAGAGTCGACTTTCGTGTATAACCTAGTCGTTCTTCTAAACTGCGGAACAGTTTTTGAAGCGGTTTTCACCATCATTTAGAGAATCTATTCCGGAAGGTGTATAAATAGTGCTTAAATATTAATATTAAACCTACAAATAATAAAGAATCTTGATGTTTTGTCAAGTCGTAAAAACCTTGAAAAGCCTCGTGTATAGCGACGCGACACTGTTGTAAAGTTTTCTTAGAAATTGTTTTGTTAGTGTCGCGTCGCTCCGTCGCGTCAGTCTGCACGAGGCTTAAAGCAGGGGTAGATCGCTATTAAAATAATAATAAGTATTGCTGATTGGTATAACCTGTCTTCTTGTCGTATCGGCAAGAACAGGCCTGACTCCCCGGCATCTAAAATTATTTCACCATCTTCACTCGTGAAGTCTAAACTGACCGTTATTCAAAGATTAAACTATTGAACTTTCAAAAACTGATAACAAAACGAATACCTCCATCAAATAATATCATTATTCACATTTGCCCTGAATGTATTTTTTTGACTTTATTTTCGCAAGTACGTTCGATATGAATCATTAACTTCTATTAAAAAGTTGACCTTGCGTAATAATTCGAGTGTTATCGCACGACTTGGTAGAGGCAAAAAGGCTTGAAATCCTGATAACTTAATCATTTTCATCCATCCATCACTGTAAATAGATAAAAAATATTAATTTAACGCGACTGTAAAGCGCTTTAATGATCCAATAAGCCTATAACTACATCAGTAAAAACTACCTCTATAACACAAATGAATAACACATTTTTATAACCAGCCAATAACTTATACATCGCACAAGCAAATGTGAAACATCTCTTGCTACAAGATTCACCGAACGCCTTCCGAGCGCGTCATTAATTTAGATTGGCGGCGCACACTTCGATTGTTTATTCCATTAAACTTATATTGTTGTTGGAAACCCCCCGCGGTTTTCACTCCCACGAAGTTCGCGTTGCGCGAGCGGCGGACACAGTATGAACACAGTGCACGAACTCACCTTACACTGACCTTTTAGGTAAATAACGCTAAATTTGTTGGGCGATTTTGTTATTTGAAATTGACCTTTGGAAAATTGTAGAATTATATCAGTTACTGGCCTGTTAAATTAGTTATGATAGTCACCTATTATGTTATTATGGTGTACTAGCTGCGCTCCGCGGTGTCACCCGCATAATTCTCAATCCCGTAGGAATATCAGGATAAAAAATATCCTATGTGTTAATCTAGATTATAAACTATCTGTGTGCCAAATTTCATCCAAATCCGTTTAGTAGTTTTTGCGTGAATGAGTAACAAACATCCACACATCCATCCATACTCACAAACTTTCGCGTTTATAATTAGTAGGAAGTAGGATAGTAGGATGTTGACTTGAAAGAGCATGGCACTTGAGAGTATGTCATGCTCATTTAAATGTCTCGCTGATGGTTGCGTGTGTGTTGTGTGATCATTCGGTTCCCTATAAAATGATTGAGCTGGATGGTGCTGATCCACGCGTCATGTTCGTGAACGGGCACCGTCATTTTGAGACTGGTCATCTCTAGTCTGCCAGGGCTTATTTTTAATCTTATATTTTGAATTGTTATTGTTTTTTTTACGGTGATTTCACTTAAAGAAGCAACAAGATTAATGTTCCCAGGATTTTGTAATATCTATATTTAAAAGAGTATCCTTGGAGTTTCTTGTCCGTTCTTCTCCATGGAGATATACGTTTTGGAATGGGCAACTAGCTTCAACTTTCTGACTAGCTGACCGATTCTTTGACGATTCATAAGTGCTTGTAAATGGTTTAATTGAAACAAATCCTTTCAGTGAAAGGTGGCAATATAGTGTACCTAATTTGAAGTTTAATTTGCTCTGTGAGAGTTACTCGCGGCTTCGTTCGCATCTTTTTTTTACTATACTCGTACAGATTCTGATACGAAGCTGTTCCTCTGCCAAATTCCATTATAAGTTGCTAAGCTGAAATTTAAATAAAACAACTTCAAACAGATTGAGAGACTCATCAGTTTTTGGACATAATTATGATCTGTAAATCTATAAATACAAAAAAAAAACAGTTTAATAAATTAAATTAAATTATTATATAAACGAATTTAAGAGAATGAGACAGAAACCAACTAAACAGTTGATTAACTATCCGCGAGTTGTAAAAGTCGGTGGAAAATCGGGTCAGGGACTCATCGTACTGCAGGTGATGCATTGGCACTGAGTTAGCTAATCGTATGCATCGATGCGGTTTAAGTCACGGTTTAAATACAGGGTGTTTTGTAACTGCACGGTTTTAATGGTGGATGTTGATTTTATGTTCTATAGTCATGTGTTGTTAATATGCAGGTATAGGTGTTTGGGGGAGGGTAGATCGTTTGTATGGCTGATTGTTATGAAATTTAGTAAAAAAAAGTTTTATTTAGCTCCGTAAGTAAAAGTAATATCGTTTGTTAGATTGTATAATATAGAATATGTTTATGTAGCACTATTAAATATTTTTATTAATGGGCTTGCATTTGACCACTATCTTACCTGACTTAGTGCCATCTATACAAATATATACAATAACATAAAATTGAAGTTTCTGTTTGTAATGCCAAAAAAAAACAGTATTTTACTAAATAAAAAGTTTAAAAAAAAGTATGATATACGGGACTTATATATATATATTTTTTTTTTTTTTGTTTGTCGGTCTGTTTGTTCCGGCTAATCTCCGAAATAGCTAAATCGATTTTGCCGGGAGTTTCACTGGCAGATAGCTGATGTTATAAGGAGTAACTTTTACTTTAGAAAAAAGAAAAGAAAGAAAAAGTATTTATTGAGACTCGCACAGGAAATCATAAATTAAACTAACTAAAACACACTAAACATAAATAAAAATAAAATAAAAAACAAAAAAAACAAAGTATACTTAAAAATTAAAGTCCTGTACGAGGCCAAAAGGCCCCTATCTCAGCATAAAGCTGCGACATTTATTTTTTAAATGTCGCAGCGCTGGTATAAAAAGAACTAGGGTCCACGCGGGTGAAGCCGCGGGGAGCAGCTAGTGCTAACTAATATTATAAACGTGAAAGTGAGTTTGTTTGTTACGCTTTCACGCTAAAATGGCTGAAAAGATTTGAATGAAATTTGGCACATGAGTACCTATATCGTGACCTGGAAAAGGACATAGGAAGTAAAGGAACTTCTCGCTAGTCCAGCGACCTAGCAAAATGGCCTAGCCTCATGGTAGCTCGTGGTAGGTAGGTCAAACTAAAAACCAAATAATACATTATTAAAGAGATAAAAAAATCAAAGTTAAAATTGGTTTCCACGCCAACAATAATTTGCATACGTAAAACCTGCACACTAAATAAATTCAATAGTAATTGAAAATTGATTTCCAGTGAAGGGTTAATTTATTTAAATTGCATCCTCACGTTAGTTGAAAACGTTCGAAACTAGCTACATATTGGTTGCTCGGTTCAAATTAATTTATCAAATGGACGGTCGATGTAATTACATGCGTCTAGTTTGTAATTAATTAAATATTAGGACCCTGAGGATTATTTTGCGAACTGGTGTTTGTGAAATGAGTGTGTAATGTGGTGTTGGAAGCATGTTGCTCTGTGCTCATATTTCAAAGAAATATTTTGTAATATTGTGAATTTTGTTATAGTAAGTATCAAGTGCCTATATACTCACCGTTTGCAACAAGTGGGTATTTTCATTTGAAGTCCTATTATGGCAGTTTCACGTAGATGAAAGCGACAGCTGGTTGAGATCATATCTTGTTAAAGTAATTAAATGACCCAAATATAATTATTTTAAGTTTAAAAGGTACCTAATTGGGTGGCTCAGAGGGACGACCGCATACATTTTGCTAGCTTTAATTTCTATTATTGCTATAAAGTTATTAACAAGACACTTAAAGGCTCTTTGTACTCGGCACGCTTTTTTTACGGTACGGCGCGGCGTATAAAGCGCTTCGTCAAAAAAACATGTCTGTCAACAAGCTTCCATAGTGATCTATACAACACTGCCGACCGTGCTTACACACGGTGAACCGTAGTTTTTCACGGCAAGAAAAACGTGTGTGTACAAAGGGCTCAATTCGGTATTTGAATTACCATCACTTATAATTAGGTACGTCTTCGGCTTAAGCCCCCAGTATACCTTGGGCAAGCCCGTCGCTCGGCCAACGTGTACTGGGCCTTTTTGCGTGATTTTCCGTTTGATTCGCGTGTATTTTGGTTAAAACTTTCACCATTATTGAATCCTTTCGTATTTTTAAATGGAACATTATTATAAAGGGGTGTTATGCACAACGACACACACGTCACACAGCCTAACTTGCAGTTTTTAATAATAGTTATTATTTTCTGGTATTTGTCACTACCTGCCAATATAAGCGACTTATCAAGAAAGATACTTACTTTTCAGAATTCTAATTTTGTCACAGTTTACATGTACAATTCTTCAAAAGCCCTTTGTTGATAAGACATGCTATTATATTGACGAGAATTGAAACCCTTTTTACACACATTTTTTATTGAACATATCTTAGTTTTCTTTATTTTTCCGCACATCTAAATGCGCTAAGGTAGTCCGCAAAATTAAAATTTAGCGGGCTCCCCGGGCGCTTTCGTCTTAATAGTGTAACGTCCTGCGATGTCTCAGGTGTCGGTGAGTAGCCCGGATGCGGTAGCGACGCGCGCGCATTAACACGTAGCCCCTGTACCCATACGGTGCGCTAGCTGAATGGCATTAGATGATCTGCAGATGTTTATTATAAAGATGAAACTCTTCATTAACATCTCTCAATTTTTTCATTTCAAGAAAACTTCGCACTTTGAAAGGTGCATTTTGATAATTGACAATGTCGCAATTAGCTGTTTTGACTGAACACATTTTAGATTAACACACACTTTAGTTTTTAGTTCACCTTATTTTTCCGCACATAAAAATGCTCTCACCCTAACGTTAATTGTACCATGTCCTACGATGTCCCAGGTGTTGGTGAGTAGCCCGGATGCGGCGGCGACGAGCGCGCATGGCCCCGCCCCCTGTAGCCATGCGGTGCGCTAGCTGAACGCCGGCGCCGGCGGTGCATGTACGCGGCGGCGGGCGGCGCCTCGCTCGCGGGCCGTAAGGTAACTATCATCTTTTGTTCTTATTTTATTGATTATGTTACAATATCTTCTGCTAGATTGTAGGGCTTTTCTGACAAGTATAGTGACAATGACCATAATTTTAGGTAGTTTCCTAGCAGTTGCGAAATCCTACCTGAATTATAGAGATAGGAAACTGGACGTCATCGTTACTCAGAAATCAAAGGTGCAATAAAATCATGAACTTGTCTGAAGGAAGATTAAATAGAGAGATAGTTACCTCCTAGTTTGCAAGCTTCAAGCATGACGTTAATTCCTTAGATTAAGTAGATACAGCAAATGAGCAACAGTTACATTCTAACTTTTGTTTTTATTGTTGGCCAGGCGCGCCAGCACGGCCGCCAGCCCGCGCCGTCGAGCCCGCGGCCGCACAGCCCCCTCCACCCCGCGCCCTCCGGCGTACGCGCATACTCCTGCCAGCACTGGGAGTCCCGCCTCGCCGCGCCGCCGTCCCGCGTCAACCCGCCCCACATCGACGACCCGCCATCGCCATGCGAACTCATCGAGGTATACAACTATAGTGTGTTTCTCTTTACGTGTCCGTTTTGGTAAACAAATTTTGGCAGACGAATTTTGAGGCATTTTGCAGTTTTTGATGCAATTGCCGTGTATGTGTCACTAACAATACGTTCAGTCATTTTTTGTGTGTGATTGATCATACGACGTGCACATTTTTCATACCATGTTTTTTTACCAAATACGACAGTAAAATAAACTACACAGTACAGTACTCACCGTTTGAAAGCATCGGGCACGAGACAGAAATGATCGGAACAAATCGATTACAAATTATATGTAATGGCAACAAGCAATTTTCCGTAAATAGGTTCAACTTAAGTAGTACTTAGTGTTTACATTATTCGGTATTGCAAGTCAACTTCAAAGCAAAGCAGTTGTATATTTTTACTTTGACTTGTGAGAGCAGAATGATAACTTTCATGAAGTTGTGATTATTATCAATTTTATTAAACAAATCGGAAAGACTCACTAAAATTACCGATAGTCTCTTTCTCCTGTCCCATATTTCTCGATCCTTGGCGAGTACTGTACCAACATAAGTGTTTCATGTAATAGAGTAAGCATGGTATCTCATTTATATGTGTTGTGTATGTACAGAGGCCCTTTGCGTCTCGCATCTATGCTCTAGAGGTAACCAATCGTAGCTGCGCTGCTATTTAGGTATGTATTCAATGTTTACTGTATTCTATAGCTAGTAAATGTAAGCATGTAAGTAAGTACTGAGACAATGCAACAAACGGGAAACGTCACCTTTTCATATAAAGCGGATATATCCTTAATTCGCCTCTCGTTGATGTGTATATTGTGTTCAGTTCGCGTTAGAAACCGTGTAATATGTGTTACTGTGAAGTGTTATTGAGTGCAGTAATCAAAGTGGGCCGGCCATGAAACTGCGACACCCAGTGGACACTAGCGTCCGATGGCAGGTGTCGAAGAACCAGAGACTACGGCTCGACGTGCGGAACGAAACATGAGCAATACGTGTGACAAACACTCCGAACTAACCAACTAAACAACTCAACGCCAAATTGCGCTTGCTTCCATAATATATGCGTATTCTCTTCTCACATATCGTAAATCTAAGATCGACCACTTTACCTTAATCAATTAAATTAGATATAAATTAAAAATAGTTTCGCGCCTTTCTTGTGCCTATCTCAATCCAATTCTAAAGCATTCTATAGTGAGATTTAATTGAAAGTAATTAATTCTGTGATGGGACTAACTTAGGGTGATATCGACGTTTGATGTGTAAATAGTCTTTGTATCTCTTTATCGCTAGTTAGGGGTAGTGTAGACGCGCTAGAAGTAGTTCTTCGCTGTAAAAGATAAGACTAATAAAAATATAGTGTGTCGATCCGCGGTAACTTTGATAACTGTAAAGTGTGTGACTGAGATAAAGAGACAAAGTGCGCGTTGTGGATAGCTGCAGAGCTATCAGGGGCCCCTGGCTGAGTTTTGTGCCAGCGCTCACCAACGGCCACAAACCTGGCAAGTATGCAGGCAGCTCTTATGCTAAGAAGCAAATCGCGGGAGAGAAGAAAACAGCGTTTAAAGAGAGGGTACAAGCACGACCTGCCGAGCAACTTGGCTACAAAACTGATCGCGCCCTTCCCGAGATACCCTCCTGCTTCATGGGTATGTCTTATGTTTTTTTGATGGTATGTGTGGTTGCATGCTGAATGGTAGTTATGATCGTATAATCCGTTAATATTCTCGATGTATTGATGTGATAGTGCCCTCAATTTTACCTGACTTTTGTCGATTTCTACAAACAATTCTTGTCAATCTCAAATATGAACAAACACATCGACCAAATGAAGTAAATTGTTTGCACTATCGAATTTTGTTAACAGCTGGTGTAAAGCGAGGTAAATAGCAAGAATGCAGCATGAAAGTTACGTGTTACATATCGCTTAATGAAGTGTTGGTGAATGTTCCGTAAAAGGTGACTCAGTTATAATTAATTGGGCAAAGTTAAACACTGCTTTAGCGGAGTTGAATTTTGCTGTTATAATTGGCCCGTGTAAAATGTTGGCTTGGAACTAAAATCGTTTTAGAAAAACTTTGCGTCTCTCTCGGAATGGTCTGAGATATAATTTATCACCTCCACACCAATGCATATCTTTATCGCAACACTACTAGCAAGGTAATATTAAAATTTCGACGAAAGTTCCTAAAATTCACAAATCTAATATTCACTTTCCGGGAACGAAATTTCATACGTGGCTCCCCGGTTCAAACGTATTTTAATTAAAGTGCAATGCCTCGATATTTATCTCATGCAACCGTACATGACATAAGTACCTTCAACAAAAATATATAAAACGTAGAAATAACGAGATTTTTAAATTACTGGCTGCTGTCTGATGGCTTCGTTCGCATACAAACTTTGATGGTCTTGAAGAATGTTCATAACTGTCTTTAGAGACTTTAGTGGTTAAGACTGTGCGTTGTCTGCTAGTCAATGAGTGGGTTAGTTAGTAATTTCGATACAAAAACTGTCAAAACGACAATTTTATTCATCGGATAAAAGTTAAAGTTATTACTTACATATTTACGATTGAAAAATCCTTAGATTCTCGATTATTATTGTCCGCTCTTTTAACGCACTGCTCTAGTTAATAACTGCAGGTATTTATTAAATAGGTCAAACGTTTCCTAAAGTTTCACGAAGATTAAACACAAAACGTTTAATATACACCTTCGTTTTTCTAACAAAATGTTTTTCTGTTGTTCCGGTTCAAAACTCTCATTACGAGTAACGACATTCGGAAGTACCACATAATTATGTAAGAATACCAAAATAAACCTTTTTGAATGCTTTTACAGTTCAAATTCATACTGCTTGTTAGTTTAGAAAATAATCGGATGAATTTCAACTTGATAAAGCGGTAGAAAATTGTAAAACAAATAAGTACCAGGGGGCCGATTCTACTAACAATATTGTTCTGAAATTGCAATTGAACCTCAGCTTAAGGCGAAAGCGTCAAGGTAGCTTGCGAAATTCAAATTTTCTTTAGTTTTTTGCAATTTGCAGGTCAGTATCATGTTGTATGTTGATCTAAATATGATTTGCGGCCGTATCAAATGTTTATTTATAGAATTATAATCATAAAAATGATCAATTCAATTCTCTAAGTTCATATAATCGCATTGAATGACTATTTCATGAAATGATGACATTTGACGATTGTGCTTACTTATGGAGTTGTATTGCTGATTGTAATGATTATAATTATGTAAAGCCATATTTGTTACGGTCGCAAATCATATTTTAATCAACATAAAACCTCAAACTGACCTGCAAAATGTAAAAAACTAAAGAAAATTTGAATTTCGCGGGCTACCTTGGCGCATGCCCCTTAAATCAGGGCTTTCAAGCGTTTTCTTATTCTACTAATGAACAACGATGTAGTTGACACCAACGATCAACCGAAACATTCAGTTCCATTCTGCTAACCCAATCGAACATGAACGATACTTTAAGAGACGTTAACTCATATTCTACAAATATTTTGACTCACGCTTAAATCGAAACGGGATGAACTGGCACGGTTCATGTGTCAAAATTTGCGGTTCAACATCAGTTGGTACAAAGCTATTTTTTCGCATCGATACGAGATTACTTTCGTTTATTCTCATGAAAATGATGGTTTAAGTCTATGAATCTGGTTGAATTTGCCAATAAGGTTACCACTGCATTCGTGAAATAAATACGTTTTTGTAAGTGATAAAATTTTCAATGTAGGTACAAACATCAGCTAAGATACTCGAAATCATCAAAATCAAAATCAAAAGTCATTTATTCAAACTAGGCTGAGAATCAGCACTTTTCGAACGTCAAAATTAAATAAGACAGTCCCCCAAAACGCCCACCCTTCACTACTTCCTAGTGCGTTAGCTGGGAAGAAGAAGTGGCGCAACAAACTCCCCAGCAGCACAGCTGTCTGTTCAGTTAGAAGAACAAAAAAAAAGATTCTATATAATAGTATTGAAAATAATTTCAAAACATTAAGCAACACAAAACATAATTTAAATTATTAGCCATATATAAGCTAGCACACGCCAATATACCAAACAAAATCATCGAGAATATCCAAGTTCGAACAGCCAGGATTACCTAGTGGTCGATCGTGACCAGTATGTTTTTACATTTATCAATTTACAAATGTGAGTGTGTTTATTGTACCAGGTTAGGAGGAGTAGGTTTCGATCGATCAAATATTCAATTATTTGAGTTTAAGTCTGGAAAAGTGTGAATAAAACTAAACGTGGCCGTGAGGTGGATCCGTTCCTAAATTTCAAAATTTCTAATCTCTATTTAGATCTTATTACGGATACCATTTTTGTTACGCCTATACTTTCTTAAAATATCACAAAACCCTAAAAAAATCAGTAAAATATACATTATAAAACAATTCCGACACAATATAATTATATTTGAGAGCCGATATATTTAAAGTTCTCGGCTTACGATGATAAAACACATAGATTTGGAGCGGGTAGACTATAAAAATGATGGATGGTTGGCCACTTAGTATGTACGGCGAGTGGCTCGGCCATTTATCAAGCGTTGTCCGCGCCCCGTGTTCCAAGCCTGTTCCCAGCTTCGCTCGGTGTTTCAAGCGTGTTCCAAGCTTTGTTTCATAGCTCGCGACTCGCAGCTGGGATACAATACAAATAATTGTACTCGCTGCTAGTTTGTACTCTTTGTATGTGACGTCCCACTTGCCTGGCTTCAGAAGTTATCAAGTATGGAAGTTTGTTTTGTGATTCTGAAGTAGCAATGTGTACAGTGCTTTCGTTTTTTAGTACCTACAGGTTTTGTGTGAGTGGGTTGTTGTCTCAGCTGTATCACTATGTTCTAGTCTTCTTTTGTGTTTGATTGAACCGTTTTTGACCTTAAAAACATAGGTATAGGATATAGTGTATTCATTTTTAGGGTTCCGTACGTCAAAAGGAAAAAACGGTACCCTTATAGGATCACTTCATTGTCCGTCCGTCAGTCTCTCAAGAACCTTTTTCTCAGGAATGCGAAGTATCAAGTTGAAATTAATATTAAATACGTAAATCTATGGTCCCTTGGAGCTCTAAAAAAAATTAAGCTTCTAAGCCAACGCAATGAAAAAATACGGCCATTTATAAGACATATTTTGATACTCGCAAATAACTACTACTACTTTCCGTTGACCTAGAATCATGAAATTTGGCAGGAAGCAAGGTCTCACAGCACATGTAAAGGAAAAAGTCTGAAAATACTCGTAGTTCATTGTATTATCAAACAAAACATTTCTTTTTTGCTATTACAAAATTACATTTGCAGTTGAAGAATTGACCGTGACGTAACGTATGTCAACGTAAGAACATGTTTTTTAACTACAATGTTAAGTTGTGTTTGGGATAAGTTCAACCCAACTACGGAATCCTTCATTGTGCACACGACACGCACTTGGCCGGTTTTTTATACATAATATTAAAACAACTTGAAACTTTGCCCTAAACACCCCGTATCATGTTTTCGCAACGTGAAGAAAAATCTCAATTCCTCCAAATAAATCACTGTTCTTTCCCCGAAATACAGAGCATCCAATATTTACACTAAGAACACATCGACATCGTATTTCAAATAAACACTGCAATAAACTTGGATGCTGTATTTGGTGCAGCAATCTTTCTCCGAGATAGATAATGCCTTTCCCTGCACCGGAGTTGACACCATTCTAAGCGAACGCACATAATTATGTAGGTAAGCAGGTAGCTACACACACAGTATAGTTCTCTGTGAAAGGAAGGACGTGCACTCGGTTGCATATTCCATCACGCGGAATGAGGGCAAGTAATTAGTGGGAGTAGATTCTCAAAAAAAATAATTTAATAATTTCTCTTCTCTAGTTTTTGGCATGAAGCTCGCAGCTAATCTTTGAGCGGTATGCAAAAAGACCACTTAAACCTGTATTACACCATGGTTGCACAAACAATCGGACACCGGGTGAGATATACCACCATAAAGTTGTTTAAGGGGAAGGCGCCAGGGCAGCCCACAAAATTGAAAATGCAATTTGGAGGTCTATATTAGGTTGTATGTAGATCGAAAAATGAATCGCGACTGTTACAAATATGTATTTACAGAATTTTATCATTTAAATCATCAATACAACTCTCAAATTTCAAATTACTCTATTATTTAATAGGGCAATCGTAGTAGTAACAGGAAACAGTCTAACTATTTCATAAAATAATGACATTTGAGGTCAATTCGAACACCCATATGGTAGCACCACCATGGCGTTCCAGAATAATATAGCTCTGAAAGTTTTGTCTTAATGTCAGAAAGTTTTGTTAAATTATTGTCCGTTGTTAATGTGGTTAACAACTTACCAGCGATCGTGGCTTCGTTCACGTGACCTTCAGTTTCGGCTTCACTGTACCTGGTTTCAAATGGTACCCCACTTAACTACATAGCTCTCGTAAAAGCAGCGCTTACAATTTGGCTACAGTTAGAATTCAAAACAATGGAAATACTGTAAACATTTATAATATTATTATAGGGAAATACTGGTTTTAGGCAGGTATATAAACTAGCTAACCCGATAGGTATTGTCCTGTCCAAATTTCAATAATTCATACAAAATTCCCACAGAAATTCACTTTCTGTTTTTCTGAATTTCCCATTTTTCTTTCCATTAAAACCTGATTCGGAATCGAAATTCGAAATCGGTCCAGCCGTTCTGAAGTGATGCGCTTACCAACGAACAGCACTTCATTTTTATTATATAGATAGATATAAGAATACTGTCGAACCCAATAACCTATTTTCAGTAAAAGACATATCGCTATTGAAGGTAGATAGTATAATTCTATCCGTCATTGAAAGTCATTCCGTAAGATTCCATAATCGCTGACAGATTATTGGGACGTTAAAACCATAGATAGACAGATAGGATTTCCTATCTCCAGTATGCCAAAACTGGTGATAGATAGATTAATGGGTTCGACCGTTAAAAGAAGCGACACGTAAAGATAAAAAAAGTCTTTAAAAATGCGCATTATATCGTAATTACATCATTTTCCCGAGCGACACCCCTGAAATAAATGTACTATGAAAAATCATTCAGTTTGCGAGCGAGTTTATAAAGCGAGCGAGTGCTGTCAGGGCCCATTCAGATATCACGAGGAAGCTATTATCGCTCTCGGCCCCACGAACGCTCCTTCCAACACCATCAGTCAACACCTGTATTTTAAAACACGCTTTAATACGTTACCAATAAGGTACAGAATTCGTTGTATACAATATCGATGGGCGCCAAAGATAAAGTCGACTCGTGTTAGGCGCGAATGATGCGGCAGAAGTTTTACTTACCCACTGACTTATTTACCGAGGACAACATTTTTGCTGAGGAAATGACAGAATTATTTTTTGGCCAAAAAAGACACATTTTATTTTTGCTCTTTACTTTTTTGTACTTTAAGGGGGAAGTATTTTTTTGCGATCTGATGAAAGGACAATGTCAGGTCATTTAGGCTGATTTCAGACGGATTGACTAGAAATACTTGCACTCATTTTTTCCGCTAAACTGAGACTTCCTACACAGAACGCTAGATCACTACTAATAATAGCTTTCATAATACAAAGGGGTAAGTTTTACACTCTGTAATGGAAAACTGACTTGAGAAAACCCTAGACTGAAGCTGATTTGTTTACTAAAGTAATCAACCTAGAAAACTTCATCTATTATAGAAGTATGACGAGCAACGTTACAAAGAAGCCGGAAACATGAACACTGATAGTACACTGACGCTAAGCGCTGCGAAATGCGACAGTCTTACACACTATAGCAACATACCTGCCGAAATAACGCTACGGAAAGTTGACGCCTGCAACGTACCTGCCAAAACATACGTCGCGTTTTGACGTAAACATCAGTCTCGGCTTAAAAATCGGTCGATCGGCCCTTCCACCTTTTATGCATTTTGTGAGATTTATAGCAATTGAATACGTCGAAACGTACATGTCTGCGCCGCCAATTTACAAAACGTAATTTTTGGTAGGATTGCCTACACTTAGATTTTATTCTGATATCGCAATGTTTTCGCTACCCGCAGACTCACTGTGCTAACAGCGGAAAAGCGCAATTTTTCCGAGAAGCCCGCAACAAAGCTAATTAAATTACGGAAAATGCAATTGCTGGCGGAAAATTAAAATGTTTTCGTGACACTACGGAAGGGAAAGCTTTGTAGACGACAATTATTATTTATGGATCTGTTTATGGTCAATTTGTTTATTGTACTGTTCACTTTTGTCCTGGACCGGCCCGTATCTTTGGTTATAAGGAAGCATTTTATAGCAGCAGCTTGTGCGATGACCCGTTTTCAGAACCACGTTTTAGTATTCAAGGTACGTTTGTTTGTCAAGTGCCGAGGTATTTGCACTTTCAAAGTTTATCTTGGTTATGTCTGTCTGTTCATAAAAAAAACACCGAAAGCTGAAAATTTCCAACATGTAGTGAGCATGTGGCTCTATGCTTGGGTCTTCTCTGTACGAGAAGAGGAATTTTGCCTTGTAGTGGCATTATTTCAAGCTGACATTATTAGTTACGGAAGACCCCTCCTTCATTACCTTAAACGTGTTACCGTGCAAAACGATTCATTTCAGTGTATAGGGGTAAAGTGGATGTATTATAGTATAAAGTGGGGGTGTAATAGAGCAGTTATCGTGAGGTATCGCTTAAGTAACTATGTTGTTTGCTTTGCGTTAACATACGCCGGGGAAGTGCTGTCTAGGTAATGATTTTCAACGTATAATGTGTTATGTAACAAGCTCTCTAACTGGTTTCTAAAAGCCTATTGAGTTTTAGCTGTTGTAATCTCTTGTGATAAGTTATATTTGGTTGGCTATAATTATTTTGGTCAGGTAATGCCAGCAGTAAGGTAATGTGTAATGTGAGATTGACAGTCCGTTAGTAATATAACTCTTGTGTTGATAACATCGATATAATAGAAATAAAACATTTATTTCAGGGTACAATGGTCCATCACCTTATAAACTAACATATATAAAGTATAAAACAAAACTGGTGTTAATAAATATAGCTTAAAACTATGTTAGTAGCACTTCACTTCACTGGCTTGACCTTGTGCTGTCCAGTGGTACCTACATGTTCGCGGAAGCGACGGAAAACCAAGTCCTGAGGCCAAAAACCTTCTTCGATGACGACGGACAGATAACAATTCGGTACTCTTTCGTGGTTGTCAATTTCAAGGCTGAAATTGACGTTGCGGAGCGAATCCAGTAACTGCATCCTCGACGTGTACCTCGTCTTCTGGCGCACGTACTGTTCATCAATTCAATCGCTCCTACAATTCCCGTTGATTAGCCATTCAAAAATCAGGTGCAATAAATAATTAAATTAGGAATTTACTAACTACCTAACCTTATATGTTTAGTTACTTTCTTCTGTGAACTTTAGTAAAATAAGAAAGTATTTGTGAACTACTTTCGCTCACGGTCACTTTGAGTCGCGACCTTGAATTTTTTACCGTTTCTAAACCATCAATTTGGATCAAAGTTTGTTTTGTTTGTAGTATCTGTGTACCAATTGTTTACGTTAGTAAATATCATAAGGTCTTTCCCAAACTTATAACTGACTAGCAGCGCCCCGCGGTTTCACCCGCATAAATCTTGATCTCGTGGGAATATCGGGATAAAAAGTATCTGTTAATCCAGGCTATAAACTATCTATGTGCCAAATATCATCAAAATCCGTTTAGTAGTTTTTGCGTGAAAGAGTAACAAACATCCATACATCCATCCATACTCACAAACTTTCGCGTTTTTAATATTAGTAGGATGTTGATATCTTGATGTGTCTTTATTGTTAAGGTAACTTTTTATTACCTTTTTCGAATGGCATAAACCTCTACAGATAGTGAAATCCACGAAGACGCGCCCCAGTCCGTGATTACTGTACTGTAAGCTGTACTTTATTACGGACCGGAGTGCGGCGCGTCTTCGTGGATGGCACTATCTATAACAGGTTACAGTTCAGGTAATAGGTACCAGTGTATTACCCGAGGGGTAATTCCCGTATTTTTAAGAATATTTGCATTCTAATCTCACCTCTTAAGCTGTCAAAAATACCTCTTGTTTTCATAAGTTTTTACATTGATTTCGCTGATATAAAATTGTAACTAGATTTTTAATGTTTTTTATTACGAAAATTGGTCATCTTATCTGCACCTTATTAGAAGTTTAGTGACAATGCCTATAACCTTAGATAATAAAAAGTAAAAAAATGATAAATGTTTATTTTCACAAATGAGAGCATTCACAAGAATTTTATAGATACTCGTAGATACAGTTTTATTAATTTTTGCTTTAGTTACTGAAACCAACCAAAGTCAGCCAGAGCATATATTTTGGGAGTCAAACGTGGAGATTACAGGGAGATCGTGTCAACGTGAATGTCGTGACGTAAAATAGTAGTATTTAAGTCGTTAAATAGTAGGTAATTTACTGAGTCAATTTATATGCACTACCTATCAAAAGTTACACATAAAACAACAAAGTATTACACTGTAGCTGTACTAAACTTTAAAATTGCTTCGTTTACCCTGTGTTCGCTGACATACATGGATTTTTAAATCGCCTACACTGGTTACGGTCCGTGCAATAGGTGATAACACTTTGAGTTAAGATAGCTTTTATTAAAACTGTGCAAGTTTATTGAATGCAGTTTTAAATTATACAAGCGTGCCCCGCCGTTTAATTTAAAAGAAATCAGTTTGTTTTTAAATTACTTCTTTTCCGCTTAGCGTTGTTTCAGACTTATTTTTTATTTGCTCGGTTCCTAAGGGTCGTAGTGTGATGTTAAATAGCCTATAGGCTTTCTCGATTGATTGGCCCTATGATTTTTTCAAATCCGACTTACAAACAAACAAAAAAACAAACAAACTCTTCAGCTTTATTATTAGTATAGATAAGTGTGGATTATGTAGGTATTCAGCGAATGTGGGTAGTTATTTATTCGTCAATGTTTTATGAGCAATTTGGGTTTAGCTTAGATCATGCTTAAGAGCGTTTATACTGAAAGTGGGCAACGTCGCAAATAGATGTCAAATATTTCACTGTTTTGATTAATTTGGCAATATTACTGTGTGGAAATAAGAAATGTGGCTAAGTAGCGAACTAGAATATTGATTATGAAATGCAATAATTAATACCGTAACACTGAATGTTTAGTTTTTGATGTAAAAATCTATTTGGAAAGTTTCCAAATGCGTTTTTTACACCTAAAATGGGTACAACATCAAATTCAATGTTATAATTGCAATTCATTCTTAATATTCTAGTTCGCTAGTTAGTCACATTTCTTATTTCTATTTGTAATATTGCTATAAGAATCAAAACAGGTCAATATTTGACAGTTATTTGCGACGTTGCCAACTTTTAGGATAAACCCTCTTAAGTTAAAACTTCCAACTCAATTTTGATTAAAAAACAAACTATTTGCAAATAAATACCAACCAATGATTAATTGACTACCCACAAGAAATTAAAATCAGGTCAGCCTTCTACACAAAACAAAAACCATTTAAACTAATAGAGTTATAATTATACAGACCTGCCCATGCACGTAACAGATGTTAAAATATTCACGAACCAAATATCAAAGCGAGCATAGATTAAATAGAAATCTGACAGCTAGTGTAGTGACACGGGCGCCCGTGTCAAGGACTGCCTATGCAGATATCGACGTGACGATCGATGCGATGACTAGTGACGTGCCGCGATGACGAACACTTGATTAGCTGAAGTAATCATGTTAGGATAGGTTCTATCGATTATTTTGTGATTGTGGGCTGTTTTTGTTGGAGGACTTGAGTTATAGGAAGAAGGTTCTATTCAAATTAAATGGTGTTTAGTACTACAATCGGGTAAACATTGTGGAAATTATGGCATCTATAGATACCCACCATAAGTTATATAATTTCTGAAATACAAAAGCTATAGCGTAGGTATGTATTCCGTAATTAAAATGTCATTGACATTTTTCGAATGTTAATCATCTAGTTCTGATTGGTTGGTCACAAGTTTTAATAATTACAGTCAAGATTTGTTGTGTTATCTCTTTCTGCTTGACGTAGCCATGCTTAGATTAAATATACATTAGAAAGAAAATAATTCACAAACTCATTATTTATTAAACTGGCTCAAAAAATCTTCAACAAATAGGGTTCAAGATTGTGCAATCGAATACGAACCGGATACGGATAAGTGCACAAACGCCCTTAAGGTGGATCCGCAAAAGTAGACGATTTTTGAAATTTGCAGGTCAGGTTGCATCTTAATCAAAATATGATTCGCACCATAAAAATGTATTTACAGAATTAGAATCATTAATATACGTATATCTCTCTAAGTTAGATTTCTTCCATTGAATAAATTTTTCAAGAAATCATGAAATTTTAACAGTCGATCGAAGGTTAAGCTACGCTTGACGTCGGTTCGTGGATGGGTGAGCATTCATAACCAGACCCGCTCCGTGCCTCGCAAAGCACGTTAAGCCGTGAGTCCTGGCTGTCGTTACGGGTAGTGTGAAGTCTGACAACCAGTCTTACCAAGAGGTAGCTATCGTGTTACCCAGGTACTGGGTTGTGGAGGTCAGACAGGCAGTTGCTCCATGTAAAAAATTGGTATGCAGCTGCATCCGGGTAAACTGGAAGCCGACCCCAACACAGTTGGGAAAAAGCTATGCAGCTTGATTGAGGTACCTATCTAATAGAAGAAGTCATGTTGTCCCCACCCCAAATAAATTGGCATAAGGGTAAAAGAATGATGATGATGATGAGGTACTCTAGCGCTGGAAGAGCACTAGCTGTAGATATATTGTGTGGGGGCGTAGAATAATCGATGATAAAATATTATATTTATTTTATACTAGCTGATGATCTCGATATTCCCACGGGATCGGTCTCGATCCCGTGGGAATATCGCGGTTTCACCCGCATAAGTCTTTAAGCGGCTGAAACCGCGGAGCGCCGCTAGTTTATAATGTAAGTTAGGATAGTTAAGATTTTGTCCTCTTATCTCAGAGAAACGTGCAGTCTTCTACGTGTCTATTTTAAAACCAAAACTGAATTATTTTTATTTAAAATTAATTCCAAATTAGCTTGAATGATCGAATGCAATCAGAGCTATTTTTCTATCAGCCTTTTACACAACCTAATAAAGCTGTTATAGGTATGGAGAACATTTATGAAGTGATTATTTGAAGAAATAATAAAAAGCAAGTATTTTATCGACATTTTAATTGGTTAGGCGTCGGCCATATTATTTTAATCGGTAAGGTATCAAAGCATTTATTTAAAATAGCAATACTTAAACACATTCTTTATGGAAATATTATTTTCACTGTGTCATGGTACTTTAGTAGCATTTCTATTTACCGACGACGTAGGTACCTCCTTTATTTATTGGATAATTACTAATAGTACTTTTATAGTGGATAAGGAAGAAAAGACGAACTTAGGGTAAAGTTTTAAGTGAATATAACAGCTGGGCCCCATTTACAAGGACAAGACATATAAAACGCATTTTAGTAAGACAGCTTTCAAGTAAATAATGAAGTCAGAGTTTCTGGAAAGGCCGTAAAAGCTAAGTTGTCATAAACTTTGCGGTTGCATTCTGAGAAAAGATTCTAGTCATTGGTAATATTGAACATACCTACCGTAATACAGCCATCTGGTTTAATACTGTCTCCCCTGGCTATCGAACCTAGAAAATTACACTTCGAAATCAGTTAGAACTGGTTGAACCCTATATCTAAAGAGCTGGCACAGCAGTGAATAACCAGAAAAACTTTATATTCTTTATAACTTTATGTTTTTTTTCTGTTAACGCTGATGTAGGTCATCTAATCTTTCATCACTGTAGACTGGGTGAACGACCGTTAATTAACTTACTGAAAAACCTAGACAGGAATGCGAAATTAACAGATTTTGTAATGGCGACTCTGATTGTCAGTTTATGTACAAAAACTATTAAATCTTATCGCCCAAAGACACGTAACGGGAGCCAGTAGTTCTATGGTGAAACATAAAAATGCCATTGAACTGTTAGAAAAGTCACGATTGTAGCGCAGCCGGTACCACTAAAAAAACAAGCGATTATATTGAAAAAATCTGGCGAGCTTAACTTTTTTACAGGCTATACCCACAGGAAAGATAAATAGGGATGTGAGTACTTCTCTTTCCAAGGAGAAGAAGGGCAATTAAGAAACAATGAAAAGAAAACACAACTCAATATGTCGATAAAAACAGTATCCACTACTCACTAATTCATCATTTTTTATTTAACACAAACATTCGAGTACCTAACTTTTCTACATTTTCTCTTTTATAAATATGTATTCACTAAGCGCTATTGTCGAAACTGACTCAACCGTTAGTTGACGGGACGATTAACATCCGCCATATTGGATTTTCAGTTTAAAAAAGAGAACTTAGGTAGTAACAGTCAACAGTACGTACCAAAATCGATGGCCGACTTAGAACATTCATTCAGTGCTTTGTGGACTTAAATCGAAGTCTATAGCGCATTGTAGTGCCTTAATAGTCTGACATTTATGCCAGTCAAGCAACGTATATCAACAAGAATGAATGGTTAGGAGATAAACGCTGTAACTCATCGTTTATCAATAAATATTTTCGTATTATGTATCGCAATTTTTGACATTTCAATTGATTTAGTTGTAGCCTCAGACTAAATAAAAAACCAAGACACTCTGCTGTCAACAGTGAAGTGAAGCCGGTTTCGTAAACATGTGTGCAATTTTTGCGGTGTAGTTTGATTGTAGTGTCAATGTAAAAGGTTGTAAATCTGTGCGTGTGAGCGTGTATGCACAGAGGGGCGCGTACCTTTGGCATGCTTCACCGTATTGTTCGCAGCGCTCTGTCTTGGTTTTTTATTTGGTCTGAGATTGTAGCTAGGTAGATACCTAATGCATTTTTAAGCTAAGCAGTAATAAGGGTAGACGATAGCTGCTCTGTTTTCACTTGAACGAAGTTCCAATGGTCCAATTTGGTACTTTACGGTGCTACAAACTGAGATAAGGTTAAATGCCTATTCCACAACCCACAACACACATAAAAAGACAAAATGAAACTAAAACCGCGGAAAAACTTTAATTGTTAATTGATCTCCATCCTAACACCATAACGTTCAGTACGTAGGTATATGTGGGTAAGTGAACGCTTCATTAATGAGTCGGTGAAAGAATGAGGTTTCAGATCAATGGGAAAGCCGTTGACCGTTGTGTTTTAATCTACTGATACAATAATAATGATTTTATGCTCGGCTTTGTTCTATCTCTCTTTTGTTTTACGGGTTAGTAAAAGACAGCAATATTTGAAGTTATTTAAACCTTTAAACGCATCATGGCTGGCGGAAAAAAATGGGACATCTAATTTAAGCAAGGCTCCCATAGCAAACCGGTATTTTTTTAACCACATTTTGAATTAGGAATATGTTTTTATCAGCTAAAATGAATTGAATTTTCAATTTTGAAATTTTCTATGTTATTGCAATTAAACAAAACCCGTACAAGATGAGGTGTCGTTAAATAATGAACAGGACACATACATCTCATTATAAGGTACATAACACTTGGTAGGTAACGATGAAGTTTGTAACGCGATGATTTAGACATGCCTGGTTAAGTGGTTTACGAGATTTAAGGCTTTCATTATACGTTTAATAGTTAACAACAGCAGTCTAGGTTCGTTTGATACCCGTAGGATGTTATGGGATGTTGTGATTACCTAAACATGACTATTCAATTGTTTCTACGTGGGAATACTAATCGTAACTTTCGACTGGGTCCGTCAAAATCCGACATACCTAATGGCCGAATTTTCAACAATAGAATGTTATTCTTTAAAAAAAGATTTTGTACTGAAAAAGCTACGTGGCTACAAATCTATACCTCAAGATTAACCTCCAACATTTACCGCAGTCAATGGAAAAACACGCCTCACAAATCAATAAAAACAAGCTGTAATTTACACCTCAAACAGATTACCGACGAAAACACCTGTTGATTACAAAATCGATATAGTATACTCGTGCCTACACTATAACGCTTTAAATTATTGATACCACATCGAAGTAAACATCAGCTGCTAATTTTCCCTTCGGTAAATACCGTCCGCCGGATATTAGTGCTACTAAAATATTAATTAAATTTTTTTTACATTCTTCCTTGACATAATCATCCTAATATTTGACATTATATACCTACAATTTAATTTCAACACTTTATTAGTGGCTTTTGTGTACATGATAATTATTCAGATTTGTTACAGTTGTAATACCAATCATGTCATTTCGTTTAAAATAGGTTTTTATTTTTATTAATTTATTCATATTTTATATACTTAGATTATTTTTTTTGTATTTTGTGAATGTGAGAACACTGTAGGTTTAGTGGACTGTAGATTTATTGACCATCTTCTATCTTGTGAAGTACCTGCTACTTGTTGAAAGACCTACACTGTCCTCCCATACCTATTAATACCTACTGTTATTTAAAAATATTGTAAAAAACAAATATTTTTAAAAGAGTAACCGTGGAGTTTCTTGCCGGCTCTTCTCCATAGGAAACGACCAATTGGAACCGTGCACCTAGCTTCTGACGTTTCATAAGTGCCCATGTAGGTTTATGTGAAATAAAATATTTTGATTTTGATTTTTGATTTTAAAACCGTCCGTACTTCTATTAGATAGAGGTACTGTCAATGTCAAATTGTTACCACTGATATGCAGTTGACTATACCTTAATGTAAATAAATAAATAAAATAATAATACCAACCTATTATTGTCCCACTGCTGGGCAAAGGCCTCTTCTCATACAGAGAAGGCACGAGCATTGATCACCACACTTGCTCAAGACGGGTTGGTGATTTCAGGCTTATATTAACTATAAGTCCAGGTTGGGTCTCCCTTGTTTCATCGAAAAGAAATTGCCAAATTATCACTTCCCAAACAATTTTCCGCATAATTTCATTTGCCAAATTATTACTTAGCAAAAAATCTCTTCCCAAATAATTGTAACGCAAACCTAATGTTTTGCAAGTGAACGTTTAAACAATAACTTGTTTACCAACTAGTACTTTTACCAATTTTTATTTAGTCAAATATTTCAGTTGGAATAACTCATTTTACGCAAAATAAAGACGTTTTATTACAAGGGTGTTTTTTCCACTTGGGACAAATTCTAAACAGGTAATAATAATATTAATTTATTAAAAAAAAAAAAATTGTCAGTAGCATTTTTTTAAATAATTAATCTCGTCTAACTAGTTAAGTTTCGGGTAGCCTGTTTTTTTCCATTTTTTTTTCTATATAATCTAGTCGTTTCTGGCGTAGGAGGTCACAGTTTTAACCTAACCTAACCTAACCATTAAAAAAAAAAAAAACCTACTCTAACTAGTTCCATAACTAACTGACCAACCGTTTATTGTCTAAAGATTGTTTGCTGTAATAAATCATTTGATTAAAGACCAAATGGCTAAATGACGTTATCCTTGATAATATTCTGCCAAGTAAAAATTTGACCAAATGAAAATGTGCGTACTAAAATAAAAAATGTAGGTATAAAAAAAGGTTGCTAAAATTTGTTTGGGTAGTGAAATTTGGGCAAAATCTTTTCGGTAAAACGGCAGGCTCCCGTCCAGGTTTCCTCACGGTGTTTTCCTTCACCGATGTCAATAATGTCCCATATAAACTCAGAAAGTACATATGAATTGAAAAAGTCACATTGGTACTTGCTCGGATTTTAAACCACAACCTCGTGCATGAGAGACGACGCCTTAACCACTAGGCCATCACGACATTCTAGGACAGCACGACACGACCATATTTAATGTAACCTTATGTATTCTGAAGCAAAGGCTAACGCATCTCGCTGTGTATGCCGATGACATTGCAATATACACCTCTTCTGGCGTCCTAGAACTAGTCATTCAACGATTGCAACTTTCGCTTGATCTTCTCCTAGACAACTTCTCTAACTGAAAGATAAAAAGTGAATTCCACTAAAACGGACATTTTTATGGTCTCAAGAAAGCGATCACTTCCCACCCATTTTCTTAAAATTGAAGGCTATGACGTTCCGTGGAAGAAATCAGTCAAGTACTTGGGAACAACTTTAGACGATAACATAAGCTGGTTAAAAAATACGAAAGTACTTCGTTTAAAAGGAGTCAAGCCCCTTAACTGCTTAAAGTTTGAGCCCTCAAACCAAATTACGCATTTATTCCACACTGGTTCGTTCTTGTATAACATACGCAATGTCAGGAGTAGTATTATCAGTGACACTAAGTACAAAAAACTCCAGGTCCTTCAGAACAAAGCACTCAAAATAGCATTTGACACTCACAAACCTTAAACAACTACATAATGATATCAAGTTTTCACCTCTAAAGGATTTAATTCTGAAAGTATCCTGAAAATTCTACCTCTTTAATAATCCACGTCATCATAATATTCTGGTCTCACACATTGGTAAGAGTAGGTTACCCCGATTACCCTATGCCAGGACTTATAACAAGTACAAACTGCCTCATCACCATATCCTGTTGGATTTACGTTAGCTCACTTATCACCTGTCCAGCTTGATTGCCGTCACCTAACTCACTAATATGTACATTACGTTATGTACCTATAAATTCCTAAACATATGCTGTCTTTGTTTTTTACAATTTTCTACAGTACTTAATGGGTAAACCCTACATAATACCACAATCATAAAATTATGTATATATTAAATTAGTAGCCAGACTAACAATCATACATGAAAAGAGGTGATATAATCTATTTAACATTGCTCGGATTATGTTAGTTTAAATTTAGAATACAATCTTTTTAGGGTTCTGTACCTCAAAAGGAAATAATTGAACCCTTATAGGATCACTCGTGTGTCTGTCTGTCTGGCTGGCTGGCTGTCACAGCCAATTTGCTCCGAATTTATTGGACCAATTTAGTTGAAATTTGGTATACATATGAATTTCTCCGTTTTTCCCCCCTTATCTCCGAAACTACTGAGCCTAACATTTTGAAAAAAATGCAGAGAGTGGTTCTATACTCATAGATTACAGGAAAACCTATAAGAAGTCTATGGTCTTAAAATAACATTCATCCCATCTACGGAACCCTTCATTGTGCGTAGTCCGACACGCACTTGGCCGGTTTAAAGACCTTTAAAAATTAAAAATCAATCAATGTTACCTTATCAGCTGACGTTCAGGCAACACTGAACTCTTTCCATACATTATCGAAATTTTGACAACACCTTTTATATTTTTAAGTTTACCTCATTATTGTGTAGTGAAGACTGTTTAGCGGATAGAGGATGAATAGCCTAAATTTAATAGATATTAAAAGCGGGGTTTAGGCTCCTAATTTAGGGAGACTTTTATTTATAATGCAGGTTTATTCAGTAAATTAGGAATTACATGACTGTCGACTATTTGGGTTGAAAACCACCTCTTACCTAGTGTACACCTTTAATTTAATCTTAAAATCATAAAATAACTTGGAAATAAAATCGAGAATCTAATATGTCGACTATCTGAAAAATACTCTTTGTTTTCAGACTTTTCCATCTGGAACCATGACTGGTAACCTACATTATAATTAATATTTCTTTTTTATTTAAAATAGTATTGCAGTCCATATAACGACAATTTTAAGAATAATATTAAAGAGCTAGCAATTGAGGCAACAACATAATAAGGTACAACACTAATTAACAGTTTATAATTTGCATTAAGTAAGTTTATGAGATCAATTGCCTATTACTGTCCCACTGCAGGCCCTTCTCATACAGAGAAGGCACGAGCGTTGATCACAACGCTTAAACAAGAAGGGTTGGCGATTTCAGACTTATATTAACTTTGAATCGACAGTCGTTTCCTCACGATGTGTTCGCTTTTTTTTTTTTTTTGATAATGGGAAGTCATCAAATGACTTCTCCCGCTCTGGGTGGAGCGAGAGGGCGTGTCAGACTTATACTGACTAAAACCCACCCGTATTCCTTCCGTTGCCTGAGTGCCGGGGCCGCGATATCCCTTTCGGACAAACTCGCAACCCTGGCAGGCATTGGCCCTTACGGACCCCGTCAGTTGTTGCTGACATCTCTTTGAGGCGCGCGTGGAACACAACGCGCCGTCGACCCGGGCCTGGTCCTAATCGGACGGCGAGCTACCCATTGCTCACCGTCCGAAAGCCCGCGCCTACGGTGGCCGGAAGTCGGCTCGCGACTCCCGACGCCCGGGGCATCTCCTGCGGCGACTAGGGGCGCGAGGGCGCGAATCCTGCCTCTCCCTCGCGCGCTCCGCCTCGTCCTTCGCAAGCATTACTGCTTCGCAGAAGGAAGTGACGGCCTCCCATGCACTCTCGCTCCGGACCATGGCCTGAACCAGGGCCGGACGCGAGAGATCGCTGCTGCCGATCGCCTCCGTGAGGACACGGCGGAGCTCCGCCCAAGCAGGGCAGACCTCCACCGTGTCCTCCGGGCGATCCACACAGTGGTGACACCCGGGCGTTTCCTCCCGCCTTATTTGGAACAGGAACCTCCCGAAACAGCCGTGTCTGGTGAGGACCTGCGTCAGGCGGAAGGTGAGGACGCCGTGGCGCCTCTCTAGCCACTCCTCAAAGAGGGGACTTATCGCCACAATTGTGGCGTGCCCAACGATGTGTTCCCTCACCGATGTCAGTAATGTGCAAGATAAAATTATATTTCTGAATATTAAAATTACTACGAAAAATAAGCTTTTGAAACCAATTAAACCAAGACATGCTAATTCGATGAAAAAAAGTCACTCGATTTAAAACCTACCACTGCTTATTCAAATAATCGCTGTGAATACGTCGAAGTGACGCTAATAACCGGTCATTGTGTACTACTGCCAGTTACATCACGACTCGCCGACTGCGGTGCGCTCTCATCAATCAAATTACTGACCGGTGATGCGGGCCGCCCTGTAATGTACCGACTAAGTAGGTAGTAAGAGTTATTTGTACGTTTTAACGCTTTCCAATTTATGTCACTTAATTAGTGGATTGGTAATTGTTAATCGGTTGAAGAACACTGAACGAGACACAATATAAGTTTTATTGTTTTTCGCTGCTACGGTTTCGCGGCGGAGGTGTGCTACTGGCGTTAATGTTAAAATGTTAGTTCACCCAGTGTAAGTAATGTAGAGGTTTTAGCCTGTATCGCTTTACCATGTAACCTTTCCGGATATTTTATAAATTGATGAGATAAAAGCGAGAGTCAAATATGTCAGAACTGCCGCCTGTCTGAAAAATTTCCTTTTTTTACCTAAACCGAATCTTTAAATTATTTACACGTAATGTTTTTTCATTGCTTGAAAATAATCACTCGACTCAAAATCTCCCACTCAATAATCAATACGTCGAAGTGACGCTAATAACCGGTCATTGTGTGCAACTGCCGGTTACATCACGACTCGCCGACTGCGGTGCGCTCTCATCAATCAAATTACTAACCGATGACGCGGAACGCCCTGTAATGTAACTAGTAAGAGCTCATTTATAAGTTTTAACGCTTTTCAATTTATGTTACGTTGACAATAATTTAATTAATGGAAATTGCTGAAACAATTATGCACTGTTCATAAGTTCGGATAGAGAAAAGACTAAGGCTGCTTGAATTTTTTGTTCGGAGTTTTTTGTTAATTGAATCGGAGCGAGGCAGCGGAGAGGAGAATGGCAGCGGAGTGGGGCGGCTTTGCGGACAGTGTCTGTCCATTGATGCGGAGCGAGGTTGCGGAGCGGAGTTACGGACTGTGCGGAGAGAGGTAGCGGAGCGGTGTTGCGGACTGTGCGGCGCTAGACCGAGTTCATGTATTTTTCCGCATCCCCTCTCCGCTTCCCCGCTCCAGTTCCCCGCTCCACTTCTCCGCTCCGTTTCCCCGCTCCGCTTCCCGGTTTTGTATGAATTTTTAAACTAGTTCGCAAATCCCTGTCCACTGAAGTGGAGCGGAGGTTTTATGCAATTCCATTGGTTAATATTGGCACACCGCTACTCCGCTCCTCTCTTCTCCGCTCCAGTGGGCAGGCAGCCTTACGCTGAGGTTTTAATAATGAATGCAATTCTGCACTTTTAACCTAGCCAAATTCTGGTTATAGTCTGTTTAGTCACAATATGTTTTATTATTATTTTATATTATTATTTACATTGCTCGAAATCAAAATATGAAACAGTCCGCAGAAACAAAAATCGCAATAAGGTACGGCATGTCAAAATTAATAACTCCACATTTGTAAATTGAAACGACTTACACAAATTGAATATATATCATCAGAATAACCGAGTCTCGAGCTCCACGAATATAATAGATTTATTACCTACCTTGGAATAGGTCAAACGTAAAACGAGCTTCATATTTTTAAAAGTTTTATCTGGAGTTGTATTTCATAGTTAAAAGTTTATACGTAGAGAATGATAGATGTTTACGTTGGCAGATCAAAGCAAAGTAAACTCCCTCGCAGTGCACACAATAAATACCAGTGACCTGAAGAGTCAGGTCGATCGGGAGCGATATTCATTCGTTTGCATACATAATGCGGGCATTACTAGCCGTTTTACATTCTCCATAATAGACGAAGCACGTTCAATGATTTCTGCGCTTTCAACTACTTAACAACGAACGATTTGAATGGGTAAAATATTACAGGAACACCTATAGTTTGCTTTGAGGGCTCCGTGGCTAAGTAGTAATAGCCGCACGAGTCCAAGGGCGGATCCAGCCTTCAAGTTAGGGAGACATAGTCGGGTTCAGCTCCAACAACAGGCTCCAACCAGTGGCGGACTAAGCCTCTCGGGGGCCCAGGGCGGCAAAACAAAAAGAGGCCCCTCCGGTCTTCTCCGTTTATGTAGGTATTTCTAGTAAAATGTTGCAAAAAAAAAAGACTACAATAAAAGTATAACGTACGTAATTATAATCTACCTACTCCATGGACCTCGCAACCGATAAGATTTTTTTTTCAGGTAGGTGCATTTTCATCTCCTCAGTATGCTATTAAATACGTAAAGCAAGAATGTAGGATGCGGGAGCGAGCAAGGCGATCTCGAAATTTTTTGCTTCTCATCTCGGAATTCCCGGTTAGGTTTCTATTGAACATCCTTACGGAAATGGGAGTTACTTTGTCGACTTATGCAGAAAATTTTGTAAGACTTAAAAAATAAAATTCAAGAGCGTTCGAAGCGAGCTCGAAAATGTTTGCATACCACCTTGTGTTGCTAAAGTTTTTTTTTGAAAAGCCGTGCATTAATAGGATATCCTTTGTTTACTTATGCAAAAAGTTTGAGAATGGAGATTGTAGCGAGCGGAGCGAGCTCGAAAATATTCATCCTCAGCATTCAACTCTAAACTACTTCTTACTGAATATATTTTGACCGTGTTTTCATTATTGATCGAAGGTGTTTTGGGATATCATTAAAAAGTACTTGACACTATTCTGGGGTATTTAATTTCTACGTCAAGTTGATAGCTTAGCGTCGAGTTTGTTTACACTTTCTTAAGATATGCCATACCAGACCATATTATATGGTCTGTTCCAAAGGTACCTATATATTTGCAACAACCCCAATATCTCTGAAATATATTTATGTAAAATATTTTCTCTTGATGTTTTAAAGCATAGACGTATAATACGTCTATGTTATATAGTTTATCGTGAGGCTAAACTTATGCAAACGTTATCGTAAACCCTTATCTTTGACACGTAATAAAACACGAAAGTCCAAGTGTTGATATAGCTTAAAAGCACGTGGGTAAGCTTTTGAATCTTTCGTGTAAAAGGTGTAGCAACATACTTGCAAACTACAGGCCAGCCGTCGATAGAATGCGTTCCTGACATCTGTCAGTTGGACAATTTCTTGCAATAATAAGGATCAAATTCGCAAAACACACATATTCGTTATTATGAAACTGACAGGTGACAAGAACGCTTTCTCTCGACAGCCGGATGTAATCCCTTACATGTGAATTTCAGGATTTCGAATATCGATTTTATTTTGCACTCACCAACTAAATAGGCTGATGAATTGAAGATGACTGATAAGCTTTTCAGGTCAGCCATCTAGGTAGGCTGAATGAGTATTGGATCTTCTTCTTTTCGTGTTGTTAGTGACTAACCTGGTGTCAGAGTTTTAAAGCCGCCTCTGACTTGGCTTCCCATGCCGTCGAAAAATATCTGTCAGGCATGCCGGTTTCCACACGATATTTTCCTTCACCGTTTTTGAAGCAAATGATAATTATATAATACGCACATGAATCCGAAAAGTCAGAGATGCGTGCCTTTTTTTTTTTTTAGGATGGGAAATCATCAAATGACTTCTCCCGCTCGCTTCGCTGGGCGGAGCGAAAGGGCGTGTCAGACTTTTAATGACTAAAACCCACCCGTGTTCCTTCCGTTGCCTGTGTGCCGGGGCCGCGACATCCCTTTCGGACAAACTCGCAACCCTGACAGGCATTGGCCCTTACGGAGCCCGTTAGTTGGTGCTGACATCTCTTTGAGGCGCGCGTGGAACACAACGCGCCGTCGACCCGGGCCTGGTCCTAATCGGACGGCGAGCTACCCATTGCTCACCGTCCGCAAGCCCGCGCCTACGGTGGCCGGAAGTCGGCTCGCGCCTCCCGACGCCCGGGGCGTCTCCTGCGGCGACTAGGGGCGCGAGGGCGCGCGTTTTGCATTTCCCTCGCGCGCTCCGCCTCCTCCTTCGCGAGCATTACTGCTTCGCAGAAGGAAGTGATGGCTTCCCATGCACTCTCGCTCCGGACCATGGCCCGAACCAGGGCCGGACGCGAGAGATCGCCGCTGCCGATCGCCTCCGTGAGGACACAGCGGTGCTCCTCCCAAGCAGGGCAGACCTCCACCGTATGCTCTACCGTGTTCCCCGGGCAATTCACACAGTGGTAACACCCGGGCGTTTCCTCCCACCTTATTCGGAACAGGAACCTCCCGAAACAGCCGTATCCGGTGAGGACCTGTGTCAGGCGGAAAAGGTCAATAAGTAAAACATCTTTGTTAGTCTAACAAAATCGTAAAAAAAGGGGTCAAATCTCTCGAATTTGAGGGTATAGCAGGCCAAAGGTACCTACTCCAAAAAGTTTCACAGATGGACTAACTAGGTTTAGTTTACAGAGTACCTACATATATACTATCATCATTATTCATAAAAATAAAAGAAGAAAACTGTAACATAAGGCATTTTTTCCAGATGATGTTTTAAAACCTCATAACGTTCTCTCACTTCTCTACAATAAAATTTAAATAAAGTTAAAATCCCAAGCAGAAGAACACAAGACACACTTTCATAAAAATGTGTGTAAGCTGTCGCAGGTTTACGGTTATCGATCCTACCCCGATACAATTCGCAAAGCTTGCCGTGCTTGCCTGCGTCACCGCCTAAATGTCACTGACGTGAAATCGTAACCTTTCCTCTACAAAAATGTACCTAAGTACCTGAAACATAGGAATGCTCCCCGTGTATAGACAGTCTCGCGTATAGAAATATCAGTAGAAAAATCTGGGTATATTTTCTCGTCTCGCTATGCGTTTTGTCGCTTGAGTTCCGTCGCCGCTGGTGATATTGTAATGATCGGGTTTTTGAATAGCATATATATATAAAGACTTTTGTTGTTTGGAGGCCATTGTGAAAATTATGCAGAGGTTTTATATTTTAAGTATATTGATATTTTGGATACGGATAAAAAACAAGTCTCATTCTGTCATCTTAGTAGGTGAGACTTATTGTTCATGGACATTATAGATTTTAACAGATTTTTTTGGAGTGCCCTAAATTGCCTTTGGTATGTATTGCAAATTGTGGTCATATTATCCAAAATAATCCATTTAGAACTCCTTACCTACATATGTATATTCTGTAGTGTTTTTTTTATTTTGTTTTTTGTTTTTTTTGGTGTAAAATAAAGTTTATATAAATATGTTCAGTACCAATTTTGTATTGTTTACTCAATAAACTATTTAATAATAAACATTCCCGTCAATGAAAAATGTATCCTCGTTTTGAACCCATCATACAATATTTCGGAGGTCACAAATTCACAAAGCGCAAATTATCAGTGGCGCGTTATGCAGAGCATATGGTTGAATGGGCCTAAACATTCAAAATGTGGTGTTCTCGACGTTTTCGGTCATCGAGCATGTTTGATCTTTGAGCTCGAATAAACAATTATGTGGTCAGAAGCGGAAGGCTGCACGGTGTTCAAACTGAATTTATAAGCAACTGCGTTGTTGTTCGTCGAATTTGATAAGTTATTATTTACAAGCCGTATGCCATTTGGTATTTCCCAACGGCAAAATTACGAAGTTCTGTACAAACTTCGTCTTCATCATCTTCTATTTAACCCCTTTAGGGGATGAATTTTCAGAAATCCTTCCTTAGCACTTTCATTGGTTGCGAGTTTGTCCGAAAGGGATATCGTGGCCCCGGCACACATGCAACGGAAGGAACACGGGTGGATTTTAGTCAGTAAAAGTCTGACACGCCCTCGCGCTCCACCTAGAGCCGGAGAAGTTATTTGATAATTTCTCATCCAAAAAGAAAAATGAAAAAAAAAGCACTTTCATTGTATAAGGAACTCATGTGCAAAATTAAATGTTTAAAGACCTAGAGGTTTAGACTGCGCGTTGTCTGTCAGTGTATGAATTTAATATTTTTATTAAGTAGATAATACTAGCAATCATAGCAATGGCTGAGCCTGAGAACCTCGGAACTAGCCCCCTTTGAAGAATAAGGGTTTCATTCAAAGGTAGCGTTTCAAAATGTAATATTACATGAGGTAACTATAGGAAACTGAAGCATGTAATAGAATATATACCTGTGTCATATCACACACCAATTTAAAACTCAATAATATAGTCAGAATTTCATTGACCTACGGCATGGCTTTGGTAATTGCTCACTATATTTGCCCACTACGTTAAGGCGATTTCTGGCCTTTATGGCCCAGTTTGATCACCATCCTTTCTTGTATCGTAAGTCAGTTTCACCCAGCCATAAACCTTCGAATTCTGAATTAAGAATTAAGGATCCTTGTCCTTTAAATTTCGAAAAGCCAACTTATTTATGCGTTGGACTTTTACACTGACATTTCGCAACTTCAATATGCATAGCAAAGTTGGGAACTCAATTTTCGCGTCGTGATTTTTTAAAGCAAAGCTATGTGTAGGCAGGTTCATTAGCATACTCGCTTTCCGTGTCAAAGATTTCGAATTCTAATTTTGTATCACTAGAGGTAAAAGGTCAAAAGAATATACTCGTATTACCACCAGTAAAATATTTTACATTCACAAATATTTTAACTAACGTAGCGTAAAGTAATTTTTAATGACCAATAAATTAACTAGTTATAACATTTAATAAAGGTCATAAAACTCTCAAAACAACGAAACTTCTTCAGTAAAATCAGAGCTATTAAAACATGAATCGAGTTTTTCTTCACCAGTCGGTAGTTACACCGTTTCCTTTTCCTGCCTTTGACCTGACTTTTACGTAGAGGAAGCGAGCTGTAGCGGTGACTCGCTACGACCGTAATCGTAGCGAAAGCGTAGCAAATATTTATGTTTGAAATGCGCTACGACCTGCTACGGTGCTACGAATCAATAGTTTGTGAGATTTGTTTATGTTATTTTAAGGAATTATAAAAAATAAAAAAATCTTAGTAAAGTCAAGAATAATAATGGAATAGGTAATTATATAGTAGGGTTTTATTAGAAAGTTCTGTAGCATTAGCCAAATAAAATTAACAATTAAAATTAATTCCCGGAAAGAAATATTTAGGGTATTCTAATAAGTTTATTGAACCCTAAAATCAAATTGTAAGTTCATAGCATGTTTCATTTACGTGAATGCTAATCTGCTTGAAAATTATGAACCGTGGTTTAACTAAGTACAACGGCGATAACCGCAACTAAAACCGTGTCGACATGCTCGCGAAATATATATTTTTTGTACATTATTTTGTTGAGAATTTCTTACATTTTTAAGTGAAACTAAATGATAAAGTCATTAAGGACTAGATCACATAGATGTGTTCATGTTTTGGACTTGTTTATGTCGAACTTCATGTAGGCCACAGGCCTTGGACTTACGGCGTTCCATAGCTAAAACCAACCATCGTGTTTGTATTTTGATGTCCTACTAATCCATGCATCTTGAGAATGTTGGAAACAGTAAAACCATTTGTAAAAAATCTGCTGTCAGTAAAATTGCGGACATTCTTAAACTTTCTTTTTAACTGCGATTTTTGTTGACAATCGCATAAATTTAAGGGCTTAAGATACGATGCTTGGGCATAAATACAAGAAATTGTTGGAATAACAAAAGAAAGCACTTCAATTTTAACAGATAATTAGGACTCTTTGAACTGGGAACAGAGAGCGGATTTTAAAGGGTCATTCTGGGGGACAAAAAGTGTAGGTACTTTTCGCGTACTACTTGCTCCATTATTGTTGTTATACATACCTAATTTGACTTGTTATTTTATTAAGTTATAATTTATTTTACGAGCCATTTTATACGTCTTTTTTATATATTTTCATAAAATGTTTTATATCAATCCTAAATGTGAAAGTGAGTTTGTTTGTTTGTTACGCTTTCACGCTAAAACGGCTGAACAGATTTGGATGAAATTTGACACATGGGTAGACCATGACCTGGAGAAGGACATCGAATACCTTTTATCTCGATATTTCCACGGATCATGACTTATGCGGCTGAAACCGTGGGGCGCACCTGGTTTGGGAATAAAGCTCCAAACAAAACTTTTCTATTCAGTACGAATTCAAAAGCTAAATTCTTTTACAAAAATATTTATGAAAGGATGGAATAAAACCGGTAAACGAAAACGAGAATGTTTATTGCAACTCCTAAACGTCAAAACATTGAATTTATGATGTAGGTTTGTTAAGTCAATGAATTCGCGATATAATAAAAACCGTATTTATCACAATTTTATTACTTCTTTACGAAACGAAAATGCAACACTTGATTTATAACACAAGCTATATTTTTTGCGAACGTGAATTTAACATTGTTGTAGATTTATTTAAAATATGGAAATGTTTTGGCGTGCATGCGACAGAATGAAAAAAAAACAGAATATTTTCAACGTCCTGCTGGAAACGTGGAGTGAAGGAAGTTAATTTATTACTTGATGCAATCGTCTGCGGCTTCTCGGTGATAAATTAAACTGTGGCAGGCGTAGACAGGACTTGCCATGATCGTTTTGCACAATAAGAATAAATTGAGAATTCATTTGAAAACTGGTATTGTTTCATACCTTTTTGACAGAGGTTAGGCAAATGCATCATCCTCAAGGTGCCGCTAAGACCCTTGCTGTGTCTGTCACTTGAATATGTACCTATTGTATTTACAGAAGGAATTATAAACTAAGGTGTTCGGGGGTTACTCTTCTAATAGACAAAGATATTTAAATGTTAGTTTTGGCATAGATATAAAGTTACAAGTACGCGGCGGGCCCGTCTTGCTGGGCCAATTTAGTGAGTGTGACGTAGTCGGAACATAGTTAATTGATTCAGGCGTGACTTTGCGGAAATCCATTATAAAATACAATAGACGACGTATAATTAGTAACCTAATCCGCTTAACCGTTCTTAAGGAGTCATAAAGAACCCTGTAAGAAATCGACACGTGTTTCACCTCTCAACGAGGCATCCTCAGGATGGCTATTGACTTGTTGCGAACCCGGACCCGACGTGTGAACACGTCAAGCGCCGAGAGCAGTGTGAGTCAATTCGCCCGCCAACCCCACTTATATAGGATTACTGCCCCGCCCATCTCGGCTAGGATCGTTATCAGCGCGATAAGGGGCTGCGAACAAACGCAATAAAGGTGACCTTGGAATCCGGGTCCGGGTTCGCAACAAGTCAATAGCCATCCTGAGGATGCCTCGTTGAGAGGTGAAACACGTGTCGATTTCTTACAGGGTTCTTTGTGACTCCTTAAGAACGGTTATGCGGATTAGGTTACTAAATATACGTCGTCTATTGTATTTTAGTCAGAACATCTAAGAGTTACGCAATAGAAAATTAGAGGTTACTTCTACGTGAATATAACTGTAGGTAATTAGCGTTTTGTGACCCTAAATTGCACGTTATTGTGTCGTAGCAAGAGTCGCTTCTTATTTAAATTATTTTGCGGAATGACCCATCTATATTAATCTGTGGTTTTGGCCAATAATCAATACCTACATCATAAAAATCACGTTCTAACAAGCCAAACAACTTTTAATTATTTTCCAAATCCAACGATAACTAGCAACGAGCAAAGTTTGGGTCGGGGTACAATTACAAAACAAGTTACAAAACAATCGAACGAAACAGCACGTGGGCGAGTTCTAACTGAAACAAACAATCCGGAATTATTTACCAGTCTGTTGCGGCTACCATGTTGATATACAAATAATTTCGTTAAGAGGTGAAACACGAGTCGATTTCTTACAGGGTTCTTTATGACTCTTTAAGAACAGTTACGCGGATTAGGTTACTAAATATAAGTCGTCTATTGTATTTTATAATGGATTTCCGGAAAGCCACGTCCGAATCAATTAACTAATAATTTTGTTATAAAACATTCGTTTAAAGGTAAATTTTATATCAGTCGGATTGCATTCTATGTATTTGTCCTGGCTGGACCCTGCTTAAGCATAATCATTCTATAATGTTCCCACTGCTGGACTTCCTCTCTCCGAGAGGGAGTGGGCAGTAACCCACCACGCGGCCCCAGCGCGAGTTAGTAGATGCCACATGTCTTCGAATTTTTGATTCTAGGACATGCTGGTTGCCTCACGATGTTTTCCTTCACCGTTTTGAGAGCAGTGGGTCACGGCCGATACCACTGGGCCACCACTGGCAATTTATACATTTATTTCAGGAAAGCCTTGTCCATAAGATGGGACAAACTTTCTTTCTTTGATTCGTATCTTTAAACATACAGTCCTCAGTTATTTTACCCCTGACAGCAACCTTATAGCAATGAAAATAAAGATCACTATGATGCAAAATGAGGTAAAAAAATATATTTGAGAAACCGAAAGTTGATTTTCAAAGACATTTTCAGTGATACTTGAGATAGTTCGTCGATTTTTAATTTTTCACATTATGGCGGCTGGTTGTCGCCTTATTGAATTTTGATTACTGTCATTTCTTTAGACTAGAGCGCCACAAAGGAACAAACATACATACTTAAATAGGTTGATAAACACATTAGGTACCCTCCTTTGCGTCGCGCAGTCGGTAATGATAATGGGCTCCCACACAAAACTGCGATGCGATGCGATACGATACGACGCCGCATGGCAGGTTTTTAGAGGAGCTTTGTTTTAGGAGCTCGCAGATTTTTGCAATGCAATGCGAATTCGCAGTTTTGTGTGAGAGCCCAATGATAACAGTGAACCGTAGCTTACAAAAAAAGAAACTTATATACAAACTATAATATACTATTATATACATATAACACAAGAGACTTATGTAAGCCTACCTATCGAAGACGTATTACAGTGACCCATCAGCGAGTTGCAGTGATAAGGTGGATAAATCAAACCGCTTGACCTATTAGCTGCCCCCCTACATTGGCGGGGAGGTCAATGTCCTATACCTCACCCACGAACTGTATATGTATCATTACCACAACATACCTACAATTGAGATACACGATGCAGTCATCATGAGTGACTGAATCAGTATTCATGCGTGTTAGCAGACGGAATAGGCGCAGGTAAAGTTGGTCATTCGATGACATCGAGACATTTTACTCCACAATAATAATATTAACAGAATTCTATCAAGATCTGATCATCATCGTCATTATTTCATTAAGACCGTGAAAGAATTCTTGATCTTGGAGTTTCTTCTCAGTAAATGTTATGAAAAAATTTACCTAGTTTTAAGTAATTTATCTCTATATGGAATCTTTAGTTGAGAATGGAAACTGCCGTACCTTAATTTAATTTACGAGTATATGCACACCTCAAATTCACTCATTATTTTCAAAAACTAAATCAACCTCAGATTTTCCTTTAATCTTTCATAACAGATATTAATGGTAGTTCTAGTGCGGTTAGCCATAATACCCACGTGTCAAACATGAATATTACAAATAGCCTAGGATAAGGGTAATTTTACACATTTAAACACACACGTTTTACCCTCGAAGTAACGAGAAGGTATTATGTAGGTGTGTGACCCAAATACCTGGGTATATTAAACATTTTCCCTCTTAATTGCTTTGAAAAATTCGCGTTGTTGGAAAATGTGATAAAGCTTGTAGTTATGACCGTGAAGATGAACATTCTTTTGTTTAAATTAGTTTTTGATACTTGTAAGTATTCCAAAATTGTTGTAGGTACCTATACCTACAACAATTTTGGAATACTTACAAGTATCAAGTACTTGGGTTAAAAAACACCCTTTTTACATGAAGGGAACTCTTGTAATAAATGATCAATTGAGGATTTAGTTGCAAATTGGTTACCGAATTGCGAAAAAATTAAAAGCAACGTGCGTAAGCTGTTTTTTTTGGATTTATATGGTATCGTCCAAGAAGCACAATATCAAACAAATGTTTTATTTCCAGAAAATTGTTTATATATGACCAAGTTAGTACAGGTCCTTAAATTTTTTACTAAAGTACCCGATGACAGAATCATTGCATATAAATTGTATGTTTGTAAAAGATAATAAGCACCCGCAGTTCCCACGTAGCCAACCACAGTATAATATGAAATTCAGTATAATTTTAAAACATTTAAGCCACTCACATGACGAGGTGGCGTGTGCCGCCGCGCCCACCGTGTAATAACATTTTTGTCCACATAAATCAAGTTGTAATAATTTGCAAAAAGAACTTCATATTAACATAATGTGGGCTTCGATGTCGCTGGGAATAAGACTATTATAGCGGATGTTTTTCTTCAGTTTTTATTCAATGAAATGCCCGAAACCCGTATTAATCTACGTAAGTACCGAGCAGTGCACTGTTCTGTTAGATTTGAAAATATAGACTTTTCACCACTGATGCTTACTGATGGTTGGTGACGCTGACGAACCTGACTTCCTGAGCTCTCATAAGTATAACAATCAAAAGTGTGATTGATTCAGTCTTCTATTAAAACCATGATAGATAACTTAAAACAAACGTGTAAAATATTATTATTTGTGCTATTTGTTACCGCATAGACAAATTGCCGTGTTTGAAAAGTGACGGCTCGTGGAAACATCGCCGCGCGCTATATGTAGGATCGGTAAAGCCGACTATTAGACGCAATCATTTCAGTATTTACGTCCTCTATTGACCCAGAAACGGACGATTTGCATAGTTACGATTTTACCCGTACACAAGCGTGGTGTGGGCTTATAAAACAAGAGTAAAATATTAATTATATAGGTCAATAAGAGTAATCCACTTCCGTAAATCAAAATGCTATGAACAATAATAACGCAACTATGCGAGGGACATTGGAATAACTTGTTTGATATATCGATAGTCTTTGATTCTTAACTTCCTTTCGCTGTTTGTAGACTTGTTTATAGCCACTTTTAGAGGATTTTTATTGCAGTCAGTGTTTCCTTGTGTGCACGACATGATATATCGCCGACGACGGCCCAATACCCCGGGTAATATGCTCTCAAATCCACTGGCTATTGCCTATACGTCCTCGTTTTCTGTTTATCGAAATCGTGACTTGTATCAACAATTTTTTACCGAGGGAAGGTTGACTTCTAATGTATTTATTGGTTTTGCTACCGGGTGTAATTATTATGTTTTCGTTTTACAAGACAATATGTGGCCGTAGGTATGTTGTTTTTTTTTTATAGAAAACAAAGAGGAAAGTTGGTAAACTACCAAACATGTTTGATATAGGTAAACCTCCGTAATTTAGTTACGAGAATTCCTGTTTTACACGATATTCCTACCTAAAGGTAAGTTTCAGAAGTTAATGAGGAATCCGGTAATTGCACCTCTTTAAGCGAATAAGTACATACTATATCTTGTCCGCAACTGAAGAACGAAATGCTCTAATAAACCATCGGCGGGCGTTCTGCACTTGACGCAATGAATTCAGCACGGAGGAAATTGCTGTGCATTAAAATCTTCAATTGAGCTGCCATAACTACCTACAAAAAAGTGCAAATAAAACGATTGCATAGAAAGTCAAATCTATATCATGGCTTGAATATTTTTAGATGAGGATACATTTATAAATGATATGTTTTTAATCGAACCTTAAATAATTCCCATATTGCTTTCCTAAACATATTAATGAACACTCTAATATAATAAATGCGCCTCTTCTTGTGAACCTGAAATAATTTAAATTTTGGTGTCCTAAAAATACTAAATAGCTAAATAACTGCGACTAAATTGAATGCTAAGCCTACTGACTACTTGCTTCGCTCGCTCGGCTCGCGCGCGTTTGGTCATAGTTTATAACCTACGAGTAATCCATTTGGTCGGGGTAGGGGATACACCGACCAAATGGGTTAAGGTAGAACTACCACAAACTGTGAGAAATAGATAAAAATAGGATCATCAATTTAAAAAAGCGTACGTCAATAGAAGGTCAATAAGTTTTTTGAGGTTCAATTGAATATTTTCCTTTATAAATCTGAAATGTTTCAAACTTGGCGCATACTAATGGAATTTCAATGTTTCCTGTATGAAATTGAGTTTGTTTCCAAAACTTGATAATTTTCTAAGAATTTGAATTTTGAAGTTTACCTCTTTGTGTTGTGTTGTGCAGTGCGCGGCCGGGCGCGCTGCCTGGGCGGAGGCGGCGGCGCTGTCGGTCGGCGGAGGGTGCGCGGGCGCAGGCGGCGCGGCGAGGCGCTGTTCCGTTCTCGGCGACCACCCCGGCGCGCGCCAAGGCAAGAACCCGACCGGCAAATGGCACAGGAACAACCGGGTATAATACTGTTGTACTTACGACATTGCAAAGAAATTGGCGAGCTTCGAGCTCAAATCCATGGTGGCGATCACTTTGCCTTCCCTTATTGCTGAACTTTAAGGGGCCACTCACTGTGTACACTACCTTCATAGTCTGTCTTCAAGTTTCTTACTGAAGTGTATTTGGTGATGAAATAGATGTTACTCTGCCAATGAATTCTGAGTCCGGCTCTACGAGTGGATGTGGATTGTAATCAGTTCTCATGCTAGAGCTAGACGCTAGAAGGCTACGTAATTTAGTCCGCTTAAAATGGTAAATGTTGTTCAGCAGGTTTTTGCAAAGACCAAATTATAAAAAAAAAAAAACAAAAGCAGGTCTCCAAACAAAAAAACAAGCGTAAAGATCGATGATCTTCATAATGGGCATTATGGATTCCATAAAAAAATACAGGTTTATTTATAGTCCTTTACTAAGCCAATGATTTTTAATATTTCCAGGTGCGAGACGCTTCGTACGGTTCGTCGTCGGAGTCGGACGGCGAGGCGGACCGGGAACCAGGCGACACGTGGGGCGTCGCGCGGCTGCTCTACGCAGGCCTCGGCACGCTCGCGCTCGGCCTCGTCGTCTACTTCGTCGGCACCGGCGACAAGGTACGCGTAAGTTGCAACTTGTCTTAATTTTGAGACGTAGTTTGTTGATTTAGAGCTCTCATGACCATTTTGGCATGAACCGCATCTGCGTAGTGGGGCTTCCATTCATAGGTCAGACGCTTAGTGCCTGATATGAGCTGCTTTCAATCCGTCCCTATTTACCTACTGATGGATTGATAGAAGACCATACACGGCAACCCTATTCAACTCAGCTTGGGTTTAATATGTACTATCGCGGACACTGGCGGTGAACCACTTTTCAACCTTATTACTAAGGCCATAAGGGTGAAAAGTGGTTCACCGCAAATGTCCGCGGTTGTAGTTACCTCGACTTGACCATCCACATGCAGTTTACTACACCACTCGTGTAGTAAACTGTAAAACACCAAATAGTGGCTTCAAAGTAAATAGTGGGTATTTCAGCTTGATAACGCAAAACATCTGCACAAATTTGATGTTCCTTTAATTATTAAAGTACACAAAATGCTTATCATCATAAACTTTCAACGTTGCTGCAAGAGGGTGCATAAAAGTTTCAAAAAGAGCGCAAGTTGTCTTTTGTGTAGCGAGTGACAATAGCAGACGTCGCCGTCGACAGACACTCGTAGATTCGTCCTTTTATGTCCATTTGCTGTGCACATTGCGAAGTCTCATATTTATGGCACTAGCAACCGTGATAAAGTTATGGATATGATATTTAGTAGGTACCTATTTAGGTAAATACAACCTATTTTCAAGAATGTCGATGCCAGTTTCCAATCTAATCAGCTGGATTATATTATACAGCACCTGGGCGACCCAGCTCTGCTCTGTTGGAAATAGAGAATGCTCATTTAAATAGTATAGGATAGTTCATACTAATTCCATTTATAGTACATACTAATTCCATGCTGCCATGATAGTAGGTACTTACTAATTCCATGCTGCCATGTCATTATTCTAAGGTAGCCATCTTGTTCTAAACTTTGTGCGACCGAGCTCTGCTCGGGTGAAAATACGGTGAAAACGATTTTTTCAAGATATGAGACCGAGCTAGATCGATTGTTTGCTTCCGTAAACCCCTATATCAAAATCGTTAGAGCCGTTTTCGAGAACAATCAATCTGCCTAGCCTTTTCCCAACTATGTTGGGGTCGGCTTCCAGTCTAACCGGATGCAGCTGAATACCAGTATTTTACATGGAGCGACTGCCTATCTGACCTCCACAACCCAGTAACTGGGTAATACGATACCCCATGGTAAGACTGGTGTCAGACTTTCGGGCTTCTGACGACTCGTAACGACGTCAAAGATCCACGAATGACAGCCGGGACCAACGGCTTAACGTGCTTTCCGAGGCACGGAGGATTCTCGGTATGTAAAGATGGTCACCCATCCACTGACCAACTCCGGCAAGCGTAGCTTAACCTGATGGATCGACCAGTGCGGCTGTTGTTACTTAGCCATGAACTCCTCCATTTTCGAGAACGTGATTACAAATATAGATATATGTCGCAGGCAGATTGTATGATTCGTCATTTACAAACGACGCCGTCCGTTTACAAACGCTGGCAGTTTTGCAAAATGTGCAAGGCAAATTGGCAATTCGTTCAATTCTTATAATTTCGATATTGATTGCTATTGTAGGGTGACCATCATAAAACACAGGTTGGACAAATCATACTTTATTCCAGCAATCAGGTACCTATTTTGTTACCGCAAAGTTCTGAGAACCGTTAGTTTATAATTTATCGGTAGTATTTCCGTTAGGTTATAAACAATAGAAAAATTGTGAACTGGGTGAAATAGGTTAGATTAGAGCTTTGACCAACCGCGCGCAAGCCGAGCAAGCGAAGCGAGCGGTGCCGCGGCATGCGGCGGCGACCTACTTCCGCCGAGCGCTACTTCCAAGTGCTACTCGCAGCTAGGCAGGCTATTACCGCAAGGTGCGTTATGTCCCATGCAAGTTTGATACCAGTTCACAATTTGTCGGTATTATTTCTGTTAGATTAGGAATAAACTATAAAAAAATAATGCGTTAAATTGTAAATTGTTTGTTTCAGTTCAAAAGTTTTCGACAATTTTGTACCGGAGGACTGCGGCACCAGATTCCATGGACACCTTACGTTATTTTCGTACCGGATAACTAAATACTTCTATTTGCCGCGGCATTTTGAATTGTCCATCAAATGTTGTGGCATATTATAAAGTGACTAGGCAATTTTCATTTTTTTGCCTTAGGCATTTTGCAAGGCCACCAGCGTTTGTAAACGGACGGCGCTGTTTATAAAGTGATGAATCATACAATCTGCCTGCGACATATATATATATATTACGTAATATATACAAATATTCCTCGTTTAACAGTATAGGATAGGATAGGACAGAGATGCCTACCCAATGATTGGCAAATGAAGTCCACAATCCAAACTATCATTACCGCTTTTATATTGGTTAAGGGGTGCTTGCTACACACTATTTTGGGTCGGCATGGGCACAGCCGGGCGGCAAGATATATATTCGATTTTACCGCCCGGCTGTGCACGCCTTACGCTTCCCTACAGGTACCGTACCACCACAGTCCTGAGTCATACCATTGATGTTCACAAACTTGCTAACATCTTAACGGTACCTTGCCAGTAGTGTTACATAAACAAAAATAGTAGACATTAAAAGCGATGGTGGTGATTTCCTGTATAAGGTGGCCTCTCATTGTACGGAAATCCTATACAATGCGAGTTCATCATATACTGGAAAATTAATGCTTGATATATAACCGTGTGTACCAGGGTGAGATTTTGTCATAGAAAACAAATAATACTTTCAATAGAAGCTAAATTGATTTATTTATTTATAATGGCATGACTGAACGAGTTCGAAGTTGTAGTAATTTTTTCTGAAATTTTGTTCTCTAACTATGAATTATCGCATTAAATACAACAAATGATAAAAAGTGGGAAAAACACTTCCAGGGTTTCAAGACTCCGGCCCTGCGTCTGGTGGGTCCTTCGCTCATCGTGGCAGGTCTCGCGTGCTGTCTGCTGCGTATTCTCTTTTGCATATTTGCGAAGCCTTGCTGTCGACGGCGAACCATCTACAAGGAGAACAGAAGGTAACCTACCCCAACCAGGAAGTTTTGCTTTAGGAATTGATAAGGCGACAAAAAGACCGCACAAGATCGCGGGAATCCACCGGATGCGAGCAATCCGTTGATGTGGCGGCGCTAGGGGAATGTCTATGTCCCTTTTAACTGACTGAAGCTAATGAGGAGAAGATCAAAAGGCTTCCAGGCTAAAGCTGAGCCCAACATTATACTCTTTTTTGAATATTCCATTCAAACGTTGCTGTTGTTCCTAGACTGTCCGGGTGCGGGGAGGGCGAGGAGATGCCGCTGGCGGGAAGCGTGGGGGGCGGCGGCGGGGGCGCGTCGGGTCCCCGCGCCGGCCCTGCACAGTGTTCCCCCGCGCGCCGCCTCGACGCGTCGTCCTGCGACGTGTCGTCGCTGTCCAGCGGCGAGGAGGACGAGCGCCTGCGCCGGTACCGCACCGCCTCGCTGCACCCACCACCTCTACACCAGGTGATTTCATGACCCAAATTCGCAGTCATTCATATTAGAGCCCCTTATTAGAGTAATCGTGGAGTCTCTTGTCCGCTCATGTCCGAAATGACCAGTTGGAACCGTGCACTTAGCTAGCGTCTGACGTTTCTTAAGTGCCCGTGTAGGTTTAAGTGAAATAAAATAATTAGAATGTATTCAAGGGAATCAAAAATTTACTTTTTCTACGATTAATACGAAACTTTGTCACGTTACTAGCAACACAAAAGTTTCTGAAACAATGTTCTTTAACTTCTGTTTCTGAAAATGAAAATGGGCCTTGATCTTAGCTTCCCATTTAGTCTATCAACTTCAAACTTAAGCACAAAGTAATATGGATAACCTAACGGAGCCCAAAACTATCTAACTATTTTAAACTGCTATACAGGTCACGGCGCATCAGGGCGCAAGTTCGCCAAATGGGTTACGCCAGAGCGGGTCCAACCAAAGCGCGTTGCAACGGAGCGGGCAGCACAGCCCGGTGGCGGGCCCGGCGCCGGTATCGCCGGGGCTGGTGGCGCCGGCACCGTTCAGTGGGCCCCCGTCGCCGGCGCCGGGCGCGCAGGCCCCGCCGCTACCCGCCAGCGCGCAGGCCCCGCCGCTACCCGCCAGCGCGCAGGCCCCGCCGCTACCCGCCAGCGCGCAGGCCCCGCCGCTACCCGCCAGCGCGCAGGCCCCGCCGCTACCCGCCAGCGCGCAGGCCGCGCCGCTGCCCGCCAGCGCGCTGGCCGGGGCCCCCGCCCGCCGACCACCTCCGCGCAACGTTTCCTTCGCCGGCGGACCCGATGGCGAACTCGTGCTTAGCCCCGCACAACTGCGCTCCTAACCCACAAGCAATAAACGTCTTCGCAATACCCCCTTTTTTACCAAACTCTTCGGACGATGTGACTATATCGATGCGAACCGCTACGGATATCGGTTATGTGATAGCGTGAGACTCCTGACAGTTTTAACAAGTTTTTAAGTGAATTTTCTATTCGATAAGCTACGAGGTCGTTGATTTATTTGCACGTTTGGATATATTCTCGCAAACTCCTATCGATACTCGTAACTAATTTTAAGTCTAATTTGCTAGAACTTACTTGACTGTTTTTGGAATGCCTTCATTTGTGTATGTGACGTGTAACAAAATATGGGCTCAAGAAATGAAGAATGGTTTTGCTTCAGGCATAAAATAATAATTTTAGAGAATCACTGATAATAGACTGAACCACTGATATTTGACATGTAGACCTGGATTTGTAAAAAAAAAACAATTCGTATCATAAATATTGCATTTTCCTTTGAGTTGCCGACCGTATTTTGTTACACGTCGTGTCTCTATGTTCAGTTGGCAGAATGCTTCGACTGCATGTTCATTGAGCAACGAGTGAATAAGGGTCTGCCAGACCAGATATAGGCGTAACCTGGGTGGTTGACTGGTTGTCCAACTAGACGCGCTATTTGATCACCCGTTTGGCAGAACCTTGACTATTTTTACCGTAGTACTCGTAACATGTAACTGTAAGCGTTAATTCTAACTGTGTAGCAAATTACTGAATGTGCTAGATCCATCCATCTCAGCCGGCTAGTAGACGCCACGCTGCACAACGAGGTGTGGTGCTGACGACCAATCTTTGTAATTAATTGTAAAGAGCTAATACTTATACATACTAAAGCCATATTATCGAGATAACCTTCCTTATTTAGGAAAACATTAAGTAAATGTATTTGTCCTGGTTGCAATGCCAGATTCCTTAATAATTTGAATTTTGAAGTTAATTATCTGCATATCAATATGAGTTATTTATCATGTTTTAAAAACATTAGATACATTTATATTACTAAGTATGTTCCTAGAATGTGCGAAAGTTCCAGCACTGATGGATGAATTAGGTAAAAAACTAATGAAGTTTGGCTGAGAGTCCAATGACGAATGAGAACAATACGTGACAGTCCATCCAAAGATATATAAGATGTTCATTGTAGACAGTAGAATAATTTATTAGTACTGATACAATACCACACCTCGTAGCAGTTGGGAACTAAATAGTGAATATAATTATAAACATAATTGTTTTAAAACTGCCTACTACTAGACGCGAATTTATACTTAAATATAAAATTCATAAAAATAGATTTATAACTGACAATAATGATTGTTAACTGATGTATAAAATGTTATGGCGTATGTGCGTTGATTTTATTTTGATTATGTCCAACAAATCATGAGTAGTTCAAGCGCCGAGTGCCGACACCGAGGAGTGACGTCACGGCTCCTTCGTGCGTGCCCGTTGACTAACACGTCGCAACGGACACAACAAGTGAGGAACCTTACTTTGCAGCTTAATTAAGCGTTTAATTTTGTATAATAAATAAACTTGGCGTATGAACTACGTATAGACACCAAAGGATATAATATAATAGTTAGCTAATTACATAAAGGTTGGTGTATAGCAAGTGATACTGTCTAACAGTAATGTTTTTATGTGTAAGTAACTACGGTAAATTAATAATACATACATGTGTGTTACGCGTGCATTGTATATGGCACAATATAGTAAATACTGTTTATAAATATATAATATATTTTAGAAATATTTGCACCTTTAGTAGTGAAATATTAAAATGTATATCTGCAGATTTTAGCTAGACTATTGTGGAAGACACTAAATGGAGTGTCATAAAAACATATTTTGAAAATTATGTTTCTGTAGACGAAACAGAAAATTATTGTAAAAGTTTTTGATTAGTTTTTGTCAATTATATATTTGTAATCAAATTAAAGTGTAGTTACTTTGAATTGTTTAAATCTAAGGAGGGTCAATTACTTACTGATTATTTTCGAGATAAGATTCGCTTTGTTTTACTTGCTGTTTGTATCGAGCACTACTTGTACTTTAATGCTTAGAATACTTCATTTAATTATACAATCATTGTAACCGTTGATATGCTTTCTTGATCGTTAAATTCTGAATTTCAATACAAATCAATGCATTCATATTCTTGGTATCTAGTTTTTATATTTTCTTGTCGTCATTATTTATTAGTAAATTCTCGAAACCAACACACCTTAGTACGATTTACTGCGATTGGCGATTAGGCAACTACAAAAACACGCTGCCATACATTAAAAATTCACGTTGCCTGAAATAAAATTCGTATAAAATTATTTGAACATCAGAATAACATAATAGACGTACATAATAGATGTTAAGAAAAATATGAGCTTCGTTTAGACTAACTGGCTTGTGTAACAAAGTGTTGTGTACATTAACGAAATAGATATCCATTACTAACATTGTCACTCCTTGCATCTCTTCATACTTACTAGTAGTGAATTATCGTCGTGTGTAACTTTTACTTTGAACATCACCTGATATTTATCATTGTTTTCGCTTCACTTTTGATTAATACGATCTAAGCGCACATAAAACTGGTGACAGGGTTCATTTATTTTTGTCTACTAGCAGACGAGTTTTCATTTACTTGTTAGAAATCACATCACTTCTATTTTACGAAGGGAAATTCGTCTGCTTATTTACGTATATAAAATTATATAGATCGTTTTATAGAAAAACTGTAATATTGACGTAATAAACTTTTCACTTCACAGTTCGTACTGAAAACACCAATGTTTAAAATTAAGAAATTAATTATAATTTCTAATGAAATTGTGTAAATAAGCAATGGAAAGGTCGAATCTTAGTGTGTTTACGTCGTCGTAAGCGTGATGCTATACACCAATAGACATTTTGTTCCTTTAGATTTAACTGTAAAGTACTTAATAATTTGCGCCAATTGCTGTACTTGACATTTCTTGTTAACTTTGTGAAATTACTAAAATACTCAAAAATTTGATTGAATATCCAGGTTAGGAAGAGCTAGTGTTTTCACATAGTTAATATATTTAAATATTTTAGTATATACGTGCTTCCATTTAAGATGCTTTTTTCGTATTTCCTAATAAGTGCAACTGCATGGCGTGAAACCTAGATTTATTTACCTAATGAGCTAAGCATTTAAGTTCCAGGGCCTAATAGCGACTGCGTTTTGATGGCAAACTATATTTTTTCATTGATTGTAATTAAGTGCCGTGTTCAAAATGTCGTAATTTATTATATAAGTTTCACGTAAGTATAATATTCCTCGCATCACTGTAGAATGTTATCAAAACGCAGCTTATGGAATATCCTGACGTTCTTTCGTAGATAGATTTTATGTAAATATACCGTGTACCTGCTTTATGGACAACATAGGCGAACAAGAGGAGTAATTTATGAGTGAGTGCCCCTATCTTATTGCCGCATTTATTTGGATACAGCTTATGGTTATTACCAAATCCCTGTAAGTACAAGTTTATTTTTGATTAAGAAATAATAAACCGCCTGTCTGCTTTAAATTTCGCTATTTTACTGGACACAAGTTAACTGCTGCATGTTCAGTAAAAAAAAAGTTATTTCCATTTGATGTATTTTAGTTGTAGTACAATTCATGATAGTTGTATACTTGGATGATGTTATATTAGCGAGAAATATCCCTGCCATTATTTTGTGAATTAATAAAACTGTAACATTTGGTAGAAATAATAACGACAGCGTTGTTTTTTTTGTCTCCAGTGTGTATTATTTTCTTGGTCTGTGTGTTATTTGCCCTCGCTTATAAATTGCTACATTGTGATTATGTTGCGACGACCAAATCGTAATGCTATAAGTTACATGCTGTGTTATTAAAGTTAACTATTAATTTTGATTGTAATAAAGTGTTCCTTTATCTAATGTATTGTTCAGAGATCGTTCTATTAAATTTTAAGGGTAGTTTGAAGTTTTGTATGTATTCTATTCCTGTTTTCTGCTCTTTCTTAATTTGGAAAAATTAGAAATCAGAAATACTTCAGAAAATGAATTTTAATGCTAGAACTAAAACTCTTTTGATACAGATTAGCTTCACACTTGGGATACTGACAAAAAGTCATACCTTCTCTAAACTAACTTTGAATTAACTTGACGAGACTATTTTCTGACTTCGGAAGTTTTCAATTTTCTACATCTGTGTGCGGATTCTACACCTTCCTATATTATAGGAAAGTAATTGCGGTGCAAAACATAAAGGACAGAACTGTGATTTAAATGTTATTGTTAAAAGAAGGATGTAAAGACGTGTTGGGCAAAGATGAATGTTAATGTTTAGTTCCAGAGGATAATGAAATAAAATTAATGACATAGCTCAAGGGTTACCTAAAAGTGAATTTTTATTATAGAATTTTATAATGATAAAGAGCAATGGTATATAATATTGTTTTGTTACGTTAATGTAAATATTTTATGTCATAACCGGTATTGTTCATCATCGTTTATATTATTTATAGGCATTGGTGCATATCATGTGTATAGAGCAGATGATTAATCAAATAAATTAGAACAAAAATATAGTTGACGATGAAGTTTCATTTCTATTTAACCCCATTTTACCTGAGCAAAGGATTTTAAATTGCAAAACACGCATATAAATGTAACATGTGATATATTTCATTTCAACACTACAATATTTTCATTTAAGAACATAAAAATACATTTATTTACATCAATTATTATTGCAACTCTTAAAATAAAATAAAAAATCACAACATAAAACTTCTTAAATTTTTATCAATAGGATATTCTAGTTAGATCTGTTTCGTAGTCACTTTTTTTAAAGGTTTTTATATAAAACAAACTGTTGCTCGCGACTTCGTCTGCAATTCAGGATGAAAAGTAGCCTGTCCTTCTCCAGGTCATGATCTACCCATGTACCAAATTTCATCCAAATCCGTTCAGCCGTTTTAGCGTGAAAGCGTAACAAACAAACAAACTCACTTTCGCATTTATAATATTAGTTAGGATTTTGTAAATTACCAACACATACAAGGAATGATTTTATTGCAAGTTATTGACAGTTTTAGAAGTCATAATTTAAAATTAGTAAACTTAATCTTTATGAAGGATTTTGATCCTAAAGATCACTAAATTTGTTAGTAAATTATCAATAATAGTTATTATATTTTTGATGTACGTGAAATGAGCAATACATAAGCAAGCTTCGATAACTAATTTTACGTACACGTACAACCGTCGAATTCCTGGCTAGCAAATGGGTCACATAACACCGAATAAGTAATAAATACTATACTCAATTACTGACACATAATACAAAATACGATACATAAATATTTAATAATACATCATATTTTATTTCTATCTAATGTTGGAGTTTGCGTTGTCCATTAATTAGTAATATTTAACTATCTTTACATTAAGATTGTTTATTAATATTGATATTTCAACTTGTTATTAGAAATATTTTGGACTTTGGAGAATTATTAAAATTTCAACTTTAACCTATTCTGATTAAGGACTACAATACTTTAAATCAACGCAAACTCGATCACAGATAGTTTCACACACACAGCAATTGAATTTCTGATACCGTTTGTGTGAAACCACTAATTGTTTCTATTACTCTTCATACACTACGTGGACGTAACAAGAGATCCAATCCGTTAATTTTTTGAAAAATAACAACTATGAAATCTCCTATAATTTATCTTTTCGTGTTATTTTGACAATTACTTAGTTCAAGTTAAATGCTACATGTTCAAATACTGTCAAACTGCTTTTATATCTGTTATGTTGCGTATTAATTTTAATATTCATTTATTTATTGAGTCTACAAATTGATTATTTAAATTTTAAAACTTCATAGTTTCAGCTTTGAACACATAGTATATACATAGTATTTAAACACATGAATGGAGGTGTCGATACGGACTATTCTAGGAAAATAATGTTAACATACCCTATAAAATAGTATTGAAATAATTAAGAAGGCCCTAACAAATTGATTATTGTTTTAGTTGGTAACTGAAATAATACTTACATGAGTGTCGAAGGCAGAAAAACTTAATATTTGACCGCATAAGTGATACCTAAGGCTAAAGATATATTTGACATCCAGTAAGGTTTAAAATAAAACTTCTAAGAAGTTTTGAAAATCTTAGATTTTCATGAAATGTGTATGATATTATGATGTCACTTTTCTCAGCTTGTAAGCTGCCAATTCAGAATATGAAAATCCTTAACAATTTGTGCTTTATCCATGGACGAATGTCGAAAGAATACATATTTGAAAGATGGTCAATGATATTTTATTATAAAAAGCATTTTTTTTTAAACGTGATCATGTATAGAGGTTTAAAGTGTAACTACAGACAATCCTTATTCTAACATATCGGAGTTATTGTCAACTAGAGCATGTCCATGAAACGTCACTACCTTACATATATAAACAGTACTCCACAGGATTGTCAATCGCAATATGTAAACAAACATTTAATAAACTACGTAAAAATTTTATAGCCTTCAATCCAAACAGTAATTCGTCAATATTGTAAACAAAATATAACACGTCAGTAAAAAGTAAATAAATAAAAATAAAATCTCACATCACATCACTCGTTAAAACGCTGAAAGTTTAAACAATGACATACACATTTACTTTCATAATTTAGGGAGAGGGACCAAAGAGATCGTTGACCCAGAATTTAATTTTGTAGTACTAAAACATCCGTCTTTGAGCCACTTATTCATCCCACTACCCCTTGTGACACCTCGCTACAGTTTATAACTTTTTCTTAATACAAAAAGGTTTCAAAGGCCTTTGCCCATGACGTCACAATCAAAGGACACGTTTTCTTATCACATCTTTTTTGCTTAACATCGCACAATTCCTTACAATCGTTCTATTTGATCATTTTAGTTACTGACAAAGAGAATAACTGCAATTTTCCCAAACGTCGCGTGTGCCAGCTAATATCATATGGTTTCTACGAGACCCTTGATGCGTTTGGGCCGTGAAGGCTCGCTCGATATGAAGGATGTTTCTTCTGATGAGTTGCTCGCCTTAAGAAGAGTGGCCGATGTGCTTGGTTGACTCTATAAAAGAAATATTGTGGATTTGTAGAGCTGCTTAGACATGGGCGTAGCCAGGATGGTTTTAGGCACAACTTTAAAGGGATGTCTCGATTCGCGCAGCTGCCCGATAAGTAATAAATACGCAAAATGTTTATCGTGGTGCAGGCATTTTGATTGTGTGATTTCCGCAACAAACATAAATGTATGATAACGTGATACATATTATGATGAACTGTATTCATAAAACAAACGATTCTAGTACAAAAAAAAGCCATTAAAAAAGGATGACCAGCCGCTCCCTTCAAAATTAAAAATACTACAAGCCACATTGGTATTACTAACAATAATGTAATTTCACCTCTCTTCGCCACGTTACCTTGAACCTTGGCTACGTCCATGTTTTAATATAATAATAATTTATAACAATGACTAATGAGTTAATACATACATTACAGAATATGGATGTTCAACTTTTCATGTAAACTCATCTCCTTGTCTGCATCGTTTGATAAGTTCTTGTTTCGATGAGATTTGTTCGGAATCAAAAAGAATATCTGGGTCAGTAGGTATGTGGGTAGGAGAAGGCTTTCCATCTAGCCGATAGATGTCCACTGCCTAACATTGACTAGGCTAAGAAAAATATACATCGACGCGTAATCTGTTACCATGAGTTTAGTGCATGATTCTATACCCACCAGTGTAAAAAAAAATCGTCGGTTATAAAAAATATCTGCTGTTCCATACATTTTAACCGTGTAGGTTTGCACTTTTTTATGAAAGAGCAGATTTTATGTTCATAACCGCCAAAAAATTTCCATCGCTGGTGGCGCCCTCAAGGTCCAAATCTTAATCTTATTAACACTAAAATGAACGACTTAATTTTAGAATGGTTTGGGAATGTCCTGCCCAGCAGTGGAGTGCCATTGGCTAACGTTTATACTTGAATTCAATAACCTCAGATAATTTCCATTCCATCGCCACTTACTCAACTATCTGCTTTAGAGTTATGTAGTTTAAGTTGATTTTTGATTGACAGTTTGTAATAAAAGGTCCTTCCTAAATAAACTTCGGTTTCAATGGAATTTAAACTTTGTCATGTCTGTCATAGAGTTTGTTGTTCCAAAACTTGATAATTATGTGAGATTCTGAATTGAAGATTAAGCAAGACAAAGACAAGGCAATATTAAGGTAGGTACATACCTGTGGTACGACGGGCGGGGTCGCTAGACTGGAAACTACCGCGTTCCTCTTGATATCTTCCATGGGTATTTCCTCAGATCGCGACCGCGGTGAACCTTCCCGAGATCCGTGGGCGCTGCTGCTTCGCGATACACTACTGTGATATGGTGAAATATCATAAAATTAGTACCGTTGTTAACTAATACAATAGATGACGTATATTTAGTAACCTAATCCGCTTAACCATTCTTAAGGAGTCATAAAGAACCCTGTAAGAAATCGACACGTGTTTCACCTCTCAACGAGGCATCCTTAGGATGGCTATTGACTTGTTGCGAACCCGGACCCGACGTGTGAACACGTCAAGCGTCGAAAGCAGTGTGAGTCCATTCGCCCGCCAACTAACCGTTGTTAACTATTAATTATTTTGTAAATGTTTAAGTCACAATAAAGGTACATCGTCTTTCAGAAAAACATAATGATATGAATGACAATAAAAGTATTAAGTGCATTGTGATTATGACTATTTCTATTCTTATTTAACATATAAGACTTATTCTATTTCTCGTTGTAGTGAGATCGAAAAACACTTAACTAAAACTAACTAGTAAGAATTAAGTAAGCAGACTGTTGCTTTGAGCATACATAAGACAACATACATCCTCAGCATGCAATGCCTCAGGCCTATATTACACGACCATTTATATCTACAGCAACTTGGTCCTGCATCGCACGGTTTTTACGACTTAAAAACCATCCGAGATTTCATAGTTTTACGTTACTTTAATATTAACGTATTATACTCGTACACATAAACCTTCACTTCATAAACATATGAGGAGCTCGTGGCTAAGTAATAACAGTCGCACTGGTCGATCCATCAGGTTAAGCTACGCTTGCCGGGGTTGGTCAGTGGATGGGTGACCATCTTTACATACCGAGACTCCTCCGTGCCTCGGAAAGCACGTTAAGCCGTTGGTCCCGGCTGTCATTCGTAGATCTTTGACAGTCGTTACGAGTAGTCAGAAGCCCGAAAGTCTGACACCAGTCTTACCAAGGGGTATCGTATTACCCAGTTACTGGGTTGTGGAGGTCAGATAGGCAGTCGCTCCATGTAAAATACTGGTATTCAGCTGCATCTGGTTAGACTGGAAGTCGACCCCAACATAGTTGGGAAAAGGCTAGGCTGATTGAATTATACACATAAACCTTCCGGAATAAAATCTCTAAACGATGGTAAAAACCTCATCAAAATCTGTTGCGTGGTTTAGAAGAACAACGCAGACAAACACGAAAAGCGACTTTAATTTATAATATGTATAATTATGATAATGAAATATCCCCTTAGTGACATTTTATGACAACCACAAAAAAGGAGGTTTACTTAATAATGTTATTGATGGCTTACCTCTCTCTGCTGGTAGTACGTTCTCGATAGACAACGATGCCATCTTTAAGCATGTGTCCGCTCGGCCTGCGCAGGCGTCGATCTGTGTCGTCTTCTCCACCTACCGACACAACTGTATAGAGTGTGATATTGATTCTGTTTATGGGTTCGTTGTATGCTTTGGTTTGTTTGTTACTTTAACTAGGTTTTGTGTAAACTTTATAATAGCTATTTCATCATGTTACCAACCTTAAGCATCTTGAAATGTTAAACATGACCTTTTTAAAGTTTACAATACAGAACTCAATAGGTATACAATCTTAGGGTTTGACGCATTTGGTGCACATCTCAACTTGTACACCATGCTCAAATGGTGAACTTAGCAACTGGTGCACTTCTCATATGGCACACTTCGCAACTGGTGCACTTCTCAATTGGTGCACTTCGCAAAAGGAGCACTTTTTAAGATGGGTGGAGATTTGGAAAAATTGTCTTAAAATGAAAGAATCTGGTTTTGCGTAGGTAATTTTCTTAAAAATACAATCATATGAGAAGTGCACCAAATGCGTCAAACCCAAATCTTATACTACAAATAGATAAGAAAGAATTATTAGAATAATTTTGACTGAATTTTCTTTTAAACTACAGCTAGTTTAAAAGAAAATTCAGTCAAAATTATAATTAATAATTAATTAATGACAGCTCATTAATTATAAATAGAAAAAATACATAAAAATAAACAGACATTTTATTAACATCAACTAAACAAATATATAACGACACCAAACTATACAACAACTATACGTATATATATACAAAACATGTTTCTTAGTTAGGAAAATTATAACAAAGGAAACCCACTCACAATTGCCTTTCAAAAAAAGAAATCACGGGTACTACACTAGAAATCGTAACAAACTCGAACTCAGACCAACCAGAACCAATTACGGGAAGAAAAACATTTTATACGAAGGAGCGGTACTGTACAATAAGTTGCCAGATAATATAATAAATGCAAAAAATATAAATATTTTTAAAAAATTGTTAAAAGTTTATGTCTCAGAAACACTGTAACACATATTTAGAAAATGCCTGCATGATAAATAACTAAATTAACCTTTTTTGATTCAATTTTTAGAAGCCTAGTTTTAAATATTTTCGTTTTATTTTTTTTATTTTCCTCTTATCGACTCACGGAGTCTTTGTAACTGCATGATTTATTTGTAATCTCATATATTAAGTGAACTGTCTTGTGTTCTTTATGAGAATAAAATTCTTTAAACCGACATTTCGTTGTTTTGATCAGGTCAAAGAAAAAAATATTTACCTGTGGATCGCCGTACAGTTGCTAATGCTGGTCTGGCAAACAATGGTCGATGTCGAGGAGCCATTGAAGGTGCGCACATGCCTGACACTTCCAGTAACCGACCGATCTGCTGCATCTTCTTCTGACGGGACTTCGTGCGACCCTGGTAGCAAAAGATTGTGTTGTGTAGTGGTTGATTGAAATTTTATTTCTTTTTCTACAAACTTGATGGGGGAAAATACCACAAAAATAGTTGCAAAAATACTTATACAAGTTGTAATGATTTATTAAATATTTTTTTTATATTTATTTAATATTTATTTTGTAATAATATATGATATGTAGGTTAGGTTAAATCAGTGTTTTTCAACTTTTTTCATGACGCGACCCCCATAGCACGAGATTTTTTTTCGTGACCCCCTTCCCTCCACTGTTTATAATCTGTATTTTATTATAATACAAATATCAAATACGTACAACTTTTTATTATTTTTTATAATGACGTATCGGCTAATTACATAATTAACAGACATATTACATCGCCAAACAGGCCTCCACGGAAAAGCGATACGATGAATTTGTGGATACAGCGTATACCATCCTAATTAAATCCTAAGTAAATTTAAGTTTATGTCGTATAATTGTTGGATTTATGAGGATCATGGCTACGAGGGATTTCCCAGTAGATTAATTACGTTTTTAAATGCAGCTATGAGGCAAGTTTGGGAACCAACCTAAAAGCAAATCTATTGGAATTATCTAAAGCAATAATAAAAAGTTTAAAAAAAATATTTTTAAACATTTTGTTTAAAAAAAAAAAAAACTTTTTTTTCTTTTACTGAGGCTTCGCGACCCCCTTATAGAGGCTTGAAAACACTGGGTTAAATAACCGGTTTCTACATGTCTAATCTAGCCTCTGATTAATAAATCTATATCTGTTAAGTCTCTTGTGTGCTGGTTACACGTTTATCAAAATATCAACATCCAATTAACTCAATCCATTTGACTAAAGATTAAAAAATAAATTAAGTGGAAAATGCTTCAGATACCGAGTGTTACCCTCTTCAGCCAGTATACACAATGACTGAAGTAGTCTACTTAATTAAAATCTTAAATTCACCGACAGATAAGGCTCAGACTAAACTGGTGGGTCTAGAATTGGGAAATAGGTGGAATTTTGCACAAAAGTTCCATACAGTGGTACAACAGTCGTTGTACAGTAGTGACCCATTTGTAGTGGTACAATTTTTGATTCCTTGCAGGACATGTGTTTTTCATTAATATTTTTTGAACACTATTAATTTTAATTAAAAACAGTTCATCAAAAGGTCTAAACCCTATTATCATTAGGGAATAATTAAAAAAATTGCTCATTGCTTGCTAGCTACATGTCTTTAGTAACGATTTTAAGAAAATAAATTTAAAGAATCACAACTTCTAAACTACTGAATTTCGCGGAACGTATTATGTTGCATTTAGATGAATCATTGGAATGTCCTAGCACCAAAATTTTGTTTGAACCACTATAAATGGGCTACCCTGTATAACCAGGGTGGCCACTAAAGAAGGATTTTTTTAAATAATTCCCCTAAAGGTGTTAAAATAGGGGATGAAAGTTTATATGGAAATTCGTAATTTTTGCCGATGGAAAATTCCATCGAGAGCACGGCTTGTAAAGTACTAATGAATCCTAGTACCTTAGTAAGTCGCTGTTTAGCAGCCATGCTGCGTATATGGTCATCAAATTTGAACTTGGCTCGTAACAACACGGTGCGAGGAAGTGCGCCGGACGCACCAACTCGCGGCTTATGAATCGTTAGGTGCAGACAACGGGGATCTTCTTTATCACCTTGTATCTAATTAGGAAACGAGAAGAAATAACATTTTAGTTATATACAATATTTATTTAGAGCGCAACAACGTTCTTTTGGCGCGTGGCCATAATTGGAACTAACGCCGCAATCTAGTTTTTTTTTCAATACTTTTCACAAAACAATTTGTCAAATGTTTACCACCAGCGCCCCCCTGTCAACGTCATTCGTACGCCAAAAGATCCTTGTAGCACTAAGTAAGCGTAACTACAGACTTATTAAAATTCACTCTATGAAGCTTCAAGTAGTGTCGGAGCTTGTCATAGTGATAAGCAAAAATAATTAAAAAAAGTGAAGTATGTACTCATATTTTTTTACAAGAAAGTGCTAGATACAAAATCAAAGAAGGCATAAATAATCATTGATTTAAAAATTCTATGGTAAAAAATAATAAGTACTAGAAAAACTAAAATTACATTGATTTGGTACCTGATTTATCTAGAACGCAAAAAAAAACAATGATAACGATTATTTTTTGAAAAATCAACTTTAATTTATAAGATATAAGACTGAATGAATGTCACTTTTATTTAATGAAAATAATGAACTTACTTCTAAGTCTTGAAGACTTCCCACTAGTTTGGCGACACCCCATCCAAGCCTTTGTTTGTCAGGCTCAACTAAAATTATTTGTATATTGTCTACTGCAAGAAACCTATGCTGCCATGTGCCGTCCTTTTGTATAATATCACAAGATATGAGATCAGAATCATCTGTAAAAAAAAGTTATTAAAATTATGGTCCCGCCATTTTTTAAACATATTTTACAATATCGAACTCCTCGTGGACTATAGCAGTATAACATACAGCCTGATTGCTTGATCAACATGTAATTTGAATTCAAATAAAAAAGGGTTTACATAAAACTTTGAAGATAAACATGAAATGCAGGCAGCTTTTCTTCAAAAAAATTCAGATGCCATATAATTTTATTCTTAATAAAAAAAATCTTTTTCTCTATAATGGCGATGTCATATAATTTTCTACTAACACGGCCAGGGCTTGGTATAATAAATAGAGAAGGTTTTATTGCTAATAAAATGTTGGCAGCTTTTGTTCAGTAAATAAAGGCGCTATTATTTTATTGTTTTTATTTAATTGAATTGTTTTACTATGAAGTAATTTATTTATTACATATTTCAAAAAAATTAAAGAGAATGCGATGCGAAGTAAAGTGGATGGCTAAAAGAGTAGGGAATGACCAAAGAACGATGGATGCACTGCGTGAAAGATGATATGGCTAGAAAGGAGTGAATACTGAGATGACGATTAACTAAATCCATCTGCATCCATCTGGTGCCCGTATTGTGTGAAAACGAAATGTGTAAAGTTCGCCCTACCAAACGTTAGAAATCTAGGACCCAACATCGTCTTAGATAAAGAGGTGCTTGAATCTGTAAACTCGGCAGTTTTTCTGGGCATAACAGTAGATGCCAAACTTCAGCGATTCGTTTCTGTCACTAAAACCTATTTTTTTTTAGGACTAACAATTTTATTATAAATGAACATTCGGATACACATTATACAATACAATACTTAGGACATATGACTTTATGTCATGCAAAATTAGGAGATTCAATTAATATAGTACTCGATATTAGGACAGAATAGTTTTAGAAGTAAAGATAATTATGTAAAACAAGATTTCGAATGTTTGAACATTATGGTTACTGAAGTTTATAGCAAACGTGTTATGGATAAAGATTTTCGGACAAAACAATTTTAGGAGAAGAAAGGGAGTACCTTCTCGATGATTTTGTTTGGTATATTGGCGTGTGCTAGCTTATATATGGCTTATAATTTAAATTATGTTTTTGTGTTGCGTAATGTAAATTATTTTGAATACTATTATATAGAATCTTTTTTTTTCTTCTAACTAAACAGACAGCTGTGCCGCTGGGGAGTTTGTTGCGCCACTTCTTCTTCCCAGCTAACGCACTAGGAAGTGGTGAAGGGTGGGCGTTTTGGGGGACTGTCTTATATAATTTTGACGTTCGAAAAGTGCTGATTCTCAGCCTAGTTTGAATAAATGACTTTTGAATTTTGAATATGATAATGCAAGCATTAGAAATGGTTCAGAAAAAAATTATTCGTGCTACGCACTATATTATTATGTGCTTCCGTACAAGGATTCCCTATGCAGATTTGCTAAAACATTATAAGATATTGAGCTTGGTTTGCAGACGTTCACTGATCATGGTTGTGATGCTGTACGGTATATGCAATAACAAATTTAATTGTACTGAGCTCTCGAATAGATTGTGTTACGTAGTACCTAGAACTGTTATTCGGCGGGAGGTGCGCGCACCTCAACTATTCTACACTGCGCATTGTAGAACGAAAGCTGGGGTGCGTGCCCCTCTCCGCCGACTTTTAGAAACCTATAACTCACAATTTATAGATTTTGATATTTTCGCGCTGTCGCAATCTAAATTTAAAAGTATGGTTTCTCAATCTCTTGCAAGTCGCCTATAGGACGGATATTATTGTCATCCGCTTCCTTCGATTCGTCGGTTTAGTATGGTATTTTTTTATTATTTTATATTCTAAATTAAATTAGTTTAGCATGCGTTCGTTTTCATACTCTCATGTCACTTCGTGTACAATAGTGTGGGTTATACGTTTTTTCTGCTGTATTTTAACTACTTTTTGTAAATGCTGTAATGTATAACTATTTTTTGTCCCAAATAAAATAAATAAACTAAGTAGTATGGAAGAAAAAGACATGTTGTGACCCCAAAAAAAATGATATAACAGAATGATACAATATAAAAGAAAATATGTACTTACTAAGGTCCAAAACGTCCCCAACTTGAACGAACGGCACTGGATTAGTAAGTGGTAACTGTGTTTCGGGCTTCCCAGTCAGCTTCAAATATAAGTCCCGGATCAAAAAGAAGGTGCGTATTGCTCGCCGCGCTCTTTCCATCTGTTAGAATAATGTTGTATTGTAATTATACATCAGTATCTTAAACATGTTATAAATATAAATGTTTCAGTTGAGACGCGAAATAATTGATTTTAGCGGCGAGACATTTAATGGAATCTCTTTGCTTGTGGATTTTGTTCGGTGACTGCGGAATGATTTCAGAAGCCGTCAAAATATTTTCCAATTGTTTATGGTCAAGTTTCAGTATATTTATTGCACAATGTGACGAAGACCTAGATGAAGTGAGCTAGATGTATTTAATTATTAATGGTTGTATGTCTGCATCATACTTGATTTACCTCTCCACTCGGCAGTCTCTTGGCGAATGCGATACCCGACATCGGCGTCCTAGTAGGTGGTAATAATATTGCCGCGTCCATGCACAGCCATTCCACGTTCAGTGGTCGTTTACTCGTCTCGCAGTATCTGTTCAAATGAATAATAGACCTTATGTTAATAAATATAGAAGTCATTGTTTCAAAACCATTTGATGTTTTTGTATAAAGTGTACGGGCGTAAGGCAGATCCGTGTTGTTTTAGCGACGTTTGGCCATTTTGATCCCGCTTTCTCAGGTGCCAAGATGTATCTTCATATTTTAATAAGATTCTGTGTGATTAAGAGCGTTCATCCAAAAAGATGTCAAAGTCACAAATAGCTGTCAAATATTTACCTGTTTTGATTAATATGGCTAACTAGTGAACGAATAATAAGGAATTCCAATTATAACGCTGAATTTGATGTTGTAACCGTTTTAGGTGTAAAAAAGGCATGTGAAAAGTTTCCAAATACTTTTTTTACATCACTATATATTCAGTGTTATCTATATTAATTGTTGCATTTCATAGTCAATATTTTAGTTCACTAGTTAGCCATATTTCTTATTTCCATACAGTAATATTGCCAAATTAATCAAAACAGCGAAGTATTTGACAGCTATTTGCGACGACCCACTTTCTGTATAAACGTTCTTTAGCTATGTTTGGGTTGAGCATATAGTTTTATTTACGGAAGCCTTACTTTAAAAGCTTCGACCAAGAAAATGGGAGTCCTCACAGGGGAGTTTGCTGCGCTACTTCTTTTTCCCAGCTAAAGCACTAGGAAGTAGTGAAGGGCATTGTTTTGGGGGACTGTCTTATGTAATTTTGACAAATAGACTGCTATTTGTTAAGTTTTATCATATCTGTTTATCATAGAAACTTGTTTATGGCGCCTAATTTATTGATAATGCTAAAGGATATCTATCCTTTAGCATTATCAACAAATTAGGTGTCAATATGTTTATGTGTGATAAAGATATTTTATCGGCTTATGTGACACGAGAATACCACTTTTATAATGCTCTATCCATGTAGGGCTATTATCTTAGTCATGCAACAGTTTTCTAAAAGGTCAACAATTTGTAAAAAAAAAAACAATGTATTTCACCACTGGGCCTCAAACAGTACCAATATTATGGCGGCTGTACACTCCTGTCCTAGTGCTCTCGCTCGGTCTCGCGAAAAAGTGAGTGCGGCCAAGTACACTCTCGCCTAGTTCAGTTGAAGTTGTGAACCCCGAGAGGATGGACACAGACATTGAACGTCTTTTCTATCAATCGGCGAAAGCAACACTGGATGGAGACACGAGTGTCCAGCGACGCACTTGCAACTGCCGCGAGATCGATTGACTAGGACATAAAAAACCGACATGGGACGGAGAGCGAGCGAGGAACGCCGAGACACACCGAGGCGGGCCGACCGCTCTCATCTACGTTCTCGCACTCAGCCTGCCTCGGCGAAGGTGTACAGCCGCCATTAGAAAAATCTTATAAACTTGTAAAGTGCGAGACGGATCTTAATAAAAGTGATGGCGGCACAGCTTTAAAGGGAATGTGTCAAAAACCTGTCAAGTCTAGTACATTTCACGTTAGTTCTGTATTTCAACACGTTCATTATTATCCATCCCGTATAAGGCTCGCTTGCATCACAAATCAGTAAATGCGTTTAGCGCTGAATTAATTCAAAGTATCGTTCTGTCTGTGTCATCTTCCTTTTACCAACTATGTTGGAGTCGGCTTCCAGTCGTTACAAGTTGCTGAGACACTAGAAAATTTATTTACCAACATCCCAATAGAGGTTACGAAATCTATCTCCTCATCATCTATACTAGCTGAATCTCTTCTAAAGAAAAACTTCAGTAAGTATATTCCAAGTTTTGAATTCAAGCCCATTTCTATTGTCACAATTCAAGCCCATTTCTATTGTTACAATTCAAAAAGCATTCAAAACCCTTAACATAACAATACTGAAGACATATGGGGTATTTGTAGTTCCTTACGTACTTATGGGGCACAAAGGGGGCAGCTGCCCCCCCAACTATAGTTTACGATTCCATATTAGCGATTTCCATAATATATACGTAAATACACGTAGTAAACATGATATTGTGATACCCAAATTTAGATTAACTAAAACTCGTAAGTCATTTCTTATAATAAACAGTATCCGCTTTTATAACAAGTTGCCAAAGTTGGTTACAGAACTTAGCGATGGAAAGTTCAAAACCCACATCAAGCGTGTCCTCATCAAAAACATATTATAGGATTAAAGATTACGTTGAAAACAAGGAACTTTGGCAATAACTCCTTCTACACATGTCGCTTCCCTGGCACCTCATTAACGGCATAACTATGTGAATGTCTATTAACTGCTCCCAAATTACGATATTTATTTTATTTTAATTTTTTTACATAAGTACATAATTGCTTGGCATAATCTTTTCATTATTTGACATTATATATACATACAAAGACATATGTCATATGACAGAAATAAAACAATGTTTTAAATTCATTGCATTTTTTGTGATTTGTGGTGCATGTGGCCCTAAGATTCGTTCCGTACTAGGTATTTAAACGATGACATTTGATCACTCACTCATCCTCAAACATATCCAGGAAAATATCGTCGCACTTGTAGAAGTTCCGCGCGAGCGCAGCGGCGCGCGCGCGCAGGGCGTCGGCCGCGGGGGCGTGGCGCGCGCTGGCCCCGCCCCCCGCGCCGCACATGGCCACGCGCATCAGAGTTACGCTCAGTTCTAGAGTTACTAGACGGACTTTTGATGCTAGAAGGAAATAAATTAACTTTAGAGACTAAAACTATGTAGGTTGGTTTTGAGACTTTGAATTTTTCTTTCTTTTCTTTTTCTTTTTCTTTTCTTTAGACTTTCGGCATATGTCGTAGTCACAAACCATGATACACATCATATGTTTGTAGATTTTATAGACATAACATCACGCCTGTATTTCCCCGTAGGGTTAGGCAGAGGTGCACCTATAGTACACCCACATTTCCCCAGTTGTGTTTATTTTATAGAATCAAGCATTTTTGTGTAAAATATAGCTCAAAAAGTATCACTAAGGATGCGTCAGTGCCAGTTATATAATAAATTAATTTCAAATCATTTACCTATCAAACATCAATGTAAATATGAAAATGACCAATGTTGCATGTAGATCAAACCTGCATCACTTTAAATCGTGACTTTCTCATTTCATTAGTGTAAAACACAATATTTCCTTTCATCCAAATATCAACAGAAACAGTGTGAGTACATAACAGGTAGTACGGGCGCCACAAACATCAACGCAACGCAAGATTCCTCCCCTAAAGTCATTAAAAACTATTCAAAGTTACTAACCAGGCTTACAACTCAAATTAGCGATCGCCATCAGCTTCGATATGAGCAACGCATTGAAGCTCTGTAGCTGGTGCTGTTTAGGCGGCGGCGACAGTGTATCGCCCGAGGGAGCCGCGCCCGCGACCCCACTGGGCTCGTGTGTACCAGACGTTATTTCTTCTTCAGGACATAGCAGCGTGTCTAGTAGTTCCGTGTTCACTCCTAGAATAGGAAAACCAATATTATTAGTTTGTGGGATGATCATGACTCGATGTAAAAATAATTTCTTAATGTTTTGAGTGAGTTAGTGAGTGACCCCATTTATCGACTGAGATGCGACGGAGTTGGCTTGAGCCGATACGGCACGACGCAACTTCGCTTCCGATCGGTGTCGTGTCGCTTCATGCGAACTGACACGAGGCGAATGACTTCTTTTTCGGTTTTATTGCATAGATTTAACACTCTTTCTTCTTTCTGACCAGCTGAAGCCGACCCCGCATCGATGACGAGTGAGGTCACTACCTTAAAGTATAGTGATTTTATTGAAGACAAAACATAGGGCATCATTTCGAGTGATTGGTGAGATTTACATGTTTTCCTAACCATGCAATAGGAAATTGGTTCTTGTTGACCTCCCCTTGACATTATAGTTTGGTCGACTTTTATTTTTCATATAATTCTTCACATCATTGCCGGGAAATACCGTTGGTAGTATATTATTTCTAACAAAATATTGTGTATGCTTCAACAGTACGGACATTTTGTAGTCTGATTGTGTCATTTTGACCTTTGCGAAATATATCGTGACATACATGACTTAGGGAAATAATTGCGTGCTAAGCCGCCGTAAAGAATAATAGTCTTATAGCTCCAGTGTATATGTTCCGTTGACAATGTGTGAAATATGATTTAAAATAAAATGAAACATGAGTGACACTAACTTACCCACTATATTATAATCCGAAGGAAGCAATAGACAGAGAATAGACAAAATTAGTTTAAAGAACAAGCATTTTACGTTTTAGGTACAAAATGATAGTTCGAACACGTCAATCTAAGCCTGGGCCCAAAATTAAATTAAATAATATTTGAATCGAGCATTGCACGGTGCAATAACCTTGGTGGAGCGGGAAGTTGCGCTAAGGTAACGTTCAAAATGTTCATTCCAAAAAATACCTTGTAAGTCCAGCTGCCTTTATAATTCTATAACATCTACAGCATTCACATATTAGTTTGACCTCAATTCAAACAAAACGAAAACTGAATATAAAATCTAATAATGTAAGGTGAATGGCATCATAAATGTCGGACCATATGACGATATTATCTACAAATTGGTCACATGTGATGTTTGACTCACCTTTATTGTTGATCAATGCGAACAGCAAGCACAGAGCGAACAACGCTTTGTAATCATTCTCACTACAATCCAAGGAGTCCAATATTGTCTTCAAAAACGGCCTTTTCTCAATCTCCTTACTTTCTCTCTCTATTATACTGTCTAACGTCGCTGACCTTTCAGCAGAAGTACTCGGTGCTACACCAAGCAGCTTCTGTTTCTCTTCATCTGTAATGTTATTGTATTCGTTCGTTTTCGACGAACCCGATTCGATCCCTGAATCGGGCAAAGGGGAGTCGGGCATGTTCGCTTTAAGAGTCCCCGAGCTAGTAGTTTTTGCTGGATGTATTTGAGTAACTAAATCCTCAGTGGAATCGTGACCGATGCTCGACGACTCGCTTATGTGTGAAGTGGACGGAAGGGAAGTCGAAACTAACTCGGGATCGAGATCGCAACTCGAGTGATCGGTATCATATCCGAAAGTTTTAGGGCCAGCGTATTCTGGGGTAGTGTAGTCCCTCTCACTTGAAGTATTCTCTAAAGCCTTCTCTAGACTTAGTTGCGGTTTAGAGAACTCTAATTTGACATTGGACTTTGCATTGCTAATGTACATTTCTAGTATCTTGGTCGCGCCGTCCTCGAAAACTGATAAGTCTGATTGTAATATGATCCAGGCCAGTGCGTGTACAATCGGACCGTGCGTTATAATCAGGAACACTTGCGATAGCAGAAACAGGGACACTACGCACGACACTGATGGTTTGGGGTCGTCCTCTGAATCCAATCTTTGTCTGGGGAATGTCATTCGCGATGGAGATTCTGCGTTTTTTCCTTTTAGTATAGCTTCTAAGTTTCTTGTAATTGCTTCTATGCTTTGAATATGATCTCTATTGTAAGGTGATGATGACTGCAGCCGTCTTACACTTTCGGACGTGAGTGAGTAAATGTATAGCGGCACTAGGAGTTTGTGCAAGAGATGCTCCGTCAGAACATCGTTTAGGTCAGGAATGTTAAGACATAAGATGTCATTGATATAGTGAAGATGATCAAGGTGTTCAGCTACTAAGTCATCCAGTTTCTGCTGTGATTGATGGCTGGAAAAAGAATTTCTGAATTTTGAGTCGTAAATATTGTCTGTGCTCGGATACTGCAAAAATACGATTTTGAATTTGGTACATTTAGTATGTAACCGGTTGATTGAGTAAGAAATCTTCAAAATGAACCAAAAAATAATAAACAAGTTCTATCTACACTAAAAAAGGTATTGCAAATGAAAACCGAACATAACAAAACAGACCAAAACAAAATCATAAGTAATATAATAGCCTGACTTACTCTGCGTCGGTCCTGACACACGCGTCCAGTTCTAGAATGTGTTTGCCGATAAACCAAACGAGATTACTGAAGTATGGGGCTGCCGTTCTGTGGGACAGCAAACTGTGTTAGCATATTGATAACTACTAATTAAATGGCCGAGATATCTACATAGTTTCATATGCATGGCTTCTAAATGGTACGCTACATATATTCCAACGGAATTGAAGTAAAATTATTATTATGCACAAGTTAATAATAAACACGTACGAAATACTAGACTGCAATATTTTATCGTCCATATCCTTGAGCCTCATTTTGGATGATGTTTCTTTGTTTCGCCTCGAATTATCACAAACCACTGCTCACTTAATTTTACGAGGCCTCGAAAGGAGACTTAGATTTACGACATTAGTTTACTACAACAAGCTACTAGAAATAAAGAATGCCGGCAGGTATCAGTTTTAACACATTTCGAGGCTGTGCATCATAGTTCACACTTCACAGTCACCGAATAGCCCTCGATGGCAACTGAACCCAGTCTAAATTTAACCAAAGCGCGCGACATCGCGACTTTACGTCGAAATCGAAGCTAGACCACATCGTAAATTGTAAGTTGTAGACGTTTCAAGTTCAATGTCAAATAGAGCTTTGACACGCATCTAGATAAAACATAGATCGTACACCTGCCCCTCACGACAAAGTCAGTTCGTGCAATCAGCTGGCTTATTCCCGAAGTCTTTCGATTTCGAATCTAATCGAAATTGATCCGAATTACAGTACCATTGATACTTTATTTGTTAATACAAATCAAATTTTATTCGGTAAAAACTCAAAGTTGTCGCCATTTTTCAACCCCACTACGTCGCTCATGCAGAAACGTCTATACGATGATGTGACCTTGTCTGGGGGGGATTTACTTTTAATAAAATTAATCTTACATACCTATCTCTAATGAACCTGAGCATGCTGGCATCCTGTACTCGGTACACGTTGAGGGTCAGGGTGCGCACGGCAATGCGCACCATTGATTCCGAATGGTTGAAGAACTTGATCGCCTCCGTATACAGCGGGAAATCTTTCGTGTGCTGTCAATATTAATAGTGTCACTTTCAAACTATGTACAGACAGGTTTTCTTCATTAATTTGATATCTATTCCTCATAACCAACCATAACTATACCATAAACAGCTTGTAACGTTCCCGTTGCTGGGACGCAGGGCTCCTATCTGTGAGAGGGACTGGACCGTAGTCAAACTGGGAGGCAATTTTTGGTTCTAGGACATGCCGGTTTCCTCACGATGTTTTCCTTCACCATTTTGAGTGCAGTGGCATCGTTAAAGCATGCATTAGAATATGTTAATCAACTATTATTAATATATGTGTGCACATGTCCTTGGTTTACTGACATTTTAAACCCGAACCAGCACGCGTAGACTGGAAATGACAGAACTTTGTCTATTCTTCCGTCGACAAAACCCGTTTCTACGGTGGTCATGCTATGTGCAGATACCTATATCGTGTAAATGTGATAGGTACAACGAATATTTTGCGCTGATATTATAAAACGAGACACGCTATAGTTCGTGACTTGAAATTGACACCAAACGCAACCTTGACTCTTGTTCCGTAGTAAAATTATGGACATGTTGCCCTACCTACAAAATACACCAGTAGGTAGGGAAACATGTGTAAACAGTCAAATGAAATGAAACGCGGAAAACTGACATTTGCATATCCGCATACGACTTACAATCACCAATGTACCTATGCAGCTGTTAATGGTATTATCACAGTAACATGAATACTACTTGATAAGGGAAATTGTTACATGTAGTTGAACTAGACATGAGGTCTTATCTATAAATTCCTTTCGCCAATGCGTTATCTGTAAGAGCACGTTTTGTGCCCTGCAATACCAAACTGCCGAAATGGGATAGACTTGGGAAGCATTTTTGTTTAAAAATTATATAATACTACTTGTTTCATTACTCTCGGAGTCTCGACAGGAAATACTCTAGACCTGAAGTAAAGATTACCTAACTAATTGATAGCTGAGATTGACCTGAACAGAAAACCTTTAATTAATCACAGCTGATAAGAGAAGTTTCTCAGACATTTAAAAGTGTTGTGGTCATTTATTTTACAATTAAATGATAATTATTTTATTAATAAGCTCTGTAAAAACAAAGATAATTTTTATGAATGTAAAAAAGTAAGTTTATTCATCTGTACGGATTATTAATTACCCCTCCTTATTCTTTAATTTAGTCAATCACAGTGATATACATCCATTTGTGATCTGTGATCCATGACTGTGTGAGGCCTGTATGGCAATTATGGTCATGAGGCCTTTAAATACAGACCATAATTGCAATGCATCAAGGTATATGGCTATGTATGGGAGACCTTCATCTAGGTACTCAATAGGACTGGCTATGTATCATCGCGGACGCATGGTGCCTGACCACTTTTCGACCTTATTGCTTAGGAAATAAGGACGAAAAGTGGTCAGGCGCCAGTGTCAGCGATCGTACATACATACATAAACTCACGCCTTCATCCCATGGGGGTAGGCAGAAACTACAGAACGCCTGTGTTCAAGAGAATAATATTGAAGAAACACTAGGTAAATGAATTATCTGAGAGTTTTCCGGTGGGCGTTTTAGGGGACTGTCTTATGTAATTTTGACGTTCGAAAAGTGCTGATTCTGAGCCTAGTTTGAATAAATGACTTTTGAATTTTTATATGTACGTAGTCTGGTCATAAGTTTTGTCACATATGGAAAGTTAAATAAATGACACAATGAGTTATGCACTACAACCACATTAAAATTATTCGAAATGTCCTCCTCTTGCTTCGATACAAGCCTTCAATCTGCAAGGCCAGTCATCAATCGAAGCATGCACGACATTCATGTCAATATCGGCGACTGCTTTAATCAGGGATGCTTTAAGTGACTCCAAGTTGCGATGGGGTTTAGCGCAGACCTTCTCCTCTAAGTGCTGCCATATTTTGTACTCCAAGGGATTCAAGTTTGGACTGGATGACGTCCAATCCTCATGCCTGATAAAGTCGATTCTACGGGTCGTGAGCCAGTTTTGGGTACTTTTTGCCTTATGAGCCGGCGCAGAATCCTGCTGGAATACCCAGTGCCTGTTTTCGAACATTGTTTGTGAAAGAGGTTCCACAATGTTTGTTAGGGCTGTGTTTTGATATACGAAGGCACTGGTTTTCACTCCTTTTTCACAAAAAAACACCTCCGTTGGACCCAAATAGGACACCCCAAGCCAAACCATGAATGCCGAAGGGTGATGACCACGCTGAACACGTGGCACACGTTTGTTCGCTTCTTCATTAGAGTGTGCATACACTTTATCATTTTGTTTATTGAAACTCTCGAAAACATAAAAAAAAAATTCGTCCTAAAAAATTATTTCGCAGTATTTTTTTCCCGCGTACCGCCTTAACAAAACCCGGCTTCTTTCGAGTCTGATTTTCTTCAGCCGTGCGTTAAGAAGATGTGCTGTTTTTTTTTTCTATAAGCTCGCAGTCCTAGGTCTTCATTTAACACCCTTTTAACAGTAGTTCTGCTTAGTCCCATCTGCAGAGCTAAAATTTTTTGCTTGCGGACAGGATTTCGTTGGATTCGCGCCTTCATTGCTTTGATGACCGCTGGAGTCCGAACAGTACGAGGTCGATCGCTCCTTTGTTTATCTTCTAATCTTGAATCTTCCCTGAATCGTTTGATAGTACGATAAATAAATCTCAGTGGAATTTTCCAAATTTTTCAGCAGTTTGAAAATCTCAGTTGGCGCGTGACCGCAACGATGCAATGCAATTACTGCGACTCTGTCTTCTTTGCGCGTCCACTCCATTTTAGAAAATTAACAAAATTCCGGAAACCCTTTTTTATTTTCTTTACATATTCAAATTTCGAATGCCAATAATATTTTCCTCGGCTTGCATTCTAAATTCTAAATTTTACCTATGTGACAGAACTTATGGCCCAACTGTGTAATGTTTATGAAAAAAAAACACTAAAACAGAAGAGGACTGAGGAATATACTGTATTTAATATGGAAACTTACCTCATTGTAGAAGAAATGTATAGTATGATTGTTGAGCTTTAAACTGAGCGTCTTGAGGAATGATATGTAGTAAGCCATCACCTCCTCATCCGAGAAGTCAAATTTGTGCACTATTATTGAGTTCACATGGTTATTACTCAGCAAATAATCTGTAACAAGTATGCAGCTTATAGAATTATGTAAAAAAACTAAGGAAAATTACCTTTATTTGAGCTCAAGTGCATTGTAAAACGATAATAGTAATATCAGAATGGAGAATTATAGAGCAACAAAGTGCAACCTAATTTTTCAGTTAATTTGCTTAACACAGGCGTCTTTTTTCTAACATTTTATGTAGGTCAAAGTGTATTGTTGAACACAATAAGCCAATTAGTAATCAAAGTTCAACAGCCAAAACAAATTACAATTCAAACACAAAGTACAGTATTATGTATTGTGTATAAAACATGTCAAAATGTTTAGATTCAGACAAGCCAAAACATATTTCCAAATGGTTAAATAACTTACACAGTGATGTTTCATTTCTTATATTCTCAAACAGAATATTTAATGTTTGCAACAGCTGCACACAAACATATGATGATCCTCCACATTTCTGTCTCATGATCTTCAAGAAGTATGACAGCATATTCTTCTCCAAGAAGAAGCTGAAAATTGATGATTAATTTGTTATTTTTATGGTAAAACCAGAAAATGAGATGAAAAGGAAAAAGTGGTTAGATATAAAGTTGAAACAAAGGAAACAAAAAAAGATTTAGGTACATGACCGGGCGACAAGTTGATAAACCTGTATTGCTGCCTCAATGGTCCACCTCACGGACTAAGTGCGGAAACCAAACCCTTTAAAATAGAACATAGAACCTGTATTGCAGCTTATTCAATACTTAGAAAGAACAGACAAAAATCTAGAGACTTATTTTAGAATATTTATTTGTGAATGGGTATACAGTGTTTTAGCAATTGTAGAGTCTAAAGAATAATTATTTCCATACTGGTTGGATGACTCAGCACATGATCAAACATGGTGACAATTTTGAATGACTTATGGCTAATTAAAGATGTACTTAAATATCATATAATTACTTTTAGGGTATCTTCAGAAAACGTTTTAAATATGAAATTTACAAGTCTTTCTAACCCCAAAGTTTTGATTTACACACTATCAATTAATATATTGTCCAATGAAGGAAGCATTGTTTACAAATAATGAAATAATGATTACAAACTGATACTTACTCAAATACAGAACTGTCATTCTGGTCACCCCATATCAATATCTCTGCTATACACCTGAGCGATTCCACCAAGGTGCCCCGATTACTTTCAGATACAGTTGTGTTTTTACAAAGAATATTATGTAAATATTTCAATCTTTCTAAGGAATGAGGGTTTTTTGGACGCCCCCACGAGGCACCGAACCAACTTCTGCTACGAAACATGACGATATTAGTATCCTCTACACTTGTTCAAAGAAAACAACACACTTTTTCATTTTTTTTTAGTTCATTGAAGCACGTCGTCACACTAAACCATTAGCACCATGTTCTTTTATTTTGTTTTATTAAATTGGTCACTTTATTGGGTCATTGCGTTACACGCGTTAACTTTGGATTGTATTTGATTGAATACTGACGTGCAATAATTGATGAATTATAATATTTTTTGTGATTTTTATACTCGTACGATTTACTTGGCAATCGTAATTTTGACAGTTCTCTGGTTGTTCGAAATGACAGGTGTAGTTTCGTTTAGTTCCACCGCAATGACATGTTTACAAAAATTATTATTTTTTTCGAAATATTATTGAGTAAACAAAACATTGAAACATTAAAAGAAAGAGAAATTATTTTGCTATTTGTAGTATTTGTGAAGGTAGATATTTAACTAATAAGAACGTACTTTCGACGATAATCATAACTAAACGCAATAGGCGTTTGCAGAGATAGCTATAATACATTTAAAAGGTATGGCATCACATTTGATGTAGGTGAAGGTGTTAAATTGTGTCTGTTTACTAAAGTAGGTATGACTAACCCAATGACTGAATAATTTTTAACACAATGGATAGCCTTACTTACTAAAATCGAGATTCGAGTTCTCACCCGCTGCAAACCCCCAAATAAGAAGGAACCGCCTCCTCTCTAGTGGAAATAAGAAATTATAATCCGGAATTCAGAGAAATAAACATGAGAATCCTCCATAGGCTTTACCGTGTGCGTAGTCCCAGCGGAAAAATGTCGAATTCAGTGGTCTCGAATGTCAGAGTGCGAAATCGGTAGAGCTGCCCACAAAATTCGGTACATTAGTACCCAAAATCGGTATATGACAAAAAAAAATACAATGTTCAATCAAATTCGTTTATTTATCAAAAAATAAATTAAGAGTCTAATTTACATCAAACCAAACACACTTAAATATAATGATTTTTTTCGATCTTTAGGATCATACTCTACTCTTTGGCCATAGCCGCGGTCATCTTTGAATTAATTACCAAGTCATAACAATTAGCGTCATTAAAGAGTCGTTTTGCATGTAATAGAACAGTGATTGACTCAGTAGACAGCCTATTTCGCTTTATTTTAATGATATGTTGTCAAGGCATATTTTAATCTAAATGAAATGCCTGATTTCATTATCATATTTTACTGGATAAGAATAAATAAAATACCGGTCAAAATAACTTCGGTAATAACAATGAAATTTTTATCAAATTCTGAAAGATAAAAATGGTTACCTACTGTAGGTCATCCTTAGAAGATAGACATATGCTATCGCGGACTTTATTTTTGAACTTATTAAGATATACAATTCTGTTAAACATAAATTTGATGTATCTCTTACCGCTTACGCGGCGCACGCCAGTAAAGCTCCCAGTCGGCATGATATTTTCCGACATCTTCGACAATAATCGTCATTTTCAGCCAATTTACATAAAACCGTAATGTATTATACACAAAAACCTTCCTCTTGAATCTCTCTATCTATTAAAAAACACCGCATCAAAATCCGTTGCGTAGTTTTAAAGATATATACCTACATAGGGACAGACAGCGCGAAGCGACTTTATTTTATACTATGTAAAGATAAAGAAGTAATGTTCTCTAAATTTTCCTACCATGAGTCAAGTGAGAATTAACACGTTACAACTAAAAAATTATCCAAATCTAGAGCCTAACTGATGAAAAATATTTTTTTAGATAGAATTTTACTTCTCAATAAGATCTTATTTTTTTTCCAGTAATCCTGACTACTCGTTTGTTTAGTTCATCTTTCAATTCTTTACGCTTCCAGGAACAATACGAGTACATGTTAGCAATAACGATGGTGGATCGGTTTCAACACAAAAAATAACAAAAAACACTGATGTAAACAAAGCGAAAATGATTTGACAGCGGCCATCCCGCCGCTGGCGACATCTGCGTTGAGCTTTGCGCGTGGATCCCCATTATACCAATCTTTCTGCGCTTGGTAATGCGCGTTGCGCGCTTGCGTTAGGTAGGTACTAATTTATGATGAATAGATAGATCCATCCATGTTCAACAGATTGCGAACACAAACAATAGAACACTGATTATAAAGGATTTTTCAGTGTGCGTGTGAACAAACAAATATATTCTTAGGCGTTATGTAGGTATTTCATTGTTTTTTCATAGAGTTATGCTGACTACATTTTAAGATAGGTAGGTACTTAATGAGATCGTGGGTGGCTAGAATTTTGGAATTTATAAAATGCCTCTACAACCAGTTTGGTCCACAGTAGTAAAAAATATTTGCAATATTTTTATCTCTAAAAAGACGACACGTAATAAGAATACTACTAACTTTTATTTTTATAAATCATTCTGTTTTTATAGTATTACTACTTTACGAGTTGACAACTCCTAGGTCTAGTAGCCGCGATTACGACTCCCAAGCGTCTTGGGTTGGAGTGCTGTTGGGTTATCAATTTAGCAATGTCTCTGAAACAGTCTAGCCTATTGCCTATTGCCGTAAATTGGTCCCCAATCCAGACAGATTGGAGACCGATTTACGGCAATAGGCTCGCCTGTTACATCAGATTTATTTTATTAATTAGGGACAAACACAGTTAGAAATAAGGGACAAAGAAAATACAAGAAATCTTTAAACATATCTGGCGAAATGTGGGTTATCTATAGTCTATACACCTATGCTTAGTCCTTCGGTTAATATTATTTTTATAATTCAATAAAGTTTTCGGTTTTAGTGATTCCCAAGCTTTACGTACTGTTTCCTATTTTAGTATCATGCAAGGTTTCCAATTTTTTTTCTTCTCATATGATAGGAATGGTGAAAAAAAAACACAGACATTTTAAAAATATTTTTTATTGTCTTAATTTTCGTAACTCTATATTGCAAATTAATAATTTTGTTAAAATCTACCATCAACTAATGAGTAGTACCTTCACTTTTAGGTAGGTACAATATCGGGAAATCCCATAATTCTACACATACGGATGGAACAATCGTTATTATTCATATCTTACACTAAATTGTGACATTCTGTATTATAAACAAGTTGAGCCATAAACATAAAAAATGGGTATAATTTTATATAGAAATAAAAAAGTGGCATTCATGATACAATATTAGCGAAAAAGTGGATAATCATTATTATCCACAGCCCGATTTAAAGGGGATTTTCTAAGGTAGCTCGCGAAATTCAAATTTTATAGTATATAAATGTATTTAGGTATGTAATTCTGTAAATTCATATTTGTAACGGTCGTGAATCATATTTCGACCAACATACCAAAAAATGTAAGAAAATTTTAATTTCGCGGGATACCCTGACGCTTTCGCCTTAAGGCCTCTCCTTGTTTGTCCTTAAACAGTGGATAGGAGGAACTAGCTGCCTACATGATAACGTTTTACGTGCCAAATTTTTAATGAACAATAATAGGCATCGACTACGTAACACAAAATGATAACATAGTTTTTTTTATTACCTATTTACTTACTAGTTTCCGTATTTTGAGATTACCCTTCAGGGTAATATGGAATAAATACAATACTAGCAATAAAATAATAATTACATGGTGATTTTTATCTACTGTCTTCGATCAACATTACAATGTAACCGAAGATTACAATAACACCAAAGTACTCACTTATTTCTAAATAAATGTCACAAAATCTGTTGCATTTTAAAATATCTAGGTCACGTTTACGAAGTTAGCTTTATTTAAAAATATTTTTACTATTTTATTTAACACTATTTTCATGGACGGTCTATTTTTTATTATTTGTACCTAATAAGAAAATCTTAAAACTAAGTAAATAATTTAAAGAATAAATACAAGCTCAATAAATTATTATTTGATTATTTAATTTAAATCTAGCGCTGACTCAAAAAATGTAATAATCACTTAGGTAAGTTTGAGGCTTGAGCAAACAATCGACAGTACCTAACTATAACGCTACAAGGTTCTTTAGGCGCGTGGCAAAAATCGGAACTAACGCCGCCATCTTTTTTTTAAATTCATTTCACAAATGTTTACCAAATGCGTCCCGGTCAACGTCATTCGCGGTAGATAATACCAGACTCTTCGGCGCCCCACCAAATTTCCAATGAACAAGTAGCCGAAGGGTGGCTGGTAAACCACCGCTAAACTACAGTGCATTTCATAAAATAGCTCTTATGCCGTAATGTAACCGTAAACGAAACAACTACCCACATAGGTACTGTCAAATTCTTGTATATTGCATAAGTTTTTTTTTTTTTTATAGGAAATACGATAATTTTATCAGCCTAGGGTAATTTAGGTACAGTCACAAGCTGATCACAAAAAAGGGTTATGTACTTATTCGGAGAGCTTTTACTTTGTTGTTCGATTGAAAGTCGATCGTTTGTTTGAGCCGAGTTCATAATTTAATAGCAGAGAAAGCATTATAAGTACGAATAAATTCTACAATTTGACTTCATTAGATACTTATTTTAATATAACTATGATCACTGATCAGCATCACAATTATATTGAAATAAATATTTAAAAAGTTTATTAATTTTTACCTTAATTTTCTATAGCTAGGTAGGTACCTTTATCAGAAAAGCAAGGCAGTTTTCATAACATATTAAAACACTACCTTGCATTTGGTAAACTAATTTAAAATAAGTATAAAAAGTAAGTATTAGAAATCTGAATCTGGCAAAATGGGAGACACACAGGTCTCAGAAGATGAACTTATAAATAGTTAGAAAGTACCTACCGAGTAAGTACTCGTTACAATGAATATACACAAATAGCTTTCCGAAAATTTTAAATTCTTGTTCATAATACGTTCATTTATAAGTAGCAGATCTCACTCATAATTCTTCGAGCCTACGTTAGCTCGACTTTTTCTTGGCAAGTAATTGCAACAATTGGCAGCTTGTAGTTATTGGGCCCTCACGTTTCTTAAGCATATAATTGTTTTTAAGATTTCATTTAACATCGTTATGTTTCATGTGGGGGATAATTAACTTTCCTTCTCATAATTACTGATCATTGACTTGTTGTAAACTTTCCCTTTACTTATTTTCGTCCGCACGTTGGTCCCTCAAAATTCGTTAATTACAGCAGCTCGATACGAGCCAGACACAATCCTATCCTACGTATCTCAGGCTTTAGGGGTAGAAGTTCTGGAGGGCATCAGAGTATATGGAGTTGTATGTGTCTCTTAGAACGTACACGTTGTCTCCTGGTTTCCCGTTGAACATGTACTGGCCTTTTAGATTTGTAATCTTCGAGTTTGATGGAGGTGGCTTGGGTTTGGGTTGCGAGTATGAAGGTACGTACGTCGGCCTTGCTGGCATCATGGGCTGACCTCCATATCCGAAGGGATCCACTTGGGGCATTTGAGGGTATGCAGGCGCACCGCTCCATTGATATACGCCAGTCGGTTTTCCATTAGACACAAAGTCAATAGGCAGATTGATGAAAGGATCAGCGATTTGAGGCGGTGCTTGAGGCATCATCGGTGCCATGGGGGGTCCTAGGCTCGGTGGCTGAGAAACGTACCCTAAACCAGGGACAAACATGTACGGGGTGGGGGGCAGCCTGATGTAGAAGATGGGAGAGTTCTCGTATTGCAGCGAATTAATGTTATCATTCTGGTACTGTCCGTTGCCATTTTTCTTCTTGTTCTGTTGTCGGCGTCTGGTGGGGATGGTTCGCGAGAGTTCTTCTTCCTCAAAGTTCTCGTCGTTGACAGTAAAGTTGATATCTTCATCGTCTTCAGAGTAATCAATGCCGGACGATAGGAAGGAGGGGTAGAAGCCGAAGAGGTTGAGAGCTTTGTTCCTCCTGCTGGTGATAGGTGCTTCTGTGGTGGTGGTGGTGGTCTCCTTGAACTCGTCTTGTAGTTTGTTCTCTCGGACCGTGGTGGGTTCTTCCGTCTGTAGGGCGGCTGCACGTGACCTCCTGGTCGGTGCACCGTGACTGTGGCTCAGCAGCGCCAGCAGAACCACGACTAGCAGCATGTTTCTTGAGTATCCCATTGTTGGTCTGAAAACAAGAGAAGATAGAGTTGAATTTAAAAAGTAAGAGATAAGTTATCGATTTTCGTGGGTCATCATAATAGATGCCTAGTTTTTTACAAAATTGATATTTTTGAGAGAACTAGGCAAGTAAAATAACCTTCCTTTCTACTTCGCCGTAGTCGGGTAAAAATAAAAAAATACCGAAACTCCTCCGTGTCTCGGAAAGCACGTTAAGCCGTTAGTCCCGGCTGTCATTCGTGGAGCTTTGACAGCGCTACGGGTCGTCAGAAGTTCGAAAGTCTGACAACCAGTCTTACTAAGGAGTATCAAATTACCCATTTACAGGGTTGTGGGGATGCATCCGGTTAGACTGGAAGCCGACCCCAACATAGTTGGAAAAGGCTAGGCAGATTGATTTGACTAGGGCAAATTATGGCAAAAATATCAAAAATCTATATTAAATATTATGTAAATTGTAAAAATATCAAAAAACAATATTAATTATTATTGATGCAGTCCATAAAAGAAAAGGCGTGGCAAAAATAAATCTCTCCTTAATTTCCATGCATGTACAAACTTTGAAAGACAACACTACGCAAAGGTAAATTACCGAGAGGTTCGAGCGAATAACACATTCACTCATTATGCTGTGTATTTAACATCAATCAAGTTTGCAGGGCATTCATTAAAAAACAATAAGTATCAATATACTACGGATGAATAAGTAATTTGAAAATATTGTAGTTATTACTACTGCATCATTAATAAATACATGTGTTCGTGTGCTTTTAAACAGGACTTGAAGTATAATTTGTGAGACACTCGACCCTTCTCTGGTTTCTACATGTGATTTTTAATTTAAAAAGTAAGTACATATCTGCCTTGCCTTTTCCCAACTATGTTGGGGTCGGCTTCTGGTTTAGCCGGATGCAGCTGAATACCAGTATTTTACATAGAGCGACTGCCTATCTGTGGAGGTCAGATAGGTAACGTATTACCCAGTGGTAATACGATACCCCTTGGTAAGACTGGGACTACCTTTCGGAAGGGGCAACTACAATCAATTTTATTTTCTTGTTAATTTTGAGGTTTAAAATTCCCTTTTGTGTGCCTATTTGAAATAAAACGATTTCATTTGATGGGAAGCGTTTAAAATTAAAATTACTTAAACTTTAAATGCTACCCACGCAAATTCGCCTACAGTTAAAACCGCGGCAAAATTACCAATAAACATGTTAAACACAAATGGCTTCCTATTTTCTCAGACATAATTCTCGGAAATACATAAAATTGTAAACTGTACGAGTATATAGACACTCTTTAGGCTATACATTTTTTTTATGATGAGCCAGCCAGTCAGAAGAGATTCCTAGCAAACAGGATACATGTAAGTAAAAAAGAAACCACTCATGTAGTCCGAGCAGTTCTCAAGGCCGGTTAATACCCTATACCACTTATATCCAGTAATCTATTCATTCTTAGCGTTTACTTAATACAGGCGCAAATTAAATGGCTTTTTTGGATCGAATAAGAACTGGAAGGATCGGTGAGCGAAGTTTATCGTCTTGAGAGTTTACCGATTTGAGATAGGAACTGGCAAGTTACTAAAATATTTAAGTCTATTTTCTTTAGTCAGGATCTGTCAGGATAATACATAACACATACCATCACGCCGTGTTTTTAAGGGTTGGGCAAAGATGTACCTGTAGTACACCCAATTTTGTCAGTTATGAGTCCTCTGAATAGGCCAGCCTATTGCCATCAACCGGGCATAAATCCAGACTCCGGGCTGCTATTGAGAAAGTCTTAATATTAATACATATTTTCTTCATAATGTAGGTAGATGAGTAGGCCTATGTAGAGTCGTTGAAGTCATTTTCTGTGTGAAATAATGTTAAACTTTATCTACATACTTAAAAGACCAGTATCGCTTGAAAAGCTTGAAATGGTCGCGAGACCGCCCGCGGTGACGCAAGCGGCCGCGCGCCACGCGCATCTGGTCGGTGGTTGTGTGTTGTGCGTATGTAATGTAGAAACTAAACTAGTCAAGAGGAGATTAGGCCCGTGGGATCTGGACGTCGCGCGAGCCCGCTAGCTGCTGCCAGCGGCGACGCCGGGGGCCGCTGACGACCGCTGCCATTCCGGTGTGACTCGGTCCTAAGGGCCGAGTCACACTGCAATGACTCGGCCCTTAACGTTTTCGCTCTATATTTTTGGAGTTTACTCCTTAAGAAGCGATTTTCATATAAATTTCACTCCACATAAAATTTCGGGGTATGGAAATTTTATGTGGAGTTAAATTTACACAAGCGTAACACTTCTTTCATTTGTAAATAACATGGATTAAAATTTTGAAAAAAACATTACATATTTCACACTACGATCTAGATATTTCGGCCGTTTTTTTTTAAGAGATGCGTTTTTTACCCACTTTGCCTATTGCATATTCAAAGACAATCGTATTAAGGAGTAAACTCCAGTCGTTCGTCGGAGCAGACACACCCAGTACACACACTTTTTTTCTTTTCATCGATCGATTTGTGATTCTCTTAAACCATTGATAGGTTGCAACAAAACTTAAAAATTAAAATAGATGTGTTAGTAGCCCTATTACATGGGACTTAAACATAACTGGCGAAATGTGGGTGTACTATAGGTACACTTCTGCCTAACCCTTCGAGGATTACAGGCTTGATATTATGTTTTGTATGTGTTAGTAGATAGCCAATCTTTTCTTGCATAAATACAAACCAATCAGACGCATTTTACTTAATTAGATTCTTGGAAAAACTGCCCATGAAATCTCGATACGTTACAAAGCCAGTTAACAGAACACTTAACCATACCCGTAAGAAAAAATACACGAGTTCGTTATTATTAACATCCGGATAAATAAATCACATTTTAATAGAAATACATTTATTATCCAGATATTTACAGCACGGATGTGCAGACACTTGATCGATAACAAGCAATAGAAACTTTATTGCAACTGCGCGTACGCATTACGCATTTTGCTTTATTCCCTTGAAAAAACAAGTGCAATAAGCCATTGCACTTGTGTTTTCAAGGGAATAAAGCCCGGTTTCTGGAACGAAAATCAATACAAAAAGCTATTAGATATTATAAGAAATTGTCAAGCGCGCGCAACCTAGCCACTCGCATCACTTGACTTGCGTTTAATATTGATGCGTCGATAATTTTCGTTTCAGAAACCAGGCGTAAATGGCTCAGTTAGGTACTGAATTCAGACAAGTGTGTGGCATCTACAACGCCACATGAGTCTGTTGGCAGGCTTTAAAAGTGTAGGTAATGACATCTAACAAGTTAGCCTCCTAAAAATTAAACTAATTAGAAAGAAGAAAGGTCGCGATACTTCCGTCTCCGTCTCGCACTCGGCAGACGGATTCAGTTGCTGATTCAATAACCAATTGATTAATTCAGTGTAGTGTGTAAGGAAATTTTCCAAATATTTATAAAGACTGCGTCCTTGGTCAAGCGCTACTGCGGAGCATGAAGTCCTCTAGGATTGAATTCCCTGGTCGGCTGAAGTGTAATGGGGTTGTTCCATCCATCAGGAATTTCTCAGTAACATCGATTGCATTAGACTTGCCTATTACATGGGACTTAAACATAATTGGCGAGATGTGGGTGTTACTGAAGGTACATCTCTGCCTCACGCTTCAGGGATTACAGGCGTGATGTTATTTTCCTAAAAGACTACTAAATTCTGATGTCTGAATACGGATGTTGACAATTATTTTTAATGTCCGTCACTTCGATCAATAATGCACTAGATACACTATCCCATACAAAAGTTCTCTTAAAACTGTCGCCAATTGTGTTTACGTACTTCTAGTTTAAATAAATATACATTAATGTAAATTCAACCTTAAATGCAATGCTTAAAGTTGTGTTCACAAAGCTATGTACAAAAAACAAAAAAGTCAAACATACATCAAAACAAATTCAGCCTTACACGCTTATTTTAAAGTTCGAATTACAAAGTGCTAATAAAAGCAATAAAAATTTATGACAGAGGCTCGCCACTTGGACAAGGAATGAGTGGAGTCGAAATGTGTTAATATTTCTTTCTATGAAATAAAGAAAAAAAAAAATATAGGTACTAACAAATTCAGTTTATTATAAGCCACTCAAACATAAAGTTTAATTACAATGGCAAAATTAAATCTTTCTGTCGTCGGAGATACAAATATTTATTTTAATTACAATGGCAAAATTAAATCTTTCTGTCGTCGGAGAAACAAATATTTAATTACAATGGCAAAATTAAATCTTTCTGTCATCGGAGAAACAAATAATTACCTATAATGTCATGTCGCTTGAAAATAAAAATTCAATTTTATATAAATTCAAAAATGCTTATTGTTACTGTTATACTGTTTTTAGTAATCTACGCCTTTGCGTGTATCCAGTTATGTCCAATCTATTAAAATGAATCGAACAAATTGTCGAATTTTATAAGGCTTATATATTTCTTTTCCACTTTCTTTCGCGACAGTAGATACTCATTCTCATTCAGATATTCATTCATTCTACATAACGAAATGGGTCGCTAGGAAATCTACAAACAGAAACAAAATATAAAATAACAATACTACACCATGCATTCCCTGTTCCAGAACAGTCGATGTTTGTTACAATAGTTGGTAGTTGTCACAAACATTGGTCAAACAATCATAATATTTGCTAATTGATTTATATTTACTATTTAATTCTGTTATTATTTTATGAAAAACACTTACTGATAATAAACTTACCGAAAAAAAAATATTCCTTCCAAAATCTTGGTGTTACGGTGGTTATTTACAATTTTTTTGAACGCGTACTGCGGCATTTTGACATCTTAACGTTGGCTATGATTGGACCATACTAATTTGAAATAAGACCACAACCGAATATGTGCTCTTATTTTTCGTTCCGTTTTTGAAGCGCTTACCGGGAATCTAGTGCATTATTGATCGAAGGTCCGTCATTATAGATTATTAAAAAATATTGGATACGTATTTTTTCTTTTTTGCGTAATTAAAAGATTACGGCAATACATTGAGTTAAAATGTAGCATGACGTCACTCTCCAGTAGATTTTATACCGACTTGTCACATAGCGAGCCCCCACTCTCCAACTTTAATTCGTTTTATCTAAATCATTTTTTATTAATATGATAAAGAAAAAAATACGTGTCGATTGTTTTTTTTCCAATACCACTCGAAAAAGGGCATTTTATTCATCAATATCAGTGAATAAAACTCTCTTTTAGTCACTGAGTGAATAAAAACATTTTGAATTTGGAACAAGTATATTGAATCCTTTACAGTAGAGAACAAAGGATTCAATATCCAAATTGCCAAATTGCCTAGCCTTTTCCCAACCATGCTGGGGTCGGTTTCCAGTCTGAATACCAGTATATTACATGTAGCGACTGCCTACCTCCACAACCCATTAACTAGGTAATACCCTAGCTGGTGGTCAGACTTTCGGGCTTCTGACTATCCGTAACGATTATCCACGCCACGGAGGAGTCTCAGTATGTAAAGATGGTCACCCATCTACTGACCAATCCCGGCAAGTGTAGCTTTTATTCTTTTTTCTTATTACCCTACATATAATATCATGTGATAAATATAAATACTATACTAGTATTTATTTTCTCGTTGTCATTGGTAAAAAGTAGAGTACAAAATACGTGAAAAAAAAAAACTCTCATGATCCAACTTAGACCCTCGAATTAAATTCCCTTTTTTTTCACTTGTTGTATAATCTAGTATTTATTACCTGACTGACGGACTAAATTGTGTTTTTTTTTCCTCAGACAACATCTCTGATCAGTCAAGTCGAATAGCATGTATATGAAGACCGCTTTCGTAAACTTGCATAAGAATAAAAGTTTTCTTGGAAATGGTTTTATTGACCTATTTTATATGTGTGTACAGGTAACAGGATGCATATATCAGTATTGCTGGGGTACCAATACTATCCTGCCTTCGTCTGACTCTTGTTAATTAGTATTGTTAAGTTTTATGAGTAGGTTTTAATTGGTTTCATCTATATATCAGCTTTTATTTATCGGCTACTGGTTTTAAGCTTACTATGGTACTTTTCTGTCTGGTTTAGTTACTTACAATGTTTCTTGCGTCGCTCAAGGCCAGTACGTACAGTTATTTATTTTCTCGTGTTTATCCTGTGACTATTGCATGTCTGTAATGTGTTACATACTCTTGCCAACACAAAATCATTATTTGTATTAAAAAATATGTAGGTCTGGTTTGGATACAATGTTGCAGAAACTGTTTTTGTACCTATCACTTAAGGCGATCGTTGTTTTAATTCAGTGTGCATCTTAGGGTTGTTATTAAAATATTTTAATAATGATAATATGTACCAGACCAGAACGGTTTACTTACACTGTTAATTTCATCTTTTATCTATATCTTCTATACATACAAATAAATAAAATTGAAGTGTCTGGTTGTTACTAAATGAATATGAAAGTGTATACGGTACTTTTAACAAAAAAATAATGTTTAAATCTTTTGTTTATCTAGCTGTTGGTTCCGGTTAAACTCCAAAACGGCTGGAACGATTTTGAGACGGGGCTTTCACTGCCATTTAGCTGATGTTATAAGGAATAACTTAGACTATTTTTATTTTATTTTCGAAAAAATAGCCACGCGAGCGAAGCCGCGGTCAGCAGCTAGTATCTTACTTTCGTATCTCGGTATATTATCTCCAAGTTCACAAATTAATTACAAACTAATAAGTCGTTTTTGTTTTCCTAATAACGTAGGTATACTATTTATTCATATTAAATGGGCAATATTCTTTTATACATTTAATTTGTTATCACGTTCTCGAAAACGGCTCTAACGATTTCGATGAAAGTTGCAATAGGGGGAGAAAAATCGATCTATTTAAGTCTCGTATTTGGGAAAATTCATTTTCTCTATTTTCATCAGAGCTGGGTCGACCAGGTACCAAAGACATAAACGAGCCACAGTGCCTTAAGTGCCAAAAAGCTCTTATGTTCTATTTAGCCGATGCCCCATTTACACGATGTTTCTTGCCTGTGGTATACTAAAATTGAAGTAAAAAAATACTTATAACTTGCATCGTCTAACACTGTTTAGACGGTGCAACTTTTATTGTTGCGTCAACTTATATAATATGGGACAGTACAGACAAGTAAATCGCACCGTGTAAATCGGGCTTTAGAGTTCTGTTAAATATGTAGGTATAAGATTGTTTATGAAATTGACTGTAGGATCTGTAGATTTTTATCAAGTACTTCATATTATTCAAAACATGAGACAATGTTTTCAATTTATCTAAATTATACGACGCCATAACTTTATTAGACTCCAGATTATTTTGATGACCTTAATAAATTTGTTTGCAGTCGTAATAAAAATATTTATTTCCTAGAGTTGTGAAAATACAAAATTGACTATGTAATCGCATGATTTTGCCATGTAAAACGAAAGTTCGAACATTAAAATACAATTTAGGTAATCTACGTTTACAATGTGAGAAATGAAAGCGCTGTTTTCTACTAATGTGCCTTTATACTCGTAGTATTATATAGTCTGCTATCATTGTGTTACTTTATTTTAATGTTGTATTTTATGTGACTCTTAAGTCTGTGCCCTATAATGGCTACCGAAAAAGGGAGCTGAAATTCGACCTAACTTTCCGTAGAGGAAAATTTTCATCGAAATGTATTCAAAACAAGCCGACAGCTACTCCTTTACATCGAATTTATTTCCTAACACTCTACTTTCGTTTTCCTCAACCATGTTCGTACTCATGAAAATTACACGCGAGGCCATAATTAGCTGCCATTTGAAGGTTGTTTTATTTTAATCTAAAGCTGTGGTACGTTCCCGATCGTATTATCATTAACGTGGGGTCTAACACTTGTGGATAGTTACACCAATTTGTCCAACAAGTTTAAACCGGCAATAAAATTATAATCTACAGTTATTCTTGTTAAATTAAGTAACGTTATGTCAGAATCGTTAGAGCAGTGGCTTTACGGTGGCTGCACACTGCCCAATATCTTTACGAGCTGATTTACATAAAACTATCTTTGCTTCGCGGAAACACGATAATATGCACAAACAATTATTTACTATAAAGAGAAGTAATTAATTACAGTTATTTCCTTCCTTAAAACGTGGAAAACTGCCAGGAAAACCAACAGTCAAGGAAAGGTAAAGCGGATGCCATCAATTCCTTAGGCATAAAAACGCAATTGAAGATTTATTCTACGTCAATCTTTTCACATGCCACCGTTTCCGTGTAGATGACCGAGCTGTTTATATAAAACGTCTGAGACGCTAAGGCAATCCTTCTTAAAACAATCAGTAGTAAGAAAACCCTCACCCACAAAAGGATTTTACCTCTATCGTTCCAAGACCGCACATAAATATTGAAACAAATATATCCCAGTGAAATGGGTGCTTTATTCTGTCCGACAGTTTACCTTTTTAAAGTGACCACTTATCGAGTCAATAAAAGAGACGATATTAAATTAAAATAGTGTGTCGTGCAAAAAATAATGACCACTCTATGACTGGATACCATTTTATTAGGTGTCGTTAAATTCCAATATAACATTGACTGGTTAAGTTTTTGTAGTTGTTATGATAAACTGCTGAACTGTAATTTTTTATTGCGATAGAATAATTTCTTGATCGAGATGTCATCTTGGAGTTTATGTCCCATCTCGATGCAGTTGCTGTATAATAAGTAAAATGTAGTAATGTGTGTGTAATGTAGTATAAATAAAAGGGTTTGCAGAAATCATAAAATTGATTGATTGATCATAAAGGCCATAATTTCCCAGTTTTTTAAAAGGTTAAGAGTTTGTTAGCAATGTCAATGTCCTTAAATGATAGTAAGATTATGGTAACCGCAGTTAGGACCATTGGAAATATGCATAGGCGCTACTAAACCTTGTTAATGATTTTGCTTACGGGGAAAATAATGTTTTTATTATTCTATAACCCTTTAAAGTTATATCCTATTTTGGCTCCAATAAATTTAAAAAGATGCAGTGAGAAAAAAACTTATATATATTAGGAATAAAGCAGTGTTGGCTTAGTGTTAACTGCTGCGACTTACCAGTTGTAGGTTCGAACCCTGAGTGGCGCTTGACTTTGTGTAAATTATTTCATCACCACTGCTCTCAAAACGGTGAAGGAAAACATCGTGAGGAAACCGACATGTCCTAGAAAATTCGGAGACGTGTGACATCTACCAACCCGCATGGTGCCCGCGTTGTGGATTATGGCCCTCTCCCTCCCACCGAGAGGAGGCCTGTGTATCAGGGAAAATTATGGGCTGATTATGATACAGAGAAAGCACGAGGATTTATCACCACGGTTGCTAAAGACGGGTTGGTGAATTCATACCGCGTCGCATACCATCATCCGCCCGCGCTTTTACTTAATTTTTGCTTAGCGTTCTTTTGGACTTTTTTCTTTTGCTCGGGTCCTAAAGGTCGTGGGGTGTTGTCAAATAAACTTCCTCAAGAATTGGGCTATCCAATGAAAAAAAATGTTTTGAAATCCGACGGGTAACTCCAGCGATTAGCGCGTTCAAACAAAACAAACTCTTCAGCTTTACTATTAGTATAGTATAGCGGAGTACGGTACTCTAATTGCGTAATACACGATCAATCAGAATCTGAATCCTTTTGAAACAAATAGCTAATCCATTGCTTAATAAGTTCGAAAAAAAATCTGCTCAACAACGTAAATAACGCAATGAATGTTGTTGAACTGTCAAAATGAAACTGATTAGTCGTAATCGTTTACGAAAATGTGTTGCGTAATTATACAGCAGGTTTCCTCACGAAGAGAAGAGGCCTTTGCCCTGCATTAATAGGCTGGTATTATTTTTATATTAATATTATATTTTATATAATATTAATTTTACTTGTGTCGATTGTCGCCACGCATTTATCATCCGACTGATGCTCTGAAGGACAATATTACCATCTTAGTTGCATATTTTTTGCTTCTCTGCATATCTCTGATGGATGTGCGAATGTCAATGTTGTAATCAATTTCATCAATTACTTGAGTGATATGTTTATCTATACGAAACGCGTATAAAAACTTACTGGGCAGTTTTTCTGTTGCGTTCAAACAAAAAACTTCACGCTAAGTAATTAATTAAGTTAATAGATAGGTATCTACATAGTTTTTATATTGTTGTATCTTATTTTCTATTTTAAGAGTAGCTATGACGTCTGTCAACATCGGGAAAAAACTCCATCATTAAGCCTTTATCAAAATCTGAAACTAGTTTTCTTCAGAATTGGGATATCTACCTAGAGGTTCTTTTATGTTGTATTTATTTATATATTTAGTATCTACAACACAATATATGTAGACAATACATGAAACATAAGTAATGGGTATTAAGTAGCATGCAGAATAAAGTTAAAACTATGCCAACAAAGTTAAAATATTAATAACACGAGTTGTTATGTTTTAAGACTGTTAATACTATGATGTTGTTTCCAGTTATTGGAACTTAGGTACTTATTGGATTGGAAGCCATTCACCTAAAATTACAAGCACGTAATTTAAATTAATCAGAAAATAATAATACCACGGCAAAGGCCTTTTCTCATACAGAGAAGGCACGAGCATTGATCACCACGCTTGCTCAAGACGGGTTGGTGATTTGAGACGTATAGTAATTATAAGTCCAGGTTTCCTCACGGTGTTTTCCTTCACCGATGTCAGTAATGTCCAAGATAAACTCAGAAAGTAAATATGAATTGAAAAAGTCACATTGGTACTTGCCGGATCTGAACCCACAACCTCGTGTATGAGAGGCGAGGCTTTAACCACTGGGCCGGGAATTATTGTAAAAAAAAACAGAGAGACACGCAACCGCAACTCGTCTTTTACGTGTAGGTACAAGGGCTAAAGTACTTAAAATAATGTATCTAGATTCACAGCTGCAAAATGAGCAGTGTCAATATTACGTCAACAGCCTCAGTTTTCACAAAAGCCCATAAATCTTCCAGATTGATCACTTGGTGGTCTCGTCAGCCGTTGTCAGCTGACAACGCATTACCCTGTAATGTGGGCAATTTGCAACCTTCTCGGCGAAAGTTGGACCATCACTACAAAAACAACAAGCCGCAGATGTAAATTGACCGGTTAATCACGATAATTTGCTTTGCAGACGCTGCAAACGGTGTAACGGGCAAACTAATGATGAGATAATATCGTCAATATTCATTAAATTTCTGCTCTTATCAGGGAATCTGATGCGTTATCTTCCTTATTTAATACAGCTTCCTCATTTGTGTTAAGGATCACTTGTAAAAAGTATAGGTACGTACACAAAAATGGGCCCGTACCACCATTGTGGTAGCAAAAAAAACAAAATTGAGCTCTACAGGAGTTTTCTAAGGGTTTTTGAAGTGGTAGGACTTACTACTTTTTAAATATTTTCGACATTATTTTCTTTAGACCCGTGTCTAGGTAACACGTTTCAAAATATCATTCTGATAGCCCTAATTCCCTGTGTGTACCTTTTAAAATTGATACATCGCGTACATTCTTCAAATACCCTCCACGGTAGCGCAGCATATTTGTGCAGTGTCGATGAAATCGCAATTATGAGATAAGCATAAACGCTCAAAGTAAGCAGCCGTCTACTTGCTCTCTCCAATTAAATATTTAGAAGATCTTGTCTTTTACCATTTACAGGTAATAAACCAAAGGTTTTACACTGTAGTCTCATCATAACTCTATGTAATCTATGCAAACATGAAATGACAATGTTTCATTTCTGTACCTTATGATTTACTCACTTGTGTATAATTTTCTTAGAATGCTCACTCTTCAATGTAAACTAGCTATTCAAGCGTGCAAATATTAATGTGTCACTAACAGTTAAACGGAAATTCTAAAACTGACTTTTTGTTGACAATCACCGTGCAAATTCAGTCAAACGTGGAAAACTGTGGTTTTCAGAATACTGACCTAAAACATCATAACTAGCTGTGACCAAATAGAGTTGCCCACATTGTTTGTTACAAACACTTTTTGTCGGCGCCTTATCTCTAGGCTAATTTGACACATGACGAGTTAGCGGCACATAACATTAAGTAACTATACAGAAGAGATCACTGACTTATGATTGGCAGGTCTCCAAGATAATAAGTAATAGTTAGTCGTCATTTAATGAACTAAACATGTAATCGTATCGGATTTGCGAAGATGGGTGACAAAAAACTTGTTGAACCACTCACGCCCACCGCTTGCGACTCATTAGCGATATAGCTTAATGCTTTAAGTACCAAAAATAACGCAAAAAGTACCAGCGCATTATATTAAATTAAATATAGTACTGTGTCGAATTTATTTTTTTATGTGGCGACTGTTATTATGGAAATGATGTTGTTGTTGACCGCAAATTAAGGAAATCAATGTACGTAGAGCGTAGTACTCAAAATAAGAGGAATTCACGATAAATTCAGTTATTTACATGCATAATTGGAGGTGCTTGGGTTGCTTTCCGATTTTTTGGCAAATTATGGTGAGGTCAGTTGAGATTTAAGTGGGTGATGACATCGGTGTCCCCGTTCTTTGCTTGCATGTATCGACACATCGGCTTTACAAATTACAGGGTACAGAAAAATTATGATCATTATCGAAATGTTTCTCATAATGTCTATATGTAGAAAACTCCACGAGAATGATTCCAGGCGAGCGTGATTACAGAGACTTTCCAAATACCAAAAAAATACTTACATATCTTCCTTATTTTCAATAACTCTCTCTTACACGCGTTAGACTAGAGAAATACTTACTGAAATACCCACACTAGTTACCTCCCGCAAATAACAAACTCGAACTTTCAATCCTAATAACAAGCAGTAAGGAATCCTAGACCACCAAACGAATCAATCTTTCCCAGGAAACCAGTCGAGCAGTAAATCGAAACATATTACATCGTAAACAGACAATGGTCCTGCCCCGGCATTGCTCGGTGTTGCCCAGAATAGATGAGCTAACATATTGTATGAATCAAAGGCTAACTCCAACCGCTTGGCTTAACGATGTTAAGGTTTGTCACGACAGACAGGCGATTTGTGTCTTTAATGTGATCTTAACAGAACAAGTGGTATAATGGAGGAGGTTTTCTTATAGTAATTGCATTGTGGAATTGTTTTTTTTTTGTTATATCATATAATTTGATATACTTAGGTAAATCTACTTACTTACTGATTGATAGCTAATTAACTCAGGCGTGACTTTGCGGAAGTCTATTATAAAATACAATAGACGACGTATATTTAGTAACCTAATCCGCTTAACTATTCTCAAAGAGTCATAAAGAACCCTGTAAGAAATCGGCACGTGTTTCACCTCTCAGCGAGGCATCCTCAGGATGAAGATTGACTTTTTGCGAACCCGGACCCAAAGTGCGGACACGTCACGTCGTCGCACGACACGTCGCGCGTCGAGAGCAGAGTGAGTTTCACTCTGCTTTTGACGCTTGATATACGTCGTCTATTGTATTTTACTTACTGATTGTTTCTGTTTTAAGTAAGTAGGTAGGTGTTTCGAAAAGGGGTGTGGCCATGTCGTGGACACGGCCGTGTGTTTTACGTGAATACGTATACGTTACGAGTAATATTTAAATGTTGAATTCTTTGATCCTTTAGCTATCGAGTGGTGTAATTAAATTTTGTATGAAGATGATAGTTAAGTAGCTGCAGCATCAAACTTTAACTCCCGATTTTGTGATCATCAGTTTTAGAAACTCATACATTAATAAAAATCATTTTGGCGGGAAGTCGCGTGTCAATTGTTTTTTATCACAAGTTGATAACCTTGAGAGTCATAAATTGCCTGCAAAGCTAATAAATACATACAAACTTCTAACTCATACTCGTATATCTCATTTCGGACTGACTTTAGAGATAATGCATGTCAAATAAGTTTCGTTTGTTACACTATTCTGTAGTAGAAAAACAATACTTGGTATGGCCGCAAGAAAAACACAGAAAAAAAAAAAAAAAAATCGGTATTGTCCTTCACGGCACGTCAAAACTTACTTTAAATACTAGTTGTGTTCACATGTTCCATTAATGAACTATAATTCAAAGTGTTTCCGTTTATTTTTTACCAAAATTCATATCTTTTAGTTCATAATATCTTGATCATTACGAGGTTACAAAAAACGTTATTATAGCTTAGTTTGCACTAGTGTCATTTTCGAACTGATAACGATACATCCCATTTCCGATAACAGAAAAAACAATACTACATCAACAAACAACCTGTAAACATAGGTCCAATACCGTTTTAATGTATAAATAGTATCGAAACCAGAGTACTATTGTCCGGAAAGTAAATCGACCCGTAATAATTTTCTGTTCAACAACACTTAGCTGAGACAATGGCGGTTAATACTCATCGTTAAACTGAACGAAACGCATTGCTGGCCATATAAATAATGTAGCTGTTCCTGCTACTAACTCTAATTGTATGCAAACGGGTCGGGTTCGTCTCATTAGCAAATAATTACGTTAGTGGCATTTATTTTTAGTTTGACAGAGAGTTTTAACATTCACCGTTAGGGTGCTCTAAAGAAAGAAATAAAGAATAAATATTTAAATAATAATTAATAATAATTTATTTAATATTATTTTCTCTTCTAATCTTACACACGTTGTCTACATCTCTTTAACTACTTTCCTATCGCAGGTATGCTGGAAGAGATTTCTTTAGAAATAAGCATCACCTTTGTACGTATTTTTCTGTTCCTTTCTTCTTGTCTATTTAATAAATAAATAAATTGATTCTAAAGTTTTCAAAATTTGGAACGTATTTTGAAATGGATTGTTAATCATATCAGAAAGATAGGCGTTTACTTTCCAACAACAGTATAATAATAAATGCATTCCCCAAGGGCTGGTGGAAGTCACAATGAAGTAGCATGTTGCAAAACTATAAAGTATGGCTGTATCATGGATGGTGTTACCTCTTGCTAGCATGCACTCGCCAAGTTTCTTTTGAATAAAACGAACGTTAGCTAAGAACTATTGAAATAATTGGAAAATCCCAAACAGAGGCATGATCGTATCAAAATTCTAATTGGTGGCACGCAACCCTTCACTGGATAAACCCAGTGTTAAAATAAGAAATACCATATTACACAATCATTAAAGTTCATGGATGAATACTTCAGTTCGTAAACACCTTTTTTTTCTTATATTTATTTGATCAAACAATGGAATGTCGGTAATTTAGATGTTATTTAGTAACTTTGCTTAGTCGCGTGAGCAATATCGAGGAGGGTAATTTCTTTGCTGTTGTAAATGTTATGTTTACAATTAAGAAGTTTCAAATTGATTTCATACTTAAGTATTATATGGTTATAGGCGAAATTATTAAGATTCTTTCAATACTTCAATAATGTTTGGTCGAAAAGGTAGGGTGTTTGATAAATTGATAAGTTTCTCTGAACTCCTGTCACAGGCTAAACCTCGGCCTCGTTTGGCGGTCGAGCATGGCAATCACTTTTTAAAATCTTCTTCTATGTTAAACAGACAGGACAAAATTGAGATATTCCAACCTCTGTAGATGTCTCTACCTAGATAAGAAATCTTGGGTCATTGATGAATCAAAATGGATAGCTAATCTTCGGCTCATTACTCAATTGCAAGCCATTATAACCGCCTTTGAAACTGTACAGATCATTGTCACATTCTTTATTAGTAAGATATTCATTACCAACCCATAACATGAAGCTAGTTCCAAAGATACTTGTTATCTTCAGAAAGTCTAAAACAGAAACTATTCGCGAGAACTCAGAGCTCGAGTTTCATTCCTCGTTTATCAACATTATGAATGCGATACCACAAATAGAACTGTTTATTGGATATTGATAAATGTTATTAAACCCCATAGAGGGAGCTTGCATAAATATCGACTAAATATAATAAACGTTCACAAGGTGCGTGGAAACAGCGACTGACTCGCAAGTCCATACATTGAAGCTGGTATTATTTAAATGAGATATTCAGTGAGAAGGCGAATACAGAGAAGTTAGTAAATGAAGTACCTACTCATGCGTGTGAATATCCTCAACCGCACTCACAAGAGTTTTGCAGAATGAAAAACCTACTAGGAGTGTACTGAAGCCTATCCTAACGAAATAAAAGTTTGTAAGAATGTGTTGGGAACTCGTAGCACTCCATTTGCTAACTACTCTATGGCAATGGCGATTAAGAGCGCCCGCGCCGCTACTACGACAATTGCAAGCGCATACATTTTATTTTTTTATGGAATAGAATATTTTTATATTCAGTTTGAATTACCTAGGCAGGTTACACTTAGGTATAAATTAATGCTATCATGACGCGATAACTAATAGGTAAGTAGATACTTATTTAGATCTAAGTACTTACTTAAAGTTCGCGTTTTATGTATGGTAATTAGCAATTCATTAAAGATTATAGGTATTCCGTGTTTACGAGTTCGGTGCAGTTGATTTATTCCAGCAGTTATAAATGCGGGAAAACCTGAATTATAGGATTACTGTTACTATAAAATATGTTCAACTTGCCATATTCTGGTTTATTATGCCTGAACATCGTGTTTACATGAATTAACGGGCCAAATTGAGCTCTCCATCTCAATTGCCATGTCATAATTAAAGTTTGATAAATAGATCTTCATTAATGGGCTTGCGTGTGTCAAGAATTAATTCCGTTAAGTGGTTTTAAATACTTCTGCTGTAGATGGAAAAGTTGAAAATTGGCAAGTTTTCTTCCCACGTAGTTCTTAGTAAGTACTTAGCCAATTATGTTGATGGACTAACAGCACCAAAAGCATTGAAGAACTTGAAAACTCTGGCGTTAGCTACAACCCTATCTTTGTGAACAATTATCATCTTCAAGTTTTCTAAGTATGAATGACTTAGAACACGTTTGCAGGTGAGCATGTTTTCTTGCTAATTAGGATAGGTAACAAGTAGCAGATAGTGCCATCCACGAAGACACGCCTCACTCCGCGATTACTGCACTTTAGTACGGAGCGGAGCGAAGTAGGGTGCGCTTACGATCCAGCCTGTCCCTTGCAGTCGTTCCCCAGCGACGCCCTAAGCCGAGGTCCGTACCCCACAGGGGCCCTTAGATATAGCAGTGATAGCCTAGTAGAGTGACCGTCGGACTGCCAAGTCATAGGTCTCGAGTTCGAACCCAAGGCACGCACCTCTGACTTTTCGGATTTATGTGCGTCAATCTGCCTAGTCTTTTCCAAACTATGTTGGGGTCGGCTTCCAGTCTAACCGGATGCAGCTGAATACCAGTATTTTACATGGAGCGACTGCCTATCTGACCTCCACAACCCAGTAACTGGGTAATATGATACCCCTTGGTAAGACTGGTGTCAGACTTTCGGGCTTCTGACGACTCGTAACGACTGTCAAAGATCCACGAATGACAGCCGGGACCAACTGCTTAACGTGCTTTCCGAGGCACGGAGCATTCTCGGTATGTAAAGATGGTCACCCATCCACTGACCAACCCCGGCAAGCGTAGCTTAACCTGATGGATCGACCAGTGCGGCTGTTGTTACTTAGCCACGAGCTCCTCGTATTTATGTGCGTATTGTATAATTATCACTTGCTTCAAAAACGGTGAAGGAAAACATCGTGAGGAAACCGGCATGCCTGAGAGATATTTCTCGACGGCATGTGAAGCCAAGTCAGAGGCCCATGGGCGGCTTTAAAACTCTGAAACCAGGTTAGTTACTAACCAAACGAAAATAAGAGGGGCCCTTAGCTTGTAGTGGCTTAGTTTTTAAGGTTATGCCTTGGCTGGAGGCCTTAATTTATTGAGGCACCCACAGGAAAGTCCGGTTAAATAGCCGACGACCTCCTAGGTGAACTGCGAGATGCCATTACCAAAAAAAAAAGTGGGGGCGTCTTCGTGGATGGCACTATACAACAAGAACTGTAGATAAGTATATTTAAAAACAAAAACGAAAAGTCCATCCATTTTTATGGTAGGTATGGTATGGTTTTATGGTAGTGTAGTAGGGTACATATTAAAGATTCTATCTTTTACGAAGAATTTTATTGAACTGTATTCTCACATTGTTGCATTTCATCTAGTCTTGCAAGAGTTCCAACAGTAAGCTGCATTCATCGAAAAACATGAATTAATTAAGTAAATTAATGTTTGGTTTCAGTCCGATGTCACTAGATAAGTAAACAATAAGTATAAGTTAAGTAAACAACGTATTAACATGGTTCAGGAAATGCATTCCAGCTAACTGGTGAACGGGACACATAGCAAAAACACATTCTATTGGACATGAAGCGACATATCCCATTTATTGTAATAACTAAGTACGTGTAGATTCATACTTAACTAAGTGCTAATTATGCGTTTTATTCGAATTCTTGCTTCATTAATGTCGTTAAGATATTGTTTCTTGTTTTATGTAGTTTTCAGTGAGCTTTAGTTTAGTTGAGGGTGATTCTTGTTGGTTCTTGTATCTAATGGAGGTTCCTTGGTTTGTAATGTTAATTAATTTGCATACTATTGTATTGATTCAAGTTCTTCTGACCTAACATATAGCTGTGATGCTGAGGAGTTTGTTGCGCCACTTCTTCCTCCCAGCAAAAGCACTATAGGAATTGCGGAATTGTGAGCGTTTTGGGGAAGTGTCTTATGTAATTTTAGTATTCAAAAAGTGCTGATTCTCAGCCTAATTTGAATAAATGACATTTTATTTTATTAACATTGGTGTACATTTTTATAGCTAACTAAAATGCTAACTTTCTTTTGAGAAGATATTAGATATGTAAGCCATTAAAACGTAAGCCTAAAAATAAGTTGGTCGTTAGGAAACTATTGATCTCGTGCAAGCAAAAACTAAACTAACATTTTATTAACGCATAAAAATATAAAATACTATCCAAAAAAAGCATGTTAAAATCCAAAAAAAATTATCTATTTACATGAACCGTTTGGTATGCCCTCATAAAATTACATCGATAAAAGTCGCACACCACCTTACAATTTGCTCGCTATCTAATTCGAAAACGCTTAAATATACAAGACGTAATGCTTACGTTAATATTATCGGACGTGAGGCAATAATAACAGCTCCCGGTCATGCGATCGTGGCATCGTGGCACATCTCTAGAGATCTATAGAGGTGTGCTGACAACTAGCCGTAGGAAATAATCATCTCGCCTCTGTAATGCGGAGTGCACTCCCCTACTACTTGTTTTAACAAAATTGCGGGTGTTTACTTTACTGACACATTCTTTTTTCTGTATATACTTTGAAGATATTGTTAAAGTCCCATTTACACGATGAAACTTTCTTGCCAAGCAATAAATGACTTATTATTTTTATAAAAAAATAGAGGAGCTCGTGGCTAAGTAACAACAGCCGCACTGGTCGATCCATCAGGTTAAGCTACGCTTGCTGGGGTTGGTCAGTGGATGGGTGACCATCTTTACATACCGAGAATCCTCCGTGCCTCGGAAAGCACGTTAAGCCGTTGGTCCCGGCTGTCATTCGTGGATCTTTGACAGTCGTTCCGAGTCGTCAGAAGCCCGAAAGTCTGATACCAGTCTTACCAAGGGGTATCGTATTACCCAGTTACTGGGTTGTGGAGGTCAGAAAGGCAGTCGCTCCATGTAAAATACCGGTATTCAGCTGCATCCGGTTAGACTGGAAGCCGACCCCAACATAGTTGGGAAAAGGCTATGCAGATTGATTTATTTTTATAAAAAAATCTCGAGGCCATGGCCATGGTCCTTTGGAAGGCGTACGAGGGGCAGAAGCCAAAATTTTTTTTGTTCATTATTATTTATTGTTGCTGAAACTTAGGGTATACCACAGGCAATTAAATCAGACCGTGTCGTACAAATCAGGCTTTAGCAGGTAGGTACCTAAAGGAGTATTTGGGTATTTCTTTAGAAAGTAATTCCTAATTCATTGGTTAAGTATTTTCTAAAGAATTATTCCTTTCTCAATGACCTAAATGACACAATCTCCGCTTACTGGGGTCAGGATCCCATATTAATAGCCCGCATCGCGTATTTTTGCACGTCCTACAACAATACTGTAGGTACCTATGTATACCTACTTAGGTTAGGTTAGGTTACCATTTGTCTGAAACCTGTTACGATGGTTCCACCTAGCACATGACTTATGCCATGCAAGAAAAATAAATATCTATACATATAAATATCCCTAATAAAATTGTAACGAAGAATTTTTATCCCTTTGTCTGTTTGTCTCTTTGGATGTTTGTTCCGGATTGGCGCAAAAACGGCAGTACAGATTTGGATGAAATTTGGCACACAGATAGTTTATAACCTAGATTACCACATATTTTTAATGCCGGCAGTACATTCCCGTGGGATATTTTCCAACATCTACGTGGGCATATGCGCAAAATACCATTTATATTTCTCAGCAGAAGAGTATAAAAATGATAATCTATTATCGTAGCGATATTTCACAATATCGTACGCTCCAAAAGTTAATTATTTCTTTTAACTAAACCTATAAAAGTACAATGACAATTAGTTACAGTTTGTACAAATTACTGATGAGTTTCAAACACAAAACCGCATTATATTGCATCATCGAATAAGAATTCTTTAAAATAACGCAATTAAAATTCACCACACCTATAACAGAACCATTTGAATTTATTTTATTAGGTTTTATACATAAACATAGGAGAGAAACAAAATAACCACACCTTAGTGTGAATGGCCGCTGTGACAATAATATCGGGTATTTTATTCGAGTAAATCACAAGTTACTTCGCAATTTATTTGCCGAACATGTAAGGAAACACGAATTTTCCACTAAGACTAACATCAACTTTATACTAGTGTAAATAAAGTTGATTTTAGAGCGACTAGTACTGTTAAAAAAGTCATGAAAAATATGAAGTTGTAGCGCAAACTGAACCTTATGTGTAACAATTAAAGTTGTTTTTCCTATAAATTCGTCTTTGTTTTCATGTTTGGCAAGTGCATTGCGAACGTAGACTAGAACTTTCGGACGCATGTTCCTACTTCCTACGCATAGGCCGAGAGCTATTTTCTCAACGGAAGGCTTCCCTATGATTGCTTTCCTAAAAATATTGTTATTGTGTCTAAATAATCTATTAGGTAGGTATGTTAAAATGCCCAACACCAACACGAGGTCAATAACCGGATTGCTTAGTCAGACAGCCAGACTTCTTCGCTTCTCTTTGGAGATTCCCATCAGAAGATTCCGATGGACTGAATCGACAGAAGAGATGTCGACTGTTTGATACTTACGTACTTACAAGTTCATTCTCACTACTTAATCATTATATTTGACCGATGTTTTTAATAGGTAGCAAGCAGTTTAATAAACTGTAAGGTTACAGAAGTTTGCTGACAGAAACCCAAAATCTACATCAGCTTAATTTTTAAACCACCTCTAAAGCTAGCGGAAGGAGCCAAAATCCAACCAGTATGGTCAGAAAACAGAAATACACGAACAAAACAGAACAGCCTGTTTCAATAAATAGTAAACCAGACAGCAAACATAAATAGATAAATATCGAATGTACTATCGTATTGTATTGTTAAAGCTACGTATTTATACCCGCATGCGTGGTAGGGGCTTGTACTGGTCGCTCAGCTTCAGAAACAGTTGGTGGCTATGAAGTGGTTTAGGAGGAATGCAGCCACTGGCACACCACGATAACCTTGAGGTAAGGTAGCGGGTAAGCATGAGCGGAGCGATCCCACTTCGTTGGGTGGGTGGTGGAAAATCAACTTTGTAGCTAGTAACTTTGTTTCTTAGATTAAATATATCTAGCCTTTTTCCAACTATGTTGGAGTTGGCTTCCAGTCTAATCCGATGCAGCTGAATACAAGTATTTTACATGGAGTGACTGCCTATCTGATCTCCACAAACTAGTTACTGGGTAACACAATACTCCTTGGTAAGACTTAGATCTCGTATAATTAGATACAGTCCATTTTTTTTCTTATAACTTTAATTACTGCTCACTAACAAGACGTGGTCTTAACAAATGCGTTATAAACAGACTGTTTTTGATTTAATTCAAAAATATAAAATATTTTATTCAGTATTTTCTCTTTGAATAAAATAATTAACTTTTTTTCATGACAGTAAAACTTATTTTTCATTCACTTGAGTTTATTACTAAACTATAGTAAAATTTGCTTCGCGTTTTCCCACTTTCTTTGCCAATAAATGTAAGTGTCTATTTATAATTTATGTGTCATTCATAGTTGAAATAGATGGTAAATAAAGTAATTTAATATTCCCTGACGAATATTAAATTACTTTCACTATTGCTCAAAGACGGTTTTCACAAACGATACGACACACTAAAATAATATTGTATGAATTCGACGTAAGTATAAATTTTACGAATGCTTAAATAAATAAATAAATAATTACTTATTTCCATTGTTATTTTCATAGATATAAGTAGACAGTAGACAGGGGGTGTCCCAGTAGTAACGGCCGCGACTTTCAGGTTATAGGCCGGTTAAATTATTTTCATCACCGCTGCTCTTAAAACGAAAGAAAACATCGTGAGGAACCAGCATGTCCTAGAAGCAAATAATTCGAAGACATGTGACATCTACCAACCCACACCGGTCCCGCGTGGTGGTTTACGGGCAAGAGGAGGCTTGTATCCCAGCAATGGGAACATTATGGAGACAGGTAATTATTTTATTAAGAAAGTAGGCAGTTTTCTTGAAACAATAGCCTACCTACAAAAAGTGAATTATGACTGTCACATATGACCAGCGATATTAATCGGCATAATATGACAGAATTCGAAATCCAATCAAAGATTTTTTAAATCGCTGCTCTCTCCACTACGTGAGCACCCTAACAACCACAATATACCGGGCAGACCGTTGTAGAATAATATCAGGTGGATAAATCCAACGTTACAAACCCACAGGTAAATCAGGCAAGTTTAGTAACCGCCGGTAGCTGATGAGCCTCGTTACTACGGTTTTACGGTACTTTGGTGAGTTTGTCATGTTCTCTCCGCGCCACACTACCTACGCTATTTTAGGAACGAACGGTCTTCACCTGATGTGGTCAAGGAAGCAGGGGTCAAGGCCCTCGGGAATGGAGTTTGTCAGATTTTGTAGTGGGATTTCTAGACTAGAATAAATTATACTAAGTATTTACTTATTGTGTATGCCTCAGACCAAATAAAAAACCAAGACTGAGCGCTGAACAATATAGTGAAGCATGCCAAAACTACACCGCCGCTCTGTGTATACACGCTCACATTTACAACGTTTTACAATGACACTACAATCAAACTACACCACACAAAGTGCACACATGTTTACGAAACCGGCTTCACTTCACTGTTGACAGCGCTCTGTCTTTGTTTTTGTATTTGGTCTGACGTGTATGCAGGTTAAGAGTTTCGGAGATCAGCAATGTCACGCGATATAAAAGTAAAGAATGAATTATGAAATATTGAAATAATAGAGTATAACAAAAAAAAAATGTATACCAGCTGATATCCGCGACTTAGTCTACGTGTTTTTTTCTATTTAATTATATTTTCATTCAAATATCCAGGATGAAGTGTAGCCTGTCATGTTCTTTAGGTTCTAGGCTATCTATCAAACATAATGATGTGTGAAAACAGACAGACAAGCAGAGTTACTTTCGCATTTATAATAATTATTAGTATCTAGATATGGGCTTGTGGCTAAGTAATAACAGCGTGCGGATGGATCGCTCAGGTTAAGCTAAGTTTGCTGCGGTTGGTCCGTGGATTGGTGACCATCTTTACATACCAAGACCCCGCCGTGCCTCAGCAAGCACGGTAAGCCGCGTGCCCGGCTATCATTTGCACTTTGACAGTTGTAACGGGTCGTCAGAAGTACGAAAGTCTGACAACCAGTCAACAAAGGGGTATCGTGTTACCCAGTAACTGGGTTGTGGAGGTGTAAAATGTAAAATACTGGTATTCTGCATCTAGCATCTGGCATCTGGATAGACTGGAAGCCGACCCCAACATAGTTGGGAAAAGGCTAGGCAGATTGATTAGTATATACATAGATATGGATTTATTACTCAAAGTTCATGATCTTTCTGCCCTTGTACCATGTTACTTGGGGTTGATGCCACACGTTTTCTCTTTTCAATCTCCCCTGTCAACTGTCACGATATCATTCACTCTCTTTTCTTCCATATCATTCATTACTGAAGCTTGTGAAGCCCTACAAAGCAACTTCGTAACGGAACGAATTCAGACCGTACGATAGACTAGCCATACGACAAAGGTGATTATGTAGATAGTACTTTTGCGTAGCATCACTTTTATTGCTAAAGTGCCAAATACGTACCTACTTAATCTTAATTACTTGGCAAGTTAACATTAAAAATAATATAAGTTTAAAAGTGGAAGTCGTGTAATTTTGCTAACAGGAACAGATATATAATGTGATAAGAATCTTTAAGTTTTTTATTATGTAAATATAAAATGGAGTAGGTATCTATGTGTGTGGCATATGGCTTTCACGAATGAATTCCAATTTACGAATAACTGCGATGAATCATCAAATTACGTATATTAATATTAAAATTATTCTATGAGAGAATCTATTAAAATTCATCGGTATTAATTTAAAAAAGTGTAAAATTACAATCGTAATAATAATAAATTAGATAACCGTTAACATATCGATGGGCTATCATCACAAATCGATACAGAATTTGGAGTATATAATTTATCACTTGGTATTCAATCATATTTAAGGTAAAAGTTAAATAAGAAAGTTGAAATAATATTAATTTATACGGATTTCAGGGAAAGTCAAAATAAATGACAATCAATCAAAACAAACTTCACAAAATAAAACCGCCAATCATTTATTTCGCAGATTCTTCCCTGGAAGCCATGAAAACCGTGAAAAGTTACAATAACATACCTATTGTAACTTTTCATGTTGCAATTATAAATAGACCTACATATGTTAACTTCCATGTTAAGAAAAAATTACAAAACAAAAATGAGCCGAAAATTCTTTTCATTTTATAATTCTACTTACAAAATTATTGAATTTGTTGACCGTCATATTAGGGTTAATGAACTAAAATGATGAAAAAGTTAGGTTATAGAGTCGAATGACGAATGTGAATATTATTATTTTAATAGTTCAATACTTTTTTGATCGGAGTGTAGGTAGCTACGTACATAATTATATTGCGAAATTCGATACACACAACTAATTTTGTTTTACAACGCCATGTATAAAACCAACATTCAGATGCTTATCGGCAAACTTACGTGCAAGAAGTATTTATATTTAGTTTTTTTATGGGAATTACTAAAAATAGTTCATATTAATTGTAGCGCATGCGCAAGCTTGTTCCATGTTGTTTTATTAATTGTTATTTTATTTATCATCAGTCGTCGTTATCATATTTATTTACCGTTTTTATGTGCATGAAACTTTAATGAATATTTTAGTTGAGCTTAATAAAATTTATTGAGTATAATTATTTATAGTTTAATTTTAAAACAGTTTAATAAGTTTAAGGGTTATCAAAGGTTTTACATGAAAGTAAAAAATATACCCAATAAGTTATTAGGTGTTGTAGCAACTCCCGAGGTGCGCCCCAACAACTTTGTCCAACAGTGGACTGGTTAAAAATAAGCCACGAATTAGATAAGAAAAAAAAAACAATTTAAAAAAATATCCCCAGAAGTAATAAATCTAAATCTGTTCTAGCGCCCCAGCTGCAAATGTACGCGAGAACCTGATAGATTTCCTGGCGACCCACGAGTGTTGTACTAGGCAAGCTATCGCATTGTAAGACGGAGGCGCAATCTGGCGCCCGTAATGGCCGGTATGCACATTAGCGCTGATTAACTACGGCGCCCATTGCTGCTAGGGTTACCAACTTACTTCTTGAAGAACGATTTTGAAACACGATAACTGGGAATAGTAGGGACAGGGTGTCGAGAATTTTTATGTTCGGCAGTTTAAACAATTTAGCGTTTTTAGCTATGTGGACATTGATGTTTGGTTACTTTTACTAGCATGTTTTTTTTTTTAACCCACGTATAATTAAACCCATATATTTTTGTTTTTTTCCTTAATAGCGTTGAAATATCTTTTAATCAGTCTTAGGCAAAAACTTTCCAAAGAAAACGATTTTTTTTTGCAGTTGTTACCTACATTCATCTGTTCCAGCTACATGATACGTAACGTTTCATAAGAGGGCAGCCCTACCGGTTGCGGGTACGCAACTGCACATGATCGCTCGATGCGCGAGCGCAGAGATTAATAATGACGAATAGTTAAAGATAATAGCTAGTTAACTTGGTTAATCTGTTTAATTTCCATCTTGTTACTTGTTGCTAACACATCTCGGTGGGAAAGATCTTGTGGCTTTAGTAAACTAATTAACCTCAATAAAATCATAAACTACAATAGTTAAAACTATTGTAGATAATTACTGAAATAAATAAGGAATTAGTGGTGTCATTAACCATTCAGTGCTTTTTGAGCTTGCCGCTTCCTTTAGAGGATAAGCAGATTCCGAGCGCAATGAACTGTGTCGGCGTAGATCAAAGCTATCTTAAGCAGTAAAGGTTGTGTTGGGTCAAAGATCGCAACAATTATTACCTATGCTAAGAAGGGACAGTGGCCACCCTGACACCTACAAATGCCAGAGTTTTATAACGGTCATAAAACGCTCGCTATACGCCTAATAAATAACACCTTAAAGATAAAACACGCTAGGGCCAATTCCTGCCGGGGTCGCGGGAAAGTCCGAAAGGGATACCGTGACCCCTGGCAACGTACAGGCAACTGAAGGAACACGGGTGGGTTTTGGAGTACCTAAGACTCTGACTAGGCCCGAAGTTATTTTAAATTAAGTGTATTATCTCGCTCAAGAAACCTAAGTAAAAAGGATTGTATGTCCTATGTAAGTAAAAGAGATACATATATAAGTTATAGTTGATCGCTGACTGTTCACACCGCCGCCGGCGAGTACTCTTTTGTCGCAGAGACAAGAGCTATCAAAGAGAGTACTCGCTCAGCGACGCTGGCTTGGTAGAACACTCACTGAGAGACTCACGCTTGGTACATACATATACCAGCGAGTAATCTCCGTCGCGCACTCGCTACTCGTTGCTCTCCAACTCGTTGTTAGTTGCTACCTCTACTCAATCAATTTGCCTAGCCTTTTCCCAACTATGTTGGGCTCGGCTTCCAGTCTAACCGGATGCAGCTGAATACCGTATTGTACATGGAGCGACTGCCTATCTGACCTCCACAACCCAGTAACTGGGTAATACTATACCCCTTGGTAAGACTGGTAGTCAGACTTTCGGGCTTCTGTCGACCCGTAACGACTGTCAAAAATCCACGAATGACAGCCGGGACCAACGGTTTAACGTTCTTTCCGAGGCACGGAGTCTCGGTATGTTAAGATGGTCACCCATCCACAGACCAACCCGGGCAAGCAGTGCTTCTCCTGATGGATCGAACCGGGCGGGTGATATTACTTAGCCACGAGGTCCTCTAGTAGCTACCTCTACTCGCTTCTCGTTAATCGGCGGTGGGACAGCTGCCCAAGACAAGCGTCTTACTTTGTAATATCATGTGAAATAACACAAGAAATTTAAAAATAGCTAAATCTAGAGATGGTTGAGTTTGAGTTAAAAGTTTTCTGACAGCTTATAACTGCCAAAAAGACCATCAAGATCTCAAACACAAAGTTAACTAGTAACTGTAGTGGCTAGATGTAACTTTTGCGTCCAAAAGGACCAAAATACTAAAGCGACATGCAATATAATTACCCCAATATAACTAAGATCTGGTTTTCAACAGAACATGACAACTGAAATGTACGTAATAACTACCACCGACTGCCTTCAGCTTATCTTCTACCAATCAATTAACAAGAACCACTGAATTTAATGTTGTTAAACACGTAAAACAATATCTCAACACTTAAGGGCCACCAATGAAACTGAACGCGATCAGCACATCTAAATCGCCTTCAAGAGCTGTCAGTGTCAAAATTGCTCAGGAGTATTGAACACTGACAGCTCTTGTGATGTTGGTGAAATATGCCCTAAGAAGGTACCTTCCTACTACTAAGGGCTGATTTCACCAATGACACTGAAAGCGATCAACATTTCTAAAACGCGTTCAAGAGCTGTCAGTATCAAAATTGTACACTGACAGTTCTTGAACGCGTTCAATTTCATTAGTGAAATCACTTAGAAGTACAAACCTCTAAATTGAAAAGACGTGAATTACTTAAGATAATCATCTCCCCTACGTCGTAAGGGTACTACTGTAAAAGCGAGAGTTCAAAGTTGTTACGCAAAAAATATTAAAATAATTGGCGAAAAAATTGCAACAGTTAACTAGGTAAAAAATTGGCCGGTAATAGTGGTGCGTGAAATTATAAACAAAATTATAGATAATGGCGGCTAAAGGAGAAACTTTAAATTTTTAAGTAGGTCTTAGCTTTTTAAATCTATTAGTCTGTGTACAAATGTTAGAATTACTTTTAAGTAGTCTCTGTAGGCTGTTATTTGGTAAAAAATTGTTTCAACGTCTATATGATTACACCACTTTCTCATTAAAAAATGTCTAGTTGGAACTGTCCAACTGCTCAATACTCAAATAAATCAATTACAGTCAAGACTCAGAGCGTTCCTATTGGAGAAATGTCTATATTCGATAGACGATGACATAACCACGTTTAAAAAATTTAATACCTATTAGTATGTAGTAGCTTGTAATGTTATTGAATTTTTAATTGTATTGAATCTTTAATTTGTAATGTTATTGAATTTTGATATATTTTTTTTGTTATTTACTGTAATTTATTCTATTATGAATGTGTTAGTTTTATAGTTTTAATGAACGAGATTTTAATTTATGATTTCAAACACAATGTGAATTGTTCCTGAATAAAATTTGAATTGAATTGAACATGAACTTTTTAATTGTCAAGGAGTCGGTCAGTCAGAAAAATGAAGCTAGCTGCTCATTCCAAAGCGTAGTAGATACCTATTGATATGAACGGGCAAGAAACTCCGTGGCCACATTTATTTAAAAAAAATTGTCACAAAGTATTGGTTATTATGAAATATTATATGAAATAATACATGTGAGAACGCGATTCAGCGCAATCATTATAAGTTGTAAAAAAGCCAATATAAGTACATACACAACGCAACTTAGATGTAGGTAACATCAGCAAAATTGGTAAAAAACGATCACCATCTGAACTGAGTGCGCCTTCAAAATCACCAATATTTATTACTGCTTTAGGTGAAAATGATCTTTACGCAAACGCAATAACTTGTGAAGTCAAATAACCAAATACATTCGTAAAATTGAAATGAATAAATGCAATTTTTTTGATGAATAACTGTACCAACATTAATTCAACGTCATTGGTTGCATCTTCTACGTAAACAGGGGCTATAATTGTCACACTGCAATACAAAGGCGTCTACTCATATGGAAGGCACGAGCATTGATCACCACGATTGCTCAAAACTAGTTGGTGATTTCCGACTTATATAAACTACAAGTCCAGGTTTCCTCACGATGTTTTCCTTCACCGATGTCAAGATAAACTCAGAAAGTACTTATCAATTGAAAAAGTCAAATTGGTACTTGCCCGGATTTGAAGCCACAATTTCGTGCATGAGAGGCGAGAGCTAAACCACTGGGCCATTACGACATTAATAGTACATAATAGTTGGTATTGTTTTTGAGTGATGCAGACAGGTTTAGACCGGAAAACCTAATAATAGAGAAGAACTCCCACCACTTTAATAGTGAGAGGAAATCTTCAACTACTCTGAAGAAATTCCTAAGCCTCTAAACAACCATAACGTGCAAGATTTTAAGATTGCATGTGCATAAGTAATGATAGCCTAACCCATCGCTCGCAATCACGATACTAGCCGATTAACCTCAGTTAACTCTAATAACTCCCGACGCCTGATTAACGACCCGCTTAAACTAAGTTTAAATAGTTCCTCAGTCATTCCCAAGTCAGCATGAAAATAAAAATTTGTTATTACAGGGATTAAAGTTACTTGAGAATAACTATTACGCTTATTTTAAGTTTTATCTCTGGGATGGCGAAATGAGTGTTTAACACGCCGCGCCGCTGAAGTAAGATCAACAATAATTTTTCTATCTGATACTGCGGTCCGTGCTAAAATTAGATCGCTTTGGATATTAAAATCAAGTCATAAACTGGATTATATCCTTCACAGTGCTCAAATAGGGCGCGTATCTATTTCTTGACTTGATTTTCCACTTAAAATTACCATGTTTGCTTAGACAAACACTTACTTACCTACTCGTACATGGGTAGCATTAAAAGTTATGATGCTTAATTTAAAACTACAAAAAAAGTTCAGAATAAGTACCTATCTCAGAATAAATTCCTGCATATTTTTATTTAGATAAGTATCCCACATGCAGAAAACTGTTGGATCGTTGAAAAGTAACTTACAACACCGTAGAGACGAAGAGTTTTCTTAGCAGTTTACCGCGAAATATGTACAAATGTTCTTACGTTTTTTGCAATTTGCAGGTCAGTGTATCTTGATTTGTTTAAGATTTATTACATATGAACTTTTCCACAAGAAATTTGTTCATAAGTAACAAATCTAACTTAAAGAGATGTAAGTATTAATGATTCCAATGATTATAATTCCGTACATACATACCTGTTATAGTTGCGAATCATATTTACACTGACCTGCAAATTGCAAAATACATAAGAAAATTTGAATTTCGCAGGCTGCCACTGTGGATTCACCTTAATAGACTGCTGACTAGAGAGAAGCCCTAATAGACCGGTACAGGAATAACACCAGTCTAATATGGGCAAAATTACGACAAAAGGGACGACGAAAAAAAAATTTTTGTCCGTCAGGTTAATCTACCTGATCGACAAAATTTTTAAGTTAAGAAATATTCGACACGTATTTTTTCTTTTTTTACGTACTTAATCGAAAGATTACGGCAATATGTACATTGAATAGGCAATGCGTTAAAATGTGGCATGACGTCACTGGCCGGTAGATTTTATACTGACTTGTGACGTCGCGAACCTCCACTCCCCGACTTTAATGCATTTTATCTAAACAATTTTCAATTCGTTTGATAAAGCAAAAAATACGTGTCTAATATTTTTTTATTATCTGACTGACGGACTAAATAGTTTTAAAATATACGCTACATTCATCTCTATTTCTACCGCTCTTATTATCTTGAGAAATCGAGACACAAAGGGCTACATAATTAAACAAACAATTAATCAAAGCACGCTTTCTTTGTTTTCCAATTTGACTTAATTTAAAATTTCCGCTTATTAAAAACAAACTAGACACATGCACATACAGAACTAGAAAGCGTGTAGTGAACAATTAATTCGACATGTTATTGTACATGACATACTGATATCTGATTTAAGTATTGTTACGTGCTCTCTTAAGTCTTTAGCGTGGCCATCTGATCATCAGAATAGAATGATCTTTCTCGTTTTAGATGTAGTTATTCCCAGATTAAATTAAGAAAAACATGGTTAGTAACTTATTCTGTTGTTCTTTTAGTGAATTCACAAGGAATGCATTGTTTGTAATTAGTTATAGATGATAGTATAAATGATTAAGTAAGGTTTAGCGCATTTATCGCATTGGGTTAGACCTGTAATGGTAAATGTAAGTTGATAAATAAAATAAATAAGTAAATAAAAAACTTATTACTTGCGTAATTGCGTTTGCCTTTTGTCTAAGATGATTTTGGCCCATAATCTGAATAATAATTATGAACTTCATGATTTAAGAACAATTCTGGCATGTATTTTATTCATACGTTTATTTTTATTACTTACTAGCTTCTCTCCGTAATTTCCATCCGCGTGCTAGTCAACTATACTTTAAAACATAATTATCAGTAAAATATTTTTTGAATGAATGAATGAATGATATATTTATTTGCAAGAATATAGGTAGCTAACATAAGTTATTAAGATCTATGGGTTTCACTATTTTCCGCATTTTAGCCGTGCAAATATTTATATTTTATATCTTGGTTATACCTACTTATAACATGTAGTACACATTTAGTAATTAACAATAACCTAAAAATACTAGTAATTATTAATCTGATCAGTATTTGCAAAGACCTCTTACAAACAACCAAACCATTTTACCTCTTTATAATATTAATCATATAGATTAGATTTACAGGTCTAACTTGAAAAATTCAGGTCCAGTTGGAAACCAGCGTCGGGCACTTATATTGTCTGGCATTTTTGCTGAACTGGCCCTTTTTAGCGCCGCCGTGAGGCACACTCCCCTGCTAATTTCTTACATCACATTTTACACATTTTATTAGTTTTTTTTTAATCTGCTGTATAAATTGTGTACTTTTAAGTCTGTGTTAAATAAATGTATAACATTTAAAAAAAAATACTACGAGAAAAAACAAATATCTAAGGTTTTATCTTATTTTATGTAATAAATAGTTATATTCTTACTGTCGGGGAAATTAAAATTGTTTAGTTTAGCAGATTGACACACTACGTTAATTTCATTCATTTAAAGCCATTTCTTAAGCCCATCAAACTGTATCAGTTGCGATTGAAATTTACGGATCATTTAAGTTTATAGGCAATTTGCTAAGAAATAATTTTATCTAAGTTTACATTTCACTATTTATGTTAGTGAAGCCAGATCATTAATGGCTCTTATGCTTGGCACAGATCTTAATAAGAAGTAGTATGAATATAAAACTAATTTTATATGTTTCACGAAAGTAAATAGTCAATTAGCCTAGCAGCACGGCGTGGTTGCGCATAGCATGAAGACTGGTATTGTCTTGTTTTCCATAAAATTATTTGTACTATTATTGTTTTCCATAATCGTTCCTCCTCATAACATTTACTTGCACTATTATCATTTATACTAATAACGCTTGTCATATCAACTTATAAGTCATAACTTTTATTTGCCATAAAATAAGTTTCCATAATAACATGTGTTATAATCATTAGTTTCTATAAGTAACACATTACATAATCGATACTTGACATAAGCCACATTTAATATAATTTAGAAACGTTTATTGTCTGTAATCAAATGATTTATTACAGTAAACAATCTTTAGATAATAAGCAGTTTGTGAAATTCGAAACGGTTAGGTTAGGTTAGGTTAGGTTAGAACTGTGACCACACAACGCGCGAAGGCGAGCGAGCGCAGCGAGCGTGCCGCGGCAGCGGCCGCCGAGTGCTAGATTTCCTCTTTTGCAAAGCAAGCATGCATGGTAAGGTTAATTTTTAGGTTTCCTTGTGAATAAAAAATCTATATCGTATAATCATAATAATAATCAACTGAACTAGCATTGTTGTGCTAGTATGGGCAAATGAATATTATGGTGAATAAATGTAATGGAAAACGACATAATTGAAAATGAAAAATTTATAGCAAATAAATCTATGGATTAAAATTATTATGACCCTTGATCGATTATGACCAATGAAATTAGTGAAAATGATTTTACGTAATTTCACGATTATGGCAACTGAAGCGTTATTTCTAATGAAATTATGGCAAATACAAGTATGGTATATAAAATTATGGCAAACATTAGTAAACCATGAAGACGGCCACACAGAGAAAATGTTAGCCTTTTCATTACGAAATATTTTTCAATTTACGTAAGTGCCGCTATTAACAGTTAACTCTTATTACCCCCTAATAGATTAAATATTAACTAAATACTATATACTCTGTCCTTAATTATATTTGATATTAATAATTACTGTATTAAATAATTTATCTTCAAAGTACTCGTAGCTACTAAGGAGCGTGTGAATAAATAATTATGGCAAAGTTTAATTATCAATCAACAAGGTATAAAGTAAAGACTATTAATATGAGAAACTTGACATGGCCCGGTGTAATTACACACGACTTGTGTGTGGATACATTCTCGTTTCAATCTATTATTAATTGATAGCTCATTAATTATTATGTAATCGCGTTTTAGGTAAGTAAATAAATTCCTAACATAACTAATGAAATCAGTGTTAGTATAATAACCTTACAGGTAATTATATTTTCGAGCCGTTTGGAGTTGAAACCCTCGGGTCGTGGGGTCCGCGTACTCACGGCCTCTATAATGAAATTTCAAAACCGCTATTTGACACTTCCCGTGACCCAAGGGCTGGTTTTTACCTCGGACCAGTCTCTTGGGTACATTACCAGTCGACAGCGATGCGGATGAATTTTTTGATGCTATATTTTAGTTTTTCAATAGTTTTAGTTAATTAATTAGTTATAAGTTGTCATGTACCCACTTGTAAATATATGATACAACTTAATACTGACCTGCAAATTGCAATGAAATCATATATACTACTCTCCCGGGAATTCAGGCGAGCTAAAACGTTATGAAATAAATAATTTCACAGACTAGAACTGTGCTTTGAGAAAAATAACGATCTACATACTTAATTATTTTATGAAACCAAATTCTTAGGTAATAAACCAATTTTGAGTTTATCTTTGACATTACTGGAAAACATCGTGAGGAAACCTGGACTTATAGTTAATATTTAAGTCAGAAATCGCCAACCCGTCTTGAGCAAGCGTGATCAATGCTCGTGCCTTTTTATCTGAGATTACAAATTCAAATATTATTTTTAAATTCTCTAGTTCTAGTTTTGTTACTGCTGTACTTTGTTAAAATTCTGTTATTAACAGGCTTTGTATGTTGTACACATATGGAAGAGAGAGGTCTTCTGGTAGGTACAGGTATCTCCGTACTTAAAAGAAGACCTCTACAACTTATTTGTTAAAACAATTTTTGATTATGATATAAATAAACTTATTAGCAGAAGAGGCCTTTGCCTGCAGTGGGGCAATAATAGGCTGGAATTAATAAAAAAACCTACTACCCACAGGTTATTTTTACTTTTGCTGGTGACTGTACAGCCAAAAAGAAAGGATATGTGCCCAACACACGCATGAGGAAAACGCCATGAAGAAGTTACCGATGAAGGGAAAGCGTTCAAATGCGCTTACGTGTTTATTGTGATTTCATTACTGTCTTAGTTATGATACCTTAATAGGTTCGAGCACGGTCTATATGTTATGTAATACATATAACATACTGTACATTTATATCATATACTATTAAACGAGCAATATTTGTATATATATATGTATATTTGTAATCACGTCCTCGAAAACGGCTCTAACGATTTCGATGAAAGTTGCAATGTAGGGGTTTATGTGGGCGAAAAATCGATCTAGCTCGGTCTCATATGTGGAAAAATTCGATTTCTCCGTATTTTCACCCGAGCAGAGCTCGATCGCCCAAAGTTTAGAATAACAATAATGACAAATGACACCCTAGAATAATGATATGGCAGCATGGAATAAGTAAGTACCTACTATCACGGCAGCATGGAATTAGTAATTAAGTACCTACTATCACGGCAGCATGGAATTAGTAAGTACCTACTATCACGGCAGCATGGAATTAGTATGTACTATCATAGCAGCATGGAATTAGTATGAACTTTCCTATACTATTAAATGAGCATAATCGATTTTCACCAGAGCAGAGCTTGGTCGCCCAGATGCTCTTCATAAAGTTCAATCAAATAGGTAACAGTGGTCCAATCTGTTCGTTTTTCAATGATGTCGCTATAAGCGTTGTATAGTAGAATATATAATGCTTAAAGGGACCTTATTAAACCGTCGCTGTAAATGTTGCAAAATGTGACGTTTAACATGATGCACCATTTAGTATCGGTAGGCTTTCTACTATAACTAAATGCTGTTTCATATTAAAGAACACCTGGCTTTAATATTCCCACGTAAACAAGTATATCCGCTCCATTAAATTGCACGGGCATAAAGATTATTCTGTCATAAATATCTGAGTCTAAGTTAAATGCTTGTTATTACAACTAACATTATTTTAAGATGCACCTCAAGCTCACTTTACTATTCAACGGTTTCAATATCACTACACATTATTATTATAATATATAACAAAGTGCCCTAGTCGCGTCTGTCTGTCTGTCTGAATGCGATAAACTCAAAAACTACCGAACGGATTTTCATAAGGTTTTCACCAATCGACGGAGTGATTCATGAGGAAGGTTTAAGTGTATAATTAATTCAAGGTATATGTATATCGGCTGAAATATAACGATGATTGTTGGAGACGTCGGAAAAAATCATGCCGACTGGGTGCATTACTGGCGTGCGCCGCGTAAAGCAATAGGGTTATATTATGAAATCAAGGTATTACGGAATTATTCCTCTTAAAAAAATCTATTAAACGTAGTAGTACGTTTCCGTGGATAATTTCTATCTCCAGGCGGGTGAAGCCGCGGGCAAAAGCTAGTAAAGATAATAAAAGTTATCTATTTACGAGTCGCTGAGCCTACTATGACGTTCTCTTATAGCTGCGTTATAAGTGTGGTATAAGCGCTAACTGGCTAAACGAGGTCGTAAGAAATGGCGTCAGATGCACAGCAGATATCATATTTTACGACGAAGTAATTTAACTCACAACGAACTATTTATCATTACAATTATGTTGTGGGAACTATACATACTCGTATAACACAATGTATCTTGCGCACACCTTCGCAAATGCAGTAGGTAGTGATTAAAATTGATGAGTTGTGTTGTGCAGTTAGAATTACCTAATCCTAACTAATATTACTCGTATCAATGCGAAAGTGAGTTTGTTTGTTGGTTACGCTTTCACGTTAAAATGGCTGAACGGATTTGGATGAAATTTGGCGCATGGGAATACTATGACCTAGGGTAGGCCATAGAATAGTTTTTATCCCCATATTCTCACGGGATCGAGAGTTAGGCTGCGTTTCCACCAGAGATGAGCGAGGATGCATAGCGAGAGATGTGTGTGAAACTAACCAATAACATCGCTTCACTGTCGTACTCGTAGCTTGAGCTAAGCTAGCGTTGTTATTGGTTAGTTTCACACACATCCCTCGGTACGCATCCTCGCTCATCTCTGGAGGAAACGCAGCCTTATGCGGGTGAAACAGTGGGGCGCAGCTAGTAAGTTATAATATGTCAGTGAAATAAGAATAACCATTGGTTTTCAAAGGCTGAAAATGGTTTTTCATAAAATCCAGTTTTCTCTCGAAAAATATTAGGTACTAGCTTATGCCCGCGGCTTCGTTCGCGTGGAAGCCAAGAATACCATAGAATCCTATGGCCCTCGGCAATTTAGTCTACCTTTCGGGAAAGTTTTTTTTTATTTGATATTATATTATGTTATTATTAATTATAAAACAAAGTCTCTTTTCATGTTTGTCTGTAAGTCCACGTTATTCTTCTAAACCATGCAACAGATTTTGATGACGTTTTCACCATCGTTTAGAGAATTTATTCCGGCAGGTTTATGTGTATATACGTTATTATTAAAGTTACGTTTACCTAAGAAATGTCAATGTTTTGTCAAGTCGTAAAAACCGGGTGAAGCAGTAGCGGGTTACTAGTTATGATATAAAAGGAAATACGTACTCAAATCATTAATACTTAAGTTGATAGTATTTTTTAATTTTTTTTTAATTAATTATGTTCATTTATTTCTATTTACTTAAGTTATAATACAATAAAAAATAAAAAAAGATTTTCCTTAAACTATTATGCAAATAAATGGAGTTTTAAGACACATTACAGGGCTATCATGGTCTTTAGTAAAATGCTTGACGTTTGAGAGGTGGAACACCCACGGAGCAGATGTTTTTAATGCATAATCTGGCCCTCCTATACAATTATTGTGTCAGTCTTTTCTGTCATACATAAGATTATTGTTTCTTGTAAAGTTGACGTGATGTTTGGACAAATACATAGTTTGGTAGTCAACTTAATTTATACTACAGCCGTCTCTCAAAAACGAATGAACCAATTTTGATAGTATTTACTCTGACTATATTATTAATACTTTCAGAAAGGTTTTATTGTTCTGAATAGGGTTTTATTAAGACTATTGAAACTTACCTTTATTTATAATTTCTTTAGTAGTTGTATGCTTGTAGTTTTCAGTACTGGCCACTTTTCTCGATACACCTGAAAAGAGAAATTTCCTTTTTTAAATTATAGAATGATATAAGAGTTCTTACAGTATATAAATATATATTATTATGTTTTTATTTAATATGTGAATGGTGTTTTTTTTGTATTTAATTTTCTTTTCCACTCTTACACACGGTGCTTTTGTTTTTTTTTTTTTTTAGGATGGGAAATCATCAAATGACTTCTCTCGCACTGGGCGGAGCGAGAGGGCGTGTCAGACTTTTACTGACTAAAACCCACCCGTGTTCCTTCCGTTGCCTGTGTGCCGGGGCCGCGAAATCCCTTTCGGACAAACTCGCAACCCTGGCAGGCATTAGCCCTTACGGACCCCGTCAGTTGGTGCTGACATCTCTTTGAGGCGCGCGTGGAACACAACGCGCCGTCGACCCGGGCCTGGTCCTAATCGGACGGCGAGCTGCCACTGTTTATCCTCTGTCCTATCGCAGGACAGAAGAGGGAGAGATTTCTTTAAAAATAAGCACCACCATTGTACGTATTTTTCTGTGCCGTTCTTCTAGTCTATTTATTTATGTGTACATAAATGGTTAAATAAATAAGTAAGTGGAAACGTTATCAGAGGTTGAACCCACCGTTTATCTCAACCCGCTGTAGGTAGGTACTTTTAGGGATTTCGATTTATAAGGCTCTACTGTACCGTTAACTCGTGGGTATGGACTGTAAAACGTTATGTACCGCTAAAGTTGGCCATGTGCAGATTACCGGGATAATCTGAAGATTTGCTGGATGGAACGTTCGTGGTAGATACTTAGGTATGGTAGTTCCATTTCTTACAACAAATTAGTGTACACATCAACAAGTAGGTGTTTTGTGTAAGTAAAGCCGTGTCTCCTGCGCGTGTTTTTTCGAAATCAATCAATCTTAGGCAGATTGATTGATTTCCCAACTATGTTGGGGTCGGCTTCCAGTCTAACCGGATGCAGCTGAATACCAGTATTTTACATGGAGCGACTGCCTATCTGACCTCCACAACCCAGTAACTGGGTAATACGATACCCCATGGTAAGACTGGTGTCAGACTTTCGGGCTTCTGACGACTCGTAACGACTGTCAAAGATCCACGAATGACAGCCGGGACCAACGGCTTAACGTGCTTTCCGAGGCACGGAGGATTTCTGTGTTTTTTCGAAATATTACACAAAAACATCGAAACAAAGAGTGGCCATACACATTTGTGTATGCAAACACTATGTTTTTGTTTTCCGAGCTGCATTTCCCCGCACGGGTAAAGAGAGGGAGGGTTTGAACTTAATTTTCAAATGCCGCGCGCACCGCGCACATCTGTCACTGTCAGTCAACACAGGTTTTGAGGTTATATTGTCCTGTAAATAGTTGTGAACAAGTTGTGATAAATTGACGACAGATTGTAATAGAGATACTGTTCGTAAATTTCTAAGCACGTCTTCCTCGTTGGAACTCATTACTACATCTACACAAACTGTGTTATTAATAAAATAAAAATTATATACTTGCGTAGGAGACAGCTTGTGTATGAAAACAAATGTTTATGTGTAAGGTTTTTTATGTAATGTTTCGATAAAACACGCGCAGGAGACACGGCTTTACTTATCTACAAAAAACAAAAACAAAAAGAGTATGTAATGGACGTAGGTAGCAGGTATTGTTCTGTAGTTTATGCTTACCACCATGGGAAGAAGGACCAAGTGTATGTGTACTTATCTATCATTATTTTTAGAGTATTCACTATGTGGAAGGCAAAGCGTGGTCTCACGTAGGTACGAGTAGCAGATATTGTTCTGTAGTTTATGCTTACCACCATGGGAAGAAGGACCAAGTGTATGTGTACTTATCTATCATTATTTTTAGAGTATTCACTATGTGGAAGGCAAAGCGTGGTCTCACGTAGGTACGAGTAGCAGATATTGTTCTGTAGTTTATGCTTACCACCATGGGAAGAAGGACCAAGTGTATGTGTACTTATCCTCGGGGGAGGCTGGATCGCTCCAACGCGAATGTATGCGTACATCCGTGGTGGGGTGACCCAGACTGCCAGGCACTTCTTCTCTTGCAACCGAGCGGGTGGGCAGGTTGCGGATAGCCCAACTCCGGCTGCGGGACCGACCACTGACGGTTACATTGACTGTTAGTGGGTGATCCCGCACTCGGAGCATCTCTTTAACGGATCCCGGACAAGAGAAGTTCCCAAAAGCCAAATCCCAGGCCTAGGGTAACCTATATACCCCTTCCTATGCTCCCTCTTCACCAAACTAAACCATCCCTCACTATCCACATATATCCCGTCGATCCTAAATCCCTAGGCCAACTCCCAGGCCTAGGGTGACCCCCAAAGAACCCACACCTCCATCCAACAAATACCTTCCTTCCTATCACTTTATCCCGTCGGTCCAAGAGGAAGGGTAACCTCGATTCCAAAAAAGCCCACCCCTCACCAAAATGAATAAGCAGTCTGAAGAATTGTCTACCCAGGTGGGTCCCGGCCAAGCCGGGGAATCCCACACCGCTTCGGCGGTTAGCCCCCAACGTAATATGGGGGGGGCCTCAAACTGCTCTCTTATGGAGAAACTGTTGCCGCGCTTCTTAGCGCGGCCGGCTGCTGATCTAGCGCCCATAACACAGGCTGCGACTAACGCGCCCACAAACACGACCTCGGCTGCGACTAACGCGCCCTTACCTACCACTACGGCTGCGACCCACGCGCCAACACCCACGACACGGGTTATGCCTCCCACGAGCCTCTGGCAACAGAGCATCGTGCGGAATAGCAAGACGAACCCGGACAAAAACCAAGACCAGCACGGACAGACAGGGACGGGGAAAGATGACGGACCTGGCGGCTCTAATACTCTTCCGGCCAGTGGTGAAGTACGCCTGCTGACAAAGCGCGAAAAAATCCTGGCCCGGAAGAAGAGAATCAGCGACCGAAAGCGCAGTATCCGCGAAGGCACTAGCCAGCGCGAAGCGCGATCGGACGCCGAAGGGAAGGTGCGCGACCGACCTCGAGTCCGCGAAGGGGAAACCCGGCGCGAAAAAGGGTCGGAAGCACGCGACCGACCGCAAGAGTGCGAAGGGGAAACCCAGCTCGCAAAGCGACCGGACGCGGAACCGCACGAGCGGGGGCAAGCTTGCGTAGGGGCAACTCAGCGCGAGACGCCCCCACACGTGACGGAGCCCACCAGGACTGACATCCGACCCCATGACACAGACGACTCACACGACCGACCTCCTCCTAGGCACAAGAGGGGCAAGCGAGGTGGAAACCCACACCCGGCGTCGCCGGCAAAAAATACCCAGCCAGGCACCTCCAAGCCGCAGCCTGGACCGAGCGGTTCAGGGCCGGCGAAGAGGGAACGCCCGGACGACACGGCCTCGCCGAGTATGCTCCAGGGGGATGCCAAGCGGGTGAGGGTCCACTCCGCTCAAAGGGAGCAGAGGACCTACGCGCGGGCCACAAAGGATATTCCTGCGCGGCTGGCCGTAGCAATCTGCCTCCCTCCCCCCTCTAGGGACCTAACCAAGGAAGAGGCCGAATACATAAAGACGGACCTAGTAAATCGGGTTATGGAAGCCGACTCGCCAACGCCACTCCCTGCCTTCCGCGGATACCCACGGGTAGCGGAAGGTACCGTGCAGTTGTGGTGCGAGGACGACTATGCCCTGACCTGGTTGACTCAGAACGCACCCCTGATCAGACTCCCAACGACCGACCAAACACTCACGGTACTGCGACAGACTGACGTGCCCACGCGTGTCCGAGTCTCGCTTTTTGTCCCTCAGTACACAGGTGACATAGCCAGACTCCAGAGTATTCTGATTCGTCAGAATACTTGGTATGACATAGCAAAGTGGTCACTCTACAGGGCGACTACCGTCGGTGGCGACAACTACGGGACTTATTTGACCCTGGGTGTGCCACCGGAGGAAGCCGTAAAGGTCCGGGCCCGGGAGCGGCGTATATCATACCTACTTGGGTCGATATACGTACGCTTCTGGCCCACGACCCAACCCTCCGACGTCCAGACCGACAGCACAGACGGTAAGACCGAAGTACAACCGACGACTCTGACACAGACGACCGACTCCGACATTGACCGACTAGAGGAGGTAATGGCACGAGCGGCAATGGCTGACGACGAGGACGTTGTACCGCCCGAATCACCTGGCTGGAGCGAATGTCTGCTCGCCTCGTCGCCGGGCGAACATCACGACACATACAGAGAGGAGGTAGAGGAGAAGCTGTCCGATGGATCCATCTCCGACTAGCTCCTCTCCACCGCCTCGATCACCCCTAAACATCATCCAGACCAACCTCCAGCATAGCCAGACTGCCACGGCTAGCCTACGCAGGGCGCTGGAGGTGCAGCCCCGAACTATCGCACTGATCCAAGAGCCGTGGATCAGAAACAACAGAATATGCGGCCTCGGTAACATCGGAGGTAAGCTAATCCTTAACACACACAGCTCAGACAAGCCAAGAACCTGCGTCTACATACCCAAGGAAATTCCTATCACACCACTCACTCAATTCTGTTCCAGAGACCTGACAGCTGTCAGGCTCCAAACCGAAGGTAGTGTTCCAGATGTTGTACTGGCTTCGGCATACATGCCAGGCGAGGACACGGACTGCCCGCCAAAAGAGCTGGCCGACCTGGTACAGCACTGCGAACGCGCCAAACTAGACCTGATCATCGGCACCGACTCGAACGCCCACCACCCGCTGTGGGGCAGCGAGGCACCAAACCCCAGAGGAGAGGTACTATCCACCTATTTATTCTCTACTAATCTTAACATCGTAAACCGCGGCTCCGAACCCACTTGGGTCACAATCCGAGGACAGACGATTATAGATTTAACACTTGCTACAGAAAACGCGACAAACCTTATCACAAACTGGCACGTATCGGACGAGCCTTCCTGCTCAGACCACAGAAGGATCCGCTTTACACTAACTACCAACACTAGGAAACCCGAACCAAGGCGTAACCCGAGGCGCACCAATGTTCCCAGGTTCAAACGCCTCCTGGCTTCCCTATTAGCTAGGCACCTAACACAAGTAACCATAAGAGACCAAGCACAATTAGAATACACCGTAACAAAAATATCAGAATACCTTACTGAAGCATACCACGCATGCTGTAAACTAAGAGCGCCACAAACCAAGAAGGAGAGAAACCCCTGGTGGAATGCTGAACTTAGCAAACTCAGAGATGCGCTACGTAAGCAATTTAATAGAGCAAAAAACACGAGGCTCCCGGACGACTGGGAGATATACAAAGAGACACAATATACATACAAAAAGCAGATCAGAACCGCCAGGAGGACCGCCTGGCGTAAATTCTGTGAATCCATCGAAACTAATAATGAAGCCGCAAGGGTAAGGAAGATCCTATCAGCTGATCAGGACCGAACTCTTGGCGCGCTGAAAAAACCCGATAACTCATACACACTAACTGACTTTGAAACCAGTAAGGTCCTTCTCGAGACTCACTTCCCAGACTGTAAAATCCTGGAAGACAGGACGTGGGAGGCTGAACCAGAATGGACCCCAACGGCTCAAGACTGGTCAATTGCCCGCAATATAGTAACAGAAGACCGAATAAAGTGGGCTATCAACACCTTTCAGCCATACAAGTCAGCAGGGCTGGATGGTATTTTCCCAGCCCTGCTGCAGTGGGGGGTAGATTATCTAACACCATGGCTGGTGGAGATCTACCGAGCCTGCATAGCACTCAGACAGATACCTCTCGCATGGCGCGAGGTAAAAGTCATTTTCATACCCAAACCAGGAAAAACCGATTACACGCAACCCAAGGCTTATAGACCTATAAGCCTCACATCCTTTCTTCTGAAAACCCTCGAGAGGCTCTGTGATAGGCACATCCGAGACGGACCTCTTCGGGTAAAACCACTCCACAAATACCAGCATGCGTATTCCACAGGCAAATCAACAGAATCCGCGCTGCACAGCGTGGTTTCCAAAATTGAATGCGCAGTGGACCACAAATGCTCAGCACTGGCCGCCTTCATTGACATCGAGGGAGCCTTTGACAAAACCATGTTCAACAGCATTAACATGGCACTCAACAGTCACAACATTGACCCGACCTTGAGTGGCTGGATCACCAACATGCTCAAACTGAGAGCTGTTCAAGTCACAGTAAATGACACTACGAGGGCCATCGTTGCGAAGGGCTGCCCGCAAGGAGGAGTCCTCTCGCCGCTCCTATGGAACCTTGTAGTAGACAGCCTCATCAAAACACTCAATGACAAAGGTTACTTCACAGTAGGCTACGCCGATGACATAACCATTGTAATAAACGGCACCCACGAAAACACTCTATGCAACCTAATGCGTCAAGCCCTAAAAATAGTAGAGGAATGGTGCAGCAGGCACCAACTCTCAGTGAACCCTACAAAAACTGAACTGATTCTCTTCACAAAAAAGAGAAAACTGACAACACTACAGCTACCTCGATTCTTCGGAACAACCCTAAGCCTATCAACTGAAACTAAATACCTGGGCATCTTTTTGGACAAACAGCTGAACTGGGCAAAACACACCAACTATATTATCACAAAAGCCAGCATATCCCTGTGGCAGTGCAAGCGACTGCTTGGCAGGAACTGGGGAATTAGCCCCAAGGTCACCCACTGGCTATACACCACAGTCATCCGACCAATTATCACATACGGCTCACTGGTCTGGTGGCCCAGGACGGACCTGAGCACAGCCCAAAAGAATCTCGAAAAACTGCAGCGGTTCGCTTGTGTTGCAATCACTGGCAGTATGAGAACTACACCCACTGCCGCCCTACAGGCAATGCTTGGACTGCCTCCTCTGCACCTCATCGTGCGGGAGGAGGCGGCCCTAGCCGCCTTTAGGCTCCATGTATCCGGTACACTAAGCAAAGACTCTAGAGTTAAGCACACACGTATAAAGGAAGATGCGATCAAACGACGACCAATGATGGCATCACCCTGTGATAAATCCCCGAAAACATACCACTTTCATAGGCACTACAACATAATACTTACAGAAGAACAGTGTGACTACTCAGGCTCGAAAGAGATGAGAGTATACACCGACGGATCGAAGACCGACTCCGGGACTGGAGTTGGAGTCTTCTCACACGACTTCAACATAAAGATATCCAGCCCGCTGGGAATGTTCAACACCGTCTATCAGGCGGAGTGTGTGGGCATCATACGAGCGGTCCACGCCCTAAAAGCCAGGAGAGTTACGGACACACACATACGCATACTCTCCGACAGCGCCTCAGTGCTTCAATCCTTACAGAAAACACATATTACCTCAAAGCTGACACTAGAATGTCACAATGCACTCGAACAAATAACGGTATTTAGCCGCAACACGGTGACGCTGCAATGGATAAAAGGACACAGCGGTTCGCTAGGTAACGACGCTGCTGACGAACTTGCTAGACGAGGATCCAGCACGGCGGTCTGTGGACCCGAGCCTATCGTACCCATCCCCTTCAACCAGATACGCAGATGGCTGCAGGATTTCACCCATACTCAAGCGGAGCACTGGTGGTCCTCGACACCGGGCTGCAGGCAATCCAAGGAAGCCATGCCATCCTTGGATACCGGGCTAACCCGGCGTTTACTACGCCTGGATAGGAATGGCCTGCGCTTGGTGGCGGGGACCATCACGGGCCACTGCTCGCTGAACAAACACTTTCACACAATAGGCATAACGGACAGTCCTCTGTGCAGGGCGTGCATGGAGGCTGAGGAAACCGTCACGCACGTGCTTTTTGAATGCACAGGCGTCACCCAGATTAGAACACAGACCCTCGGGACACCCAGATCTTTCACAGATGTTCTGAACAGACCAGGAGATTTAATTAACTTCTGGAGGGAGGTGGGCTGGTTGGAATAACCACCAACGGCCGCTATGGCCCACGCACAATGGTCCACTGAAGGACTAAGTGCGGAAACCAAACCCCATAACATAGAACATAGAACATGTGTACTTATCTATCATTATTTTTAGAGTATTCACTATGTGGAAGGCAAAGCGTGGTCTCACGTAGGTACGAGTCTTTGTGCATATGTACAAATACAACGTCATTTAGTTTCATACCGAAGAACACTCGTAACAGGTTAATGCAGAGACATCAAATAATGGACAGATTAACTTGTTAATGTGCGTACTAACTCCTCACATACTCTAAACATAAATATCACGATAAAACTTTATGGTACACTTTGCCCCAAAGATTTGTGTAGCCACACTTTTATGCAATTCCATTAAACATGAACTATGGGTCGAAAGGACATTAAATTTGTCTAGACGCGGAAATCAAACTCGCGACGCACAGTCACACCTCACACGATAGAAAAGACCACTTGCGCTTGCGCCGGCCGGCGGTACATTTTACGAGTATGTCACATATCACCAAGGTACAGTAATTTCACGCTAAATTATGTGAATATGTAAACCTGGATTCATGATCATTAATATTCACGCCACGGGTTCACACTCGGAGGTGTTTGAAACGTTGGTGGTAAGAGTTATGCTAATATTGCTTTATTAACTGATTGTCTTTATAAATAACGATTCATAATAGGCATTTGTTTTCAAGCTTTGGTGATACCGAACGGCATCCCATCCTCGTCGCCACCTGTAGAATCCTCTTGATCCTGTATTTAAGGTGATTATATCACTACGCTGGCTCATCACCACACCATCCTCTCGTGCAGGCACCCCTCACTGCTGACATGCATGAGATATCGTTTATTTTCCCCTCCTTCACACGTTTTCTCCACATATGACATTGGCAGAATTGTGGACATCGGCACCATTGTCATAGAGATATAATCAGCAAAATAATAATAAAATGTATTCAAGTATAAAGTAAAATTATGATTTAGATTAATTACAATCGTGGAAAATTAAATTCTAACTGTAATCTAGACCTGTCTGATCTAGGTTTATGAAAAACCTGTGTTTCAGGCCATCAATTTACATCAATCATTTAAAAAGAAGACAACAATAGGTCTAATAAGCTAAATTAAAAAGAAGACATGATATTTTCAATGACTTAAAGAGTAAATATTTATTTGGGTATATTATTTTAAAACTAGATTATTTAATATAGGTATATTATTTTAAAACTAAATTATTTAAGATATATTATTTTAAAACTAGATTATTTAATATAGGTATATTATTTTAAAACTAGATTATTTAAGATATATTATTTTAAAACTAGATTATTTAAGATATATTATGTATAAATAAATTAACAAATAATATCGCTTACACTATTAAATTATTACACCCCTATCTTATTATTTTTATTTATTTTACTTAAAACACGTTATCAAACAATCTGCAATATCAAAATTAACGTGTATAATTAATTAAACATTTCTAAAATCAAGTTACAAAGCAGAAAAGAAATAAATGGATGCTATCACATCAATCTGAAGTACCTTTAATCAATTTAACCAATTCAATTGAAATTATATGAGTTACTTGTTTGCAGTTAAAACTGTTGATGGTTGAGGTTTTATATTATGATACTAATGATAAAAAAGTGCAATTTCGTTTGAATACGGAGTAATATTTATTTTACAAGAAACGTACAAAATTATCAGACTTAAAACCTTTATTTTTTTTTTCTCTCATAATAGAAGATACACATGTTTTAATTAGTTTTATAATCGTAACTATGTTTATTATTAAATGCGAAAGTGAGTTAGTTTATTTTATTATTTGTTTGTTACGCTTTCACGCTAAAATAGCTGAACGGATTTGGATGTAATTTGGCACATAGGTCCGACATGACATGGGTTAGGACATAGGGTCCTTTTTATCCCGATATTCTCACAAGATTTCAAGTTATGCGAGTGAAACCGCGGGGCGCAGCTAATTATTACATAATGATGACGATGGCGTTTCTTCATATTACAAGCTTTTATGATGTTCAAACATATAATTATGGCCAATTTGCATCGTGTATAGTCTTCTAATTGCGCTTTATGCCTGGCTTCCGTTTCGTGCTCGTTACGGCGAGGAAGCGGCGAATTCCGTAGGCTCATCTAATAAGTAATAACAATCTTGTTTATAGTTTAGTGAGGTTTTATTTGTTGGTCTACATTATACTGTGTTACAATGAAAGAGTGTACTGAAATTATTAATTATTTTCATGCGAGCTTTGACAACATAAAGCCAGGTCTTCCTAAGACTGTGATGGCCGCCACATAGCGTCCGCAATTTACCGTCGAATGGCGAAAATTGGTGTGTTTCCCTAGAGAGTGTTTTTGACAACGTAAAGTCAAACCCCGGTTCCACCATTTTCATACCGGTTGTTCATGCCGGTTGTTGTTATGTGTCGGCCACCGCTCTTTTATAGGAACCCGTAGCTTAAGCACCACTTTTAGGAAAAAAGGAATAATGTCTATAAATAAGATCAACTCTATTCTAGTCATCCATATTTGCAAATGAACAAAACAACACAGACTATCGATAACTAACTGAAATTCACTTGCCATTAAAATAATAGATTTACTGCAAATAGGAACACTCGCATTCAACAATCAGATATTAAAACAATACATTCCTCGGACTAACTGTTAAATTAACCTTTACCGATACCAGTTAAACTCAATTTGCTATCATGTTAGTTTAAATATTCAATCAGTTGAACCGGAATCCTTACTAAATAGGAAATAGTTAACAATGTATGGAGTCTATGGAGTTACAGGCAAATCAAACGCGCTGGATATCCTAGTACTAATCTGTAACCGTAGGCAATCTATTCAGATAAGATAGGAATAAATCTTATACCAGCCTGGTACCCATTAGTGGTTACTACTGGTTACAGGTATGGGTGCAATGGGTATCGAAAGGAATTGGTATTGGCAGGCGAGCAGTACGTCCACCAGGTCTAATATAGCTCAAGTAGTGGAATGGAATTTTCAATTTGGAGATCTATGCGGACATGTTGTGAAAACTTGGCTAGTTTTAAGCTTAGAATATGTTTAGGTTTTTTTTAAATTAATTTAGGTTTATTTAAATTTTTGGCTTGTGTCTCTAGACACTGGTAGGAAAGTTAGTAAAAGTACGGTCATCATCGGGTTAGGTCACACCTGACCAAAAAAAAAAGAAAAAAATGCCTATTAATGCCTAATTCAGTTATTTCCGATTTTGCAAACTCAGATTATTTCTAATGATTCATAAAGATTTTAGAATAATCAGCAAACGTACGTTACGTGAATTAAGTTGGAAAAAAAAAAAATGGTTGTTTTTTTTTTATTTTTTTTTACTTTTTAAAGGTTTTCAAAAAATCTATACTGTAAACATTCCTTTTTGTTGACTGATGATACGATAACTGATGTCAAGATCTAAGCTCCAAGTCAAATATTTTAGAAGTTGTGACTATTTGAATATGACCCTTTACTGTAGAAGACTGTTACTGTACAAGTAGAAGGAAAATAACAATTTAATGGCGTTTAATTTAAAGTAAATTTAAATATAAAATGCCTTATTATGGTGGATTTGTCGATAAAATTGATCATATTGCTTTGCCTTAACGGGTCGGACACTGGTGACCAGACACACTGTAGATAATGTCTAGTGTTCACTGCCTTTAAACTTGAGCAGTCAATTGCTAGTCTATTTTGGCGAATACATATAATTATTTCTAATGGAACTTAATGATTGTTGCACTAAAAACCGTTTCTGACGTTTATGGTACAAAACATAAAATGCTATTTCTCTGTGTACACGTTATTATCCTTAACTCAGACTACTTTCGCTTTTTATGTGAGAAAAGCATTAGGCTAAGCTTTTAATTTATTGTTTAAAAATCATATTATCTCGCTATAATTAAAGAAAAAAAAAGAGAAAGAAAAAAAGAAAGAATAATTGTTTATTCTACACAAACAAAACGCACATAATAAGGCAAAACACATAAAATACACACTTACAAAAGTAGCCAAAAGCCTCGTATCTAAGCAATAAATAAAAATATAAAAAGTGAAACAATGTTTTTCATTGGTTGCTGTCAAGGTCACGGACCAAAGACAGTAAAGACACTATTGCGGAACACTCTTGCGACATTGGGAAAATGTCAACAAAAACATCTCAAAAACAAAATGCTGATGGCATAGTTACTACTACTTTTGTAACAGTTATTAAGAAAAAATATGCTGTGCGTCGCATCTTTGCAAGAACAGGTCATTGCTCAGCGAAATACTGTGAATTCGGACGAACCTAATGTCAACAGCGCTGATTTTCAGCAATTACCCTATGGAAAGATGCATTGACATCCCCCTGTGTGAGTTACGAATTACGCCTCACTATAGTAAAACTTGGCTGAATTATCATAAATGGTGGTTTATATTAATTATAGTCCTCTTGTGTTTCTCTGGTTCCTACAGTTTATTTGCACAAATTTCCTGCCATTTACATTACAGATGACCACAAACCTATTATTATTCGGTATTAATTATATTTTAAGCTTAATAATTATAATTTATATATTGTTGATTATTAAATGTTTATAATTAAAATTAATAATTGTAGCAATAAAAACTGGTTCAGACATTTATGGTGGAAAACATAAAATACTATTTTGCTATACCCACACGTTTTTACCAGTTCAGTCTTCGTATTTTGTGTGAGAAAATTGACTTTAGGCTAAGATTTTAATTGTTTTAAAATAATTAACTCGCTTTATAACTTCCTAATCGTTCTTCTAGTGTATCTACTCTTTTAACAACATGTAATCATCGACGATTACATGTTATTAAATCTGCACTAAATGCTAAGAAAGTACTTAAGCGTAGCCATATTTACTCGTACAAGTCTTAAATTCAAAGCCCCAGCACTAAATCAACACTAAATAGGTACACTCGTACAGTCGCGATCATTGCGATCGCACCTAACGGTTCCATAGTCCCACTGAATCGCTAGGTGCGCAAGCGTGTAAGGAGGCTCTAATTGCAATATTTACATTTAAATCGAGAGCTTTCGTTGTTCAGTTGGTTGGTCACCAACCGATGTTAACACGGGCACTGCACGCGAAGGTACCGACCAAGATTTATCGGCGCAGTCGACGACGGCCTGACCCACAATATGTTGTATATACATAGGCCTTATATACCTATATAGATTTTGTCTGAAAGCTGTTTGTTTGGGGAATGTCATGATAAATCTGATGTTGACACTGTAACATGTTATTTTAGGCAGTAACTCCAAGTTTCAGTGCCATGATTCAATTATTTAGATTTGAGCATTGTCGCGATCTGACAGCTCAAGTTTATGCTTTTGCCACGCCCGTGCCCTAATGTTAAAAGGGATATGGTAGGTACCTAATACATAATAATAAATTATAGTAACTATTTACTTACTTTAAACTGTTTTGATTTCATTAATGAAAATTCTATGTAATTATTTATTAAAATAACAAAATATTTTTGTCTCGACTTTATGGAGGTGGGCGTTAATGACTGCGACACAGTATTTACTAATGCAGTTGTTATCGAACACAGAGTTTCTGTAAATTGTGTTTTTTGGTTTCAATAAAATTTATTATTATTTCGTTTATTTGTTTTGTCTTCTTATTTATTTACATTTTTAAATATTTCTTAAAAAACGATATAAAAAAAAAAACATTTAAAAATATAAAAAATAGATGTCCGCCGGTGTCGGGAGCAGGGTCCAAGCTACCGGTGGTTAGGGCTGCAGAGACAGGAACCTCCTCACAATGCGAGCCGTATCGAGTAGTACTGCCTTCTGAATCAGGCCCTTGATCCAACCGCCTAACGACAGCCTCGAGAGATGTTGGTCGAGGCTTTCCGCAATCAGGCCATTGGCCGTTACGACAATCGGCACAATGATAGCCGAGGTCACATCCCACATGTCGACAACCTCGTGTGCTAAGTCGAGATATTTAATTTGTTTCTCTTTCTCAGCTTTCACGAGGTTCCCGTCATGCGGGATGGTAACATCGACTATCATTGCGCGGCGCGCTAATCGGTCTATCACCACTATATCAGGCTTATTGGCTACAATAGTCCTGTCAGTAATGATAGACCGATCCCAGTACAACGTGACATGGTCATTTTCGAGAACTGGGTCGGGCACATACTTGTAATACGGTACCTCAGAGTCAACAAGTTTATATTTCAAAGCAAGTTGCTGGTGAATAATCCTGGCCACTTGGTTATGCCTGTGTAAGTACTCGCCGTTAGCTAGACGCGAACAACCAGAGATAATATGTCTGATGGACTCACCCGGACGATGGCATGCCCGACACACGTCAACCGTCCCGTCCTTCATAATATGTCTCCGATAGTTATTCGTCAAGATAACTTCGTCCATAATTGCACAGACAAAACCTTCAGTTTCCCCGAAAAGGTCACCGAAACGTAGCCAGGATACGGACGCTAAGAAATCTACACCAGGCTCATGAAGAGCCCGATAGTAGCGCCCGTGAAGCTCCTTGCTCTGCCATACCTCCTTGCGGTCATCTGTAGTAAGTATTACAGGTTTGCGCCAGTTCTCTTTAGCCATGGAGAGCGGGGTGAGTCCCTTGTCCACTGCGACCACATCCCGGTGCATACCCACTTCGGCTTTAAAAAAATAATCCCTGAGGCTGCATACCTCGCGGTTGTGGAGGGTCTTAGCGTTTAAAAAGCCTCGACCCCCGCACTTCCGCGGGATGTACAGTCTCATCACCGATGAACGTGGGTGATGCATCCGGTTTGCGGTCAGGAGTGTACGGACCCTTCTGTCCAGGGCGTCGAGTTCGGTCTGAGTCCATTTGAGTATGCCGAAAGAGTACATCAAAACCGGCATGACCCAACCGTTGTAGGCGCGCACCTTGTTTCCGCCCGAAAGAAGGCTAATTAAAACCTTCTTCAGGCGACCAAAGAAGCGCTCCTTCAACGATTGCTTCATGTCAGCAACGTTGATGCCTAACGCTTCCGACATACCCAAATATTTATAGCTTTCGGCTGAGGAGAGGGATCTAAGGTGTATGGAGTCCGAGAGTTGAGTTCCCTCGGATTCCATAATCTCCCCTCGCTTTACATGCATGACTGCACATTTGTCCACACCAAATTCCATCCTGATGGCGCTACTGAATGTTTCAGTTACCTTCAGTAGCTCCATCAGTCGCAATTTGTTGGGGGCAAAGAGTTTCAAGTCATCCATGTAGAGGAGGTGAGATATGACCTGACCACCTCTCCTTAACCGATAGCCTAGACCTGAATCCTCTAGCAGTGTGCTTAGAGGATTCAGGGCTAAGCAGAACCAAAGTGGACTCAAACTGTCGCCCTGAAATATTCCCCGTTTAATCCATACAGGCTCATCATTCCCCTGGATTTGTCGACATCCTGGGTAGCGAAGGACCGTCCTCCATTGCCCCATACACGACATCAGGAAGGTGCGCAGAGTTGCATTTATCTTGTACAACTCCAGCACCCTCATGAGCCATGTATGTGGCACCGAGTCGTAGGCCTTCTTATAGTCTATCCAGCATATCGACAGATCCTTGCAGGATCGACGAACCTGTTGGCTTATGGCCATGTCGATGAGGAGTAGCTCCTTAGTTCCGCGGGACCCATTCCTACATCCATTTTGAGAGGCAGACATAACCGAGTTATTGTCAATGTGTGTGTTAATTTTCGCTCTCAAAATGGATGTAAGAAGTTTATAAACTGTCGACAAACATGTGATCGGTCTATAATTCTTGGGTTCCGCGGGACTACCTGACTTATGGAGCAGGTGGGTAACGCCTGTTGTAAGGAACTGTGGTAGCGACCCAGTCTCTAAGGATGACTGGAATTGAGATGCCAGGCAAGTGTGTGAACTAATTAGCCATTTTAGCCAAAAGTTGTGCAGTCCGTCCGGTCCCGGTGATTTCCAGTTCGGTAACGGACGGGCTGCACTGGCTATATCTAATGGCGTGATTTGCACCTTATCCATTTCTGGTATAGTTTCACACACTCGCTCGACATCCTGCATCCAGCCAGCCTCAGCGTGACAGACGGGTACCGACCATATGCTGCGCCAGAATGCACTCGTGGCGGCATCATCTGGGCGGCACACGTCTGTCACATTTTGTTCAGGCCGCTCCCAAGCTCTATATACCCACCTCTCATCGCTCTGGAACATGCGATTCTGCGTGTATCGGTCAACCCGCCGCTTATACCGTCGAATTCGGCTCGCCCATGCACAAACTTTCTGCTTCAGGAAGTCGATGCGCTCTGTAACACGGGACATGTATTCTTGAGGACTGATTCCAGTCCCCGAGAATGCCTGCCTTACAAAGCGCATCACTCGTGGTCGTGTATTGCCCTCCCTGAAGCAGTATAGTTTGCCAATGAGGACCCTGGTCCCATCAATACGTCGCTCGATCCTGCACTGCCAGGCTGGTACGGCTGGTTTTGGTCGAGTAGCTCCGTCACAGTTTGGGAACTTGACGTTAGCTAAACGACATGCCGCAACAGCCGCACAATACAGGATCGAGTGTGTATCAATGAGATCCTCGCTGCTCTCGAAGAAATTCTTAAGCTGCGAGTCCAAGGCACACACCAGCGCCCTATTTTTTTTTTTTTGTGCATGGGTAAGCGTGGAAGTCGGGGTCTAAGTTCGGTCGGGGTGTGCCTATACTCGCGCAACGCATCCTCCAGTGCGCTCCTCAGTCGGACGTTGCACTGGCTACTTACTGTGTCAACCCTATCATCCTCTTCTGCAACACCATGATTGAACCGCGGCGGGATTGCATCAGTATTTGACGTTTGTGCCGCGGTTTGTGTCGGAGTTGATACGATATGGTTGCTCAGTACCTCTGAGCGCAGCCTATCAAGTGCGGCATCGTCCAACCTATGATTGCGTTGGATGACACGCACCTGATCCGACAGTCGTTGGGCCGAGACGTTGACGGTTGGCTCTAGTTCCTGAAATAGAGACAGCATCCTAACACGGTACGCAGTGAGGTTAGTTCCTCCCTCTGTAGACCCGTAATATGCGCGCATGACGTTCTCGTTCATAGACTGAGTCCATCTCATGCGCTGCACACAACCACCGGCAGCGGGGACCCGGCTCGAGGCCGGTTGGTCCCTAAGTCCCAAGCTTCTCGGTGGCCGGCCTCTCCCCTGCCGGCGTACAGGTGTTGGCGACGTCGGCGGGGAAAAATACTCGTCACTCGAGCTCGACACAACTACCGCGGCCGTTGTCGTCACAGCGCTCACGATGGGGCTGGATACCGGCGGCGGCGAGGCGGAGCTGAGCGACGAGTCCGGAGGTGGTGGGCGTGCTCGTGCAGCAGATCTCGTCAACATTTAGTTTTCATTCCGTTTTCATACCTAGCTTTTATTGGAGGTGACATCTGTCACTTCACCTCCGTTATGATATTTTTTCATTAGGTCTATTTATGTGGTGCATTTTGTTATTTTTTATGTTTTATTTTGATTTAAAGGTTTTAAGCTTGTTTTCGGGTTCTGATATAACAAAAAAAATACTGCGTCGTGAATAAAACTATGAAAATTCAGGGAACTATTTTTATTATTATTATTTGGGTAGTCAGTAGTACAAAATACATTTATGTGCATAATACTACAAAGTACGTTTATTTATATTTTAATTTCCGTAACATTTTATACCAGCATAGAAGGTGCCAACAAAAACCAATTTTAACTTCTTGTTTCCGCGAGAAAATATCCAAATAAGGTAAAAATGTCAGCACCTGTTAATGTAGCCATTAGCCATTTAGCCACGCTATACGGCGATATAAATGGTGTTCCTTCCCTGTTAAATTTTTCATCGTTCCACGCTTGACTACATTTACTCACATTGAACGTTACGACAAATCGTTACTTGTAATGCGACAAGTCGACAAATCGCTCGCTGCCCGTATCGCTCAATCGCAGTTTTATTAGCACTCCGCGCTATAAATTAATATGCTACATGAAAGTGCATTTAAAAATTATATGTGTTCTTCGTCTTGAAGATGAATGAGTGCCTACAATATGGACACGGGCAAGATTATTTAGCATAATGTAGATTCGTATCGACGTTCGAAGACAAAATCAGTCTCACAATGAGCTTAAAACAGCCTTTGGTTTTGAATTTTCGTTTTTTGCCACCGACTTCCGAAATTAAAGTTATTTTTCACTTTGTAGTGTTTTTTATCGGAAGTCGGTTGTGTTTTTTTTGTAAAAAGTTTTTTAGTTTTCACTTTTTAGTTGTTATACCTACCCTACAAAAATTCGAATACCAGTACCTGCTATGTAAATATCAGTCACAGGAAGTTATCATCTTATCATCCACATATACTAAGTGGGAAAAATACGTATTAATGAAGCTTCTCAAAAACTATCCAAGCAAAGTTAATAAAATTTATATAGGACCAATTCGGGAGCATACCCTTTCATACAAAAAAAGAATTTTCAAAGTCGGTCCACAATTGACGGAGAAATCGGTGGACATACATAAAAAATAAAATAAATAAATAACTAACATACGCGTCGAACATATAACCTCATCCTTTTTGGAAGTTGGTTAATAAAGCAAAACAATGCTTGGCAAGACTACGCCTAATTCGACGGTTCTTTTGAAGACTATTAAAAACAGTAGACGTTTCATTCGTAAATAAGAAAGACCTGTACTGAAACCGTTAAAAATCCACGCCTATTTTTGGAAACCTGAAATTCTTACTCATTTTGCTTAAAACTGGCAACGAAAAACTGAATAACAGGTTTAAAAAATGTCTCTATAAAGCTTTACAGTAGCACTATGTAATAGATTGGCCGGTCACTGACGATCGTGCGCCCCCCGTGGAGTGCAACCAACGGGGGCAACAGATAAGATTTATATCTTCTACATTGTACTTAAAACTATCACGGAGTAGTAAGCCAATGGAGTGTAAAGGTACGAATGAATGGCGTGAGCGACAGGTGTAAAACAATTTGACGATTACTTGCACATCAATCGTCTTGCGCGAAGAAAATAATTGTGCAGAATTTTGTATCGTCAATCCTAATTCAATAAAAAGAACCTATCACTAAATTACCGACTACCTCGTTTCACTTGTACCAAGATGGCCAAATACTAAATAATAATTTGGCATTCCATGTTTGCCTGCTATGCAATTAAGTAGTCACTCCAAGGTATTGCCGTTGCCAGCTGAAACACATCACTAGCATAGCAAAGAAGAAAAGCAAGAAAAAGTTAACAATCTTTAACGGTTTTCCGCATCTACGAACGACATTATCAATCTGTGGGCCGTCATAGGTACTCTAGATTTATATCTAAGTTAGACTTGGACGTAATACGTCGACATTCCACCGCCAATCTATCGCGGTACTTCGTCAGGCAGCCGCCTGGTCGGTGCAAACTAGACACTGCCCGTCACTTACTAGAAAACTGCTTCATTTAAAATGAGTCCTGCTTGAGGAGCTGTCAGGTTCTAAATTGTAGTGATAGAGAAGTAACGAAATAATTTGGTACTTAGACAATTTTCGCTTATGGTAATAGCTATCATTAACTGCATATTTCCGTTCTAAGCTAAAAAAACATCGTTGTCTGAATAATTTCCAGCACATTAACACTGGCTGCTAAGAAAATTCCTAATCACATGGTTGTGTATGCATAATACCTACCTATGATCATCTCACCAGGTAATTCTCAAAGTTATTTATGGTCACCGAAAGCGATATTGGTTCTCATGTCATCACAGATCTTCAATTTCAATGTTGGGACCGAATAAAATGATTAAAATCCGCTCCGCGCTGATTAAATACCTGAAAATCATGGTCAGACCTCACACTTAGCAAACGGAGCACGAAGTCAACTAGAGGATAAGATTTATTATCAATGTTACACTGAGACGTAATGCGTCCACATTCCGCCGACGACTGTCTTTGATACTCCGTGGCAGAGGCAAGTGCTAACTCGACACTCGTCCATCACTATATCAATAATAGCATTAAATAACTTACAATTAAGGCTGCTCGTAACGTTTTAAATACAGATATGAAAAACCTCAATGCAGGAGATTTTTGTACCACATGTGCGGAATACTATGCTTTTAATGGCTCAGTTTCATTAGTCGATAACGTGTTCGGTACATCGTCTGCGGGAAAACCCCGTAGCGGACGTAGCGTGTACAAAATGTATGTAGAAGTTTACATGAAAGTTTAACATACTTCTACATAGTAAAACAGGTCGAAATTATCATGGTTGGAGACGACTATTTCTCGATTATTTTTTATACCAAACTCAAATTAAAAAAAGTAAGGGTTCCGCAGTAATCAGGTGAGGATTGTGGCGAGAAAGGCTCACCACTTAATCCTCACCAAGACACCTTTATATCTCTGGAATCCCTTAATGACTATTTTCGAGATTTGCTATCGCGTTACGACAATTTCTTGACTATTTTTTGGAATTGAAACCAAGTCGATACTCCCAGCCGTTTGCTTGCACTGAGGTGAGGATTGTGCGGAGACGTTACCAATTACGGGAAGAAAAATAATTTATACGAAGGAGCGGTACTGTACAATAAGTTGCCAGATAATATAATAAATGCAAAAAATATAAATATTTTTAAAAAATTGTTAAAAGTTTATGTCTCAGAAACACTTTAACACATATTTAGAAAATGCCTGCATGATAAATAACTAAATTAACCTTTTGGATTAAATTTTTAGAAGCCAAATGTTATTTTTTTTTTCTCTCTTATCGACACACAGTGTCTTTATTACCTCGTAACTGCATTATTTATTTGTACATCTCATATATTAAGTGAACTGTCTTGTGTTCTTTATGGAAATAAATTCTTTAAAGCGACGTTCACCCCACAATCCTCACCAACTTATAGCTATAACTTCGGAGTCATAATGCGACTATTTCTTGACTATTTTTGGCGTTCTCAAAATTGATTTTCATGATTTTTTCAATGGTGAGGATTGTGTGGTGAAGGAAATAAATATTTCACACCCCGCAGACGAGCCCTATCAACCAATGAAAATGAGCCGTTAGCGACATCAGTAATGATAATCGAACTTTAAAATAAGCGTTCAGCAAGTGTCTTATGAATATTGGCATAATAGGTACCTACCATACAACATATACCAGTTACAATTATATGAAAGTGGGCACGCCCTTTATGCCTGGAGGCTTTTATTTAGAATTTTAGATATTAAGTTCTGTTTACGTTTAGTTTTTATTTCTGCCTGAGTATAGTTCTCGATGATTTTGTTTGGTATATTGGCGTGTGCTAGCTAACATATGGCTAATAATTTAAATTATGTTTTGTGTTGCGTAATGTAAATAATTTTTAATACTATATGAATACTATACAAATATTATATAGAATCTTTTTTTTTTTTCTTCTAACTGAACAGACAGCTGGGCTGCTGGGGAGTTTGTTGCGCGACTTCTTCTTCCCAGCTAACGCACTAGGAAGTGGTGAAGGGTGGGCGTTTTGGGGGACTGTCTTATGTAATTTTGACGTTCGAAAATTGCTGATTGTCAGTCTAGTTTGAATAAATGACTTTTGAATTTTGAATATTTTGGTTAATGATTAAAATAAACAAAACTGTTGGTTGTTGTCGCATGTTCAGTTGATTTGATTGGTCGATACATTCCACTCACATGAGAGGGAATATCTTCACCCCGCAGGCGGCCAGTCTCAGCACTCACAGCATCGTGAGTGAAAATGAGCCTTTATAGGCTTATTTAGTCGTATAGTTTATAGCTCGGATATCAATAAATTTTAATATGCTCTCCATAAAATTATGTAGTTATTTTTAATATTAAACTTACGCTATTCTAATTAATATTTTATAACATTTAATTACGTTTATTACCTATTCTATATTCTGGATGATTTTATATATCGCGTGCTTTTACGTCTTTGCATATAATTGAAATGAATCATCTGTATTTTCTATGGATCTATTTTCTCAAGAGTGTTAAAGTTATCGGTATATCTATATGCAAAAAAAGAGTTCTTTTTTTGACACAATAAGCAAGCTTATGCAAGAAACACATTTGTACAAAATTCGCAAACGGACCGGTTCCGTATCTTACAATATTTAGAAAAAAACGGCGAAAAAAACCCGTTTCTTGAATGGTGACCCACTTTAATTTTAAATTTTATTCTATTTTAATTATTTATTCTTATAGCGGCAATAGAAATACACAATCTGTGAAAATTTAATTGCAACTGTCTACCTATTACGGTTCATGAGATACAGCCCGCTGACAGACCCCGCTGACCCCGCTTTCCCGTTTGGCACCCTTCGGGTACGGAACCCTAAAAACTAACATAAATTAAAAATATAAGATTATGTATCTCACACACAGTTGAATACCAGTATTTTACATGGAGCAACTGCCTGTCTGACCTCCACAACCCAGTAACTGGGTAATACGATACCCCTTGGTGAGACTGGTTGTCAGACCTTCGGGCTTCTGACTATCCGTAATGACTGTCAAAGATCCAAGAATGACAGCCGGGACCAACAGCTTAGCGTGCTTTCCGAAGCACGGAGGAATCTCGTTATGTAAAAATGATCACCCATCCACGGACGAACCCTGGCAAGCATAGTTTAACCTGGTCGATCGACCCGCGCGGCTGTTATTACTTAGCCACGAGTCCCTTAACACTCTGTGTTGCCTGCAATTTAAATACCTTCATATATATAAATAAAGCTCTTTGGGTACTTCTGCATTAAGTACCCAGTTCACGGCCTCCCAAGATATCATCGCAGAAGTCATGACCATACAGGATGCAAGTGACAGTAATAACTTCAACATGTAATTGCTGTCAGTACAACTATTAACGCGTACCTACAGCAAAGTACTGAATTTACAAATTGTCGTCATTAAACGAAGACAGATTGCTAACTCATCGGCACTTTTCTCGTCAAACGTACAGTACGAGCAATCATAACTAACCGCCAATATTACTTAATATAAGGTCCCATTAAAATTGATGGACAAACTTTTAGAAGTCATTCAGACCACCGAAGTAAGGACAATGGTAAAAAATAATAATATGAAAAACGCATTAGATACTTACAAGAAAAAAAATCAGCTAACGAAAATACACTAAAAATTTTTGTTACGCAATGCCATTTATTATTTTAGGTCAAAATAAAATTACTTTAGTCAGTGTTTGATTTATTGGATATTTTTGGTTTTACGTACTGAGCGCTGTTTTAAAATTTGTCCATCTATTCTAATGGGACCTTGTATATATAAAAATCTGTTGCAGTGCGTTAATATTTTTTTTGTGGATTTGTTCGGCTCAATACTAGGGTGATTTAGGATAAAAGAAAATTAGGATAAACCCAAAGAAACAACCGAAATTTTGTCTCACATGGTACGCAGTTAACCGGGTCATCTAGTACAGTGGGCTCTAGAGAAAGCTCACCCCCTATCAATGTAAAAAAACAATGCAAGGGGGTGAGGTTTCTCTGGAGCCCACTGCATATTATAAATTAAAGTCGCTTTTCGTGCCTGTCTGTGTGACCACGTTGTTTTTCTAAACCACGGAACGGATTTTAATGCGGTTTTCATCATAACTTAGACAGTTTAATCCGGAAAGTTTATCTGCATAATATATTCATATTAAACTTACATTATATAATAAAGAAATCTTAACGTTTTGTCAAGTCATAAGTTGTCGAGTGACTATGGACAGTAGAAACATTAATGGTATGATACATAGCCAATAATTTAACCTTTTAATTCCCACATCAACACGAACATCAGTTATTAACACAATTACGGCGATACCTTTCTCCATGATGTAACGAAATAACTATTACAATTACGGCGGCTATCAATCGTGAGGTAGCACGAAGCAATCAGTGGCCGTGCTAATCAATATCTGTAACATTTGTATCAAGTGCCTCATTCAATTTACCGTGCCAATTCTCAAAGGTATGTATTTAATCGCGCGTCAAATATTTCCAATTTTGCATTTCTAAAAATATTCTTGCACAATCTAATATAATGATTGCGCCTCTTTTGGTAAACCTCAAATAATTACTATTTTGGGGTCCTAACAATACTAAATAGGCAAGTTACTGCGACCAATTTAAAAAAGTGTGCATCATTAGACGCGCAAAAAGTTTTTAGACGCCAATTAATTTTTAAAAAAATTGCCGCGCTGTTAATTATTTCCAATTCTCAAATGCTCGGGTCGCCTGGTGAAACCCACACAATTTCTAATGTAAATCGTTTCTAATGGAGTAGGTATCGCTAATGGGTTTACTTGCAGCAAAATCAAAGCACAAGACTTATTTACCTAAGTATAAGAAACGTAACTAAGTATTATTATACCTAGATATGCTGTTTTCGAATTAATTTTGCAGTCGAAAGCTTCGCTAATGTTTGATAGATAAGGTAATGGTCGCATTGAAGGCAATTTCAAGCTGTCTTTATAGCTCAGTTTCTTTAGATGTGGAATACTTTTCGAGATAAACCTTGTCTTCTTTTACCTCTTGTCTTGTCAGCTTACACATCGGACAGAAAATGAATGGAAACGCAGATAAATTACATGAATAATTCAATAACTCGTGACAAGTTGGTCATAACAATTCTTTATTATGATGTTTCTTGTAAAATGACTGTATTTATATCGTAAGAATATTCGCCGTTTGAGATAATAATTTACAGTACTTAAAAAATAAATAGGTGCCACATATGCTTTACTCATAATGGAGTACAATCATCTCTTAGGACACCTACAGCGATTTAAAAGTAAAGTTATTGGATTATTTTCCGAACAGCCCTGAAGGTCCTACGTTTTATAAAAAAATACATTTCAGACTTAACCTTAATGAAATAGAGTTCAAAATTCCGCTTCTCAAAATATATCTTTTATATTTATCGAAAAGTAAATTGAATTATTCATCGGAATTTCGAAGTCTGAAAAGAAGCCAATATTTACGAACTTGCGCAGACAGGTTATTACGAAATATTTATTGATTTTTGGTCGTGATGTACAGTCGGCGCCGTAATTCCGTAATCACGTAAGTGCGCCACCGAAATCATTGCAATCAATTTTAGAAAATTGATCGTTATATTATTTGTAAAGGTCACAAAGATCGCTGGATATAATACGTTTCAAAAACCGCAATGTTGTTAGAGAAATTGCAGGACTGATAGCAGACCGCAGTTACATTGTTTTGCCTTGTTAGTATTGCTGTGATTGCATTACAAATAAAATGACTAGACAATTATCCGTAAACTGAATAAAATTATACAAAAATCAAGTTGGAGACGTAATTTATTTTTCCTTCGAAGGAATGAAAAGAAAATAAAAATAATGAGCGAAGTCGCGAAGTGCTTGAATAGCTACTAAAATCGTAGCGTGTTGGAACGTAAAGGATTTACCGCCGTGAAAAAGATAAAACTTAGATAAAAAAGGGCAAAAAGAAAGCTTAGATGTATGACTTTCTTTTTCTTTTCTAACTATTTCTGCTTTAAATTCTATTGCCAGCCCTTAAGGTGCCTTATATAGGGTGTGTGTAAAAATAGCTTCGATACTGAGATCACGATGTTTACATCCGCCGGTTTGTCACCATGTAATTAGCGGCCATATTAGCTAGTGTGGGGAATAAGTATTAATAGTGAGAAGACAAAAACTTGCCTGTGGTCCCATTTCTTGAATGTCGTGTAGATTAAATTATGCGTTCGATCGATACTCTGTTCTTATTAAGTGTGAAAATGGTGGCTACAATTATTTAATAAAAAGCCATGACGATAAATTACGGTTAAATACGGCCTTTAATTAAGATTGTTTTAAAGTACATATAAATTGATGTCCATAATCCAAGCAATGATTACAAATTACAATTTAAGAATGTAAAAAAAGCTACCGGAATGAAGCCTTCAAAACCCGTAATTATTAAACGCTTTTTAAAGCCTCTACAGCCTCATTAAAACAGCGAGTGGCTAAACACATCTCATTTCCGTGTAATGTGAAATGAATTGCAATTTTTTGTCCATATTACATCAGACATACTTATTAAATTTCGCCATTCATTCATTCATTCATTCATTGTCGTACATGTAGAGAGTGAGAGTTATTAAAAAAAAACAAATTGATGCTACGGTTTCAGAGCACGTGACCGGATGATATTGCACCCTAATTGCGTAACATTTTCAATCATAATGCGAGAGTTTTCGAATGATATTTCTAATCCATCACTTTATAGGTACAATAAATTAATCTGCTCAACAACGTAAATAATGCAATGAACGCGGCTGAACTGTCAATTTACATTTTATGTGTGACGCCATTACCCCGCAAGGTTTCATTCTTACATTTTGATTAATAGCCTCGGTTATTATTTTTAAACTATTGGTTAGAGCGATATATTTTGGTGGTTGGAGTGAAAAATGAGATCATTTGTTTAATATTTTATTGTATTTATGTAACGGAGGATTGTTGGAGTTATAAAAGTGCAACTTACAAGTCCTATGAGGCCCGCTCGCGCGTTAACTCCGAGTTATTTAACTAACCCATGAACGCACAAGTGGGCCATATTAGAATGAACAAATTTTTGAGATTCTACTTACTATTCTACTTTTTATAGATAACAGATTTACTCCTTGAATCAAGTTAAGAATAATCTTTCCAGCTAGATCGCGACTCTTCCACTTAAAGCATGATTTAGGACTTGTGTACTTGCTGAGACTAAACAATATATTATTCGTTATTTCCGAGATACGTTACGTCGCGATAATTTTGATTTGTAGCGTTTCCTGTATCTCTAACAAAAATACAGTTACAAGCCTACGGTTGCATGCCACGAACAATCTACCAGATAATCTAAATCTCTACAATTACTAAGGCCCTTTCAGAACCCAAATCAATAATGCCACCCTTCAGTAATAAATTTAACAAAAATATAGTTATAACACGTTATTATGCACAAATCTGTGTTATTATTTCCTGTGCTATCATTGGAGTTGCGCAATGCGATCGATTTCGAAATCCACTCGATGGTGCACAATTGTTATTCATTGCGCTCCATAATATTATTATTGTACTACAATCAGATCATTTTCTGAGCTATTACAATGAATCGAGTGATTCTAAAGTATCGATAACAGCACTTACCGACGCGATGTGCCGTCTGGTTCCGTTCTAATTTCACCCACAATGAAAATCATGTTTTCACCACAGACAATTTTAAAGTGTGTAATTATTTTTTTAAGAAAATGAGTGTGAAATTATGGTGTAGATTCCATTGTGTTTTAAATTTTTGATTGTTAATGAGCCCTTTAATACAATTTGTATTGTGTGGGGTCACACTGTTCTCAATGTTTTGTTTAAACTCAATTTATATAAAACAATATGATAAGATTAATTAATAGCAACAATCTTTGTGGGAAACTGTTATTGTTTTCTTATGACAGCTTAATTGCATCGTTCGAACGTCAGACAACAATTCAATGTTACTTACTTTTGAGTTAAAACTTGAAGTCTTGACAACAAAGTGTGAGTACTAAAGTTCTTTAGTCTTTTTACTTAGGGCTTTAAAATTCCCACCGTTGATACTAATTAAAAGGCTTTACTATCCGTGATTACCGTCTACAGTTTATTTTAACATTTTCATAGATGCAAAAAAAGACAGCTTTATAACATAATAACGTCTTTGTACTTTATCTTAATATTGATCTAGTTTGACAAGGTATTTCACGCGCTAGTTAGCTCAAGACACAATCAATCTCCCTAGCCTTTTCCCAACTATGTTGGGGTCGGCTTCCAGTCTAACCGGATGCAGCTGAATACCAGTATTTTACATGGAACGACTGCCTATCTGACCTCCACAACACAGTAACTGGGTAATACGATACTCCTTGGTAAGACTGGTGTCAGACTTTCGGGCTTCTGACGACTCGTAACGACTGTCAAAGATCCACGAATGACAGCCGGGACCAACGGCTTAACGTGCTTTCCGAGGCACGGAGGATTCTCGGTATGTAAAGATGGTCACCCATCCACTGACCAACCCCGACAAGCGTAGCTTAACCTGATGGATCGACCAGTGCGGCTGTTGTTACTTAGCCACGAGCTCCTCAGTTAGCTCAAGACACACGATTATTAAATTGTAAGAAGGTAATTACCATTCGAGTGGTTTACTTGGGGCACGCCCCAAATAAAAAGGTAATTGTATATCGAGGTAACAGATAAGGTTTGGACAGAACGAGTTAATTAAAAAGTTAAAAAGTTCTCTTTTTGGCCAAGCTGCTGTATAAAGGTACAGTCATGAGCAAAAACGTTTACAAGAAGCTTGAAGTGAGGTGTCATTCCACCTGATGCTAGGGACACTGACTTCAAGCTCACTTCGCCCGATATTTTTACAGAATAAATCGGCTAATTGTCCTAAAACAAATTAAATTGAAAAATGGAACGTAAAAAAAATAAAATCGTACCTTGCGAAAAAAAACATCGGCTGTGTTTTAACGTCATCGTACCAATTTTAAAGATCAGTTTTCATAATTCTATTTTTAATTTATCAGTGAGGTGACATATAATGTGTTCATGACTGTACTCTGATAGCGAAGGTACTTAAATGTCAGTTAGCCAACTAATTAAATTACGATTAATTGTCCGCGATATAAGTACATCGAGATCGGAACTTTTAATTATAGATTGGGTTTCATTATTAAAAGCTGGTTTTATTTCATTGTTCAAGTGCTTTACTTTTCCCATCATTAATATTTTTTATACAGGTGCAGGAAGTGCAGGGTTAACATAAATCGATTTCGTTTATATTTTGGATTATTTTTTTCATTTAAACAATTTTTACTATATTTTTCTCTCTCATCATCATCTATACTCAAACCAAACAGAACAGCACAACAACACAATATAGACAACAACAACAAAATTGAAACAGAATCGTAAGATTACTGACTGCTATGCTTTGATTGCCGACCGTCACTACAGCCGGTCTATTCTATAAAAAAACGTAGGTGAAGTGAGCTGTCATTCCATCTGATGCTAGGGATTGTCACTTTTGGCAGCGTACTTCAAACTCACTAAACCTAAGTTTTAGTTGTGATTACTTGAACTGACACACTGACTTATTATAATTTTAGGAATATCGTATACTTTGTATACTTTTACTATGTTTGTAAATAATTGTGAGCACCATGTATCTATCACTTAATTAATTTATCTGTTATTGCTTCATTTTTAATTCTTTTTACATATTATGTTATAGTAATATTCAAGGTGCATCGTCTTCACATATATAATTAATGTATACAAAATATAATTATATATAATTAATGTATACAAAATATTGTAAAACATTTTAAAGGAGTAACGGTGGAATTTCTTGCCCATTCTTCTCCATACGAAAACTACCTTTTGGAAGGGACGATTACAATTAATTCTACTTTTTTGTAAATTTGGACTTTTTTTTGAATATGTGTCTAATTTAAATAAATTATTAGACTTTGACTTTTTTCACAGTGATATTTTTACAAAATACCGATCTATTTTGTAAAAATCGCACCGTAAAAACTTACAGTCACCAGAGAACTTAAAAAAAACACATTCATAAAAAACAATAATTTTAGTAATGCGGCAAATAAAATTGACCAGTCTCATAGTAAATTCAACTAGCGTAATACATTGAAGGTATATCGAATTGATCGGGTCGCTTATATCTTTAAAAGGGTAATTATGCGTGTAAATAAAATAAAATATAATGAGCGATGAGTTATGATATGCGAGAATCGGCAGCGGCAGGCGCAAAATGTTATGATTATCTACCAATGTCTTACTAATGCACTTGAGGGCTGATCTTGAGAGAAGAGTGAGATAAAAATAGATACTTTTTCTACTCTTTCTTCTCTATAAATAACTATCGCGAAAAAGAGTATGTTATAAAAGGAAATACAGGGTTATTTTAACAAACTAGCTAAAGTTCTAAGATTCAATACGTAAATCATTTTATGCAGTTTTACACCTGTCGATGTAAGTCGTATTTCTCACAATCCGAGAACAATGTAACAATATGGGTTTTGTTTTACGCCCGCGGCTTCGCGCGCGTGGTATGTCGATAAAAAGCTTATGTCCGTCCCCAGGGTTCAAAGTATACCCATACTAAATTTCATCAAAATCGGTTAAGCCGTTTAGCTCTTTAAGCGTAAAAAATAATCAAAATAACGCACATTCGCATTTATAATAGGTATTATTTAGTATATGAAAGGAGTAGGGCACTTAAGGTACCACAAGTCCACAGGAAGTAAAAATTATTTTTCAATCAATCAATCAAATTATTTTATTTACAGATCATACAATCCAATTAGTTAGTTACATACACATCTTAAACACTAGTGTCAGTACATAATAATATTTGGCAAACTTTGGTCATAATTACTAGCAATGTCAAAACCATCAATAATAATGTCAAAATCATAACCTTATAACGTCAAAATCATCATCAATAATAATGTCTAAATAATTTATAATAGCTTTAATTTTGTTTTACTACTTTTTTAAATTTCATTCTATGACTTTTTAAATACTTGGGAGAAAAATACAATTGTTTTATTGTTTTTTTTTTTTTTAATTTTGCTATGAGGAAATGAAAACTTTCGTAATTACTAACTTTTTAATGTAAAAGAAAGTTAGCCTAAGCGATAAATTCTCTTATCTAAGAGCTGGTTAGCATTTTTCAATTGGTAAAGAAAGCTATTTAAACTATTCAAGAATCAATTTAGATCTACTTAACAATAATAGAGAATACTTACACTGCGAACTAATTTCATTTAATCGTTTTTGTAATCAGCATTTTTATATGGTAATAGAAATCGAAAAAATGGACGTAGTCGTATTTAAATGTCTATTATTTGATTTCATCGATGATTAGATTATTTGCATGTAAGTACCAGAAACATAATGCATAAAATTTACATTTAATAATAAACTAATTTGTGTCTTCCTAAAAAGGTAGTGCAATAAGAACAAACCCTTAACTATTACAACATTCAATAAAAAGAGTGCGACATTTTAAAAGTTATAAGATTTTGTTAGACCACGCCTTTGATGTCCGACAAAATGACAATTTGACATATTGGGTGCATCCTGAATCTCAGAATGAGCAGGAGCATCTGAAGGAAAAGTGGAACCACTAGAACAGTCATATAATGTCATTAGAGGATATTGACATTATATCACAAAATAGCCTGACTGAATAGGCTTATTTCAAATACGAGTATAATAATGTAATAATAATAATGAGCAGTATGATGAGAGTTGCCGAGAATCGAGCTGAATGGCGTGCAATTGGAGAGGCCTATGTCCAGTAGTGGACTGCTGTAGTCTAATGATGATCATGATGAATAATAATAAAAATATAAAATATTTAATAAATATAGAAACAAACAAAGTAGTAGTAGAAGTAGTAGTTATAAAGTGAAAAGATTTGATTTGTTGTATGTTTGTTTTTTACGCTTTCACGCTAAACCGGCTAAACGGATTTGGATGAAATTAGGCACTAAGGTAGACCATGACCTAAGCTAGGACATAGGATACTTTTGAAACTGCGAGGCGTAGCTAGTTTCAAACAAAACTTTGACTTTGATTTTACTTGACATTTCTCTGAATACACATCACAGCACTACCTATTTTCTTCGGCAAGTTCCCAAACAAAACCATTTCTTGGAATAACCTCATTGACAATCGAATTTATTCTGTGGTAACCCTAGACGCTTCGTCTTATTCCAATTTTGCTGCAAACGCATCGATCGCGCTTTGTTTCCGTGGTTACATTTGACGCTTCTACTCATTACTACGCTAAGTCCAGAATCAGACGAGCAGCCGGCGGCCGGTGCTGGCCCGGCTACGGTTGGCATGGACGTAAATAGCGCGGTCGACGACCGGCCTCCGCGCGGCCTTCACTTTACCGCACGATCGCACGCCAGCCGACCGGCGACCCAGCCGTCATCGCCCGTGAGACAGGGTCCTTACGTAGGGCTGCTCAATTTGCTCACAGCCCTGTATGTTACAACGCTACAAAGTTTTACCTACTGGCGCGTGGTCAAAATCGAAACTAACGCTGCCATCTTGTTTTGTCAATACTATTTATGTGAGATTTTTTTCATAAATTTTAAACAACAACGACCCTAATAATAATGTAATTTATGCGCCAAAAGAACCTTGTAGCACTTTACTCGCGTTATGGATATAGGTACAGGGCGGTCCAAATAGTGACGTCATTTTTTTTTTTTTTTTGAAAAAACCCCGTACAGGTATGTTCCGCAATTCTTGATAGTTTTCGAGTAATTTTGTTTGTTTTTTTCTTGAATATTTTTTAGGAACTACTTAAAAAAAAATCTTTCTTTATTTTTACACGGCTTTTTCACATTATTTTTTTGCAATTTTCATTTTTATGGACTATTCTTTCAGGTATAAAATAATCATCTTCCTATCATTACAAAGTTAGAAAAATTTTGATCGTAAATTTCTCCTTTACGATCAAAATTTTTCTCGTCGAAAGTACAATATTTTTTTTTTATACATAAATTATTTCAAAAATCTAGTCGGAATGTAGGCTTGGACAAAATCTCAAACATTTCGACATTTTTGTTTTGGTTTTTCTTTAGGTCAATGTCAAAGACCATTAAACAGCTAACTTTACAGAGGGATTTTGCGCTGAAATTAAAGAAGAGAGATTGATTTTGTTTACCTGTCTTTAGTTAAAATGTGAAATAAACTATTTCACTTATCGAAAAAAACATAAATTCTTGGGATAAAGTAAAGAAAACAGTGTCCAGAATTGTGTAAATATGAAAACATTGTTCATCCCTAATCCTGGCGCCACAGCTATTGTTTTGGCCTATGCAAAAAAGAAAACCGTAAAATCACTGCAAAAAGATATGTGCTTCTCTTTTTGACTTGAAGAAAGCATGCAATTTGTAAAAACATTACAGCAGCGGTTGCACAAATTGACGCATATTTCTTTAGCAAATGAACTTTAGTGGCGTTTGATGTATCATCTTATTTAGTTTGTGAGAAATGTATTACTTTGTATTGGTTGTGTTGAATAGTACTTATGATAGTTTTTGCCAGTTCACTGCTGAAATATAAAACATGACCCAGAATATTAAGAGTTGTAAAGTATATAATCCATTAGACCACAAATCTATTACCAGATTAACCCAGACAATAAAATACCTAAACCTCGCTTACAATCACAGATTTCTAATAAAACTTTCCAGATCGATGGATGCCAACTAAATTAAGAAAAAATAAAAGAAAACCCCTCTAGCGTCCGATGACTGCATTGTAAATAGTTGTAATCTAATTTAATCTCGCTTCGTCGTTAACTTGCGCTTGAATAATTGTATTGATACCGAGAAGGGCTCGGATAAGCCTTAGGCACAAATTAGTTAGTACCTACAGAAGGCTCGGTATAACGAGTGAAAACAGGCGCACGCACACATAGAGCTATTTTCTCGAACGAAAAGTATCGCAAAATTAATGAGACAAATAATTGTCAAGCGTAAACGTAAACTGTTGTGATTGGTTAAAGGATTTATCAATAGCCAATCGCTGCGGTTTGTTACACGCGACAATTTGTCACATTCATTGAAATATTTTGCGTTCGATAAACTGGCCCATAAACGCGTATGTATAGTCGATCTCGTAATTACTGACTAATTAGTGACTTGCACGTCCTATAACGAATAACATTTATTTTTGCTTTTGCTTTGTCAAAAACAGTAATGCAATTACCTACGAGTTCGGCTATACGGAGACGTCAAACAAATGCCAGTCGCGAGTGCGCGTGCTTTCATTGTACGTGAAGCGTGTCTATGTGTGCGTGTATTTTCGTGGTCATTGTAAGGACGCCTTCGCCTTCTGTATCTATCTATTCTGTGCCTTAGGGTATACGCAACCACTTTTATTTTCACAACCCGTTTATATGGTAATTGAATCGCAAGCGCATGTAAACACTGTGGATATTAAAAACTGACATCGTAAATCTGCTGGCCGCTTTTATACGAGCTGCTTTAGTAAAGCTATCAGTGTGAAAAATAGTTTCAACACCTTTCCTGTAACATAAGGTGAAAAGAGAAACGAAACAAGACAAAAACTCCGTCTGTCGTTTTTAAATAGCAATTCAATAAAAAATCGAATAGTTTAATAAACAAATTCGGCATCTTTTTAATATTGTACAAACAAAATCGTTAATAATTTAAATTATATTTTGTGTTGCGTATTGTAAATTATTTTGTACTATTATATAAAATCATTTTTTTCTAACTGAACAGACAGCTGAGCTGCTGGGGAGTTTGTTGCGCCACTTCTTCTTCCCAGCTTAAGCACTAGGAAGTGGTGAAGGGTCGGCGTTTTGGGGGACAGTCTTATGTAATTTTGACGTTCGAAAAGTGCTGATTCTCAGCCTAGTTTGAATAAATGACTTTTGAACTGACTAAATATAAATGCTTCGGTAAAAGTCACGACTAATCGAAATAAAACTTTTAAACGTTAATGTGGATTAGTTTATGTAAAGGCCCAACAGATATCGAGTATTGCAGGTAGCTAGCTGGACATACATTCATAGGTCTCTCTCAAGTTACAACACCGTGTGCACCACCTTCCAGCTCCGCATCAAGTCTGTCCGCGTTGCCTTTTTAGGTCAAGCCGCCATCACTGATATCATAATGGACAGTAACTTGGATAGTCTTCTAGAGTGCACTGAGCCTCATAAAAATAAAACAATCTCTTGAAAATAAATAAATAAAAAACTTTCTCAGAAAACCCTTGATTATCATTGTAAGGCAATTTTGCTCCATTACCGTAATCCCTCCTCTCTTAGCTTCCAACGATAATACGGATAAATAAAAAATAATACTTTGCATACACAAATCCCAGATAAACTTATTACTTCCCAATTTGGACTTGTTAAAATAAGACTGCAAGTGTTTGCACAGCTCTCGTGACGTGAAAGTAATATCTGCTGATTATTTACGAGAATATTAGTCTGTGAGGCTATTTATAACTCTAGCAACGGTGCTGACTTCTATGGGGAAGGTAGGTGGGGCTGCAGAGATTATGTAGATCTACTGCACTTACAAGCTGAGCGTTGAACTAACAAATAAAATTAGAGCTGTTTCTCGAGTGAGCTCGTAAATATGTAAAGTAGTTATATATAATAAATGTTTATATCTTCTAGCTTCTTTTGGATCATGCCCTTAGACTAATAACAATTAACTTTTAATTAACGAATAAATGTAATACTAATAACATTTTTTTTTTTGTAATAAAAACCATATAATACCTACACTTCAAAATAAACTACGACGTATCAAAGGGCAATAATATTTTTAGACTGCCATTTTTGCAACAACTAAAATATTTGTTATGGTAAAAAAATCTACAAAATTAAAAACCTTACTTCAATGAAATCATATTCAATAAAGGAACAAAATCAACAGCTGCTACGCCGTAGCTACGCCGCTACACAAAATGCATCGCCTACGACCAAAATGTTCTCAGAAGCTTAAATTAATCATCTCAGTTTTTTGTTTTATTTTGTTGTGGCTCCTAATCTCCCGTTATTATATGGTGTAACCAAGTTACGACTAGAGTAAAATATTGTATTTCCCTCCGGCCGCGGCCCAGTAATTGTATAAATACAAATTATGACTGCAATACTTCAAGTTGGCTTTGATGTAATGTTACTTATACCGACTAATTAACAATGACATGCAATAGTCGTAACAATTTTAATGATAGGTACACCACGACATAGAAGTTATGTGTTATTTGTCGGCTGTGATGGGATGTAAAAATTAATAGTTTTGTCGTGTGTGCATCGTTTGTAAGATTATAGAATGGATGAAGTAAGCCCTAGGCTGTAATAGGTTGGCAACGAGTGTCGTCTTTAGCATTTAAGGTTGTTATTATTTTAAATAGCTTCCTGTCATTAATTTGGTCTATTAATAAAACGTAAAAAAGTTTTTTTTTTTTTTTTATGTTTTATTTTTCACTTTTTGTTTGTGGTACCTACCCCTCACAAATTCGAATACCTGCTCTTTAAATAACAGTAACAGGAAGTTATCATCATATTATCCACTTCAACTAAGTGGGAAAAATACGTATTATTGAAGCTAACTCCAAAACTATCCAAGCAAAGTTAATACATTTTTATGGGACCAATTTGAGAGCATATCCATACAAAAAAAATATTTTCAAAATAGGTCCACAATTGACGGAGAAATCGGTGAACACACATTAAATAAAAATTAAAAAACATACATATGCTACGAACATAGAACCTCCTCCTTTTTGTAAAACGGTTAAAAAGAGTTTAATTTCACACAAATTCAAATCAAGAAATAGTTTTTTTTTAAAGACTTTCTTATCAAACATATATTATTATGAAAGCATAATTTTGATGCTTGTTATATATTACTGTTGGTGCCAATTTTGACTTTAGTTACTAACAATATCATAAATCAGCATTAGAATTTTTTAACAGTTCCTAGAATCGGATATCAAGTTCAGTTCTCACATAATGAATTAGGCTCAAATGTGTAACAAAACACTTCAAACACAGTTTTTCTAAACTAGAAGAAACATAACATTTATGTTAGTAGTAAAGTCTGCGGCACTTACCCGATATCCCTCGTTAGCCGTGTGATGAGTGCTTCCTTTACAGAATACTCGTTATCTCGGAAATATAGAGAATGTATATGTAGGTAGGTATAAAAATTGCATCATAACCTGTTTATGTTTAACATGGAATCGGTGGAGATCAAATTAAAAGGTTGATTTATTGCAACAGCATGTATATGAATAAGGCGCGTTTTGCACCGTGTCATGTACCCGTCGCGCTGTTCGACATTCGTCATAATAGACTGTAGTATGTACTAATGTTTTATGTTTTTTAGGGTTCCGTTCCTCAAAAGGAAAAAACGGAACTCTTATAGGATCAGTCGTGTGTCTGTCTGGCTGGTTGGCTAGCTGGCTGGCTGTCTGTCCGTCTGTCACAGCGAATATGCTCCGAATCGAATGGACCGATTAAGTTGAAATTTGGTATATGTATATATATATGTATTTTTGTAAGCCAAACACGGACGTGTAACGTAAATAAATGAAATTTTAATACGGGGCACTTTGGGGGTCAAATAAAAAAATAAAGTCTTGCAATCTTTACCATGTGAGATAATCAAATGAAAGGGCTTGTTTCGAGGATCTCAATTCCTTTTTTAATAATTTTAAAATAAATACTTTTAAAGATATTTAAGAAAACAGATGAAAATTGACCATTATATCCGAAACTTACTTGTATCCGAAACTACAGAGCCTAAAATTTTGAAAAAAATACAGAGAATGGTTCCTAACTCATAGATTACAAGAAACCCTATATGAAGTCTATGGTCTTAAAATAACATAGTCAATCTCTCAATATTGTGTATATAAACTTACATTTGCAGTTGGAATGTATGGGAGAACATGTTTTTTAACTACAATGTTAGTTTGTTCTTGGGATAAATTCATCCCAACTACGGAACCCTTCATTGTGCGTGGTCCGACACGCTCTTGGCCGGTATTTTTTTTACACACTTTCCTTTGTAAGCACTTTTCGATAAATGCTAGATCAAAGTAGAATGCGACTCACACATCCTGATTTATAATGATCGTTAATTAATGCTTTTTGCATAAAGCCTCAACTCGCTTTCAAATGCGGTGCCTTTATGGGCACAAATCTGTTGAAGCTTTTATGAATACTTCAAGCTATAATAAAATGTGAGGAGAGCAATGCAAGGAACATAATAGTACCTGTTTTTATCTTCAGTAAGTGTCATTTTACAGGGTATGTCTATTTCTAGGCACGATCTCGGAAACATTTTCGAGCTGGTATCTTTTCCGGAAACTGTACGTGCGGTCAGAATGGTGTAAGCTCATAACATAATGGCCGCCTTCTCTAGACGCCTACATATTCAATAAAGATAAATAATAAAGAAAAAGGATATGTAAAGCAAGAAAGGCAACAGAGTACAGTTCTATACTTTGGTTTGTATCATCTTTTTATGACATTACTTGTAATACCAACTCAAAATCTATGACTAAACAATTTCTTACATTACAAGCACTATCACTTTAGCTATGAAATTACATATGGAATACTAGAAAAAGAACCAAGTAATGGTGGAATATCTCTGCAGAGGGTATTGGAACCCGTCCGTGATTACTGTGACGCAAATCGTCGACGTAACCGAAGATTATTTTAATCGCGCGGTGGGAATCCACGGCTAAACTGAGTTACTAAAAAAAAAAACTGGGCTATCTATATATAAAAAAGGAGAAACTGACAGGCTGACTGACATATCGATGCGAGCCGAAACTACTGGGACTAGAAACGTTAAATTTTGCACACAGCTTCCTTTAATAATGCAAGAAGAGGTTTTTGAAAATTCCACCTTTAAAGGGGCGAAAAGGGGGGTTTCGTTTGTATGAAAAATCTTATTCCTTGAGTTAATAAACTTGAAAGTTGGCACAAAAAGTACTAGGCTTGCATGAATTCAAGATAGTATTCAATCATTATGTTATGTTACTAATATTTGGATGAGGCAGACAGATAAATTTATAACCTGTATTGACACAAAGGATACTTTTTATCATGGTAGTATGTTTCTATGGGGTAATTTCCGACTTCCACGCGTATTCAGACGAAGTAATAGAGTGTTAAAAACTACAATTTTAATAATTGACGTTACGTTCATGTTCTCAGGAATTTCGAATGCACCTACTTCTTTGGTCCTGGATGAGACTCGCACAGACCAGGGAAACATGGCACAAAAGGTAGGAGGCCTATACTCAGCAGTGGGAGGAACAAGGATGCCAATTGACGAGGATGATGATCTCTTTAGACCCAAACTAGGACGTGGCTTGCATTATTAATCGGTATTTGGTACGCCATCTGAATACCTCCTTATTTTTTAATTTAAATGGTGTTAAAGTTGTAGGTGGAGGAGCTCGTGGCTAAGTAACAACAGCCGCACTGGTTTATCCATCAGGTTAAGCTACGCTTGCCGGGGTTGGTCAGTGGATGGGTGACCATATTTACATACCGAGAATCCTCCGTGCCTCGGAAAGCACGTTAAGCCGTTGGTCCCGGCTGTCATTCGTGGATCTTTGACAGTCGTTACGAGTCGTCAGAAGCCCGAAAGTCTGACACCAGTCTTACCAAGGGGTATCGTATTACCCAGTTACTGGGTTGTGGAGGTCAGATAGGCAGTCGCTCCATGTAAAATACTGGTATTCAGTTGAATCCGGTTAGACTGGAAGCCGACCCCAACATAGTTGGGAAAAGGCTAGGCAGATTGATTGGTGTTAAAGTTGTAGCGCATTGTAGCTTCAATTTCGATCGCTATGTGAGAGGCACAATAATAGTGAAACGATAGGAGGTAAATGTACCACCTAACCTAAGTTGCATTGTAGTTATAGGTGATGTTCAGACTGCATCAATGGTCCTCAACCAACTTTTAGGATTTAAACGAAATTATTGTTAAAAAATCAGCTAGATTTAGAAAACTGTGCTCATTTTATTTGGCTGAGAGCATTAAACCATAAGCAGGTTTTTCCTCCAAAATATTTGTACACTGTAGAACAATACCATTAATTACCGCCACGCTAATTAATTTTTATTTTTGCGCTAATAGACACGCTCATAAAGACTAATTAGGTACGAATTTTATATAAAAATGAAAGTTTTCATTAATTAATTTGCGAAAAAATTCGCTCGACGCAAATTAGCTAATTTGTTTGAAAAATATTTGAAAGTTAGACTAACTTGACAGTGTCATTTTATAATTTTGTTTACTCATGATAATAGCATAAATATTGTTTTTAGAAAATTTTACTCCATTGATCTTCCTAAAAGTTCATGTCGACTTTTGTGTTCTCACAGCAAATAATTGGATCATAATATTATTTACTTAACAACTAAGCCTCGAATTAGATAATTACACTTTTATATTCAATCAAGTTAATGACAGGTTATCAGCTGATCCCTAATGAACACTAAAGTATAAAAATTTCCACAACAAACTTCACGAACTTCAGTTATTCGTAAGAAACAATAAAACTTTATCCTCCCACCAAGATCCGATCCGATCCGTCCGATTAAAATGATAATTATTATGATGGTTAACATCATAATAATTATCATTTTAATCGGACGGTCATCGGCCGTACGCCGCTTCTTGACTGCAAGTGCAACATTGCACAATGTACGGGTAAGGTTGCTAGGCCTCGTGATCGCAATGACAGGGATGAGTCAGCTTAACCCGTCTCTAATAACCCACTTAGACCCACTGAGATTGATGGTTACGTAACTAATTCAATGATGGAAACGGTTCATGGGAGAATGGGACTGAGGAATGTTTGATATCAGATTCATAAAAGGTTAATTAAAGAATTTAAGTTATTTCAGTTATTAAGAAGATAATAGAATATCAATTAGCCAATACGAGGTTGTCGAGCAACTTCTAAACATTACCAACTAAGTAACGTCAATTGGCACTTGAAAGAAACTGGAGCTTACAGCTTTCATACAAAAAGTCTAAAACACAACTAAATATACATTAATTCGTATCACCGCAACCGCAAATCAAATTGCAATTTGTTTAATCAATACAATGAACAGTAATACACATTCTAGTGAAAGCGAAACCGAAATTCTGTAAAAGAAGCAAGAGACCAATTTGGTAAAAAAAGACTGTTACAATGGTAACATAATCGGCGGACGGGTGCGCGGGCGACGGACGGCCGCGCGCGACGCCTCGCCGACAGCCGTGACAATTAAGTTAGGTTTTTTAATGACTTTTTTACAAGTCCAATAAATTGTGCACTTTTTACTTGAAAGAAAGTGGTTGAAAAACGTTCATTATGTTAGCGAGCTTTTGTGCCGTTACGCTCGTTGGCAGATAATGAGGGCTGGCGTCCGGTTCGTTACCGGCTTTGTGCATATTTAATCAGCATCTGCGTCTGTTTAATTTACAGGCCAATCAGATTTCGGGTTAGTGGTTTAAAAGACATCTCCTGATAAAGCTTAATAAGAGCAAAAGCGTCTGTTAGTAGTGTTCTAATTGGCACGCAAAAGGTTCACGTCATTGTGATTGGTCTTCAACTTTCATTTCATTTTCTTTCTCAACACTTTTTTAGTTCTTATTTTATAACTAAACAAGCAAATAATGACGTCACTCGGCATTACTGAGCGTGAAAACTGGTTCACAGAACTATGAGATGGCAGAAGTAGTCCAAACCGCATTAGGTATGACTCTAGGAGTTCGCTGACTTATTGCATTCGACTGGTATGCTCTTTTACCCGGTGATCAGCGAGAAAGTTACCACATACATCACAGATGTCAAAACAAGCCACCCAGGGAGAAATTGCGGATAAAAGCCAGGTGGAACAAGCTATACATCATTGGCTAGCCTTGTCGCAGACGTAATAACACCTTGGCGGTTACAAACAAACAGCATAAACGTCAAAACAGTCCTAACACAATACCGGTGTATATTGTCCTTACACTCGCATAGATTAAAACCATGCAACCCCGCCTCTCGATGTAACGGGCTACAGGGCGTGTTGGGACATCTCCAGCACGCCATTGTTACGTCACACTTTGATTTACACCCCAAGTTTCCGAACGCCTGACAACTCTATGCCGTGTGCACTCTCGTAAATACTTCCCGTAATAAAAATAAAATAAGTGGAAAATTGAAAGACATAGGTAGTATGGCTACAAAATATTACGCGGCAGTTGAATTGATATTATGTTGCTTTGCGTACGCGCAACTCTGTGAGTTTTATAACACAAGTTACACGGAATTGAACAGATGACTGCAACTGTTGTCAATGTCGTGAAATATCGCAGCAAACGAACCAGATTCAACGTTTTCATTCTGAGATTACTTTGTAGTTTGTACTAATACATCAATGAATATTCAATGAAATAAACCAATCTATAAATCAGGGGCTGAACTAGGCAACCAATTAGCTTTATACATTTATCTAGGAGAAAGATCTTCAATTAGAAGTGACTATTTAGAACGACAATCACACTTAGGTACTGTAATTTATATCATCAAACAATAATAAGTCACAGTATTTCACTGTTATGTCCTTATAGGGTCACTGTCGTACCTATTAGCCTAGCTTCATAAAAGCGTTTACTACAGGCACAAATTGGTTCTCAAAGTAGGTACCTATAGTTTTAATAGGCAGCCCTGTTCTTTTAATATTTAAATTGAGAAAGTATCTATGCTTTGGTACCTACATTTCTACTTTAAAACTACTACTAAACCGAGCATAACAACAAATTATAAAAGTCAGTGCATTTTTTTACCCGAAAAAATCAAAAAACTTAATCCGCGAACGAAACCACAAGGCACATCACTATAACCCACATTTACTCCACCAACACTCTTCTCCGTCACATGATAAATGTCTTATTTCCTGTACAATCCTAAACAAGGCAATCTAAGATTAAATAGCTCGTACATAATTAATTAGGATGCCATTTATTTAATCTTGGCTAGATTACATACCATCAATTCAAAGTTTTCATTCAATTGATGCCCGCGGGGCAAGCAGAGGTAAACACTAAACAGTCAATGCTATCGGGCATCAGTTAGAAAATTAATCGTGTCTCGTTTCTATTAGGACCTCTGTTTATGATAGAAACGATATGTTATTAAAGATATTGAGTGTACTATTTGAATAACTGCAATTTTATTGTGCAATACCTATAGGTACGTTATCGACTCACCTGCTTACAGGTACTGTATACTTCCAATTTTTTTTTCTCGGGAGCATTGGGTCAAATGGCTTGGATTAAAAAGTCTTAATACATATAATTGATGTATTTTTTTCTTTTATACCTACAGTTCTATCAACAATTTGACAATGACAGTAGCAGTAGGTCACTTTGGGCGATGTCCTTTTAAGAAACTTTTCTCAAAAAGTTTAAATAGCTTGCACATATTTAATTAGGATGCCATTTATTTAATCTTGGCTAGATTACATACCATCAATTCAAAGTTTTCATTCAATTGAAGCCCGCGGGGCAAGCAGAGGTAAACACTAACAGTGAATGCTATCGGGCATCAGTCAGAAAATTAATCGTGTCTCGTTTCTATTAGGAACTCTGTTTATGATAGAAACGATATATTATTAAAGATATTGGGTACACTATTTGAATAACTGCAATTTTAATTGAAAATACCTATATTACGTTATCAACTCACCCACTCACAGGTACTGTATATTTCCATTTTATTTATTACGGGAGCATTAGGGCAAGTGTCTTAGATTATAAACTCTTATAATGATTATAATTGTGAATGATTCAATCTGCCTAGCCTTTTCCCAACTAGGTTGGGGTCGGCTTCCAGTCTAACCGGATGCAGCTGAATACCAGTATTTTACATGGAGCGACTGCCTATCTGACCTCCGCAACCCAGTAACTGGGTAATACGATACCCCTTGGTAAGACTGGTGTCAGACTTTCGGGCTTCTGACGACTCGTAACGACTATCAAATATCCACGAATGACAGCCGGTACCAACGGCTTAACGTGCTTTCCGAGGCACGGAGGATCCTCGGTATGTAAAGATGGTCACCCATCCACTGACCAACCCCGGCAAGCAAAATCAAAATCAAAAACAAAATATTTTATTTCACATAAACCTACATGGGCACATAAGAAACATCAGAAGCTAGGTGCACGGTTCCAATTGGTCGTTTCCTATGGAGAAGAGCCGGCAAGAAACTCCACGGTTACTCTTTTAAAAATAATTGTTTTTTACAATATTTTTAAATAACAGTAGGTATTAATAGGTATGGGAGGACAGTGTAGGTCTTTCAACAAGTACCAGGTACTTAACAAGATAGAAGATGGTCAATAAATCTACAGTCCACTAAACCTACAGTGTTCTCAAATTCACAAAATAGAAAAAAAAAATCTAAGTATATAAAATATGAATAAATTAATAAAAATAAAAACCTATTTTAAACGAAATGACATGATTGCTATTACAACTGTAACAAATCTGAATAATTATCATGTACACAAAAGCCACTAATAAGTGTTGAAATTAAATTGTAGGTATATAATGTCAAATATTAGGATGATTATGTCAAGGAAGAATGTAAAAAAAATAAAGATGGTAAATTGGGAGCAGTTAATAGACTCTTACATAATGTGCCGTTAATGATATACCAGGGAAGCCACATGTGCAGAAGGAATTATTGCCAAACTTCCTTGTCTTCAACGTAGTCTTTAATTTTATAATATGCTTTCTTGATAAGGACACGTTTGATGTGGGTTTTGAACTTCCCATCGCTAAGTTCTGTAACCGACTTTGGCAACTTGTTATAAAAGCGGATACTGTTTATTATAAGAAATGACTTACGAGTTTTAGTTAATCTAAATTTGGGTATCACAATATCATGTTTACTACGTGGATTTATATTATGGAAATCGCTTCTTATTTTGAAAAGTCCTAAGTTTTTGCGGACATACATAATACTTTCTAAGATATAAAGAGAAGGCAGAGTCAGTATATCAATTTCTTTGAATTTGTTTCTAAGGGACTCGCGAGGACCCATTTTATAGATAGCGCGGATTGCCCTCTTTCGACAATCTCAAATTTTTAAGTGCGGCTGTTGTTACTTAGCCACGAGCTCCTATAAATGTGAATGATTATATATACGTACTTATAATTGATGTAATTTGTTTTTTTATAGAAGTCTATCAACAATTTGACAATGACAGTAGCAGTAGGTCACTTTGGGCGATTTACTATTAAGAAACTTTTCTCAAAACCGAATCGTTTTGGGAAAAGTTTTGAAGAACTCTATTGAAATAGTATAACATGCATGACACATAACTTTCACGTGATCATTAATACAGGTCCAAAATCGTCAATTTCTTGACACTGACCTATGCTACACCAGGAGCTATTACAGGTATCAAATTAATCGTTGCTCATTTATTTAATTCGAATGTTCTCAAGAACAATGGTCATTCATCTTTATAATCTAACTAGATTTTGCCCGCAGCTTCGCCCGCGTGGAGGTTTAAAATTAACGCACTACCAGCATAAAAAAATATCCAATGTTCTGACCCACGTAATCAAATGGTACTTTCGCATTTATAATATTAGTATGGATTCTATCCGTACCATTTTAGTCCGCGAGCAATGTTCAGGCGGGAAATAATCGACTCTTGCGCACCAGTTATTACGCGCAGCTTAATCGGCGCAGATTGAGACCGTTTAGTGACAGCAACTATTAATCGTCACAGAGTAATTTGTGCTTGCTCTTAGAAATTCTCGTAACGAACATAAAATCTTATTTATGTCTGTGATTGAGATGGTTATGGGGGTTTTCAACTCTGTTAATTTGAGTGTTGAAGGAAAAGGATTTATGTTAGTTAGTGACAGGAATGGACCAATTTATATCTTAATGTAACATTTAGCGTTCTGTTTTTTATTCATAAATAATTATTATTTTGCACCAATGACAACCCCATTTTTATGTCCACGCAATCACTGTCCATTACAAGTTTTGTAGTATTAAATTTATTTTTTGCTACTTATGTGTTTTCTGGTATACAATAAAGTATACATAAATAAATAACTATATATATAAACAGAAAATCACTGCGGTTGAAAATAAATGATTTTCTGTATTTCTTCCACAAATGGGATTCCATATCTCACGTGAGAACTATAAGATTATTATGTTGTGACCTCGAATATTACACTTCACTTTATGACACCACAGATATTATTATGATAAATGTATTAATAACGAATCTCTTGAATGATTAAATCGTTTTATCTCCGATACAATCTTATCTTGAAGTACAAACAGCAGCTTCTAAATTGCTAAATGGACTTTAACGAATGACGTGTCGCAGAAATTATAATAAAATCATTAATATCTATGAATCCGAGGTCTGTAGGACGGTTTGTCAACCTACGCGAACTCTTAGAGTTCACATCGGTCAATATATTCGTGGATTATAACTGTTTTGACATTGACATAAAAACTAATCCGTATAAATTGATATAGCACGATTGCGTTGGACCTGTTTTGGCGAAATTATTGTTTGGTGTTACGTTACCGGGTTTAGAGTTGATAGTATCGCTAAAGCTTCTGCTTCTTAGAAGAGCGGTGGCCGTCACATAACGGCCGCAGTGACGGCTGTCATGAAAATTATGGCAGCGTGTTTTGACATTACGGTGTCAAAAAACGCTCTAGCGTTTCAATGACGTCATTCGCCGGTAAATTGCGGACGATATGTGGCGCCCACCGCTCTTCTGGGAAACCGTAGCTTTACAGGCATTGTAATTAAGTAAATCTCATGTGGTACTTACCCTTAATGATCTTACGATTCTGACTTAATTAAGGGGTCCAAGTTGAGGCCGCCATGTTTTTGTCGGACGTAAGTTTCATTGGCTTCGATTGCGGGCCTTAAGTGACAGAATGTTTTATAGTCACTTTCTTAAATGGTTTTTATTGAACGTTCTTGGCTATAAATGAATGAATGACTTAATAGGGATGCTGACTGGGGAAAAACAATTAAATATATTTAGTCTGTCAGTGACATAATAAAAAAAAATATAGACACGTATTTTTTGCTATAGCATATTAATATAAAATTGTTTAAATAAAACGTATTAAAGTTGGGGAGTGGGAGCTTGCTATGTCACAAGTCAGTATACAATCTACGGGAGAGTGGCGTCATGCAACATTTTAATTCGCCGCTATGTTTTGATTACTTTAAAATAGATAGAGAATAATCTACCTGAAGAACAAAAAAAAAAGTTTTTTCAACATCCATATTGTCACTCTTTTTAAAGAAAGTTAACATAAAAGTTGATTACATGAAAATGAGAATCATCACGTCATCATCGTTATTTAATAGTTCAGTTTTTAACTTAACATAACGCCTGTAATCCGCGAAGGGTTAAGCAGAGGTGTACCTATAGTACACCCACATTGTACCAGTTATGTTTAAGTTCTATGTAATAGGAGGCGAGCCTATTGCCATCAACCAGACACGAATCCAGACTCGCGAGTTGCTACTGAGAAATTTCAAATGGGAAAACCCAATAACACTTGGCTGACCCCGAGACTCGAACCCGCGATGTCATGCTCAGCACCTTGTAACCACTAGACTAGACCAACGAGGCTTTTAATTAATCATCTAACAAGATTCCTATATTTAAATCTTTAGTCATTTCCTGTCAATCAGTACTAATGTCATACTCATTACAAAAACGTATATGATCACATACTCATTAATCGATTTAAGGCTGTATCTCACCTTCGTGAGTTTGTTTTGACTGATGTCAAACAAAAAATGGTTATGTACTTAAGTCGAAGTTTGAAAGTCATTTATCAAAATAAAGAGTGGTTACACGCCTCCATGCATGCTCCGACATTATATCTATTACCGTTACTGTTTTGTAATGGTGTTAAAAAACTAGATGCATTGGTAGGCAGCCGGCAGTGTGCTCATGTGCTTATGGCATTTTAATGCGCTTTGTGGTTGATGTAGTGTGCAAAAATGTGAGGAAAAATATTAGAAGATGCAGCACAACAAAAAATGTACCGCTAGAATCAATAACATTGCTTGTTTAATTATAAAAGAGCAAGGAGAGAACAGCGGGGTTCATTGCGTTATTTATTTATTTATTATAAGGTAGCTTCACAGCTGACAGTAAGTATAACATTAAAACTATTCTAAACATTTCGCCAATTACGAAGTACACAGAAAAATATGAAAAACAGAGAGTGACAGGTAATTATTAATATTTGTAGTGCGTGCGGGCGTGTATATTATGCGGTGTAGTGTGTAAATGGTGGTGTTGTGGAGGGTGTAATGGAGGTGTTGTAAATGTGTGTGGAGGTGTGTGTATGTCTATGTACAAATGAATAAACAGACACTACTGAGTTCACTGGGTATCCGGCGTTTGATGGAGGATATGGATAATCTCTTTTTTAAGTCTGTTCCGTGTAGTATTGAAGGGGTCCAATGTTGGGAATTTATCATTATAATATAATGCAGGTAGACGCAAAAATGGTGACATCTTTATTTACGTTGTTGAACAGACGAATTTTTCTAACTAATGAAGCAATGGATATCAAAATGAGCGGCATTGCGATCCATTGCTATTTTACGTGTATGACACAACTACCCCGCTGATCGCATTCATTTGTTTATCAGAGAACTTTAATCTTGCGCATTTCCAATAGATGAACATTTTTTTTTTTTTTTTACTCTAACGAGGAAGCTCTTGGCCTGTATCTCACCGTATGGTAAGTGATGATCAGGCCGAAGGTGAAAGCGTGCTTCACCCGGAATCCGCAACCACAGAGGAACTGGCTTTCTTACCTCTAACTACCGAGATATAACAAAGCTGTTAACATTGTTGTTATGGCAGACTTAGATGGAGGTAGCTAGCCAGGTGGGTCTTAGAACTAGCCCTACCACAAACCAATAGATAAGATGGCGGTCTTAAAACAAGCCCTACCACCAACCAAGTCCTGGATCTGAGGCAGGTGGTCGAACCACTGGACCATACAGATTTACAACTTATTTCAATGTGTGCCGTAGATTAAAGCATCCAGTTTTTAATCCAAGACTTGTTCTAGTTATCTCAGTCATTAAATCTACTAATGTTCGTCTTAACTAAAATAATCCCAAAAAGACATTAGCATTAATGTGTTTACAACAGTTTACAAGCGCATTTGCATTGAATTCATTTCGAAAACTTTATCACCTCAGAATAATGTATTTAGTCAAAGTAGTGAACTGGCTCTCACCTCTGCGTCCGTTATCTCGCGATCTGAAACAGAAAACAACACAATTTAACAATAGCTTATTAGCAGGGAACCGAATAAATCGGCTAATCAGATGGAAATGAGAGAAATTACCCTGCAATTAAATGTGTGTGAACTTCAAAGATATATCTAACAGAGTGATAAATTTCAGTGTAATGTTAATTAGTGGATTTGCATGTGCGGTAGTTACACTTTTTGCACAGTGGCCCGCGTGGTAACGCTCCTCGCTTTTTGCGTACGCGCAAGTGCAGTTATAATGAGTTTGAACGAAAACATTGTGGTCATTATTCCGGTAGCGACTTGCTAATTCGCATTTTATTCGGTCAGTTTAACTTCAAGGTCACATGGCGTCAGGATACCTCCGTGGGGTGAACCTAAACAGAGCGGACTATGCATCACTTAGCGTGGATTTAAAAGTAAATGTGCGCGTGCGTGTAACAACTACAGCTTAATTACAATTATCTGCTAAATATCGTGTCTTCGATATCGTAATTTTAATCGATCCAACAGTTGTCTCCTCCTAGCAGATTTAATTAAAGAGCAACGGTTTGAAGATGTTGATAGCGTCCATTTCATAATTACGTGCATATTGCACACGAACATTTCTACATTGAGCACGAATAACACTATACCTAGAGTATTTCCCCATCTTGACACAATTTACACCATTCTAGGTCACATACTTTAGTCTGGAAAATTCACGGCCAATAAAATTCATTGTAATTGTTCGCGCGAACGTGTGAACTTGAACGATGTCACACATTATCGATTCCGCACATGTGTGGCACCAGACACCTCATACTAGTTAATAAAATCGCTCACAAAAAGCTGCTCATTAATATAGATTGTAGGTAATTTCACCTTCGTGACTTTTCTATGATTTACACCGTAATATTTCACAATATAAGTGACATTTTAATTGGGCTCACTTGTTTGTTCCGTGGCCCGGTCGATACAGTAGGCGGGAACATTCGCACCCGATCCTCAACACTCAACTATGCTGATTTATCGACTTTTATCGAGTATTAACGGACCTTCGAAATGCAGCCTCCGAGGGCTCTATAAATAGTCTACTATAATAACATAATTCGGATATTTATCTCACGTCCCGCTCCCGGCCTATTAAATATTCATCTTTGACACTTCATAAAAACTGTAATGTTATTTATATAGTTTGTAGTAAGTACTCGTAATAGTGGCGTGTCGTGAGAAATTAGATGCATCAAAATGTAATTTAAAACTGTGAGAGCAGTAAATTTTGATCTTGTTACAGAACCGCTTTTATCATTTATTAACAGCAGATTATATAAGTAAGTAAGATTTTTTTTTTAAACAAGTGCGTTTTTGCATTTGAGGATTAATTAATCATCATAACAAATACGAGGAAATAACATGTTACGCTGGCGTCTTTACTATCGTTACCGGTAATAAATCTGTAGCAAAAAACGTAACCAGCAATGTATAACATACGGGGCCTTACACACAATACGACCAAGTCATGCTGATCCAGCTACAGAAAAACTTCATAAAATTATTTTATCTAACCATCTGCCGACGTTAGCAGTCGCGTGTGCAATCTGATACCGATGAGCAATGAAAACAGATCAATTAAAATCTTGATTAATATTTATCAACAGTTTTTTGCACGAGAATACGTAACCAGTCAAAAGTAGTTCGGAAAGACGATGTATCAATTTTGCTGAAGTGTACATTGCTACTTTTTAATATACAACTTTTTTATATACTTATTTTTTTTATTTTTTTTATTTTGAATCAGCATTTTTTATTATTTTTTGGTATTAGTGCCCTTTTTAGTGTCTTCTTTAATTATAATAATGCAAGAATTCTAATGATACCATAAACATCTAAATTGATTTAGGCGTTTAGAAGTTACGTGGGAATAAAGAAAGTCTCACACAAACATACCTATAATGTACATAGGTACATGAACCCTGAAATATAATAGTCTTTTTTTTGGCTAATCGTGTAAAAAGTGAGATGATTTTTGCGAATACTGCGTCCACTTTCGCTCAAAGCTATTATAAGACACATAATCATAATTTAAATGTATGTAAGTACTCATGTTGAACAATGAAAACTCTTTCTACAGGAAGTGCCCGATGTGAAGCAATTAGAAATAACCATTAATCATCCGTCATCGTCAGCTGTATATACATTTTAATGTGGTGAAGCCGATCTCATCCGATGTTCGTGATTCGGACATTATCGTGATCAATAACCTTTTATTGTGAATCAGATAATAACTCGTGCCAATCAATGACCGCTTAATATTTGATCGATTATACGCCGGAATAATAGACTGATTATTCGTTTTTTGGCGCCACCTTGTTAATAAGTTGTTGTTAATCAATACATATAAAAAGAAAGTCTATAAACAGAGTGAGTCATCAACGCCCAGTCCAAAACCTAGAAAGCTGAAATTTTGCACAGAGGGTCCCTTTGTAGAGATAATTGTGTGGATTCCCACAAGATGGAAATATAATTCACGACAGACAAACTCATTGGCAAAGTACTAGTTTTTATTTAAAAAAAGTTGTAGGTATAGATAAGCACGCTACAAATGAAAAGGAAACACTATGATTAATATCAAAAACTCTTTAATTTATTTTCTCTTTTTCGGCTTTACAAATATCAAAAAGAAACACGAATACACGGTATATGAGTGACAGTTTGACTGAACATATCCGGTGAAGTCTTTGTGACACGTTTTGTGTTCAAAAACCATTCACATGCATGTTGTACAATAGTTATCCGTCAGAGTTTGAAGACCAAATTGCTGATAAATGCATCGTCAAATTAGTCAGTACAAAAGAGTACCGTCACAAGCTTGAATACAAGTAAAATTGAAATAAATACATGTTAAACACCCACTTATGGTAGGGAACAAGTTATTTTTTCTTAAAACTATTATTTTAAAAGAAATATATATAATTATGTATGTGTCATACTTTAATGCCTTGAATATTTTCATAACGCTTCCAGTAACCGTTTACTATGTTTGTATATGTATCTATGTCAGGAATTCAAAATAAAAACCGGCCAAAAAGAGTGAGAGAGTGAGAGTGAGAGAGAGAGCTCTTTTTTTTCTTGATTTTTACCACTTTTTCGGCGTGATTAATATGTATACCCATGCTAAATTACAGCTTTCTAGTACTAACGTCTCTGAGCTAAGCCGCGGACAGATAGACAGACGGACATGGCAAAACTATAAGGGTTCCTTGTTTACTACGGAACCCTAAAAAGACGTTTCAAAGGATGTAATTCTTAATTTAATCTTTCAAACAACCTAATTCACGTTCCACGTTTAAAAACCGTAAGTTCATTATCAAAAATCGGAAATTCCTTGAAATATTTTAAAAACCCTATCGGGATCGAGCTGTGTGCTTTTGTTTCAGTCTTACTGTTATGATTGATTGTCTTCGCTGAATTCACTTAGATTCAGGCGGCATTGTCTAGCCAACTTATTAGCCTCGGTGAACCGGTCACGATTATAGACGCCGTTATTGTCAAGGTGCAATAAGTAACATCGGCGTTTGTTGGAGTTGCAGGTACCGTCCTAACTTATATTACTATTATTAAAAATGCGAAAGAAGGATACCACACCACACCACAAGATGGACCGATGACCTTGTGAAGGCCACAGGAAACCGCTCGATGCGGGAAGCACAGAATCGAAGTGGCGGTGTTGGGGGAGGTCTATGTCCAGCACGCGTAGCACTACAACCATAGAAACGGGTTTTCTACGGGTTTTGTCGACGGAAGAATAGACAAAATGACAGATTGTGATTGTTTATCTGTCATTTTGTCTATTCTTCCGTCGACAAAACCCGTTTCTATTGTGGTCATGCTAAGTGTGCTGCAGTGGACGTCTTTCGGCTGAAATGATGATGATGATGAAATGCGAAAGTAAGTTTGTTTGTTTATTTGTTACGCTTTCACGCTAAAACGGCTGAACAGATTTGGATAGACCATGACCTGGATTAGGACATAAGGTACTTTTTATCCCAATATTCTCACAGGATCGAGACTTATGCGGGTGAAACCGCGGAGCGCAGCTAGTGACCTTATTATTCGGATTCTAAATGAATTGTTAAAAGATGCAAGTGGTGTTGGTAATAAATATTGATAACAATACCACTCAATTAAAAATCGATAAATCACGCGATTTATCGATTTTTAATTGAGTTTGAATGAAAGATCAAGAAGTTTTACATGATTTGTTGACGTGAACTCCATCGCCATACCATTTCAACATTATTACAAAACTAGCTTTCACCGCAGGTCGGCAATTATCCCACGGGAACGTATTACCGGTATCTAAAGTATCCTATATGTTAATCCAGGTTATAAACTATCTGTGTGCCAAATTTAATCTAAGTCCGTTCAGCCGTTTGTGCGTGATTGAGTAACAAACATCCAAACACACAAACATACAAACTTTCACATTTATAATATTATATATATCACAATCACAATGGATTAAAGGCACATCCTCATTACAAAAATAAAAGAAATAACATGTCATACGCATGAAATCCTTTAAAGGTTAAGCAGAGGTGCACCAATAGTACCACATTTCGCCAGTTATGTTTACGTCAAATGTATAGGGGGCGAGTCTGTTGCCATCAACCGGGCATAATTCCAGACTCCGGGCTGCTACTGAGAAATTCCTCATGGAAAAACCCAATAACACTTTGCCCGACCTGGAAATCTAATTTCAGGACCTCATGCTCAGCAACGGTGAAGGAAAACATCGTGAGGAAACCGGCATCTCCTAGAACCAAAAATTTTGATGACATGTGACATCTACAAAACCCGCACTGGGCCCGCGTGATCGATTATTATTATATTATATTTACTGCCCACCCCGGCTTCACACGGGTAGCACTAAGTACTTATCTACCTACCCTACCCTACCCAACCTATCTACACTACCTACACTACCTACCCTACCTACCTCTCTACCTATCTACCCTACCTACCTACCCTACCTATCTACCCTACCTACCTACCCTACCTACCTACCCTACCAACCTACCTACCTACCTACCCTACCTACCTACTTACCTACCCTACCTACCTACATACCTACGTATCTACATACCTACCTACACCTACCTACCTTAGGGGTATGAAAAATAGATAGTAGCCGATTCTCAGACCTACTGAATATGCATATAAAATTTCATAAAAATCGGTCCAGCCGTTTCGGAGGAGTATGGTAACTAGCATTGTGACATGAGAATTTTATATATAAGATTATCAATTCCCTCTCGAACAGAGGACGCCTGAGTCCCAGCAGCGGGAACGTATAGGCTGATTATGCTATGCTCAGCAGTTGCGCTTGCGACCGATTTCGAAGTTCAACTTGCGAAAAAAATTAAAGACATACTTTGTTTTGGAGAGGGGAACTGTTTCAATACTCAATACTTAATATATTTATTTGCGTTCCACAATGTTAACATAGGTGGTAGGTACAATATAAAATATACATAATTTTAGATCATTGTTGACCCTGTCGGGCACAGCAAGATAGGATAGGATAAAGGTTTCCTGTCCCACATGGAGCCTACTCTGTGCCATAAGAAAGTTACTAAATCATAGTTTTTTAAATAAAATTCCCGAGTCCCTCAAATGAACACATAACTACAGGTATCTCATTCCGTGTAAGAGAAAATAACAGCGATAAGTGTGGCGGCAATCTTCCGAATATTTTACACTAAAATTACTTTATGATTGATGTTAACAGTAAAATAATCTTTAGTGTGAAATTACTCTTTTTTTCTATTTCTACTTTTTATAAAGTTTATGTAATAAAAATAATTTCTTTATAATAAATGCACATGTTACAAAAAGTGACGATGATGTGAAAACTATTATAAGTTGTATTGTATTTAATATACGGATTAGTTTTGTTTAAAAGGTGTAAACCATCATATTTTTTGCAATTATTCGAATCACTCGGCTGTAAACGTAAACTAAGATATCTGTGGATTAGTTAACAGCTTAATTCATATTTTAATTTAAGGCCCAGATTACTTTCTGCACTGTTTCTTAAACGCAATTAAAAACAGATTTGAGAAGGTAAAGCGTAAAGTTTTACTGTTACAATAAGACTAAAAACCTTAAAAATAAATTGTCTTTCCACATAATAATTGCTAACTTTATTTGCGTACTGCACGATGGTTGCAAAAAGATCTTAATCATTAATTTATCATTTTGACGTGAGGGGAATAATCCCAAGTCGGGCAAAATGTTATTGAGATGTTATGGAGAATAACCGTTGTTTTTTCAGGTTTGGGATATCTTTATTTCCCATAAGAAATTTCACTTACATGAGAAATATTATATATATTTTTATATATATATTATATATTTATTTATGAAACATAAAAAATCCACCATCCACAAGTCGGTATGCATTTAAGCGGAAATTGCGGAGTTATTTTCAAAATAAATAGAGTAGGGTCATCTCAACAGCTGTCTCCCTTGAATTCGTATATATGTAAATATATATATAATATAGGTATATACTCGTATTATAGTAAATGTAAATGTGTATGTAGTTTATAACCTATTTATGTACTGTTGTACCTATTTTAGTAATAATGACTTATTTTTTTTATTCTTTGTTCCTGTCAAACAGAGCACCTGCTATTTAATCTCTTCACCACCCTTGGTTGACTGGTAGAAAATGCCTAAGGCATTAAGTCCGCCTTTGTACCTTTTTGAGTGTGAAAACTTTAAATAAATAAACCATATAACCTTTATCTAAGATCCTTATCTAGTGACGTATACAAGAAGAAAATGCCTGAAAGATAACACAGCCTATAATTAAGGGCTACTTCGTAGCTTAGTTAGCTTGAAACCAAGTCGTCGTCAATATTTTATGAATAAATTAATAATATCGTTAGGTTTTGTAATTAGAGTTTATGTATGATGGCAGCGATAATTCTAGAAGTACTAACGATAAATATAAATTGTATCGCGAATGTATCCGGTGAAGCGATTACGGGCGAAAATCGCGTGATCACAACGTTTTTAGACTAATTGTGAACATTAATAAAGGGTTGTAGAGCCTGCGCGTGCGACTGTTGATGGCAGTGACAGTGGGCCCTATCAGAATACCAGCGCTGCGGTATTTATTTTTAAATATCGCCGCATTATGCTGAGATAGTGGCCTTTTTGGCCTCGCACAGGTCGTTACTATGTTTGTATTTTAATTTTTTATATTTTTTTATTATTATTTACTGTTTGTATTTCCTGTGCGTGTCCCAAATAAAATATTTTTCTTTCTTTCTTTTCTTTCAGGGACCGCGGAAGTACTCCATGACGGGGGGGCAAACTTCTTAGGTCACCCCCTTCCAAAAACGAGGCAAATCTTTTCTTACGTACCTATAAAGGAGGGGGCGCGGCCCCCCCGTTTGAATTTAGGGGGGCCCCCTCGGCCTCCTACTTCCACGGTCCCTGTGTTGATGGATCCATATTGCAGATTAGCGGGGAAACAGCCAAGATTATGTTCTTCGGTTCTATAAGTAAAGCATTACTCTGTATACGTCAGTTTCCTGAAGCTTGCCGAGCTGATATGGGCAAACTTTTTATTGGGAGCAACAACAACTTAATAACAGCTTATGTCTCTTGTTTTAAGACGGTCTTCCTTACACGATTGTCTTTGCCTTTAGTAGGTAATGTATTTTTTGCTTTTCTTGCAGGTCGCACTTAAATACAGCATTCTTTTACAACTAGACCATTTTCAAACCAAATATTTCAACCGCCAATTATATCTGCCATCCGCGTCGCTGATGGCCAGCGTGTCTCACCTATGGCGTACGGAATGCGAACGGTAAATATCCCGCAGGACTTGCCGGGGCCCGCAAATCGTCCGGGATGCCTGCGGCGGCCGGGACCGGCGCATGCGCATGATTCTAACGACGATCGTAATAGCCTGTATATTACTTTTATGAGCGATAAGATCGTTTGTTGGTTGATTATTTTTACAGGTGCTTTACGGTGTTTGTGTGTAAAAATTGGTTGAAGGTGATAAAAATTATTTGAAATAGAACATAGATAGGTGGAACATAGAACTGGTGCTGTGGTGCAGCAGGTTATCCTACTTTCCTTCCATCTTTGTTATAATCTTTTTTTTTTTTTTAAAGTGCAGTAAATATTCGTATTTATGAATAGGTATCAGTGGCCCTTGTAATAGATTCAACTAAACCCCAACTCTAACTTTTTTGTGACATAGATACTCAATTGAAAATTCAACTTTAATACCGGGTTCACACGGTTCGAGTTTCCTTGATCATCTGCTAAGCTGAAAGCGATTTGAACAGTCTGAACAGACTTTAAAACAAAATGAATTTCAAATTTGAATTATTTTTTGTTGAACAACGTAAGTTGTTTAACTGAAATCGAACCGTGTGAACTCGGTATTCGGGAATCATTCCTAAACGTGAGTAAATATCCAGCACTTCATCAGCAACATTATTTGTTATGCTGCGGCCGCATCTGCGTCTATCGTGACGAAGCTTCGCACAGCAATACGATACACGCAGATGTGACCAACCCTTATAGGTTATCATCGCGATAGTTCAGGCTGTGTAGTACTTATCGCCTGGCTGGCGGTACATAATAAACGTGGCGAAGCCGCTAATGTGACCACCGCATTAATACGATAAGTTTTTAGCGAGCAAAACATAAGAAGCTTCGACAAGCATTGCTTTTTCACGATAGACGCAGATGTGTCCGCAGCATTACAGGCATCAGGACATCAAACATCGATTAGCGAATAAAACACGACACCTAACATTCTTGGTAACATAACTCAACTCACACTCGGCCATACATCTGATCACCATTTATTAGATGATAAACTTCACATGGAGAGGCACATTGAGGCACATGTCACAGTAAATATGTACTGTGTTTAACAACCAGGGGCGTAGCAAAGCCGTAAAACTGCTCGAAAGGAGATACTAACTTTTGCTATCCTCATTGGCATACTGAGGACAACCATCATGAAGATAGTCGGTAGAAGGCTGTCATAACTTCTAAGTAAAAGTGTTTATTTGGATGAAAGTTTACGCAGGGATTTCCTGCTCCCAAGATTGGATGTAGTATTCAGAGATTTGATCCAACAAAATTGTACATCCAAATATAGACACATCTTTACAGTGATGCGTAAAAAACCCCAGACCATCCAACCTCCAGACGGTACCGCAAGTCAGCGCAACACAGCTTCTAACACTTCTAACAACATATTCCATCAAATGCACGGCTATAGACCCACTGATCACAACTCAGTAGCCCATAAACTGGAAGATGTTCCTCGAGGCGTGAACAGGGCTACCATCCGTCCAGATTTGTCCGGACAAGCCCGGCTTTTTGGCCTCCCGCCCGGGCTTCGCCCGGACTTTTCGACTAAGGGAATTTTTTAATAATATTAATTAAATACATACATAACATCACTCCTGTATTCCCTGAAGGGTAAGGCAGAGGTGTATCTATAGTACCATGTAACATGTTTATTAAATAAATAAATAAATAATTATGTAATAGGGGCTAAGCCTATTGCCACCAACCGGGAACAAATACAGAATTCTGAGAGGTTGCTACTAAGGAAATTCAGATGGAAAAACCCAATAACACTTTGCCCGACCTGAGTATCGAACCCAGTTCTAAATGCTCAGCAGTAGAGTTTGCGTCCATTAGACCAACGAGACAGTAATATAAATAAATTGAATAATCAAAAAAGAACGCTTAAAAATAAAATGTTCGAACTATCTTAAAAATGTCCGGCTTTTTATCAAGACTTTTAAATTTCGAAATGGTAACCCTAGGCGTGAATAGCTTTCAATGCGTGGTGTCTTAGCGTAATTTGTTTGTTGCCTGCGCCCGCGCCGACCGTGTAATCCTACACGGACAAGTAACCGCCTGTCTGCACTTAATGTTACATGTTCATATCATTTCTTTTATGTTGTGTTTCTTTTATCATGTTTGTTGTTTCATGATGAATAATTGCCGTAGAGAGTCGGAGTTTTTGTTGTAAAATTGCACTTTTAGCACCTATTGGAGTATCGCTTGAAATTTATATGAGAGAGAGAAGCCGAAACAACTTTGTGGAGTCTTGTGATACAATTTTTAATATTAGGTACCTATTTGGGCACGTAAACTCAAAACCAAAGCATTTAATTAAACCATTCACAGGCCATGTGAATGAACGGGCAAGAACTTAACTTGTACCACGAATCACTAAATTCGATTAGCACTAAACATTTAAAACATCATTCTGTTTCTGCCTTCTTCAAACAATTGACAGAAATAGAACGATGTTTTGAATACGTTTCGCGTTATTAATTTAGTGATTTGTGACCGAATCTAGATGTGAGTATAGACACAGATTAATACAGATGTTTCACTCCGCAAAATCATTTAAATAAAAAGCGACTTGTTACGACACAATAAAGTGCAATTCAGAGCGCACAGCGCTAATTACCTACAATTATATTCAACTAGAATTTGCCTCTCTTTCTATCGCGTAACTCTTATATCTTCTGAATACGTTACACCCACTGAATTGGCCCGACAAGACGGGCCCAACGCGTACTTGTAGCTTCATACCTAAAATATGGAGTGAACATCTGTATTCATCTGTGGTAAGTATAGATACCTACTACTTTTCACCACCTTGTCAGTGTTCACTGGTCCTTAATTAAATCAGTACCTTAATTACGTAATACACGATCAATCGTAATCTGAATCGTTTTGAAACAGATTGCTATTGCTTCAAGAGTTTGAAAAAAAAATCTGCTCAACAAGGTAGATAACGCAATGAATGTTGTTGAACTGTCAAAATGAAACAGATTAGTCGTAACCGTTTTCGAAAATGTGTTGCGTAATAAGATAGCAGTTCTTCTAGAGACTAGTCAAACTGACAGACAGACAGACAGACGACAGAGAGGTTCCGTGTTTTCATTCGGATTGTTAATTCTCCGCCTGGAAAATTTGCTACCGGATTGGCAGCTGGCATAAAATAATAATGTTGATAAAAACTTATATTAATGAACATGTTCGTAGATAACTGAACATGTTCATTAATAAAAGTAATAATAAATGGTTATGATATGTTCATGGTCACGTTTTTTAATTATTATCTATTAGATAAACTTTTTTCTCTCTACTAATTTATTAATTTTAATATAGAGTTGGTATACAGGGTGTCAGATACATCGACGTGAAAACTTTTACCCTGCCTGTATTATTATTAGAAATATCTGTACGTTGGACAACGCAAAGGCGTGGTGGATGTTATTCCTTTATTTTCTATATAAAACCACAAGCTATGGGATAAGGTTTACGTGGGGATCCCAAGCTTAGTGGTTATAAAACATGGATAATATTTTTCACACACCTGCTCGCTAATGTCAAATTATTATTTAGAATAGAAGAAGAATCCTTTATTGGGTTCGGGATTCAAAATAGCGCCCGCGATATTAAAACACTGCTTTATCCCCTAGTGAATAATCTTCTATTATTTTCGCTCTGTTATCAATGAAATAGAAAAAAAAAAATACATTTCAATCGCAAAAAGATCACCAACAAAAACTTTAAATTACCGGTCAAATTGTTAAGAGCTTTAAGCTGATCAGCCTTTGGTTTAGTGGAGTGAGAGTTCGTAAAACGGTCTTCTATTCTCTAAAATAATCAAGAAGATCCATGGTAGATAAAAACTTTAATAAGACAAAAACCTTCCATCTGCTTGGTCATTGCTCTGGCTGCAGTTGATACTGCACCATACCATACTGTACCTAAAATTCTACATGACGTGTTTCCACCGATCATCGCATTGAACAGATTCGATATACTTAATTGCATCGATCGATGTACGTCCCACGCGTGTACTTAACACTCGCCATTTTTTACGCGCCTGCGCATCCACGACATTATAAGGGCTGTAAGTGATTTAAAAAGAAATATCGACACACCAAGCGAGTAATTTGCAAAATGGTCGCTAATGATGCCTTGAAGGCGTTATTTTTATAAAAATAGCAACTTAGTTTTAAGCTGCTGTCAACTATTAGAAAAACTAGTTAGTAGCAAATAGATGGGACTGAAACATTATGTCAGTGTAAAAATAAAGCTAATGTTTCAATGATGGACATTTACTGTACTTAAATAATTATTTGCGCCAATCCAGTTTCTCGACGCCTTTACGGGATTCGAACTCAATACTTCCATTCGATATCTGATCCAAGAAAGGACAGACTTGCATCTCTAATAAATTCAATTTTCCCGAGTTTTAATTGAAAACAAGTTTCGCGTTCGCGACAACCCTGCCGAAGACACGGAAGTGACTCCTAAGGTTTATCTCCATTAGCGAGAATCCAGGAGTTTATCGAATTCACTGAGAATGAGACTCACTTACTAATGTTGTTGAAGTGAGAACAAATGTTTTCCTGAAACCCATAGAAATGGTTTTATACGGAAGCTTTTAAACACTGTCGGAAAACATGCGTAATCATCAAAGTAGTATTTTTTTGTTCTCGGTTACAATAATTATTCACTAAAAATATAAAGAAATGGAGACTACGTATAGCGACAAGATCCCCAGAAAACACTATTTTACAGTGTTATAAAACACTGTTTTAAACCGAATCTCGTTGACCGTCCGCGATGGTTAACTTTAGCGCAAATGTAATGTCGGCAACCCTCCTGGAGGGTTCACTTCCAATATGGCGGCATGGCGTATGAGTTCTATGAAAAGTGGGTGGAGTCGAAAGTGTTAAGCACTGTATGCTGCATATAATTACAATGGTCCCGGCTATTACGTCGCATATTAGTGGTAAGTTCTTGCAACCGACTACAACTAACCACAACGTGTCATTACACAGGAATGATGACATTACTACTAGAACCGCCGCTTGATAAGTTTTTGTACACCTTTTTGCTGGCAGATATCTCTGAGTTTCTCTGGGTGTGGCCACTGAGTATGTATGTATGAATTGATGGATCATAGCAAAACCTTAGCGGAACCAACAGAAGCCCTCATTCTTTGTATAGAAAATATTATATTCTATTTTTCTTTATGGCAATTAGTTTCGATGTCAACAATTCTGCTAAAGTCAGATGCTTTAAAAAAATATAAGGAGAGAATTTGGATATGAAAATGTAGGCTTTTGTTAGCCCAGAATATCCTTTGTTTTCTATACCTGATGCAATTGAACCTTTTGTTAAGGTTCAATTGTCACAGTCCTACATTTCTTATTCTGAAATAAAATAAAATCCTAACTGCACAGAATTCAAAAATTAGAACTTTAATTACACGTACGATACCTTTCCATATTTTCCTCCACGCATCTCAGAACAAAACCCATATAGATTCATTGATACTCTATTATTCTATTATCTAAACGTAGGAACAAAAGCTCCAACAAACAAACAGTAAGAAGATTCTCGCGCACGCGCCGCCCGTCAGATAGGTACCTGCGCGTGCTCAGACATGACTACTTACGTGATACAAATCGTTGTTAATCAATCACAAGAAGCCACGGCTAGATCTGTATGGATTTATTCAGGTTTTTATGCTGCCTATAAATATTTGCATTGAAGTTAATTTTATTATTCTATTATTTGGTTTGACTAAGAATTTTATTGTTTGGAAATTTCGACATTTTCAAGTCATGATAAATACACTGAGAATTTTTCGGTAAGTATTTCATAATAACCTTATTTTCAAGGGATTGCAAATTATGATATTTTTAGAAGACCTAGACCTACACGAGACGGCCGACATAACCTGGCACATGGTTAATGGTATGGCCACCCCGCTTGCCGTTTTTAAACCCTGCTGACTGGATTTACAGTTTTCACCATAGTATGGTTATTTTTAATTATATTATATATATTTATGAAATATTCTATGTACAATAAATGTACCCAAACACATAAACATCCACACACACAAATCCTCACACACATACAAATACACACACACACACATACACACACACACACCTTAAATCAATAATGTATCACGTTGACAACCTTTATGATATTATAATGGGGAGCCTGGGGTTCTAAAATACAGGCCTAGGATTAGTTTAGACTGCAGATCTCCCACAAACTACAAAAGTTTGACAAAATACCTGTCTACTTAATATACCTAACTAGTTTATGAATGGAATTTGTGGAGATCAAATAAACATTATTTATAGGCTACTCTGGTCACGACAAGAAAAAAGAAGAATAATTATCCCCTACTACGTTAACTTTCTTTCAATTCCCTTTTAAACCATGTAATAACAATAATAAAATATGTCGTTTAGAAGAGCCAATAAACAATCATTCTGAATTGGTCATTGTACATTACTTTCACGGATTGTGCCATTTGTTCGGTTGTTAGTGGCGTGTCATCGCGATTTGACGGCGTCACAGATTAGCTAGAGATTCTGTACCGTTTTAGCACTACTACTCTACTTTTTGAATTTGGCACAATCTTTTATATATCGAATGTTCGATATATGAAATAAATATAATTACTAAATTAAACGAACTTACCTAAGTGAAGTTCTATTGTAATTATACGAAGTGCTTAGTCCTCGATAATTATCCTGATTTACTATGTAGTCCCACTATGTTCCATTGTGTACACGCGAATATTCAGAGAATAAAATCCTGCAAAAAAAAAACTTTTACGCTGGCAACTATATCCAGCTTATGTCATTCTATTTAGAGTAATCTGCAATGAGAGATTTAAAATTAACAGAATAATTCTCCAACTTCAATCCCAGGGTCAAAAAACAAACTATGGTCTTGTTTAGGGCTTGGGAGGGAACATAGTATCGAGGACTAAGCACTTCGTATAATTACAATAGAACTTCACTTAGGTAAGTTCGTTTAATTTAGTAATTATACTCGTGCTTAGTCCTCGATAATTATCCTGATTTACTATGTAGATGTTTAGAGAGATGAAGTTGGAAATTACAAACATCTGGCACCATTATAAAATAAAACATTCAAATATCATAAAATCAACCTTTTGTACTTGACTGAAAAAGCTTTTCAACATTTAAACTTAATTCTCTTCTAATTCTAATTATCAACCAAGTATACAGTATATTCCTCCCAGTATACTACTTTTTATTAATTCATGACAAAAAAAACACATCAGTCTCAACATTACCAACATTCTTGCCAAAGAGATATTTATTATTTTCTCTAATCAAAGGTCTATTATAATGGTTTGCAAAAAACTTTTGATCCTATTGACCAACCAACCGTTTTAAATATACTTAATATTTACTGACACACCTCTACTCGCCATTGAAGCATGACGTGTTGAATGAGGAGTGAATTTCTTGATTTCTATGCCACTTTCCATCATTGTACGAGTATGTTTAATCCAGCAACTAATTGTTTGGCTATTAACGTAATTATGCGGCGTTTTTTATTTTTAAAGAATGAATTACAAATTTTCTATATTAACTAACTAAGGCTTTAACAATTTGTGTGTATGTAATATTGTAATGTAATCGCAGGACAAATGTCAGGTTTCATATGAAAATAGGGTAACATAATAGGTACTCGTTTGCTGTTTTCCTGTCTTAAATGTTTTTAAAAAAGCAGTGTAATAAATTGGATAATATTAAGTCTAATTACAGATGAGGTTTCTTTGGGCACTAGTAAGAGCTGAAAGAATTAACTACTTTTTGTTTACTTTGTCAAGTGGTAATTGCTGTAATGAGTACCATTTTTCTATGCAATTCAGTACCATTGATGGATCCCACGTATCATCAGTATTCAAGATGACTTGGTCGTAATTTGATGATACATTTAGAACCTCTTAATTTAAGGATCCGTCCCTACATCAGAATCTATGATCAATGACAATGCAGATCTATTAGTGTTCATTGAAGTATATGAACTGCCATTGTTGAATTGGTGTGAAAGGAACTCTAATATTTTAGTGATTGAAAAATCGTGAATATTTTTAACATTACGAGAACAAATCCACCACTTAAGTAGTGCTACAGAATGCTGTTTGACAATGTTATCTGATAAAGAAGATATCATGACGTTAAAGGTGTCATCTGTATCATTTGCTTCTTAAACGCTTCCCTGACAATATGCAGGACCCCAAGGAAAAAAGGCTGCTGTGCAGAGGATGCAGTATTCTGGAAGGTGACAACAACAATTGGTTTGATGGTTCAGGCCATATACCTTAATCTGTGATATGACCCTGGAATTAATAAATGGGTACCAAGGTTGTGATGGCCACATAGGAAAAAACTAAGATGCCAAAAAATTTGATGTTCTTTAATTTTCAGAATAGTTTTTTAAATGAATGGAAATGGTAGAAATGCCTAAAATAATGGGTAATTTATCCAAATTACTGTAAATGCATCCATATTTTCTGCAAGTGGATCTCTATGCCAGGGCAGATATCTATCACACTTAGTATTAGCTCTAGTAGCAACAAATAGATCAATGTAATGATTTCCAAAAGATCTCACTATGTCCTGAAAATCTGCCAGTTCCCACTCACAATCAATGTTTTTATTTCTAGACTCAAGTTCAGCATTTCTGCTGTCTTTGGATCATACTAAGAATGTAGATATCCCTATTTTTCGGGCTTCACACCAATGCCATATATGCCTAGCCAGGCAATTAAGATTATTAAATTGATTTCCACCCATTGAATGATATAATCTATTGTTGTAGTATTGTTTCTATGTAATAAAATTTGTCATAATTTTAAGTCCTCGATAAAACCTTGTAGACCAAGAAAAGCAGCTATCAGTTCCAAATAGCTTAAATGATTTGCCTTGTCTTCTTCTGTCTAAACCCCATTTGCTATCTGACCATCAAAACAAATATCGAAACAAGTGTGAGATGCATCTGACTAAATTTCAATCTCAAATTGACAATTTTTACAGGGTTTTTGTACATTTATGCCACCAGTGTAAATCTTCTTTACAGTTCATATTTATGTTTATAATTAAATCTAAGTCATTACTGTGGTAAACTAACTCTGCACATTTTTGTTTTTCCAAAATTTTAGTGCACTTAAGTATAGTAAAACATAACTCATACATGGACAACAAGCTGTTAGAATGAGGTGTAAAGAATAGGTGAAATGAACATCTCATTTTATCTGTCACTGTCAGGGTCATAAATTCTTCATATCAAACACAAATCTAAGTACTCAGGCAACTTGATTAGATTTGAGTTTACTTTTATCCTTATTTATGTAACAACCAATACTCCAGAAGGTTGATAGTTTTACAGAGAAAATGAAACATTCTAATAAACTTTTCAAGATAAATCACAGATTTTAATCACCCACTACATTGATATGCCACTGCATAGATAAGATATTACTGGTGTGGGGCAGTACACAACCCAAGCACAAACAATTGAATTCATAGACATTGTTTTTACAATAAACCCTCCAATAGGTTTTGTCATCACATCAATGTTCAGTGTTCACTGATATAAAAAAATATATAAAAAATGCATCTTTTAAATCAATTGTGTACATGTCATCTTTTTTAGAAAATGAGTTTACATAATGTCCGTATGTCTTTCATTTGAAACTGTTTTGTATGGATATAATTTATTCAGACATTTTAGATTTAATGTTATAGTGGTATCTCCATTTTGTTTGAGTATAAGTAGTAGATATTTTTGATTAAAAAGACTGTCCACTGACAGGTGCACACTGCACATTTATATTAATAACACTCATATCCACCAACCTGTTAGGTTCTATTCATATAACTATATTTTCAGACTCTGAAAATGTAGGTACTATTTTAAGGTGATAAATAGGTAAGTATTATGTTGTGTAGGAAATTTTCATAAATTAAATTTTATATATCTTCAACCATTACCAGATAACTTTATCTTTTGTGATCTTTTGCCAACAAGGATAAACATATTTAAAACGACATGCAAATGTCTTTACCTCTATGTTTGGTACACAGGTTTGTGTTGGTACATCTTGCCTGATGAAGTCCTCTGCTGTTGGTTCTTCCCGGTGGTCCTAGGTTGATACCTGCCCCCCCCCCCCCTTCCCTGTTTGGTTCGACTCGAATGTGAAGGGAGGCATTTGAGTTTTCCTCACATTTTCTTAAATGTGTAGTTGGGGCTGCCTTCTTAATTACCTTTGCAGACTTGTACGTGTTCATTAAATTTTTCACTAAACAGGAAACTTTTCCATTTCAGTGCAACTGTTGTTGAAACATCTTTGAGAATTTTGAAATTCTTTGTGTTTTGATTGTTTTTATCAAATTACACACAAACATTGCGGTAAAGCAATTCCTTATTGCTATAGTGGTCCTCCACTCTTGGTCCCTTTCCTTGATTGGGTCACTCAACAGACCTTCTAATTACATGTTCAATTTTGAAGCATCCAGTAATAGTAAATAGTATTAATATTAAATATATTTTACATAGGTTGTTCTTCTTATAGTACATACTTAATCACTTTAAATACTTTTTAAGTAAAACATTTAGGTTTTCTTGGTGGTGGACGGGATTCCTAAGGCCATTATCATTGCTTCATGCAACTCCATAAAACCATCATCTCTTAGTTCTTCGGTATCTACAAAGCACACTATCATCATTAGACTAACTTAGTCTGATGATACATTAATAAGTGTAAAGAACTGATAATTCTTTATCAATATTGTAATAATCATTTCTCACGAGAGAAAACAATAATACGTGCATATCATAGAACTTCTAGATATACATTATATTTTGTGCCTTTTACCTCAACTTGAGGTTTCGAGATCTAGCCTCGAGGTCCTGCCTTATTTTGTAATGATAATTTCTCACGAGAGAAAATAATATGTCGTGCATAGGCGGTGCATACCATAGAACTTCTAGGTATACTCGTACATTATATTTTGTGCTTTTTTCCTCAACTTGAGGTTCGAGATCATAACTCGAGGTCTTGTCGTAACACGAACTTCATGTTACAAGAACGGATGTACCGAGCACCGGCAATATGGCGGATAATTAATATAGCCTCTGCTACTTTGCAATCCAAATCAATCAATCGTAATCCACTGAAATTTTTCAATAATATCACACATACGTACCTGTGTTTTCGTCTTCGTTTACAATATTTTATGTCTTTCGCTTTTATACTGATTCCAGGACGCCGGCAATGACTTATGCCGAAATCGTCCTCGAGTTTGCATACGCAGTTTTTTACCAATTTTCTTCCACATGTTATTGCCTGCCATTGTTGTTGATAATATTGCAAAAATAATTAGTTTTTATAAGAAAATTCAATAATTTTCTTAAAAATTACGTGCGCTACACGACGCGAAAATAGTGAATGGCATAAGCTGGATATAGTTGCCAGCGTAAAAGTTTTTTTTTTGCAGGATTTTATTCTCTGAATATTCGCGTGTACACAATGGAACATAGTGGGACTACATAGTAAATCAGGATAATTATCGAGGACTAAGCACGAGTATAATAAGAAATATAAAGTTGATAACCTGGACTTCTCCAAGTAAAATCACACCCAATTTGGGTGCAAATTTTTAACTTAGAAATTGAAATACCTATTAGACAATAAGGAAAAGCCTAGACAATAATAATGTTCAAAATCAAGACAGACTTAGGGTGCTTCCACCACCAAGCCTAATGCACCATACCTACATAACCACCAGTGTACGACTTTCATTATGAAACTGTTTGTGCTATTTTTGGTACTGGACTTGATTGACCAAGATCGCATCTGTTTCGACTGTACTCACAAAAAATGCATGCCTTTTTGATTACTTCATAGTATTCATACATCTTTATCAAAAGCCTCATCTGAAAATTTCCATGATCACACAAAAACGTGCTCACATGAGTACAACAATATTTGTTGTTTGATGTTTATTCATCGCAACTTGAAAGACATAACGGTCGGTTCTGGTCAGCGATGACACAATGCTGTTTAAGGTTCACAGCGGTACCAACATACCTAACTGAATTTTAACTATTACGCAGGTAGGTATTTATACTTACAAATGCCTTGTCAGTAAGCCCTCGTAAGCATGGACGTAAAATATCGCGGCGGGATTTTATCGCGCACTGTATTTTCAACTCTCGGTGTTGAGCCGAGCGTTGAGAATCTAACGCACGAAAACAATCGCCGCGGGAAAACATCGCCCGTGCGTACCTGGGTTTACATAGTGTTTTCTTTTTGTGTTTAGCTTTCTGAGCACCACGAAGATTGATACACTATACCAGATAATAATTATATCTCTGGTGAAATGGGGTAAAAAATAATTATTTACCAAAGGTTCACCAATGTAGGTACATACCTATTATTTTGTACCTACCTAATAAAATGATCTGCAAGAGAAATCTGCTTAGAATGATAACGTCAGGGTAATGCCTAGATTGTAAAAGGTTTTTGAATCTGGACGACACGATGGAACTCAAAAAAAGTCTGAACCAATACCCTGACTGGGGAAAAATAAAATAGTCCGTCAGGCAGATAATAAAAAAATGTTAGACATGTATTATTTAATAAAGGTAATAATGGTTTAGATAAAACGCATTTAAGTTGGGGAGTCCGCTCGTACGTCACGAGTCAGTATAAAATCTATCGGGGAGTGACGTTATGCCTCATTTTAACTAAATTTATTGCCATAATCTTTTCATTAGGTAAAAAAAAAAAAACGTGTCCAGTATTTTTTAATAATCTACCAACGGACAAAAAAAATATTGACAACATCCCTATTATCGGAAATTAATACCTAAATTGACTATGAAGTGATAACCTTGATGGCGCACTTTCACTCTTATTTATTGAACTACAAAGTCAATAGTGATCTTATCCGGACATTACTCTCTCATGGAAACTACAATAATTAAACTATAAAGCTTTCCAATCGCGTCAACTTTCAATATATAGCCAAATAATCAATTTGTAAATTCCTTACAAACAAACTTTAAAAATTTCCTGAATATTACTTACCCGTACAATAACATAAGCTTAAAGAAAGAAACAGGGACACATACGGTATGAATTTATTCACAACAGCTTCGATTTTACTTTACAACAAAGTGGTACTGAATATTTTGCAGTTGCGACCATAACTGGGCCCTGTACTGTTACCGGGAGACGTCTTGTTGATAAACAGACAAGTGTGCGACTGTACAGTTCCGTATATTTATTGAATAAGTGACAGCGGAGTATTTCTTGAAATTATGGCCTTACAAGCATGTTTCACGCTTCGAAAAAATACTTATTATCACATTTTGGTTAATTTAATGTAGTCTATGCAATTTGAAGTAGGTTTAAAATAGGTAAAAATTCGCATGCAGGTCAAAGTGATTCCTGCTAAATTGATAACCCAAACGATGTGTCTGCACATGGCCTGCTTGCTTATAATACATATAATATGAAAAAAAAAAAAAAAAAAAAAAAAAAATCGAATCGCTGATCAATTTCAAACCAAGCTTCCTTATAATTTCGGCCTTAAAATAATTATAATTTATTGCAACTGACCGTTTGCATAATCAGCGTGGAATCGAAAATTTAATATTTTTGCCGCCTGCGCCGTTTGAAGATGGAATAGCTTTTGTATGTAAATATTACGCGCTTCCCTTTTTTACTATTTCATCGTTATAAAATATTTATTGTATGATCACATTGATCACACAAGGAAACCGCATTTTAAGTCGAACTTCTTAATATTTCAACAGAATTTACCTAATCTTTATTATTCTTTGTAATATTACTGAGTGCAATCTACGACACAGAAAAGAAAGAAAATACATTTATTTGATTTGGTGACCAATGGCGGACTTATTTAATTAAATAGTACTAATTTTCAATTTTATAACTTAGTTATTCCGTATTAACTACTGAAACAAATAAATTTCGAAAGGAAAGAGAAAGGCTCAACAAATGAAAACTTCTTCAAATTAAACGTTTCTTAGGATTGCCAACTTAAAACAAGGCTTCGTCATTTTAAACACTGTTTTGCTAAATAGATGTTAAACATGTATTTGTGGTACGGAATTTTAAACACTTGTTTAAGCAGTGTTTAACCCTTAGACACCGTTTAACTAAACACGTGTTTAAACGTTGTATAATTTTTTTTTTTTTGTGGTAAGACTGTCAAAGTTGAAACCTTTTTAATACAATGTGTTACTAATTCCCTTTAGTGAGTGATTGCGTGAGAATATTAACCTAAACAGGGTTTGTTTACACTTTCATCGGATACTTTCGGAACAAACTATATGTACCTGTAGTCTAAAAAGCGGACAGAATGACCGGGGCTGAATCGGAACAAGCTCAGAATCGAGCGATTGTCTGGCCTCTGACAAGCGACAAGCGATCGACTCCCGATATTCTGACGAGGTTCAGTTTCCAACGAGTTGCTGCATTCAATTCTAAGTTCCACTGATCCTATTTGCAAGGAATTTCGAAAGCAATCTAAGATATTAGGTATGTATGAGGTATGATTCTTTACCTGATTTTGTACATTTTGCAGTGAGAGGAAATAGTCGATTTGAATTTATGACAACTGAAATGCGAAATTGCAACAAGGTATGTCATACATAATTCCTCGGTTTCCGGTGCCCGAGAATCACTCTTGAATATTGTCTTGTCACTGGTACCTTAATAAATATTGCTATTTATTGAAAGAAAAAGGGAATACTCAATCTAAACAAAAAACAACATGAAACACTACATCAACAAGAGAACTCATCTTAATCCAGCAGAAAAAGAAAACAATAAAATACTAATCTATAAAAATAAATTCATTCGTCGATAACACTAACGTCATCGTCAGTCAAAACAGCCGTCAAAATCAGCATTTAATTAATTAATCTAATCATGCAATCGTATCTAAAACATTAATAGTTTATTCGAACATCTCTATTAGCATGATCGATGCGTTTTTGCTGCGATTTCATGTCAAACAATTATTCCTTACACGGCAACGGCTCAATTTGCATGTCAAGAATAATATCTATATTTCGAATAATGTCCGACACATCACTCAGTATTCTTTTTGTTGCAAAAACAATTGTGAAGTGCAGCTACGTTTGCGATGGAGGTTCTACATTATGACGATGAGAAAAGAATCGAGAAAAAAAAGGGCGCTTGTTCGCACAGCCGCCGTCACCGGGACGCGTGAAGCCAATATCTGTGTATGAACCAGCGCTCTAGGCGTTGAGTCGCAATATTATGCGTTCCCGATATTAAGGATATTATGATTTTTCTAATGGACAAATCTGTTACGAATTAACTCATGGTTACTGAAAATATTATTTAAATTATTATTTCCTTTCTGATATTACGAGTACTCGTATATGTCGTAGGATGATTTGATCATTCGAATTTTCGCAAAAACCCTAGGATACCCTAGGGATATTGCGAAAACACGGATAATTAGACAATTGTGAAAACAGACAGCAACTTGGAAGTAGCGCTCGCTGGCCGCTGTCGCAGCTTCGCTCGCTTCATTCACTTGGCTCGCGCGCGGTCGGTCACAGTTCTAACCTAATTGTCTAATTATCTAGTCGTAGGCAGATTGTGTGATTCGTCATCTTGAACTGGGTGAAATAGGTTAGGTTAGGTTAGAACTGTGACCACCCGCGCGCGAGCCGAGCGAGCGCAGCGAGCGATGCCGTGGCAGCAGCCGGCGAGCGCTACTTTCAATTTGCTTGTATAATTAACCGTGCTTTCGCAATATTCCTAGGGTATCACTAAGGTTTTTGCGAAAATTCGAATAATAACAAACAAAGGTATGACTATGATGCAATACACTTTGTCTCGCTCTAACTCACTCCATATTCGGCACCGATTTATTCCTAGACGCCTTACTTTATTTAAGGGACAATCGTGTTGTGGTATCGCGCGTAGCTTTAGAAAAGTGTTGAGAGCGAACATGATTGTCCTTTTATCTGTTGCAAACATGAGGGCCAACTCTGTGCGGTAAAAACCAATCAACTAAGGTGCTAGCTCGAAACAGATTTGTATGATTGTTTTCAAAATTATGCAGGACAATGTCTGTGTACTATTCAGCACCATCCAGTGCTGGCTCATATACAGGAATTGGCTTTACGCGGGACGTCACCGATGAACGAGATTATTCAAACCGAACGTGACGTCCCGGTGACGGCGATCGTGTGTCCAATAAGTTATAATAGACAAAACTCTCAGTGACGTCCCGGGGACAGCGGCGGTGGACTGACGCCCTAACACTTCACACTTTTCAGTGTACGCGTGTATAATGATAGATAAAAGTTCTCTCGATTGTCTAACTGAAGAAGTATAGAAGAGCTAACCTCTGTGGTAGTGACAGATTGAATATTTACAGCCAAAGCTCTACAAAACCAGAAGTAACATTACGGCATCTATCAGGATCATTTAATTATAAAAACAAAGCCCTCACTCAAGCTACATGTTTTATTAAAACCCCAAGAATGTTATCCACAAATGGTACACTGAAATAGGAAAGTTGCAATGAAATAGCCTAACATAACAATATTGTGTGTACAATTACTTAACTGTAAATTATGTATCAATTTCCCACCAGCGCCGCGGGAGTCGGACACAATATCCAATCTACGGCTAATAGTCCTCTAACATAGCCTCTTAATAGTCACCGTCAGCTCTAATACCGAAATACGTCTGTTTACAGAAACAACTACAGAAATAAACTGTTTTACACCGCACATTACGGTACTCGGACAAAAACATTAGTTGTAAAGTAGTATAAAGCCGACATGGAATGAAGTGTAAAGCAAACACTTCCCACTTTGTTTGCGTGTGTACAAACAATTACAAGTATGAAATAAAAAATGGAGGACCACTTGAACCTCAAATTGTTTTTCAAGAGACTCGTGACAACTCAAATGAGCCGATACCGTTAATGTAGCCAATTGCAAAATAAAACTACATATTAAAATGTTCAGTGATTATATTGAGGTTTTAAAAATGTATATTGATTGTGCATTAGCCGAGAGAGTCTGATATCGGTTCTTAATTAAATTAATATATTGGTTAATTAAGATAATTTATCAGCTAGTTAGATGTTAAGATGAGATGTCTTATCTTCTTCTACATCATTATTTATGAAAAAGAAATCGCAAATATTTCCAAAGACTTCCTGCACTGCACTTCTAGTCTTGTCTCACAGGATCATAAAATCACAACTTCTTGCAATTTGTTCTGAACACTGGAAAGTATGAAAATAGCAACATCACAGCAATTAGCTATTTCATTTTATGATAATCGTGACTTAAACATGATTTTAATGACAAGATAACGATAGCTATCACTTGGAGCTCGCGGTGGATAAGTAGTTTTAATTTAATAGCTGAAGATCAAATTACTACAAAGTATCTGTATGATTCACGACTACGAAAACCCTATCTTGCACACACAAGTAATTATCTAAGTAACTGTTCTCTGCTGGAACTCGAATCCTGAAACGTTTTAAATTATAAACCCCTTTATTTCGCGTCCTATTTAATAAAAGCGATCATCGCGCTAATGTCACTTTTTGTATGGTGAACCTGAATGCGTGTTCGCGCCGATGGAGGGTGCTTTCCGGTTTTCGGATCAAAGAGTGATACTAAGCACGCGATGATCGCGTATTCGCGCGGCAATCGATTTAAAAATAATAAAATTCAGAGTAATATGAAGTAGTGATATGGCATACGTTTCTGACATTGAAACGTCTTTTAACTGAACTACTAAATAAACCCCAATATGTGTACTTCCAGTTATCCACCACCAATTTCATAATCAGTTAAGTAAGGCAAGTTCCTTAAGACACGTGAACCGACAACATTGCCAGATCTCACAGAATAATATTACTGGCAGAACTCGACTAAGCACCCATAATTATATGCATCCAGATCATAGATTCTCCAGCCCTGCCTTCAGTAGTTACGTGCAAATCTTGACAATGAAAAAATTTGCATGAAACCAGAGTATTGGAAATTCTGATGAACTCTTTAATGCGATCGACTTGACTTTTTACTGCCTTATATGCAAAGTAGGCGCCTCGTTTGCACGATAGATTACCGCTTTGTGTATGTATTGATGGAATATATAATTATAGAGTAAAAAACTGAGCTGTTGTGTGCTGAATTAAAGGCACGAAGTGTTTGTGTTCCTGTATTTTTGCTGCCTGAAGCATGAGCAAGTAAACAAAATATGATAGATTTCTTTGCATGCCGTTGAAATTTCCCTGCATGAAAATTCCCTGGATTTATATTAATGATCATATTTGTTTATTTTTAATTTACATAGTTTTAATAGCTTTTTTTTTTTTTGGGTGGGAAATCATTAAATGACTCCTCCCGCTCTGGGCAGAGCGAGAGGGAGTGTCAGACTTTTACTGACTAAAACCCACCCGTGTTCCTTCCGTTGCCTATGTGCTGGGGCCGCGATATCCCTTTCAGACAAACCCGCAACCCCAGCAGGTAGTTTTAATAGCTGTCATCATAACAATCTAGGTGACTTCGTATTCCATAAAAAACAATTAAGCGTTCAAATAAACGAAATTATAAAAACATAAATAAGTATACATGATTTACCGTACCACAATGAGACACAAAAACCTAGAATGTGTTTACTGAGATAAGTTCAAATAATTCATTACGGAACGGTATAATACTTAAGAATACCGTTCCTAACCAGGACGCATTGAGGCTATTGAATTCAAAATCATTTCAGAGCAAAGCTCCTTTGAGGCTAGAAATGGGAACGATTAAGCTAACAAGTGAAGGTAGACTATACAAAACCTTAAATTGACGTTAATAGACGTCTAACATCTTAGTTTAACCCGAGATCTTATTCTACTCGCGATCACGAACTCCGAAAGGACTTGAGAGGTTGCGAAAATCGAATTGGAAAATATTACCGGAAAATAATAAGCAGTATTATTTTGAAGAAGATTTGGTGATTTAATTATTCTTTTTCATTTTACTTTCTTTTAAAATGTCGAAAAGTTGACATGAGTCTAGAATTCAATTACCTACAATATTGAAATGGAAGCATTTATGGCCTCACTAGAAAAACCTTCGGATTAGTGGATCACCGAATGAGTCCTGTCTCGTTTTATTAATACTATGCCGCTGGCGATTTGCTAGTCAGTGATAAGTTCATTCATAAAATCTTTGCAAGTACATACTTGGAAATTGTAGGTATACTGCATCCAACGAAATACTAGTTGAGTTGCTACAAACATTAAAAGTGTCAAAAGCTTTATGATTACTGTGATGTTCAAAATTACTACAAGGTAGATCCCACTGCGTGTTAATGACTAGCCCGGAGGCTGGAATGCCTTCCGTCACAGTTTAATAAAGTAACAGTATTATATCTCGGCAGTGACCTTGAAATAATTATCTATGGCCGCTCGGTAGATAAACCTTCCGCGTCCGTGCGTAACTGCCGCGCATTCGATACTGTTACGTACATATTGATATGCACTGAGATTTCGAAGCGCGTCCGTTTTCTATGAAGATATAATACTGTTACTTATTTATACTGTGCTTCCGTGTTGCTTAGCACTGATTATATACGGAGTCCTATCATCTGTTGTAGCATATGCTTTAGTCGCGGATTCGCTCGCTGAGTAAACACTACGTCATAGCTCTGGACGTGTCAATGGTTTATGATTATAGTGATGAATGAGATTACTACTGAGCTCAATACGTAACGGTTCGGCGAGGGCTGTCTTCCGTATAACTTTACGAGTGTTACTGCCCTTAGTGTCTTTATTACTCTTTAATCTTTCTCCACAATTCAACGGGATAAATTACCTATCTTATAATATTTTAAATGCAAAAGGCAGTCTGTCCGTCTGTCTGTCCTTATCACGTCGTAACGGCTGAACAGATTGGAATGAGGCACACGGGTCAACGATGACCTGGGTTTATAATAATAAACCCATTTATTTCAAACATCGTTAAAAAACAAATTTTACTTTGAATCTAGTGTTTTATACAAATGACATGCAAACTTATATTCATCTAAATATTAATATAAATGTTAATTTAAATATTAATAGGTATAAATATTAATTTCTGACCTGGGTTAGGGCATAGGATACTTTTTATCCCAGTAAGACGTTCCCGTAGGACAATTTCCGACCTCCCACGTAGTCACTGGCAAAAGCTAGTACAAAATAAAGCTTAAATACTTAAAATATTTTTATCACACTATTTAACAACACGCAGAGCTCACCGAGCTTTTGAATTTTATTCTACTACCGTTATAATTTAAATGCCCTTTAATCTAAGTATTGTTAAGTGATTGTTACGACCATACGGCTCAAGGCACCTAAGGCATCTTCTAAGAAAGCATGCGCTACATAAAGCAATATTTATTTAATAACAATATTTCTTAACTAGTTCAGCAACTGATCTCCGACGCATACTGAGATAAATGACACTTGAGGCTGCGCTGGCGCAATGAACGCCGTTTAATTGTTATTGGATTCTGCTTCCTTATCGAGAACTCTTTGGTTACACTTGCTAGCTCTCCAAGCTCTCAACACACTGAAGGCGGCGCGAGCAAATATATTATAGTCATAAATGATGGAGGCACCTGATTTATATGAATTGTGGAAGTTCCTTATAGGGGAGAACTCAAACATATATTGAGGATATGATCTGATATCACTTCAAGTAGAGCAGTCTGGAACGAAGGCGACGGTGTAATAACTAGCAATTAGTTGGTACTATAAACAAGATTTATGTATGTGTAGCGCGAATTTAGAATTTTACTTGTACATAGATTTTCCCCGTTCTGCAGATTATTCAGACTAGATATACAGGGTGTTCGGCAGAAGGTTGAACATACGAAAATGGCGGATCCGTGGGGCCGTCTACTACGTTTTTAGGCCCAATAACAAGACCCAAGCCACAAGGATTTTTTTAAATTACTTTTTTTATTTATTTTTTCGGAATTTGTCGTTGCCAAAACTTCAAACGTCCATAATTTCATTTAAAAACAACAAAACTGGCAACATTTTATTTTTATTTTCATCTAAAGTAACTGTAGAATCTTATATAATTAGTATTTGACGCAGATGATTGCTAGAAAAGTAAATACGAGCCCTTAAATTACAAACAAATACAAAATAAATACCGAAAGTCCGACTTTAAACTGCGTTAAAAAAAAAACCAACAGTGATAGAGCAGTTCTAATTTTAGGAAAATATCTTTGGTTCATGCCCAATCTAACAGTATGCAATATGCACAATTTCTTATAAAACAACTTTTTTTTTCAACGTTTTTTTGTTAACGCAGTTCAAAGTCGGGCTTTCGGTATTTAGTTTTTATTTGTTTGTAGTTTAAGGGCTCGTATTTACTTTTCTAGCAATCATCTGCGTCAAATACTAATTTTATAAGATTCTACAGTTACTTTAGATGAAAATTAAAATAAAATGTTGCCAGTTATGTTGTTTTTAAATGAAATTATTGACGTTTGAAGTTTTGGCAACGAGAAATTCCGAAAAAAAACTAAAAAAAATCGTTGTGGCCTGGGTCTTGTTATTGGGCCTAAAAACGTAGTAGACGTCCCCACAAATCTGCCATTTTCGTATGTTCATTCTTCTGCCGAACACCCTGTATATATCATGTGATATTATCTGGTTTCAAATGCTTATTTTCGTTGCAAATTATCTTCCCTTTTTTCAGATACTTATGTACAAGTTAGTACAATATTATACTTCGGGCGATCTTTTAATTAATCGCTACTAAACTTCAACATGGCTTTCGCCGCAGGAGATGACCTATTTCTAGCTGAAAGATTTTGTATTGCTAACCGTCTAAACAACAGTTATTTAGCTTGTAACACTGATCACATTGCAAGATGTTACTTTAGGCTCGCTTTCTGTGTGAATTAGCCTATAAACAGATAAAAGGCCAACTCTGAGAAGGTCACACAATAGATAGTAAGCTAAAGACTTCTAGTTGAATTTTACTATCTGTTGTGTGGCGCTCCGTTCCACAGTAGATAGTAAAAGTCAACGACGACTCGCATGATAGTCCTACCAATAGACGGTTAGTAGAAAATGTTTAATAGATAATTTCCTGCCCATAGCTGTCTGCTTAGTTTGTTAAATTGATAATGTTAATTGAAAATTCGCCATTATTTAGTAAGTATGCTAAATTATTGTCGATAAAACAACTCTGGGGATATTAAATATTACAATGTTACCAATAGCAGTGTTGGTGATTATCGCCTTCAATATAGTCAAAGATGAGGCTTTACAGTTTAAGTTTTATGTTTAAAATAATATTGTAGATTGACGTTAAGAGTCTATATTACCTCAAATTGCTTAGCATGATCCTCCGTTATATCGAAAATACTGCAGCATTAATTTTGAAGTAAATATATGGTAAAGTTATATTAATAATTAAGTATTTGACGAAAACATGACTCTATAAAATATTGTCGATAGAAATAAAATCCAAAGTTACCTCCAAACTGAACCATAAACCACTGGTATTAAAAAAATACTTCTTAGATCATGAATTTTTGCATAATAAATAAACTAACTAGTTTTATAAATAAGTACAATTATTTTCGCCATAAAAAGAAATTACCTAAACTATTGGCACCTTTCTTTCTTCCTCCCGGCGCTTAGTCTCACTCTCACTCAGTCCGTAAGCAGTATCGTGCGAGCGGTTTAAGGAGTGAATTTGAACTGAGGTATTAAGGACTCTTAATGGTTCGGTTATTGAAACGCTTTGGCTTTCTATAAATATTGGAGAGAATATTAGCCTAGTTTATACCCTTGTTATGATAGGTAATATACTCAAAAGCTAGTTTCAATAATACTGTCATTTAAATTGCAGACAAGCTTTAGAATTGTAAGCTTAACTTTCCTTTTACGGTATTGGAAATGCTATTTCATTGCTGATATGATAAGCTTTATGTTGTTGAGTAGAATCGCAAATAATCTGAATTATATTAAGTAGGTACTAGCTTTTTCCCGCGACTGTGTCCGTATGAAATTTCTTGTTTTAACATAAAATATATCCAATGACACTCGGCAATACTGTAGCTTCTCATTAGTGAAAGAACTTTCTGAATCGGATCAGTAGTTCCGAAGATTACACCCTTTTTTTTTTTTGGGTGGGGTGTATATTATCAAATAACTTCTCCCGCTCTGGTCGGAGCGGGAGGGCGTGTCAGATTCTTACTGACCAAAACCCACCCGTGTTACTTCAGTTGCCTATATGTTGCCAGGGGCCACGGTATCGTTTTCGGACTTTCCCACGACATCGTATACCCTTCAAACTGGACTACAGAAACGCAACGCGTTGCGCAGCGGCTTCCTTGCTTGCTTGACGGTATGGTGGGGTGGTAGTAAACGAGTTCGAGCTCAGATATGTCTCGAAAAGCCCGCATAGTCCACCTAGCTATGTTTAAAAGTCTCCAATATTTCGTGATTAACTCAATGACTCATATACACATCCATAAACGTACCCAAAGTAAGTTATGATGGGCAAAGTAGAGGGAAAACGCGGTGCTTGCCAAAGAAAAATGTTATGGTTGAGAAAAATAAATTCGCGAATGGACCAGAGACACGACCAAGAAGTATTCGGAGTTAACGGCCAACCTTCAGTGGAAAGGCACCAAAGAATTCTTAGGTGCCTCTCCTAATTAATAACTATCTGAATACATACTGAAAACTAAAAACCTAAGTTTATTGAACTTTGATAATTTAATCCAAGTTGATACTTATATAAACAATGTTTTCCATCAGAATATTAGTACATACAAACTCACAAATTTTACCTCTTTATAATACGTGTATGTAAAAATACACTCTGTAGTGTGCCTGCAACGTTTGGAAAAAACAACGACCACAGACCCAGCATTCTGGTTTAAATAAATCCGCATAGTCTCAAAATATTAAAACTCATTGCAATATTTCATGCTTAACGTAAACCACGTTTGTTTGCACTGGTCAGCAGCCAATTATCGTATTTTTAGGGTTCCGTACCAACAGGGTGCCTATGGCTCCGCTGTCCGTCTGTCGGTTCATCTGTCACATGGCTGTATCTTGTGAACCAAAATATAGACATTTGAAAATTTTCACAGAATTTGTCGCTATAATAACAAATAATAAACTAAAATTAATTTTAAAATTAAAGGGGGTCTCCATAAAAGAAACGTCTTAAGGAAATATGTAGTGTTAAATATTAAACGGTGGTACAGAACCCTTCGTGTGCGAATCCAACTGGCACTTGGTCGCTTTTTTATTTTTGTCGTTATAACTCCAGAAAATAAATCGCATATTTTAATTTTATTCGAATAGACTCGTTAACTGTAACTACTTTAAGTCGAATGTTGTTTATAGAACAGGATTATGGGACTCCAATAAAGTATGAAAACTTATTTGCACTAAAGAATTAAAATTGTTCATACTATATTATGTTGGCAATGATTTTAAAGTAGGAACACTTCGCTTACCGGTGACTATCAAAATGATACTTTTTAACTTACAATATTTAATTAGTCAATCAATCAATAGACCCCAACATAGTTGGGAAAAGGCTAGGCAGCCTTTTCCCAACTATGTTGGGGTCGGCTTCCAGTCTAACCAGATGCAGCTGAATACCAGTATTTTACATGGAGCGACCGCCTATCTGACCTCCACAACCCAGTAACTGGGTAATACGATACCCCTTGGTAAGACTGGTGTCAGACTTTCGGGCTTCTGACGACTCGTAAAGACTGTCAAAGATCCACGAATGACAGCCGGGACCAACGGCTTAACGTGCTTTCCGAGGCACGGAGGATTCTCGGTATGTAAAGATGGTCACCCATCCACTGACCAACCCCGGCAAGCGTAGCTTAACCTGATGGATCGACCAGTGCGGCTGTTGTTACTTAGCCACGAGCTTTAATTAGTGATATATGATATATGTCAATAATATCATAATCATTAATTGATATAAATTCCAGATCATCAATTAGTGATAAATTATATGATTGATATCTTCTTTTTCTTTGAAGCACTCTTGACAGAGCGGTCGTGGTCTTCACGTAGTTTCTTGTCCAGGGGCTGATGTGATTCGCCTCACGATTTCTCATGATTGATAGATGTTAGTAATATCATATATCACTCATTGATATAAATTCCAGATCATCAATTAGTGATAAATGGTATTATTGATGTACATCAATAATATCATATATCACTAATTGATGATTTGAAATTTGTTAGTAGCAGCCCGGAATCTAGATTTGTGCCCGGTTGCTGGCAATAGGCTCGCCCCCTATTACATGGGACTTAAGGCGACAATAACCGACTTTTAATGATTTTATACTGAAGATTACGTCTAAACGAGTAGTGTCAATGTTTTGAAAAAAAATATGTTAAATTAGAGCATTTTTTAAATAACTTAATCTGTGAATATTTTTGATTATGTTTATATTACATAGTGTAATTAATTTGTAAAGTTATGTCTATCGCGGACAAAAAACTGAGAATTGCGTAAAAACTATCAAGTGTATTTTTCTGAAACCTTTACCATTTTAAAGACAATTTAATTATTTATCTTTTAGTATGCGTGTTTTATTAAAGTATCTTTTGTTCTATGTATAATAAATTAATAGGTAATGCATCTAATTTGGTACAACGCTCCTTGATGGGCGAGTCCCTACTGGCTGGACGTACGACGCGTTGCGTGAGCTCAGCACACGCAAGCACACTCTGCCTCTGGCATTTAGTGGCGTCTTAAACATAACTGACGAAATGTGGGCGTACTGCTTAACCCTTCAGGGAATACAGGCGTGTAAGTGTTTGTTACGTATATCATTTAATAAGTAATATTAATATAATTATTTAACTCAGCAGGTATTGGTAAACTGAGGAACATCAATAAGAACTTTGTGATATTATAACCATATTCACTTAGTTAGAGCTGATTATAAGATAGCCTGTAGGTACCTTAGTTTGACTTTGAATTTAGGTACAATATCATTTCCAACAAATTAAATCATTCATATAAAACAATAAAGAAAAAAGGTTTCGCCCATGATCACATTGATCAATAATTGCTTGTAATTAACGACAATCAATAAAACAATTTATGGATTTTTCCAAGTCTTAAACTTCCACTTATGGGTTTTATGATTGCAAATACGCTGGTTAATTAACCACATTTGATGTAATTACATCAAATACCAAAAAGAGAACACAGAACACTCAACAGTTAAAGATGAATCGATGCTGAATATAGAAGCTTATTCAACTTCGAACGGCTATATATTTACACTAGATACTAATAACATGACTAACTATACAAATAAATACATAACAAAAGTAAGGCGTTCGACGCCTTACTTTTGTTATGTATTTATTTGTACTCGTCCGCATTGCTGTCATCCGGAAACAAGCCCAGAAGACTGGCAGCAAATTCTTTGGCCAAAGAACGACCCAGCACTCTGGTGACCAGAGGGCAGGGTAAAGCGTCGACCAGTTGGAGACAAAATTCCTTAAAAAGGAGACGCGCACTCGGGCGCCCATTTTGTTGAAAAATGTCATCATAAAAAAATTAACGAATAAAACAAACTTGGGAATCATAGCAAATCTTATCTTTCGAATGGACTACGGCCAACTCTTATCGGTTCCTTATAAGGAGACTTGGACGCGCAAAAACATTTATTTCGTGTCAATTATAAAATAGCTAACAAGATTGCTTTTTTAAAAACATATGTACTTGAACTGGTAAAACACGCAGCTGACATTTAACTTGGAGTCTGAGATCGTGGACCAATTCGTTTTAATTGAAAAAGAATATCGTCTGCCCTTACGAGAGGTGAAACATTTTTACTTTGGTAAATAAACATTACCTATTTATCGTAATGGTACACACGTTTAAACGATCACAAGTTGTACGTTATCATATTAATTATAAAGAATAACTTCAAGTAAGAAGATACGAATCAGACAAAAAAAGAAAACAGATTCCACACAGCACAGTTGATTGTTTTATTTACCTCACTTATCTTACATATGTAAAACAATCATGGGAACTCCGAGTGAAACCGATACACGTACTGAATCGAATAAAAATATCGGTTAAGAGGCGCCCCAAATGACACAAGGTGAGCCCAGCGAAAAACCTTGAAAAGAATGTCGGGCCACGGCAACCGAGCGAAGAGACTGGCTCCGCGGATATGGGACAACATTACTTATATGCATATTTAACTAGACTTTTCACACTACCGCACCTTTGCACCTAGATAACGGAAGATGTCTTGCAATATCGATTTTATTGAGTCTGCGGCAATGTCATTACTAAAATGCAATCTGCCTAGCCTTTTCCCAACTCTGTTGGGGTCAGTTTCCAGTCTAACCGGATGCAGCTGAATACCAGTATTTTACATGGAGCGACTGCCTATCTGACCTCCACAACCCAGTAACTGAGTCATACGATACCCCTTGTTAAGACTGGTTGTCAGACTTTCGGGCTTCTGACGAACCGTAACAACTGTCAAATATTCAGGAATGACAGCCGGGACCAACGACTTAACGTGCTTTCCGAGGCACAGAGAAGTCTCGGATTGTAAAGATGGTCACCCATCCACGGACTAACCCCGGCAAGCGTAGCTTAACCTGATGGATCGACCCATCCACGGACCAACCCCGGCAAGCGTAGTAGCCACGAGCTAAATGCGCAATGTCATCACCATTATCTAAATATTATAGAGTAATTCAAGTGCATAGGATTTGTAAAGTACGCACGGCTATACGTCAAGCTATACATTTCCAGTATAAGCTGACCTCACATTGTACGGAAATCCTATACAATGCGAGATCAGCATAAACTGGAAATGTATAGCTTGATGTGTAGCCGTGTGTACAGTAGAATATAAAAATATTCATTAAATTCAGTCGTGCAGTATTCATCGTGCACTTAGTTTTTTTTACGATCTAGACAGTGTCCCAGATCTCATTGCTATGCACTGATCTGCATGACTGTTCCGCTCACCCGGTGCCCGTGAATTTGGTAGACAGTTACTTACGATAAACAGTCAGCTCACGTGTGCTTTACGAGTATTTTAATTTTCAGTTCACACGCCAACCATGGTCTTCTTTCAGACGGAGGCAGCATTAATATTAATAACGTGGAGTGGTGTATATTGCCCATATGCGCGTAACAGTAACGCCATGGTTCCTACAAGACGTCATTGTTGCATGCACCCATAACGAGATGGCGGGTATGAATTCCAAGTAGGTACGTACAGCTACGCTATAAGACTTGATAAGCCACGGAAGTAGCTAGATAATCTCGATACATACATTTCAATGTCTACTTTGATCTTCAAGTTGAATAAGCAAGCAGTTTTGTGAGTTATAGTGTCAGTTAACTATCGGGTAGTAAGGATTGTTGATGATTCTACCCATTCAGTTTGAATACTGGATAATACACTCATTTCTATCAATATATTTCGTATTGAGACAAATGAGGAATATTTTTAGAGGGTGTATTAAATGACATTTATCATAATATAACGCCTATTATTCCCGAAGGATTAGGCAGAGGTGCGCCTATAGTAGGGGTCACCCACATTTCGCCAGCTATGTTTAAGTCCCATGTAATGGGGGGTGGGGGGTGTTAAATGAGGCCAACAATGATTTTGATTACTAATCCTGCCAAGCTTGGACAATAAGGGTATATAAAAAGTTATTTAATTAAAAAAAACTTAAAAAGTCATTTATTCAAACTAGGCTGAGAATCAGCTCTTTTCGAACGTCAAAATTACATAAGACAGTCCCCCAAAAACTCTCACCCTTCACCACTTCCTAGTGCGTAAAATCAGCATCCCGCAAAAGCCCAGCTTTCACCAGTCGTAAGATAGAAAGGGCGCAACGAAGTCACCCGATTATCACAAATCACCATCTTAATTCATCTGGCTTAATTATGATGGGGTATGCCACCCATGGTAGCAAGACGTGTCACGACAGTAAACCAAAATAATTACAAGTATAACACAGTGTTAGCTGATGCACAATTACACACGCGCAGTCACCTACATAAAAATTATCAGATTTTTGATCGTATAATTAATTTTAATATCTCGGAAGCAAACACCATTCGTGTAATTTTCTATGAAAAAAGCATACATTACGTAATAATTGTACTTTCTATAGAACCATGAATGTATGCATAAACTATTCAATTATGTTCATTAAAGGCATATTAAAGGCTAATATCAGTTTTTCTTGGCGCTACTGTCGGCTAATGGCGCCACGGCAATGAATGTTACGTTTATGCGCTACTGCAAGCTAAGCGATCGGTAATGTATGGCGTAGTAAAAATTTGCTTGAAATAAAAAAATACGTGTTCATTAGGTTTCAAAGCAAATGATTGTGTCGACTGCTCAACTGCTGTCATGTGAAATGTATTGCTTAAATAACCTTTAGAATCTGCGCTCTGCTCGCGTGAAAATAGAGAAAACGTATTTTCCCCGATATGAGACCTAGCTAAATCGATTTTTTGCCCCGTAAACCCCTATATTGCAACTTTCATCGAAATCGTTAGAGCCATTTTCGAGAACGTGGTTACTAATTTAAATAAATACAAATATAGTATAGGATGCAGTAAAAGGAGACGTTTGAGACCCTACTTTATTGGAAATAGAATCATCACTCTATTCTATTTGAATTTTAAAACAGTAAAAATAATTAGAGAACTCTAACATCCAAGCAACGCATAAACAACGATTTTTTATAAATTATAATGCTAACCTGTCTTGACCCTGCGTGGTGGGTGATCAATGCTCGTGCCTTCTCTGTATGAGAAGAGGCTCTTGCTCTGCAGTGGGACAATAACAGTCTGATTATTAATATTACACGACTATCAACAAATATAACTAGCTATTGAACAATAAAACTCAGTATAATTTTTACGTTGCCATAAAGCGATTTCCTGCAACAGAGCCTCACATTATCGCATCCACTGGACGGCAGACCTTTCACCCACAAATGTAATTAAAGACTATTAAAATAGACAGGTCTTAAACATGTAATTATTTACAGCATTTTTAAAACAATTATGTGCTACGTTTTGTTAATCTATTTAAATTATCCGTTCACAATTATACGTCTGTTGCACGTTAAAAAAGCTGTGGCTCTAAGCGTGTATTAATTATTATTCTAATTCATTCTATCCTCTGTGTAAGTAATAGGTAGGTTGGACATATTCAATTGTAGGTTGATCGTTAGACATTTACACGGCATAAAATCGATAATAGTGGAATCTGGTTCGTTTCTCACAGATGTGGATGGATCGTAGTTTATATGCTTACGACCATTAGGTAGATATCATTTCTTTTAATTAATGACACATCATCTTGTTGTTGTTAAAGTTTCAGGATTTCTGGTTTCACAAGAACTCACAGATACGCTGTGGGCTGTGGCGCGCCTTATGAGCGTTTATCCTAAAAGTTGGCAACGTCGCAAATAGCTGTCAAAAATTTACCTATTTTGATTAATTTGGCAATAAATATTAATGTATAGAAATAAGAAATGTGGCTAACTAGCGAACTAGAATATTAATAATGAATTGCAATTATAACATTGAATTTGATGTTGTACACCGTTTTTGGTATAAAAAAGGCATTTGGAAAGTTTACAAATAGTTTTTTACATCTAAAACTAAATATTCGGTGTTACGATATTAATTATTGCATTTCATAATCAATAGTATAGTTCGCTAGTTAGCCACATTTCTTATTTCCATACAGTAATATTGCCAAATTAATCAAAACAGCGAAATATTTGACATCTATTTGCGCCGTTGCCCACTTTCAGAATAAACGCTCCTAATCGAATACTTGTCGAGTTGATCCAAATTATAGCCCTAAAGGCCAAATAGAGTAAATATACATTTATGATACATACAATAAAGGGTACATACTCGTACATATGTAAGTACATGTATTTCCATGAATGATGTTCAAATGATCCTTTTAACCGAAACAAAAGAGAAAATTACGTAAAATAGCTCACCCATGTTGTGGCACAATTACTCACAAACATTTTCAACAAAGCCTATCCAAATTAAAAACAGAATCAATGACACACAAAGAGCCTCAGAACACAAAAAAAAATCAATTAAACAGCGGCCCACTTACGTATACTGTACAAACACAACTGGCACATAATTGTATAGAAGATCACATGTGCGTAGTATGAACAAACATCGAGCCAAGGAGAGAGTGGACGATATGGTGTTGATTTTTTCGCGAATTTATTTAGGTAGCACCTGACTTATGTACATTGTAAAATGTTGAGGAGCGGTTTCACTAGGTATCTGGTCAAAAAGCTTTCATCGTAAATTATTGATATAACTTTCTGATCAAACTCACGTAATAGGTACCTACCTTTTACCTACTTACTGCCGTTGGTCCCGTCTGTCAACGGTGGCAAGAAACTCCACCGTTACTCTTTTAAAATGTTTTACAATATTTTGTTTAGGTACATTAGTTATATAATTATATGTGAAGACGATACAAAAATAAAATGACTACACTACAATAGGTGAAAATAATTAAAAATGAAGCAACGACAGATAAATTAATTATGTGGTAAAGACATGGTGCTCACATATTTACAAACATTGCAAAAGTAGACGATTTTTCTAAGAGAAGCTAGATATTGCCGAGTGTCATAGGATATATTTAAAACCAGTCACACGAACGACGCAGTGATGGCCTAGTGGTAACGGTTGCGTCTTACGAGTTGTAGGTTCGAACCCTGACAGGCGCTTTAATTTGTGTAAATTATTTCATCACCACTGCTCCCAAAACGGTGAAGGAAAACATCGTAAGGAAACCGGCATGTCCTAGAACCAAAAAATCGAAAACATGTGACATCTACTAACCCGCACTGGGCCCGCGTGGTGGATCCTCGTGGTGGGCCCACTCCACAGAACAGAGAGGAGGCCTGTGTCCCAGTGGGAAGTTTAGAGGCTGATTTTGATTATGACGCGGGCAGAAGCTAGTGTGTGATACAAAGGAGGGATGTACGATCACGTAAGCTAAGAAGATGACTCTCAACACCCGTATTAAAACATCGTATAATGAAAACGCAATCTAACGAGATAATTAAACAAACTGCCGATTCGCAATGCTAATGACACTGCTACTCCTTTCACTGACACAGCCTTTTATGTACATTTGTTAATGAGACAAAAAACTATACCGAAAGTCATTGATGACTAATTAGAAAATTGTAATGATATTTCGTAGGTATATAAGTAGCGGTTAGTTCTTGAATTTGCTTTCATCCACATCAACCAAACTCAAATGAGTTCACGATTGATTCATCTAGGTGCATGGGTAGGTAGCTAGTTCAGTTATCAACAACAGAAAAAATAATTGAATTACTGATACTCCAAATTAAGTAGTCAGGCAGCGTCTTGAAAAACTGAAAATTATTCAAAAGGATAAAAAGATGTTCTTCCAAAAACTGTCTCTTAAACCAAATTCAACGACTTATTCCTTAATTAGTATGATTATCACGGTAAGTGACATGGGATAAATCAATTTAAAATATTTACCTATGTAAAATAGTCATGATCTGTAACTAACCATAATGATAAAGTAATAGAAATAACTTTCGTACCGTGCCTGTGTGGGATTATTAAAATACAGAATAGATTTGATTAGCATAACTGTGCGTAAAAACATCACATCTTTGTCCATCTATGCGATTCAAAGTAGGCTTGAAATAACTTTTAATTCCATTTGAAGCTGAGTGAGGTAAAATAAGCATAAAAAACGTTTTAGCAAAATCTAAATATCAAAGTTTTACAAAAGAATAATTATGCAAATACTGATACATAACTAAAAAGTACCGAAATGTTTATGAGAAAGGAAAGTCAAAGAAAAATAATTCAATGATCAATTTAGACATCTCAATTCGTAAGTTATGCACACATAATGACTTAATTCCAGTCAGAGGTCAACGGTCAGAAGTTACAATTTGTCTATCATTATAAAATCATGATCATGACTGAACCAGCGAAAGTGTCCAGCCCTAAAGTAAGAACAAACTATAACAACTTAAAGAAACTCGACTCTTGTCCGTCACAATAGAGGTGAACAAATTAGAATTGAGCACAGTACGGTTCGCGTGATCGAATGGACTCGTAAACCAATTTCGGCAAATCATGATTACGGACAACGCAGACTGAATACAGACGAGCACTTTTTAGATAACTACGCACCCACTTTCGTACGATCGCGTGTGAACTGTATCGTGACGAATCTGTCATTCCTAGCAAGTGACATAAGCCACTATCCAAGGCTATTTCCGAAACAAATTATTATCAATTTACTTTCATTTTAATGTAAGCGGAAACAAAAATTAAATCCAATTCAACGGATACTACGATTTTACAGTCGAACGAATCGATCAAAACGTTTACGGATTTTTTCCCACGTCTCATCTAATTACGGCTTATTAATTAACAACTCTCACTAACGAAATATTTATTATCTCTGTTAAGGTTACGCAACGAAAAACGTGTCTTGATTTTTTCATCGAAACCATTTTCGGAAGATCGATGATTGTCCTGTCAAATTGCATCAGTCATGCATTTTTTATTGCTGCACATGTATGTTCACGCTTTCTGGTGCAAATTCTCTCGATGCCGACAAAGCGGAAGTCACGTCTTCAGTCGAACAACTTTCACACCTTGTTTTATTTTTACACAACTCCCTAAGTAATTTCATCACGTCTAGGAGATAAAGACAAATTTTATTACAGCGGATCTGAATTTCGTACAAAATTGTCCGAGTCATACCGACCACTTTTTTTGTGATCGCTACTTGCAGTTTCGCTTCGACTATAATAGTGCAGATAAAAAGAGAAGAAAAACATTTGTTAGTTCAGCTGCATTTTCGTTCCGGTAGTTTAATTTACAGTAAAGTTCAACGTCTAATAATTTGATTGATAGAATTCGGTTTCACTACTTACCGTAAGAGAAACCTCTAGATATAATTTAGGCTACACGCTTGCATACAAACAGACACAGGTATAGTAAAAATTGTTTTTTAGAAATTACGGATTTCGTCTATCGGCGTCGCTCTACATAAATCTGCTCACGAAACAGAATCGTATAGTATATGTTGTTATTGTATTCTTATATGTAATAAATAATATACTAAGATTATATTTTCAGACCACAACAACATCAGGTAAATTCAAATGAATTGATTGCATAAAATCCAGAACCTACTGATTGGGAGAAGCCACTGGCTCCTGTAACACAGGTGTTTTTACCTAGCGCAGGAGTCCGGGCTTCACTTTGTTTGCATACATTTTTTTATGCCAATAAAGAATTGATTTATTATTTATTTGTATACTACTTAATAAATATAATACAAAGTCCTACAGTATGCCTAATATTGGTAATAATTGTACATACAGGCAGAACAAAAAACGACGTTACTGTACGCGAATTATTCGATATGCTCTCGAGATTATTAGAGTTAGCCTCAACCGAGAAAATGCGAAACATATCGATTTAAAATATGCCTATTAGATATGAAATGTGCAAATAAAACAATAATGTGCGTGCAATCTCTACGGTTGCTGATTTTACGGTTCTCAAAACGACGCGCACGCCGACTTTATAAGACTTTTGAACTGTACAGCACAGTGGCGCTATCCTGTCCGTTCCTCGAAAAAAAACTTGAGCATCCAAAGAATAATCGTAGAATAACAATTTGCTATCCCGCATTCATACATGTTCAGAATAATTTGCGCGTTTAAATTCCCAAGGTATGCGACTGGGACTAAATTTAATAGCAGATGTTTAAGGCCACTCAGCATCCATTAGGCGGGCTCGTGACGCCGGTGTCCCGGTGTCCCGAGCCTTATTTGTACCAGCCCGATATTAGTACCGTTGCGTGTCGAAATGATCCAGAATAGAACGAAACATCGCAACTGAAGATAATTAAAGACCGCGAAGGAAATGTGTTAGCTGATAAAAATGTGTTGCCAATATTTTTTCTAAGTAGCATAATTTTCTGAGTAATTGTGTCATCTCGAGTTTCTAGCTAAATACTTGCTGTCGTGTGAACATGTACTTATTTGTGGGTTGGTGTTTCATCTCGAACGAGCCGTAACTAAGTATATCGGCAGAGAAAAAGAGGGCAACATTGCATGAAATAAGTGATGGACCATCCTGTCAGGACGTGGAACAATTTTTTATAATATTTATTATTATAAAAAATGTCCACGATGCGTTTATATGCTGTTTCAAATTAATTCATAGTTTTAAGCCACTTTTTTGACGCTTGCAAGTAACACGTTAGCATTAAATTGGTAAATACTGAAGTGCAAAAAACAGTGCACGCTAAAGCAATTGTATTGTATAGCAATAAAAACAACAGAAGCGTCTTGTATTGCAATAACACTGTATGATTAGATTACCATCTATTCCATGTATCCGCAGTTCCGCAGACTCTGCGACGGTCTCAGGCTAATTCTGGACTGACACCAGTATCGATTTTCCAACTATGGTTTGTCTATTTTTATGATACTTTACTCGCTACGCCCGTGGCGCTAAGTACACCGTAAAAAGCTCCCCAAGATTCCTTCTACTCTCGTATTCTCGCCAAACAAGTTGCAAGGACGTCGAGTGTAAGGTAGTTACACTAAGAAGTTTCAATATCCACACCGATCAATTCATTACACGGTTGTAACGCATGAGTTAAATATAAACGTCTTATTGATTAATTGTACAGCATTATCGGCGCCGGCCGCTCGCTCACAACCACGAACCAATTTATCTCCTCACTACTCACATTTGCATATCAATCTATTCAACTCGATTAACGTCGTCGTGTGAAGCACTCGTTTCGTTTACAATACATTTGACCAAATTGAATTACGCTCGCGTGATAAGGCAAATAATCAGTACAATATAGTTCACCAAATCATCACTTTCTACGTTCGCAGTTTGCACCCACAAACGGCGGACACTTTCACGGAAACGCGCGTAAAGCGATTTCTTAATCGATTATCGTCAAAACGGTAACGTCTACGAATGTAGAATAATTGATTCGATTTTATTATTTGTAACTAAGAAAAAATTCAGCAATAATTGGTGCCATTTCCACGCGATGATTTTCGCCATCCATGCGAATGTGGATTTTCAAATCAATTAACTAATACTAAATAAATAAATAAAAAATGTTTTAAGCACAACCCTATATATAGTCAGTAAACGCACTGTTTTAAAAATATATAACACACTTTGGTCTATTCCTCAGTCATTAAATTTAAATTTGTGCAGACCAGAAACAAGAAAAATGGCATAGGTATGCTTAATTAAGTATACCGCGCGTTCATTGACAACACTCCGAGTTTATGGTTTCTCATGTAAAAGTTATGCGAATTAAATAGCACGGGTTATTAAGTTATCTAATAAAACTACGTTAAGTAGCCGAAGCGAGCCTTTAGCATAATTGAGATATTTATTTTATGCCAGCAGCCTGCTGTGGGTGGAAAACATGGATGGTCTTTTCATGTGGAAGAATATTCTTCTTTTTTAATTTAATGTTGTGACTTGATAAGATGTGTGGGTTTATTATAATGACAGTATGTAGACTTATGGGTAAGGGAATTTTTGTCCACTGATATTTTGAATAGACACACTAGGCACAAGAAAATTGTATTTTGCCGACTGTGGGAGCAAGTTTAATAAAATATTTTATATCGATTTTTCATAAAAATTATAATGTAATTTCAATTTTATCTGACTAATTTTAAAACATCACAATATTTATATTTTTTACTTTTACCTACTTATATGAAATATTTTGATTTCCTGTGTATTTTAAATGTAAAATATTTCCTTATTTATTTTCTTTTTATTTATTTTTTAATCATATTTTTTTTAATTCATTTGTTTTTTTCTTTAATAAATTAATAGGTAACAATGTCTGAAAAACTCACCAAAAATATTTTCTCAGCGTTATCGCCCGTAGAGAGCAATAGAATCTATCACAAACGTAAAGAATCACTGCATCACACTATAGTCGCGTGCGTGCGTGCATGCGTGCGCGTGCGGTCGTGTGCGGTCGTGTGCGTGCGGCGCGCGCAGCTACGGGCTCGGTACTCGAGTGGCGCGCGGCGTGCAATGCGCGCGTTTATACGCCCCGCTCGTCGCCCGGCTGTTGCACTTTCGCCGCCCGACGTCTAGGAAACATCCCAGAGGCTGTAAGGGTGCGTCCGATTGAGCTAAGGTTTATGTTTATGCATTTATTGGTTTTAAGATGATTTTTGGTTTTTTAATATTTTATGAGCAGGTTTATCTTGACTTTCATATGTCTAATAAAAAAAAATGTTAATTGTACAAAGAGAAAGAAACAAAATTATTCATAAACTAAACATGATTGTACAAGTGGGGGTCAAAATTAGGTAGAATAGCTGGCTCCTGAAGTACTCAGTTTAGGAGCCAGCTGTTCAAAATCTTAAAAGATACTTGTTTTCTTGAGTAATTTGCTTTCGTCTCGTCTGAGCTGTTAATAGGCAGATCTTGTCCATTGAGATGTATTTTATTTATTTATTGATCTTAAATGATTGCTGTTAATTAACTACGAAGAAGAAACATTTTTCCACCATCACTTCCAATTTCCTCACTAAACCATTGAAAGTCAAGCGACTGCCTAACAATTTAGAATTTAAATGGTCCAATCGTTTAGTTAATGACATTAAACTAAATGGTAGTCGCACACGTCGTACGATTTAAAATTACCTTAAGAAATAGTTAACAGGCTCTAAGCCACATTACGACTAAACGATTGGTCGATAAAAATCGCACTGTGAATAAATATGTGCGATGAAAATAAAATAAGGAAAACATCTGTGATTGGAGGGACAGAGTTTACATTTTATTGGAATAGTTTATACAAACAAAACGAAATATGGCCGCTTATTGCTTTTAAACAGCGTGAAGTAATTTATGAACATTTGAGAACTAAGTATTTTGCGATTCGTCGCTGCCTATGCGCATCCTATAATTTATTTAATTTACGATCACTGTAAAACATTGTTTTCTGTACCTACACTTTTATGATTTTACATGGATCTATAAACTCCCAACTAAGAATAACGCTCTCTTTTTTTCGCGGGGTGAAAAAGAGTTGTAAACATCCCGAAGTCACGATATTATTTCCTCTGTATCTACAACCTACTTTTATGTAAGGGTATCATAAAAGAAAAGAAATAATGCTATCGATAACCACCCAGATTTGATTTTGCATATAAAAATGCTTTTTTTTTTTGGGTTGATAAAAAAATGGATATCAATCTGCCTAGCCTTTTCCCAACTATGTTGGGGTCGGCTTCCAGTCTAACCGGATACAGCTGAATACCAGTATTTAACATGGAGCAACTGCCTATCTTACCTCCACAACCCAGTTACTGGGTAACACGGTACCCCTTGGTAAGACTAGTTGTCAGACTTTCGGGCTTCTGACGACCAGTAACGACTGTCAAAGATCCACGAATGACAGCCGGGACCAATGGCTTAACGTGCTTTCCGAGGCACGGAGGAGTCTCGGTATGTAAAGATGGTCACCCATCCACGGCCTAACCCCGGCAAGCGTAGCTTAAACTGATACATCGACCCGTCCAGCTGTTATTACTTAGCCACGAGAAAAAGGAAAAAAAGTTGAAACGAAAACATCAAATATAACTACAAAATTACAAAACCGCTACGAACGCATGCTACAGAAGTACGGTTGACTGTGTCCCCCATCAAGCATGGCGGTCTAAAACCGTAGGTACCTTCAGCAAACCTTACGGCAATCAACATTTTTATAGAGGGCTTCTAATGCCTGTTGCCACAAACATTACGAAACACCTAAATGAACGGCTAAATATTATTAGACGGTCGGATTTTCAACTCTTGTTGCTAAGCTGAGCATTGAAAATTAATTTAGACATTAATTTAAGGCTCGTGCAGACCAGCGCAACGCGACTCGGACAATACAATTTCTAAGAAAAATTCACGGTATAACAATAACCGGTGTCGCGTCACGCTAGTCTGCACGAAGCTTTAAGTGTCACCTAGGACCTATCAGTGAAAACGAGCATTAAATTCTAGTATACAGTCGTATTTCCATAGGTAGGTATTTATCATACTAAGTTTGCTGACAGATCATTCGTATTGTGCCCTAGACATCAATATATCTTAAAATCAGTATTTATGAGATAAATTTCATTATGAATACAATAATAAATGATCCAATCACACTTAATACTCTCTAAAGAGACACTTTAATTCCGACATACATAATGCAAACACAAACAAGTTTTATATTCATAATATTTAGCTGAAAATTGTCGGTGTTCTAAAAGCCTTTAAACTGAATGTATCTCGTTTCCCAAGGAAGCTGGGTATTAATTTTATGAGCGTCTAGGCCTTCGTCTAATCGTTATATGACGCAGCCAGTCCTGTGGGACTTCCTTCTAGCTACGTATATACCCGTTTTTAATCATTTTCCCATGAAGACATGCGGCTAGAGGTATTTAGCATAATAAGAATGTACTAAGTGGCAGTAGAATAGCTCTACTGTTTATTTATTGTAAATAAATTTTATCTTAGAAATCTTAGCCCCTGTGATTTTACAATAGCTTAATACGTTCGTTAAATACCGGCAGCCCTTCTGGAGGGTTCACCTAGTCGCTTATGGGATCCGGGAGCCCTCGTGGAGGGCTCATTTTAAATGTAGGTTTATCTTAGTGGATACAGCATTATAAACCGTGAAAATAAAATCTGATGTATATTTTAACAAGATTTATTAGTTTAAGCGTTGGTTTTAAAATCCAAGAATTTTTAATTTTTTGTTCACGGTTACAAATATTCACATAAAATTTAAAAGGATGGATACTACGTATAGCGACAAGAGCCCCTTTTATTTTATTTTTTTGGGAGGGAAATCATAAAATGACTATAAAATCAGTAAAAGTCTGACACTCCCTCTCGCTCCGCCCAGAGCGAGAGGGAGTGTCAGACTTTTACTGACTAAAACCCACCCGTGTTCCTTCCGTTGCCTGTGTGCCGGGGCCGGGATATCCCTTTCGGACAAACTCGCAACCCTGGCAGGCATTAAAAATTAAATTAAATTAAATTAAATTAGACCCCCTGAAAACACTACTGTACTTCGTTTTACAGTGTTTTATAACACGATTTTAAAACTAATGCCGTTGACCGTCCGCGATGGTTAACTTTAGCGCAAACTAATTCCGACAACCCTCCCGGAGGGTTCCGTTCCAATATGTATGGCAGCATGGCGTATGAGTTCTATAAAAAGTGGGTGGAGTCGAAAGTGTAAAGTGACCATCTCTGTCTGATATATTTTCAAGGCTGGAACTAAAACAATCAAACTATGACGTTGGTGTTTAACGAATTACATAAGCAATTTTCCGTCCCGAAAAAAAAAACATTCCATTGTTGTCTGTCCCTTGAAAATAAAAGCTTATTTAAACACACCTGTTACCTATTTCATGACTTTGGAAACAGCTGAAACAATGGTGCTTTCTTATTGATAAAATTTAGCTAAGATTTGGAACTAAAACTGAAAACTCTTCGTCTTGGAGATTATTAAAAAATATTGGACACGTGTTTTTTTCTTTTTTTACACAATGTAAAGATTACGTGCGATACATTGAGTTAAAATGTACCATGAAGTCACGAGTACATAGATTTTATACTTACTTGGGACGTAGTGACCCCACTCTCCAAACTTAAAATGCGTTATATCTAAGTCGAATATTTTTTTTCAAAAAATACGTGTTTAGTTTTTTTTATTATCTGACTGATGGACTAATTAGAATTTCTTTTTTTTTACCTAGGCATCATCCCTATTGTCGACGCAATTTTTGAGATTAAACAAAATATTGATATTTTTTATAGTATTTCAAGTTTGCCGGGTATATCTTTCGATAGAAAGATCAGTATTACTTGTACACTTCACGTGAAAACGATCTGTTTTAAAAGATTCAGTACAGATTTGAAACTAAATATAGTATGCCCAATATTTATCCGTGGAAAAGCCACTCAAAATAAATATTCCGAGGTAAACTAAACATATCAGTAGCTACGCCATAATATTATATATGACTGCTTCTAAATACGCAGTTACGCGTCTATAAATATATAATAAAAGTAATTGCTCGCGAGTCGCACCATAACTCGTTCGTTTTGCATGTGCAAGCGCATTACACCGGCCGGTATAACGACCCATGTTATACGACCTTATGGATGGAAAATTAAAAATATATTAGTCATCTTGTTGATTGGATCTTTCTTACTTTGCAAAGTGAGGGCTTAATTTTGCTGGTAGCTGTCAAAGGTGTCAATAATGGCATGAAAACATTAGATTACAGAATCTGGATTTCTATATAAGTATCTACCTCTTTATTAACGTGTGTATTTATTGAAACTTGTATTTTGATTTTATATATGTATATGCCAATAAAAATAAAATAAAACATTTCATTAAACGGAAGAGAAAAACTGAAGATTCTGTAAAAATTTCACCGTGACAACTTATGTGAAGTGAGCTTTAAGTGAGTTGTCAATCCATAGCGATCCCTAGCATGTGGAATGACAGCTTACTTCAAGCTTACTTCACCCAAGTTTTTTCATATAAAAAATAAATTACATTTAAATAAAACATAGTAAACAAAAAAAAAAAAAAAAAACATAGTTACATTTTATGTTGTTACATAGTTATGTTATTAATATTAGTTGAAATAATTTACATTGAAAGAGATAATTTACACAGAATTATTCAAAATCAAGGGGATTGTGATTGTGACTTTGTTCCACAACTGAGCTGCCGTTCATTAAACATGACTTGGTAGAAGCTCCCCACAATTTTTTTAAAATTAAATCTGGGATATTATCAAATAACTTCTCCCGCTCTGGAAGGAGCGGTGTCAGACTTTTACTGACTAAAACCCACCCGTGTTCTTTCCGTTGCCTGTGTGCCGGGGCCACGATAGGGATTTCGGACAACACGCAACCCCGGCAGGCATTGGCCCTAAAGGACCCCGTCAGTGCTGCTGACATCTCTTTCTCTTCGAACCGGCCTGGTCCCACAACTGGGCCACCGTTCGTAAAACATGACTAGGTAGAAGCTGGACCCAAACTAGTGATGTGACCACTAAAACTTGAAGATATATTCAGGGTCACTGACCTACAGGAAAAGATGTCAAACTGTCAAGCTTCACATGACGATTGTCATAAATATTCGCGTTACGGCTGTGCTCGTCAGCGCGACAGTGATAATTACGTCCTCCCAGAGGCACAGAGGTCTCAATAATGATATCAAGTGTCACTCACTCCATAATTGATTGAGGAAACATTGCATATAATTCCGCAGATTGATTGACATCCGCCCCAGCCAATTAGCAATGAGCCGGTGAGAATCAATGAAATATCGGGTGGATGTTGGACGGACATTTATATAGTTACAAATGTAAACAAACGATAAACGAAGCCAGAGAGTAGTGATGGATTAATTAGCATTCGCGTTCATTGTTAGCATGCGAATGCTCATTTAGCAAATGAAATGTAGTTGCGAAATTCTGTGAAGTGCGAAGTGAATTTATCGCTTTGTACGCTATGTACTTTTTTATAATATCATACGTCAGAGCGTCGACGCACGCAGCGGTACGTGTGCGCTCTCCTTCGCACCCACGGAAGTCGGGAATACTAAATCTATCGGTTTCACTTGACCGTGACCTCGTTGGCGAGTGAAATTTATTAGCAGATGCTGCGAACTTGCAAATACCCATTATTTGCAAGTTCGCAGCATCTGCTAATAAATTTCACTCGCCAACGAGGTTAAGCAATTGTTATGTTATTATCTTTGATTTGCGCGTACTTAGGGTTGTATATTGAATGAATGCGTGAATTCGCATATTAACAAATATCACATATTTCATTATTATCATATTAGCGAATAGCATAGCAATAGCAATTAGCATGCTAAGACGCGAGAATTCACATGCTAATGAAATTTATGCGAAATCGCATTAATTGACATTACTACCAGAGAGCCATTTTTGCTGTTTCACATATTTACCTAATACAGATCGACAACCGTAAATAAATTAACGTTAAATATTATTATGTTAGATGTGTTGGGACTAGTAGGTGGCCTCGCCAATCGCGACATTTGTGCCATTTTTTAGGTCCTCAGAAGTGCAAATATGTGGACACTTTCGACAATCCAACCCGGACTGGGTTTCGGTGGGATCTATAATCTCCCATCGATATTAAATTAATTCTTGGGGTATAAACCCATCATTATTCAGATACCAGAACCCAGTGGAATATTGGTGGGAAACATCAATCGCAATCTGCTAAACCTTTTCCCAACTATGTTGGGGTCGGCTTCCAGTCTAACCGGATGCAGCTGAATACCAGACTTTCGGGCTTCTGACGACTCGTAACGACTGTCAAAGATTCACAAATGACAGCCGGGACCAACGGCTTAACGTGCTTTCCGAGGCACGGAGGAGACTCGGTATGTAAAGATGGTCACCCATCCACTGACCAACCCCGGCAAGCTTGGCTTAACCTGATAGATCGACCAGTGCGGCTGTTGTTACTTAACCACGAGGGCATTAACCGAAAAGAAGTGAGAGTAATGCTCCATAGTAAAAATTTGCAACCCACTCGCCAACAGCCACATTTAATTCAATTTAAACACAGCAAAAAATATTCATAGAAAGTGTGAAGCTCCACACAAGCTATTAAGGTCGCATGAAACCAACCCTAATGACCTTTAGTATTAATCTAAACCGTCGTAATTTAAGTAATGATACAAAAAAATAAACCACTTACTTGCGTACACACAGCAGCGACGGATCAAGCTGCACATTTCCAGTAGAAGCTGACCTCCCATGGAACGGAAAGCCTATAAAGGCAAATACGCTTAACGAAGCCGAAAATCACTTGTTCATCGCCTCAGTGGTTTTTTTTTGTACTGGACTATGCCTGGGAACCTTCTGTCTACGGAGATATTGAAGGTCAAAGTTTTTTTGACAACTCCTGTACCGTTCATGTACCCGTAAGCACAATATTTTGCGTGCTCTGCCGTAAACAGCGATTTTACATACAACAATTAAAGTCGTTTCCCAGCAATCATTTTTGCTGAATATTACTTAGTTTGATGTACAGAATGCGTAGATAAAGTCTAAATTACGTCTTTTTATACCCTGTCTAATATGGGGTCAGCTTATACTGGAACCGTATAGCTTGATGTGTCGTCGTGGGTACAAAATGACGCCACGAATTCAGCTCCTCGTACGATTTACTTTCGACACGATTAAGGAAAACAATTGGCGAAAAAAGTTCGCCTACATTTAGTAATTGATTCTGTTTTGTATCCAAACGACGTGTATTAATTAGCATGTAGGTATGTTATTACGGTACTAGAGACCAGTCCATCCTTCGCACGGTTTTAACGACTTGACCAAACATGAAGATTTATTTATTATAGGTAATGATTATGTAAGTTTATATTAATTTATTATACCTACGTATAAACCTTCCGGAATAAACTCTCTAAGGCCCACTTGCGCGTTAACAGCTAACTCAGGGTTAATCCAGTAATTCTCTTTGGATTAACCCAGAGTTAGCTGTTAACTTCGGGTTATTTAACTAACCCATGAACGCGCAAGTAGGCCTAAATGATGGTGAAAACCGCATCAAAATCTGTTTGTAGTTTAGAACAACAACGCGGTCACAAAGACAGACACGAAAAGTGACTTTCATTTATAACATGTTTTTAGAAATTACAGTACCTACTGCTAATTCCTCTGAAAAGTTACAACTCAAACCGTATCACAGTTTCGTCACTTTTCACATTCGGCAATTGGTACCAGAGACATCGTAGATGCGTTGCCAGTTGCAATCCCAGAGACAAAGCAGCTATCTAATTACGCAACACATTTTCGTAAACGATTACGACTAATCAGTTTCATTTTGACAGTTCAACAACATTCATTGCGTTATTTACGTTGTTGAGCAGATCTTTTTTCGAACTTATGAAGCCATGGATTAGTAATCTGTTTCAAACCGATTCAGAATCTGATTGATCGAGTATTACGTAATTATGGTACAGGTATGTAATCATGTGCCCGTGTGCATGTGTGTAAACTGGACTACGGCGACGCAACGCTTCGCAGCGGCTATCTTGCTTGACGTTATGGAGGTGTTGGTAAACTAGTTTGAGCTCAGATATCTCGAAGAGCCCACATATACCGCCTAGCTATCTTTAAAAGCCTCAAATCTTTCGGGCTTAACTCAATGACTCGTAAACACATCCATAAACTGACCCAAAGTAAGTTATGATGGGCAAAGTAGCGGAAAAACGCGGTGCTTGCCAAAGAAAAATGTCTTGGTTGAGAAAAATTTGCAAATGGACCAGAGACACGACAAAGAAGTAGTCGGAGTTAACAGCCAACCTTCAGTGGAGAGGCACCAAATAATTCTTATTTCTCCTAATAACTACCTTAATACATACTGAAAACTACGAGCCTAAGTTTATTGAACTTTAATAATTGAATCCAAGTTGATACTTATATAAACAATGTTTTCCATCGGAATATTAGAAACAAAACACGATCACAAGTAACAAGAACTTATGAATAGGTAAGTAAGACCACTACTTCCTATGGGATGAACCTTCAATGTTGAATAAAGCACGACATATGCTTTACATTATTCAACAAAGGAGAAATTTTAAAATTTAATAAGGCAAGTAGACTTTAGAGCTTCCTTTCCTTTCTACATATATATCTTTCTATTGCAGATTTGATTCATCAATGTGTTCATTATACTCTCGATATATAATTGCTACATAATACTTAGAAACGAGATGCCGATTCATACTATTGTCTGTTTAATATTAGGTGGTGTTGAGACAGAACAAAAAGGATCATAGAAGCAATTTGAACAGCTTTAATTGAGATAAGTAAGGGTCGCGGATTCGACTCTCTCTTAATTGTTTGAAGTCTTGCATAATAATAATATCTTGATATAGTATTGGGCTAAATGTGAAGACAGAGTATCATGGCGCCACGATTATTATATTCTATACCTATAATGATTCGGAAACCATTATCAGTAATTTAACCTAGTGGACAGATTCAGAAAACACACACATTCACACACCCATCCAACATCTCACACTATCCATATTCAGTTCTAAAACAGATTACCTATGTTTTAGAATTATTAACATTTTATTATTAACTGTATTATTAACATTTTATTTTGATCTTAAAGTTTTTGCCAATAAAAAATTTAAAAAAATAAATCTTTTAATTATTGTAAAAATTAATTATTAGTAGTATCGTATTACCCAGTTACTGGGTTGTGGAGGTCAGATAGGCAGTCGCTCCATGTAAAATACTGGTATTCAGCTGCATCTGGTTAGACTGGAAGCCGACCCCAACATAGTTGGGAAAAGGCTAGGCAGATTGATTTTTATTGTAAAAATTAAGTATACTCGTAAATTGTATGTAGTCTAAGCCTTCTCATGTTGATCCATGTAACTGGAGAAACCTCGACCCCTGTCATACAGGATGTCCTAGTTCAGGGGTCGAGACCTCATTGATGGTGTACAGAAGTTTGGAAATAAATTAGTTTATTTACTATTACTATATTACTATTCAATTTTGAAAATTTTGTCAGCGAAAAAAACTCATGATAGCGTTAGGTATTAACCGGAAACCGAAGTACTTTTTATTTATTTTACTTTTAAGCTGTCGGAATTTAATACTATCATCTCCTTATTAAGTTCCAGGACCCTGAAATACGAGTTCTAATTTTAATACCAAATCTCATAAATTTTACTTATAAATATCGGATTTTCATACAAACTTTCAACCCCTATGTAAAAACCCCTTGTGTAAAAGGTTTACGCTCAAACTTGAAGTATAAAGTCCCTAAGATTTTATTCTAAATCATTCGTAAGCTGAACGATCGCTGCTCAATTGCATAAATTCACATAGAACTCTCAATGCATCAAGCCGACTGTTTACAGCACTTTCATTATAATTAGTTTTTAGATTTAGATGGTATCAACACATCTAGTTCTAGCACCTGCCTACAATAAAAACCTTAAGCACTTTTTAATGTTTAATACTAAACCCTACAAGAAATAAGCAATCGTAATGATAAAAGATAAAAAAGATGGCCATGGAACAACGCCTTACGATAATGTCTATATTAAAAGAAACTGCAGAGTTACCCTAGATACCCTAGTTATCGCTGAACTTTAAAAGTTAATACGTACTTAAGAGTATGATTGAGCAGTCCAATAAATTATCTCTTACCGTAGAATTACACGCTATTCTAGTCATTATCTCGTCTGGATAGAGCCTGTAACTGTATCTATAGATTTGAATGATGGTGTCAAAGAGTGACTTCGTGCGACTACGTATTTGGAAGTACGTGTCGATTGCAGGCACGAGAAAGATATGATAGCTTTCACATGGGGATGTAATGGTGTATTGTGAAGGCTATAAAACGATCATAGTCATGTTACCGAAAGAAAACTTGAGAGAATGTGCGTCTCTAATGACCCATGGGCCTCCCATTAACGTTATGTAACAGCATTTTATATACGTGCAATCTCTCATTCGGAGTTTAGTGCAAAAAGACATACTTAAATCTTTTTTTTTTACTATGTTGTGGGTCTGCTTAGCAGAAGTGTTTAGGTAACCGATTGGGTGCGTATTTCAACTAAAAATCATACAAATCTAGTTTGAATTTGACTTTTTTTCTACAACATTTCCAAGGTCTAAGGCACTACTAATAATACGTCTTATAGGGTTCATAGAACATAAAAGATGGCTCTAGTATCGACTGTGAAATGAACCACTATTCATGCTATTTTTGCACCACAGCATTAAATTACAAGTAAATGAAATACATTAGTTTCCAACAATTTTTTTTTCTAGAAATCGTTCTCTGGCTTTGTTGGCCCCGCAAAAGTTGTTAGATCGTCCCACCACCTTCGCCGCAGTCTACCTCGTTGTCGATGTCCTCGCTCAGTCGTCCAGTGTGGAAAGTTTTTCAACCTCTGATAACAAAATCCCAGTTTTTTGTCTTTTGTACAAAGAAGCAGTCGATTTTGCGAAGCTTTCAACTGCCTGATTATGTAATAGCTAGGTAGTACTTATAACCAACTAGCTACGCCTCGCGGTTTATATATCGGGATAAAAAGTATCCTATGTCCTAATTCAGGTCATGCTCTACCCATTTGCCAAATTTCATCCAAATCTGTTCAGCCGTTTTAGCGTGAAAGCGTAACAAACAAACAAACAACCTAACTTTCACATTTATAATATTAGCTAGAATTAGGATAGCCAAACTATCTACTCAGTATTTATGTTCTGCTCAAGCAGTGCTATATAATGATTATAATTTTAATCCATTATGTTGTTGGCTAAGTAATAACAGCCGCACAGGTAGATCCAACAGGTTTAGCTGTGCTTGCCGGGGTTGGTCCGCGGATGGGTGACCATCTTTACATACCGAGACTCCTCCGTGCCTCGGAAAGCACTTTAAGCCATTGGTCCCGGCTGTCATTTGTGGATCTTTGACAGTCGTTACGGGTCGTCACAAGCCCGAAAGTCTGAGAACCAGTCTTACCAAGGGGTATCATATTACCCAGTTACTGGGTTGTGGAGGTCAGATAGGTAGTCGCTCCATGTAAAATACTGGTATTCAGTTGTATCCGGTAAGACTGGAAGCCGACCCGAACATAGTTGGGAAAATGCTATGCAGATTGATTGAAGTTGTTACCCTCTTAAGTTTATAGGCGATATAACATTGTATAACATCAAATATGGCGAATCATATTTAATTTCCTGGATGTAAACGTTTTACTAAGCGACTGTGTTAGCAGGTTAACGGTATTATCATATTTCGTAACTGCTGAAAATGCTGAAAGTACGCTACAATTAAATGATTTTGGGGTAAATTGCCGTCCTCACCAAGTTTTGGGGGATAGAGATTAAGACGCACTGGAGGTAAACCATAAGGTATCTGCCCCACCGCCTGAGATTAACGAGAAGCGAGTAAAGAGCAACTAAAAACGAGTTGGAACCGAACAGAGAGTGCGCTACGGTGCGGCGCGGCAGCGGCAACGAGCGATTACTCGCTGGCATGCTTATGTACAAAGCGTAAGTCTCTCAGCGACTGTTCTGCTCGCCAAACCAGCGTCGCTGAGCGAGTACTCTCTTTGATAGCTCTTGTCACTGCGACGAACGAGGATTCGCCGGCGGTATTAACAGTCAGCGATAATATACGCATCTCTTTTACTTACGAGTACACGGGACCTACAGTCTTTTGTACGTTGATAATTTGTCGCTTCCTCGTCGGCAGTGGGACAGGTGCCTAAGGTATTCCTTATGCTTTACGTCGTAGATAAGAGAGAGATGGAAAGAGTTTAATAGTTTTTTTACTACGTCACGATTTCCTAGGATTATTATGCCAGCCTCCTCGTTCCACGGCTAACAATACTTTACTATCTCCATAAAGCTTCTAAGTTAAGACTAAGTAATTTCTTCCCTACACCGCTTCGTAGTACTTAAGCTGGGAAGAATGTGCAACAACACAATAATGTGCTAAGTTTTACTTAGTCGTTCTAATAGGTTAATGATCTTGTTAATTATTATGACTTAATCACGAAAGCACACAATACACAATTTATTTAACGAGTTAAGCGTTTTATGGTTGCCGTTATCCAATATTTATTGAGCTGAAACCAAGCTATGCGGAAAACGTTACTTTTCTTCATAATAATTATATATTCACCGGATTATGATATAATAAATAATAATAAATAAGCCTTTTATTTTTCTCATTTTTCCATGCAATTATACAATTTATGTTAGCATGCAACAAAGTTAATAGGTATTTTAATCCAAAAAAAAATCAGGAACATAATTTAAAATTTATATATTATTTTTAATAATTGTTGATTTGATTTTTAATTTTTATATATTGTTAGGTACATTTAATTTGAATGAGATATTGATTCACCGGATTATCCTTTACATAATGTTACTTACCACCCTTAGCAGTGTAATGTCAAGATTTGACAAGTGTATTATAAATACATTGGAGCATAAACTGCAGCGGGTCGAACTCGCACACGAAGCGTTCAGCCGTAGGCTAAGAACTAAGCAGTTTATGCCCGCGGCTTGCGCGATTGTTTGCGGGTCTTAGCAAAACAAGATTCAAGCATTTTAAATACTTAGATCATATAGTAACAGAAGATTTGAAAGATGATATGGATATTGACAGAGAACGTAGAGCATTAGCTGTAGGAGGTAACATGTTGGCTCGCAGGTTCCCTAATAGGGATGATAACTGGGTAAAAAAATAATTATTCTAATTAGTCCGTCAGTCAGATAAAAAAAAAAATATTAGACACGTATTTTTTGCTTTATCATATTAATAAAAAAATACTCAGATAAAACGCATTTTAAGTTGGGGAGTGGGGGTCGCTACGTCACTAGTATGTATAAAATCTACATACTCGTGACGTCATGGCACATTTTACTTCAATGTATCGTCGTAATCTTTAGATAACGTAAAAAAAGAAAAAATACGTGTCCAATATTTTTTATAATCTCAGACGGACTAAAAAAATTTTTTTTATCATCATCCCTATTGCTCAGTGGATGTTAAAATCACTTTATTCAAGGTCTTCTTTCAACCTTTTTACACCAGCAGCTTGTGGGTCAACTTTACTCAGAAAACTAAACTGCGTTGCGTATTCAGTACAATAACGCGTTTAGAACGTTGCCTGAGGCTTCCGAGATTCTACTCGTATTGTGCTTCTGGTACGTTTTTTCAGGCTAAAACAGGTTATTTCTATGGATTAATACGAAAGAAAGCATCAGTCGTTCACAGGCTATGGAGAAGCTAACAGTTTAATGTTAGTGTTAGCAGCACGACTTAACGGCATGATCTTCGGGCGGTTCACTGAGCTGGCTTCATCCATACTCATCCCCAGTTCCCCGAACTCACCCGATTCTTATAAATCTGTATGGCTAGTGCAAAATAAACATCAACATTCTTCAGAACTAGGATTTAAACAAAGCTAAATTTACCAACAGCATAGCCGTGAATAACCGCCAATAAAAACAGTAAGTACGTGTCACATGTAAGTGTTGTGTACGTGTATACACAGGGAAGTCGGCCTCCGCTTCGCTAATCACATCAGTAAATCTCAACTCATTATTCAATGAATTATTGCTATGCAATTATGTATCTACAGTACGAAATGTACTATGTATAATGGGACTATTATTGAAATCAGAATAACGTAAAACCATAAAATAATGTGAGCGTAACAATGCAAGCTATAAATTCACCATTCTTAACCATAGCATGTATTTCTGATGAGTATTAAGTGGACTTGTACCGTTTGTTAGAATAAATACATCATAACCACCATGCATTTTGAGAATCCCTTACCATGGGAATCTATACCTTTGAATAGGTTTCCGTATTGCTGACACGCTCCTTCGTCATGCGAAAATAGTTGCTTAATGTAGTTTTTACTATGTGAATGCTGGAGGTCCTTACATAAGCCATTACATCTCTTCCCATACATTTTATCAGGCGATACGTCTAACGAATGAAAAGAAAAACAAATAAAATATTTGGGACACGCACAGGAAATACAAACAGTAATAATAAAAAATAACGGCCAAAAAGGCTTCTATCCCAGCATAACGCTGCGATATTTAAAATAAAAAATACCGCAGCGCATGCATTCTGACAATGTATAATGACAATTTGATATCTCTGGTATTTTGCATCATTGGAATTTTCTCATGGTATTTCGTGGTAAACAAGTAGGTACTTAGGCGGTCCAATTGATGGTTAGTGATCACCCACCATTGGACCTGCAACACCAAAGGCATCGCCGATACGTTGCGTGCTATCCTAGAGAAAAATCTGAAGCCTGTGAATCACACCTTCTGCCCTTTCAAACGAACAACACTGCTTGGCTCACAAAAAGGTTGCATGCAAAAGAAAGAATGCCTCTTACCGAGGAGGGTATTGTGAGGGTCTATCCAATGATAGCCATTGGATAAAAAACTTAAAAAATTAAGGAAAAATCGATTCCCACTTTTACCACTGCCAGATATTTACTTCCTTACGGGACATTATAACTTTGATCAATGACCATTTTTTTCTACTTTTAAAAAACCCGTAATACTGACACCATCAAGCCGTAAACGTGAATAATTAATTAAGATGTTCGTTGTTTCTATGCCTATTTAACAGTGGGCGTATTAACACATATATTAAAATATTAGCAAGCTTAGAATGATTGATAGTGTAATGTTGTTAGAGGTAGCACAACATTTTCTGGTACATAAATCATTGTGGCCTGTATCAGTAGCGAGTAGCAAAATGACAGGTTACAAACGAAACGCTAATACTACGGTTAATTAATAGTATAAACGCTGTTGATATTTATCGCGATGTTCGATTTTAGGACTCGTTGTTAGAAATGCGACTGCTGAACTTGGTATCCTGTGGTCGATTTCATGATCAGGAAATATGTAGTTGTGTTAACTATTTCTATACAGAACAGAACATCAAATGCGTTTCGCGTCTTGAGAAAAATAATGGCGGGATGTTCCTTCGTTTAAAAACTTCACTACCTACCCCTCGAAATAGCTTCACTCGGTGTTGCCAACAGAAAGTAACAGACCGTTATCGGCATGGGCCTAAGTCAACTGGCGAAATTTACAGACAGAAATTGACTTGTCAAAGTTACATCACAAATAAAAAACGTTAATGCAATAAAACACAAAGCAATTTATCAAATTGGTCCCAACAAAGACAGTCTAATCAATTACATAATAGAAAATATTCCATAAGTAAGAACAATAATATAAATTAGCACCTTTCTATTAGAACGATTAATTTCTTTTGATCGACGCGGGCGCAGCGTCGTGACTCGATTACAACGTAATTGAATATCGATCAAATATTCAGGCAAACAAAAAAAGTTATATAACTAAAGAATCTCTATATCTTTTGTCTAACAGGGAAAGACCTTGGATTCCAATGTTTGATAAAAAAACTCCGGTGACTAAAAAAGCCTCTTTTGTTCAAAGAAGGAAGTGTAAAAACTAAGATCTTTGCAGACATCAAATTAGCGTAATGCAGTTTCCATTAATGTGTGACTATGCAAAATATTGTTGATTGAAAATGTTGCACCAGCTCATTGATAAATTTATATGTATAGAATATGCAATTGAAAGAGAATGGGCAGAATTTGTGCCCGGTTGATGGCAGTAGGCTAGCCCCCTGTTACATAGGACTTAAGAATAGGCAGAATTTGTGCCCGGTTGATGGCAGTAGGCTAGCCCCCTGTTACATAGGACTTAAGAATAGGCAGAATTTGTGCCCGGTTGAAGGCAATAGGCTCGCCCCCTGTTAAATGGGACTTCAGACTAGGCAGAATTTGTGCCCAATTGATGGCAATAGGCTCGCCCCCTGTTATAATGCGACTTAAGAATAAGCAGAATTTCTGCCCGGTTGAAGGCAATAGGCTCGCCCCCTGTTAAATGGGACTTCAGAATAGGCAGAATTTGTGCCCAATTGATGGCAATAGGCTCGCCCCCTATTATAATGCGACTTAAGAATAGGCAGAATTTGTGCCCGGTTGATGGCAGTAGGCTAGCCCCCTGTTACATAGGACTTAAGAATAGGCAGAATTTGTGCCCGGTTGATGGCAGTAGGCTCGCCCCCTGTTAAATGCGACTTAAGAATAGGCAGAATTTGTGCCCGATTGATGGCAGTAGGCTAGCCCCCTGTTACAAGGGAGTTAAGAATATCCAAAATTTGTGCCCGGTTGATGGCAATAGGCTCGCCCTCTGTTAAATGCGACTTAAGAATAGGCAGAATTTGTGCCCGGTTGATGGCAATAGGCTCACCCCCTGTTAAATGCGACTTAAGAATAGGCAGAATTTGTGCCCGGTTGATAGCAATAGGGTCGCCCCCTGTTAAATGCGACTTAAGAATAGGCAGAATTTGTGCCCGGTTGATAGCAATAGGCTCGCCCCCTGTTACATGGGACTTCAGAATAGGCAGAATTTGTGTCCGGTTGATGGCAATAGGCTCGCCCCCTGTTAAATGCGACTTAAGAATAGGCAGAACTTTTGCCCGGTTGATGGCAATAGGCTCGCCCCCTGTTAAATGCGACTTAAGATTATGAAGATGTTGAACTAAAAAATTCAGAAGATGAATAAAATATAGCACACAAACACAATTTTATTAAATCTGCGTGCCAGCTTCCAGTATAACCGGATGCGGCTTTATATCATTATTTTACATGGAGCGACTGCCTATCTAACCTCATCAACCCAGTTACTGGGTACTACGGTAACCCTTGGTAAGACTGATTGTTACTTGTTAGACTGCTTCTGAGTACTAATCATCATCTTTCTGCCTTTGTACCAAGTTGCTTGGGGTTGGCGCCACACGTTTTCTCAAACTCAAACTCAAAGCATTTATTTCAAATAAACCAATTACAGGCACTTTTGAATTGTCAAGGGGTCGGTCAGTCAGAAATATGAAGCTAGTTGCCCATTCCAAAGCGTAGTAGGTTCCTATGGAGAAGAACGGGCAAGAAACTCCACGGACACTCTTTTAAATCAGAATATTGTACTTTGTTTTGTGTTCTTTTTCCACTCTCCCCTGTCAACCGTCACACTCTCCCCTGTCAACTGTCACACTATCGTTCACTCCCTTCTCTATCATATCACTCCTCACATAATCCATCCATCTTTTCTTTGGCCTCCCTCTCCCACTCCATCCATCAACATTTATGTTCATCACTGTTTCTGGCTACTAATAATAATAGACAATAGTTTTTTTTTTGTTACTGTACCCCACTTCAACCAGCACTAGCTATTACATTTGAGTAAATCAATGGTTAAATTAAACCCATTCAGAAGTCTGGAAAGTAACCGCGCCTGGCTGCTGACTGACACAGTCTAGTTGTCAGACGATCTAATCGATCTGATCTAGACCTGCGCAGTTGCGCAGACGCAAGAAAAATACAAACATTTCCTACCAGAATTACACGGTAACAAAAAGAGAGAATGGAAAAGTAACAACAGGAAAACTTACATCTCGCTAATTACAGATGATATCTCGGTTTAGATGTTTAAATAATTGCATTTGTTGTAAGATGTAATTTAAGAACAAACAGTAGAAAAATAAATAAAAAGTATTTTTGATTCGCTGAGTTTATGTTATTAAGAACGTAGGAGATTAGGTTATGAATAATAAAGAGTACCAGATTTGTCTTAAACCACCATTCTAAACCCAAGAGTATGAATAAGTCCAGATATTGAAAATAGAGTGATTCAGAAAATAAATCTGAATCAAAATAAGCACCCATTTTTCGAGTTAAGCTAGCCGTCCACCGCGAGCTAAACTAAGTTAGCTTGCAGTTAGTTTAGTTTAGCTCGCCAGTTTTTCATACATGTGCGTCCCACATGTTACCCACATGTATGAGAAACTGGCAAGCTCAACTAAACTAACTGCAAACTAACTTAGTATAGCTTGCGGTGGACGACTTGCTTTATAGTCTCAGATACAGATAACTAATCTGAGACTAAAAACACTCGAGGCGGCGAGCCTCCTTGCCGGACTACCGCCATGGGATCTGGAGGCGAAGGTCCTTACGCACATGTGGGAGTTGCGCGAGGAGGCGAAACGGGGTATAACTCCGCTGCCGCAACAAATCGCGGCACAGCGGACAGAGCTCCGGCGGGATCTCATGGCGGCATGGAGTGTGCGATTGTCGCAACCCAGTGCTGGGCACGCCACAATTGCGGCGGTAAGGCCCCTCTTTGAGGAGTGGCTAGAGAGGCGCCACGGCGTCCTCACCTTCCGCGTGACGCAGGTCCTCACCGGACACGGTTGTTTCGGGAGGTTCCTGTTCAGGATCAAGCGGGAGGAAACGCCCGGGTGTCACCATTGTGTGGATCGCCCGGAGGACACGGTGGAGCATACGGTGGAGGTCTGCCCTGCTTGGGCGGAGCACCGCAGTGTCCTCACGGAGGCGATCGGCGGCGGCGATCTCTCGCGTCCGGCCCTGGTTCAGGCCATGGTCCGGAGCGAGAGTGCATGGGAGGCCGTCACCTCCTTCTGCGAAGCAGTTATGCTCGCGAAGGAGGAGGCGGAGTGCGCGAGGGAGATTCAAGCTGCACGCCCTCGCGCCCCTAGTCGCCGCAGGAGACGCCCCGGGCGTCGGGAGTCACAAGCTGACTTTCGGCCACCGTAGGCGCGGGCCTGCGGACGGTGAGCGATGGGCAGCTCGCCGTCCGATAAGGACCAGGCCCGGGTCGACGGCGCGTTGTGTTCCACGCGCGCCTCAAAGGGATGTCAGCAACAACTGACGGGGTCCGGAAGGACCAATGCCTGCTGGGGTCGCGGGTTTGTCTGAAAGGGCCCATACATGGGATATAGTCTACATACAAAAGGACCTAGACAAAGATTGTTAGAAACGTAAGACAAAATGACAGATTGTAGAAAGATTTCTACGGTGCGATGTCAAAAATGGAGAAACGAAATGTCAGTTTGTATAGAAACAGCTGTGTCTATTCTTCGGAGCTCCCTGCTGGGGTTGCGGGTTTGTCCTGCTGGGGTTGCGGGTTTGTCCTGCTGGGGTTGCGGGTTTGTCCTGCTGGGGTTGCGGGTTTGTCTGAAAGGGATATCGCGGCCCCAGCACATAGGCAACGGATGGAACACGGGTGGGTTTTAGTCAGTAAAAGTCTGACACTCCCTCTCGCTCTGCCCAGAGCGGGAGGTGTCATTTGATGATTTCCCAACGAAAAAAAAAAAAAATAAAGACTTAAAACACATCCGCTATGTTTGTAAATAGGAACCGATTGCAAATAGGATATTTTTGTCTGTCAATCACAAGAACCAACTTTATTAGTTTGACATAACCAGAGCGTGGCTGCTTGTAGTTGTAAAGTCGCGAACCAATAAGGACACAGAAACCGTATAGTGGTGGACATGACGATGTACACGAGCATAAATACCTTACACTTAGCAAGATTCAAAAGCGATTTACACGATCAGCTCCATATTTATATATTTATATTTCTTTTTTTTAAGTTGCAATTTTTATTTTATGAAAAACGTGTTAGCATTTTGCGTAACTGTAAGGTATTTATGCTCGTGACTGTACATCATCGTGTCCACCACTATGATCTCCGTCTTCATATTGGTTCTCTAAGGCACTTAGAAAAGCTTTAAAACCTGAATAAAATAAAGCCTATGATATAAATGATTATGAAAACCGTATTTTTTGGTTTCTTTCTAGTAACCTACCATTAAAGGCCATAATCAGAACATTAGCGTAGCTAGTCCTAAAAGGGCCCTGTATCAAAATTTGTTGGGGACCCTTTCATTCGACTGCGGCGAAACCTAAAAGGAAAGTAATATTAATTACAGAATAAATAAAATAGCATCCTGATTAGGATAGCATTACATGTCATTGTAACTTTACTAAGGGAATGCAGAATGAGTGAGCGAAGCGAGCTAGAAAATTGGAGCATCCTGTCCAATAAGATCCTGTGTTCCATTAAGTCTTCATGGAAGAGCGAGAGAAACAACCTCCAAAATTGGAGCATTGGACCTGGATAGGTTAAATTTAGTTTTCATTGTAATTTTACTAAAAGAATGTAAGAGCAAGCGAAGCGAGCTAGAAAATTGGAGCCTAATCTATCCTGACTTAATTTAATGATCATAGTGCCATTATTATGAATTACAGGCCTCTTATCAAGAAGAATTTGAGGTTGTGTGTTGTGTTGTGTGATTTATACGGCTGATAAGACGGTAGCTACGCCCCTAAATCAGAAATTACCTGTGCTATTAAACAATTACCTGGAAAAGCTCGACATAGCTTGCAGAGTAAGCAAGCTGGAGTGGCAGTGGGCCGGCCATGTTTGTGGAAGGACCGATGGCTGGTGGAGCAGACGAGTCCTTTTTTTTTTTTTTTGAGGGTGGGATATCATCAAATGACTCCTCCCGCTCTGGGCAGAGCGAGAGATGTGTCAGACTTTTACTGACTAAAACCCACCCGTGTTCCTTCCGTTGCCTGTGTGCCGGGGCCGCGATATCCCTTTCAGACAAACCCGCAACCCCAGCAGGACAAACCCGCAACCCCAGCAGGACAAACCCGCAACCCCAGCAGGGAGCAGACGAGTCCTTGAGTGGAAACCGCGTATCGGAAAGCGTAGTGCGCGACACCTCCCAGCCAGATGGACAGATGACCTTAAAAAATGTGACTGGGACAGACAGGATGCGGAAAGCGGAATACAGGTTGTTGTGGCGCAGCCTGGGGGAGACCTTTTCCCAGTAGTGGACTGCGATAGGCTGAGTTGATTGATGGTTGATATGCAAAAAGTAACACCTGTCACCATTCGTGCCTACCCTAAATAGTCTTCTTCTTTTCGTGTGGTTAGGTATCAGAGTTTTAAAGCCGCCCATGGGCCTCTGACTTGGCTTCACATGCCGTCAAGAAATATCTCTCAGGCATGCCGGTTTCCTCACAATGTTTTCCTTCACCGTGTTTGAAACAAGTGATAATTATACAATACGCACATGAATCCGAAAAGTCAGAGGTGCGTGCTTTGGGTTCGAACTCGAGACCTATGACTTGGTAGTCCGACGGTCACACCACTAGGCTATCACTGCACCCTAAATAGTGACTATGCGTGTATTATATTACTGTACTTAAGTACCTGGTCGACCGAGCTCTGCTCCTGCTCGGGTGAAAAAAGATATCAAGGTACCAACGTTGTACCACATTCCCGAGGCTGTGACAATAGAGAAAAATAATTTTCCCATAAATGAGACCTAGCTAGATCGAGTTTTTGCCCCCGTAACGCCCTATATTGCTTTCATCGAAATCGTCAGAGCCGTTTTCGATATTGATTCAAATATTGTTAATTTAATAGTAGAGGATATTATATAGCGGACTATTTTAACTAACAACTCGAAAACCAATCAGTAACCGGTACGTAACGTGTAAAAAATCTACTGCAACACGGCATGCGGCAGAGGAACTGGGGACATTACCATTTACATCTCCTTGGGGATTAGATAAACATCCTTGTTTATTTAATTCCACGGTCCATACATTTTGACAAAATACCTGTCAACATAATTATTACTAATGTTATTTGTGGAGATAAATAAACATTTTGAATTCATTTATTTATAACTTATATGGAAATACCGGGAAAGCCTTGTTTGTTTTGACGTAAAATAAAGCTTGGTTTACACGTCTTCAAACTTTACGTCGAATCCACACAGCTAGGGGCTTCGCTTTGTGCTAAGTACTACGCTGCGTATTGCTCGATGACATTCTCCTAGCGAACCCACGCAAGATTTTACTATTGCAATGGCCACACTGAAGCTTGGTGCTAGGCTACTCACTAAGCGAAGCTCCTAGCTGTGTGTAGTCGTGCGTGTGTGTTGACCTTAGTACTGTCAGGAAAATTAATAATGTAAAAAAATTACCCTTCATCAATTTTCCGTGTTATAAGCCATTGATTTGAATATACGGACGGTTAACAAGCAATTTCACTACCTAGCTGGGCCTGCGAGGGCTGGGAGGGCTGGGAGGGTTGGGGTGTTGATTATAAATAATAATAAATAATAAAAATCGTTTATTTTCAGGCGTCGCCGGCCCATAGCGTGTTAGTAATCAGTACAAACTTAAAAACTATGTTAGTAGTAACACTTAAACACACATGAGTACTCGTACAACAATAAAAACACAAATACACAATAAAAACACAAATACACACTAAAAATACCGCCAAGATAAGAGGAGGAAGATTCATCAAGTCCCATGTCTGACATGCAGTTTGATAAATCTATCCATAGTAGGCCCTTCTAGCCTTTCTGCAAACACCTTCAGAATGCTATTGCTGCTTCCCCTCAATCTACGTATCACTGATGCCACTTTTTTGCGCATGATCGCGAAATAATCGTCAGTGTGCGCATCCGCAAACATCCCTGACGCACTACAGTAAGGTGGAAGCCTCAACAGCGCCCTGAAGGCGTTATTATATTGAATGCGCAGTGCGCTGTCTGCTTTTTGGGTATGATTAGCCCACAGACTGCTGGTGTAAAATATTTGACAAAACGCCTTAAAAAGTGTTATTTTAACCGGTGCTGAACAACCAGCAAACCTGCGTGCTAGCATGTTTCCCCTCACAGCCAGCGCCCTGCGCTCCCTTTCCATGTCTAAGTCATCTTTTAGATCCTCGGTAACAATATGGCCCAAATATTTAAATTTCGACACCCTGTTCAAGGGTAAACCGTTCAGTTCTACGGGTGGGACATTTGAGGGACATTTATTTCTTCCTCTAAAAACCAATAACTCACTTTTCGTGGGATTATACTTTAGCCCATGTTGTTCAGCGTATCTTTCACAGATAGTGAGTAACTTTCTGATTCCCCCGATTGTGGGGCTCAGCAGCACCATATCGTCTGCGTAACTTAAATTATTTAAACTAACTCCGTCCACATGGCAACCGACATGAGTACTGCTGAGCTCAACAAGCAAGTTGTTAACATAAATATTAAATATTCTCGGGGAAGTCAGACCCCCCTGCCTCACACCACATTTCAGTTTATATGGGTCTGATAATGCATTGGACCATTTTACAAAGTTCCTCTGCTTTTCATACCAGATAGATAATATTGACACCAATGCAGCCGGAACTCCCGCCTTCCGAAGCTTCTCCCATAAAACCTTATATGAAACCAGGTCGAACGCCTTGGAAAGGTCTAGGAAACAAGCGTACACTGGTGTCTTCCTGTCCGTATAATATTTGACAGTGTGCTTTAACGCAAGTATTGCACTCTCTGTAGACAGCCCCGCACGAAAACCGAACTGTGTGTCGTGTAGTTTTGTAAAGTTACTTAAGTGCGTGTCAAGCACACTGTCAAACACTTTGGCTATCACGGTTGCCAATGATATTGGCCTATGGTTCCCTTTGTCAGCTATGTCTCCCGTCCGATTCTTTACAATAGGTACAACTAACGTATCAAGCATCTCCTGTGGAAGGTAAGAAATTATATCTTTACACTGTAAATTTTATGAACCTGAATACCACTGGACAAATAGGTAATAACAACAATTTTCCTCCCATTTTTAAATTAAATTACATTAATTTAAAAGAGTATTAACAACTCTACCAAGCTACTCTACTCTACCTCTAACGTCTGCACCAAGTGCAAATGGCTCGATACTGATAGAAATCCGATGACTGACCGAAACACGAAGTGTGCCGTGGGACATTAAGAAAATTGTTGTACTGTACACATGTACTCGAATGAATATATTATTATCTACCTAATAATTAGTACCTAAAGGCAGTAATAGCTAATCACAAAACAAATCTATCTAAAATCACGCACAGACGAGCAAAGCAGGCTCAGAAAACAGCTGTTCAATAATACTAAAAACCTAGTAGCTTAATCAAATATCCAATCAAGTTTATAAACGGTTAATCATAGATATACAACTACTACTTAAGAGGCCGTGCACGAAATCGACTGATTTTGATAAATTTTGTTAAATCGTTGTGAGAAAGGCAAAAAGAATTTAAACAAAACTAGGAGTATTTGTGATTTGGAAAGTCGAGTTCTTTGTTTTCCATGTAGCTGAAAGGGATTTTTCAAATAAATTTAGTATTCATGGAAAATCACAAATGTTAGCCACAAGTTTTACGAAAAATGTCGCGAGACTGACGTTTGATCATTTCGTTACAAGAAACTACTTTTGATTTTGAAAATTAAAAAATATCATTAACATCATTATACAGTCTACTTGCATGTGGCTGAACCACGTTTTTCAAGTTCCATACAAAATGTAGCAGTAATGTTGTAAAAACCTTTTTTTATTAAACCCAGTCAGTAATGTATTTATTCCTATTATTTTGCAAACCACATCAAGAAATTTATCTATTTTTTTTTTTTTTTCGCTGCAGACTAGTCTTGAGATAAAATCAACTCGATTCGATCGATTTTTATTTTATGATTATACAATATCTTCATTAAGTAAATCAAAGGCGAAATATACCATATTTTCGAGGGCGCAAAAGTGATGCAACTATTAACAGATGCTATGACTAATACGAATGATTTAGCACCACGAAAACTTTTTTATAATTAAATAAGTTTTCAAGCTTTCTTATAATTAAATAAGTTATTGACGAAAAAGGCCTTTTTTCGTGCACGGAGCCTTAACTTAAAAGCCCGTTTTTAGAACTAACTATAAACCTCATAAATAGGAGTAACTTCTTTCTTACGCGGTCCTTTTAATATTCTTTGATATTTCTTTATGGTTTTAAATGGTCTTAGATCTCACGTAACTGTCCATTAGCTCATCAAGAAAGCAAACGAGCGCAGTAGATACAGACAACTAAACGTCCATGGTTACATTTTGACAGCGTTATGTTTTAGGAATAAGGGTAATTTTCGTAGTACAAGTCTTACCACTGATATGTGGGTGGCTGTACCCTTGGCTATCCTAATTAGTGGACTGTTTACCTATGTCAGTCTAGATTTTCCACATTGTCTAATAAGGATTCATGTGAGCAGGACAGGTCGTTACGTTCGAGCATGCTGTTACGAACAAGATACATCGAAGAAGCAATATCAAGTTGTTTCATATGACGCCATCAAAGATTGAATGTTTGGATGAGACTTTTGACTGGATTGGAAAGGTTGAAAAGTGATCAACCGCCAGTGACCGCTGTTGTACATTCAGGGAAATTAATTATTTGTCAAATTGACACGCTACGCTAATTTGCCGTTTTACAGCCATTTCATACAAAAATTAATTATTAGATTTTGTCAAAGAAGTTGTGATTTGAATATAAGGACAATTTAAGTTGACAGCTAATTTGATTAACAAATTATTTCCCCAACTTTACTTTGGTTCAAAAACCTGAGATTGCTACTAATCTTCTTGTACTTACTATTCCTTTACTACATTTTCATACATATAAATTACTTTTTTGAATATTTTTATGAAAAAGAAATAACAAAACATTTCAAAATATTAAAAAATTGTGGCCCATCGGCATCAGGAACAAGGTCCAAGCTGCCGGTGGTCAGGGCTCTAGAGAGAGAGAGGAACCTCCTCACGCGTGCCGTGTCTGCTTTCTGAATCAAACCCTTGATCCAGCCGCGCAATGAGAGCCTCCTGAGGCGTTGGTCGAGGCACTCCGCTATTAGGCCATTAACTGTTACGATTATCGGTACAATGATTGCAGAATCCACGTCCCACATATCGACAACCTCGTGTGCTAAGTCAAGATACTTGATTTTTTTATCTTTCTCAGCTTTCATGAGATTCTCGTCATGAGGGACAGCGATATCAACAATCATTGCACGGCGCTCTCGTCGATCTATCACCACAATATCAGGCTTATTGGCTACAATAGTCCTGTCAGTGATGATAGATCGATCCCAATACAATGTGGCGTGACCATTCTCGAGAACTGGGTCGGGCACATACCTGTAGTATGGTACTTCTGACTCCACAAGGTTGTATTGCATGGCAAATTGCTGGTGGAGAATCCTAGCCACTAGATTGTGTCTATGCATCCTAACCATTAGATAGTGTACAATATGTACTACTTACTATAATTATTATTATGTCTAATCTTTTTGATAAGCTTTAAATAACAAACAAGCAAAATAAATTAAAACATAATGGACTTAATGTGGCATAAAGCAGTTTATTGGACCACTGGCCATGACGGCCACCTGAATTAGCAGTCTCGAGCATTTTCAACATTTTAATATTATTCAAATACCAAGCATAATTTTCGCAAGAAAGCATTTTACTTTAGAGAGTTTACTATTGCGAAATAAATAAAAAGATTTAGTTAGAAAGCTGGTTGGAGAAAATAAGATCACTTTATGAAAATAATACCTAATAATATCAGGAGTGCTCTCTGAAAATTTCACCGTAAAAACCTAGGTAAAGTGATCTGTCATTCCACCGATGATTTTCCACGGATGAGACGAGAGGAGAGGAGATGTGTTTTAAACAACCAATAGAATTTCGTTATTCACACATCTCGTCTCCACTCAGCTTCAGAGGTTACCACTGAGCGGAGATGTATCATATTTGTATGGCGCGATCGAAGCGGAGATGTGAGCTGTGCCTCGCAAGCTTGTAACAGCGCGCAGTGGAGACGAGAAGAGATGTGCGCGGCGTGCAGTGAGCGGTCAACATCCAACGCTCGCCATACGTAACTCAGTTCTGCTCTAGCCAGCACACATCTTCGCTCCAGTCTAGCTAGTGCTCATCTCCTCCCTAGGGTATATCCATCGGTGGATATACCCTAGCTGAAAAACATCTCTTTCATTCTCATCTTCGCATTGGTACGGTCCGGACCTTACTGGCCCATTACGGAGCAAAAGCTTCTTTCTCTCATACAGAGTATAAACAAGCATTAAATAGGTAATTCCCTTACTCAATGTATGTGTGATTTCCGTCCATTAAGTCCAAATGTTCTCGAAAGAAAGAAAGAAAAGAAAGAAAAAGTATTTATTGGGACTCGCACAGGAAATCACAAATTGAACTAAAAACACAATAAACATAAATTAAAAAAAAAAAAGCCTCCTGTACGAGGCCAAAAGGCCCCTATCCCACGATATCTCACACGTTATCTCGCGATTGTTTTTGCAACGTATACAAACACCTATAACAAAAATAAATAAAAGTAGTCACATTCGAACTTACAAGGCTACAATCTCGCAAGCTCATGGAGAAGCGTGAACGAGCCACCACTCCATAAAATCTATGCCATAAATTGTAGAAATTCCTGCCCTTAGATCTTAAGGACCAACGGATATTGAGAATGGTAGATTAGATATCTTGCAGCTTCGTTTAAGGAGCTAGATTTGACGCCAAAACAAAGTGCAGAGACGATAATATATCAAGACATAAATGGTTGTAACCAGAATAGTTCGCAAGGAATGCCCTTGATGTACCTACCCACATATGTTCCGCTGGTATGCAGACAAGCCGACCATTGGTGGTCCTTTGTCCCTTAAAGACTACAATCACCATTCTCGCCTTTTTTTCCATTTCGGTAAAACTAAATGATTTTTATAAAGATATATTTCACGGTAAAAGAAACTAAAGAAAATGGAATCCTAATCCTAACTAATATTATAAATGCGGAAGGATACGCTTTCGCCCTAAAACGGCTGAACAGATTTGGATGAAATTTGGCACATGTCTAGACCATGACTTGGATTAGGAAATAGGATACTTTTAATCCCGATATTCCCACGGAATCGAGACGTATGCGGGTGAAACCGCGGGGTCCAGCTAGTGAAAAATAAAACGAAGTGAGTCTATCGTTGACATATTGCTAACTGCTTCATAAGTTTAAAATTGTATCGATTTGATTCTTACACGTAACAATTTTATTATTTGGGTATTTACCTTATGCTTTAAAATACATGAACAACTAGTCATGTTTTCTAAACGCTTCGAATGAACGAAATCAGCTTTTCGGCACCGCAATGAAGACAAATTAAATAGATAAAATACACAAAGTAATGAACTACAATTAAATAGTTTGCCGTGTACATTTGTATACTACTTTTAAAAACATTAGGCACTAGTAATCTTTTAATAACTTAGTAGTACGTTGGCGTAAGCGGGACACAGCAACAAGTTCGGACCAGCCAATGCAGTACCGCATTGATTGCACTAAGCAGGCTTTTTCTTCTTCTACTTCCTTGGCTTGTTACCGGGGGTAACAAGCTTCGAACTAATTCAGGGGGCCGCTGGGCACCCCTCGAATGCTTAGGTTGCCGCTGATGTTTTGCTGTAGCTGCAATTACGGCAACCAAGTAACTACGTCTTGGTGTGGACTTATTCGTCAGCGTCCCAACTCCCAACGATGAAGGACGCGGAGGGCAAGCGCGGTTGTGCATCGCTCGCAGTGACGGCGGCTGGCGACGAGTCGAATTTTGCATTGCATTGAGTACGCCGCGCCGCCGTTATGTGTGTTGGCGCTGCGCTGTTGGCTGGCTCATGTGACCTACATACCGCATCGCGTAAATCTGGTACCTCGGTACGTAGATCCCTAATCGGATCAGTGCGCTAATCCTGCCGACAAACTGTCACGTAGTTTGGCAGGTTTATAAAATGTATGCAAGTGTTTGGTCCAAAATAAATGTTTTTTTTTTTTTTTTACTGTCTTGTCTGTCTTACTTGTCAGGAATGTCATATTTGGCATTTTGACTGATTGTAACCTAGATTCATTTCGGCAGAAAATTCAAATGATTGTAAAATAAACAATCTAGTTTTTAGTAAATTCCTGTTTATTTAGAAGAAAAGTAAGAAGTATTTTATGATAAATTAAAAATGCATAATTCGTTATTCGCCAATACGCTCTGGTACTTGGAGTTCTTCGCGTTTGCTTTGACATTGATAGGATTCTTCTACTTTGTCTTGTATTTAGCCAGTGTAAACTACGTGAATTACAGTCCTAGATACGACTTTAAGAAAAAGTGAGTAGAGTTCGTCTAAAATCAAATTGCCCTCAACAAAAACCATTGTGATCACAATTGTATTGTTAAAAATTCGATGTAAATTGTCAATTTTTTCACATTCATTTCATTAATTAATTATTTGACTAGATAGCTCAGACTAAATAAAAAACCAAGACACTGACATGAGGCCGGTTGCGTAAACATGTGTGCACTTAATGAGGTGTAGTTTGATTGTAAATGGTTGTACATGTGTGCGTGTGAGAGTGTATGCACAGAGTGGAGGTGTAGTTTTGGCATGCTTGACTGTATTTTTCGCAGCGCTTTGTCTTGGTTATTTATTTGGTCTGAGCTATACCTATAGCAAAATGCTGTCAACATCAATCTGAATTTTCAGATACATGGCAGATGGCACCTGGCTACTACAAATGTAATGGAAATTAAAGAACCCAAACCTGTGTGAGTACATGCCTAGTAAGGTAAATGCAGCTATTACCGATCCTGTTAATCAGTTTTGAAATCAATGACTTGTGAATCGTGAAATGAGATGCTCATACAAATGTTTTATAGTGGTAGTACCTACAAGGGTTTATGGGGAAGAGAACAATGAGTACATCTCTGTACGACCTCCTTCGCAAATCGAATACAACTACTATAATACTCTTATGAAAGTTACTAGGTACTATTGCGGACACTGGCGCCTGACCATGTTTCGACCTTATTGCTCAATAAGATCGAATAATGGTCAGGAGCCAGTGTTCGCGATAGGACATATAATCTGCGTTCGCAAATTATGTGCCAAACATGTAAACAAACACGAGTATTAGGAAAACCAACCGTAACGCCTACACATAAGGTTCAGTTTGCGCTACAACTTCAAATTTTATATGACTTTTTCAACAGTACTTAGTCGGTCTAAAATCAACTTTATTTACACGAGCATAAAGTTGATGTTTGTGTAAGTGGAATTAACATAAATTGGAAACAAGGTTATAAATAGACCTTAGATAGGTTATGTTGTAAGTGTTGTAACCTTTCTTATTCGACAGAACGCTAACAAGGCCCCGGGTGAGGGGTCCTCCTGAGACCCCGGCCCGCCCCATTGACACCAAGCCGATATGCTGCGACGCAGGATGCGTATGGTTCTGCAGCCTCATATGCAGCATCATCACCATAGGAATGTGTTACTACCTGGCTTACACACTCCTAGCAGAGACTAAACTCAGATTTGGACTATTTATGCCTTAGTAAACTATTTTGGTGTCTGAATTAGTTTTGTCAGGTTATTGCAGACGGGAATGACACCGAAACTTGTCTGTTTTGGAGTGATTTACAAATGTTTTATGTACAGTTTTGTAAAATTAACATTCGTGTTTGCTCTGCATGCCCGAATTTTCTAAAGGGACTGAATACTCAAGAGAATTAGGAAGGATACGTTAAAATAATGTGTTTTTTTTTACATCGGACAAGATAAGTCGAGGTTTTGCAAATAGAAAAACGAAATTTAGATACCTAACTTCTTAACACTTTATAATCATGAAAATGTCCTTAATTGATAAAGTTAAGAACTATTGACTTTGTAATATTTTCTAATGTACTTAATCGTAAGTGTCGATAATTTGTGAAAAATTACGAATAAAAATCGTAAATAATGTTTTCAGTGATTATGTTCTTAAGTGATTAGATTATTTTGCACGCAAATGTAAAGAGTAGTCTCTACAGTTGGGTGCAAAAAAAAATCAATCAAATAGTTTATTCAAATAAAAGAATTAAGCTGATATGATTGTAATTAAATCTAATGAAGTCGGAATGAAAGTAAACCGATCATAGACTGGCGCTCAATGCAGATAATATCAAATGGTTTGAAAGACGTTATCTTTTTGATCGTGATGAGATGTGTGAAGAGTGATGCATAGTAGGTAGATTGAGAAAAAAAAATCTCGGAAGAAGACGTACACTTACTTGAAGGTACACCATGAAAATAAATGCTTCGAATTTAATATTGTAGGAGGAAAGAAACCATGGCCGTCTAAAAGCACTTTGGGTCGACGATATCGTGAGAGTCGCGAGAAAAATTGATTAGGAACGCATGGAACCGGGAAGTATAACAGAAGAAAGGGGAGGGCTATACCCATCAGTGGGTGATAATGATGATGATGATGACGAAGAAATTATTGTAAAGAATTAATGTGATAGTTACAGGCATTACAGAATGATGCACACGGATGCAAACCTCCCGCCATTCATGCACACCGCACGAGTAGGTATATCATTCCTGTGTGCATCAATGGTGAGACTAGGATTGGGAACTGTACGATGTTTACCGTCTGTCCATATTTATTCAGTGTCAGTAATTTGCGTTTAACATTGTGCTACTAAATACATGTTAGCTAAGAAAGTTTTTGGGACGCGTTATAAGGAAATTCATTAACTGTGTCATGTGGACTTTATTTGCAATACACCTACTTTGGACTCGGTTTGGATATCACAGTCACCAAGAGCATATGTTTTCGACTGGCATACAGTACTCTAATTACAGCTAATTCACACGGGCCTCGTTATTGACGATTCGTCAAAAAACACGTTCGTCAAAAAAAAATTCGTCAAAAGATACGTCATGACGGATGCACGTTCGCATTGTATACGGAAACGAGTTTTTTCGCGATTCGTCAATATATCTGAATAAATGTTCACACTCGATTCGTGATTCAGAGAGTTCAGTCTTGGACGAGTGCATATAAAAAGCATTGCCGCCGTAAAAATAAACCGAATTGTGAAAAATTACGATTTGTAAAAAACACGAATCGTCCTCGTGTGCATACATGTGCTTAGATAAGTAGATCTGTAAATAAAAACTCTTTTTTTTTATTAAGAAGAGGATTTTGTTTTATTTTCCCTTCATAAGGGAGAAGGGAAAATAAACCAAACACTGGTATTCCCTTTAGCCGCCGTTATGTAAAGTTTTCATGGACATTCTGCCAAAAGCTTTATTCTGGTCGTCGAATAATTAGAATGTAGTCCTTTTATTAAATAAAAGCCGATAGGTCATTCATACGATACGAGTAAGAATTCTCTGAAACAAAATCGGACAGATCAATATTTCCGGAAAATTATATAGTAAATAAATTCTGGAACGGCTCCAGAATCAAACTCTGAACTTAAACAGTCCTTACTCGGTATACTCCGCCACCAAAGTTTTAAATATTCATTAGTTGGGACCGATAATTTGCTACAACAAGAACGGAAGAACAATTAACTAATGTAAGTCGTACACGCGAATTAACCGAAGCAGTTTTTTTGCTTCTCAACACACTGTAAAACTTTATTTACTGAGTTAAATACTGACAAAAAGTACTCGATGATTCTATTTATGTGTCGCGTATGAATAATCGTTGAATCGTGTACGAATTATAAATTGATCGTGACACGATAGCAATAATGCAATAATAAAACTGGTTCGGGGAAAAGGTGAAATGTGTGGAAGGAAGTGGGCACACACAGGTACCGGGTGGTACTAAACGATAGATAGATAATAATTTCAATTATGACATAGTGTGCAATCACAAATTTAATTTATTTTCATAACACAAAATCACAGAAGCAGGGGTGTATCTATAGTACACCCACATTTTGCCAGTTATGTTTAAGTCTCATGTAATAGGGGGTGAGTCTGTTGCTAGCCACTGGGTACAAACCCAGACTCCTCTTACTATCACACTCTCCTCATAGAAAAACCCAATAATACTTTGCCAGACCTTTTTTTTTTGGGTGGGAAATTATCAAATAACTTCTCCTGCTCTGGGCGGAGCGGGAGGGCTTGCCAAACTCTTACTGACATAAACCCCCACCCGTGCTCCTTCAGTTGCCTGTACGTTGCCAGGGGCCACGGTATCCCTTTCGGACTTTCCCGCGATCCCGGCAGGCATCGGTCCTAGCAGACCCCTTATCTGTTGTGCTGACATCTCTTTGAGGCGCGCGTGGAACAAGACGCGACGTCGACCCGGGCCTAGTCCTTATCGGACGGCGAGCCACCCATTCCTCACCATCCGCAAGCCCGCGCCTATGGTGGCCGGGAATCGGCCTGCGATTCCCGACGCCTAGGGCGTCTCCTGCGGCGGCTAGGGGGGCGTGAGGGCGCGAAATGTGCCTCTCCCTCACGCGTTCCGAATCCTCCTTTGCGAGCATTACTGCTTCGCAGAAGAAGGTGACGGTTTCCCACGCCCTCTCGCTACGTAACTTTGCCAGACGGGGGAATCGAACCCACCTATCTAATTACGCAACACATTTTCGTAAACGATTACGACTAATCAGTTTCATTTTGACAGTTCAACAACATTCATTGCGTTATTTGTGTTATAGAGCAGATTTTTATTTCGAACTTGAATCAATGGATTTACAATCTGTTTAAAAACGATTCAGATCCTGATTGATCGTGTATTACTCAATCAGGGTATAGGACCTCACCAACCCCAGCCGCCGCGGCAGCCGCGGGTGTAGGCCTATGACCAACTAGGCCAACGAGGCTTTTTTTTTAAATATATTTTTACAAAAAGTATCATCTTCGGCTGATTAAAGTGTCGTGAAAGCAATCATCGTGTATCTTCGAAAATACGATCGCACGATGATGAGATCTAATATCCTGTCATCACTGTGTGTTAAAAAGACCCATTACTTAGCACATTCTGTAAGTCAAACTAAGTAAAATTGAAAATAAATTATTGCAGGTAAACGACTGTTATTTTTCAATATCAATATCTCCATAACCAGAAAGTAAGGTAAGGGTAGGTCAGTATTTATTACATATGGTCCATTACACAAAAAAATCAAGCCGGGCAGTACAAGTCCGACTTTCGGCTTCGATAAGGGTCTTTTTACACCAGCACGCTTATCATGACCACAATAGAAACGGGTTTTGTCGACGGAAGAATAGACAAAATGACAGATAAACAATCACAATCTGTCATTTTGTCTATTCTTCCGTCGACAAAACCCATAGAAAACCCGCTGGTAGAGTTGTTACAACCATGGAAGAACCCACTTACCTATTTGCATAATTCAAGCCGAGGATGGTGATTATGACATACTTTTTTAACCTTTCATTGTGGAAGAGAGTCTTCGTCTTCAGCAAGTTTTGGCGATTGAGCAAACCTCTTGCATCGTGCTCGCTCCTAAAGATTCCTGCTCTCAGACCAAATAAAAAACCAAAACAGAGCGCTGTCAACAGTGAAGTGAAGCCGGTTTCGTAACATGTGTGCACTTTGTGTGGTGTAGTTTGATTGTAGTGTCATTGTAAAAGGTTGTAATGTGTGCGTGTATGCACAGAGCGGCGGTGTAGTTTTGGCATGCTTCACTGTATTGTTCGGAGCGCTCTGTCTTGGTTTTTTATTTGGTATGAGGTAGAGACAAGTCTGTACTGCTGATCCATGTTGACTTATGCGCTCATACATATAACGAAACAGCTAAAACAGGTAACCGTTTCTTCCCAAGGACTTTCCAAACTCTGATCTGTACCGGGAGTCGGGCCCGAAAACCTGCTTCTTTATGCAAGCACCATAGGGGAAGGTAATCTCGCGATCTTGCGGATCTTGAGATCCAAAGACCCTTAGAAACTTTACCCTTATCATATCGAAGTAGCGATATCAGTGCGAAGGCGTCGGTTGAGGACTTAATCGACCAGAGCGAGTTCCATGTGATAACACAGTAAGATAAAATCAATCAAGTGCTAAACAAGGTAATGAGCGAAAATACGTTCTTAGTTTTATGATGTCCGTAAAGGTATGAAGAAATATCACCAATGGCAATGACTATTTCTAGTCAGGGCCTGTTTCCAAATTTAATAATAGTTAGGTAATAGGAATAATTATAATATGATGTACCCGAATAATCCATAGCCGCATCTGGCATTCAAATCTTCGACCTCGCTCGGTGGCTGCGACTATACTAAAGCAAAGAAAGATTTAAAAAAATAAAAATTAAGAGGAACTGACTGTTTGTATAAAAATCTTCCTTGTTTTAAGAATTTGTTTGCCTTGCTTGTAAGAGCGCATTTGTTTACTCGAAAAGGGTTACTAAGTAAAAATGGGCGGAAGGGATGAGCCAATGTGGTAATTAGAATTTAAAACTATACAAAAAACAATCCTTATGCAAGTCCTACCACTTAAGTTTAATTTAATATTTGGGCGTAGGTTGATTATACTTGGGTTCATTATTTATTTTCTCGACCCGCTCCTGATTCGCACGTTTTTTACGACCTGACAAAACATCGAGATTTCTTTATACACATAAACCTTCCGGAATAAATTCTCTAAACGGTGGTGAAAAGCTCATCAAAATCTGTTGCGTGGTTTAGAAGAACAATGCGGACTTACGCGACATACGCGAAAAGCGACCTTGTTTTACAATATGTATAGATGCCACTGTGCAGTGCGATCCGCCGTTGCAATCGGACGCGCTTAAACTGTAAGCGGAAATTATTTTGCGCTGAGTGCGGTAAATGTAGCTGCCACCATGCGTTCGGAAGAACTTGTGGCGAACGAGGTCCTGGCATTCCTGCTGTACCAGCTGGATGTCATGGACGAGGTTAGTGCGATCCAGATCTGCAGATTCAACTAAAAAGAAGAGGAGATACGTAAAGCTAAAACACTGCTGTACGACTCGCTAGAAGTGGCCGACCGAATGCCGTTCCGCAGTTGGGATGAAAAGGGAGAGAGGAAAATCCAAGACATTATTAAAGTGTTGAAGGACTGACCCGGACGACCGCGACGTACCGACTTTCGTGTCGATAGAGTTTTGTAAGCTGCGACCACGTCGATGTCACCTACCTAGGGCCACAGCAGACTAGCTACTTCTAGCATCGGTGATCGGCGATTAAGCCACTTTTTAGAAGCTAAATGCAGCGACCAAATATTCCACACCGCACACATAAAATCGCCAAACGCGGCGATTGACTCGCTTTTCGGAAGTTCGACACGGCGGCTGAACGCTTCACTCCGCACACATTCGGATGCCGGTCGCATCGATTTGGCACCTGCGGAACTGCTCTAGCTTTTGACGAAGTGACCCCACCCGCACTCCCCCTACCTTCACCTCTCCAGTATCGGAGCAGTCGCTAAAACTTGCGATTCCGATACCGTCCGAACGCAGGAAGTCGCGAAATCGCGATGCAGCATCGATAGAATCTCTAAAACTCGCGATTTTAATACTGCGATGGAACGTTGAGAGTTGCCAAAACGCAACGCAGCATCGATACAGTTGCAAAATCGCCGATCGGTGATGCTAATAGTAGCTAGTCTGCTGTGGCCCTTACAGTGAAACAGTGTTGTAACGTTTGTGGCAATAGAGTCCCGTATTTCTGAGAGAAAGATCCCCATTGTATTGAAAAGTGCTCACAACCGGAAAATGGATTTATATACCTATAGCATTTACCTACCTATACCTACATAATTATACACATAGCCAGATTGGACATCTTAGTAGTATTATCAATTTTTAAGGGAAACTTCACTCGAACGTTCACTTCAAAACCAACTTAGAATGACTGATGCTGAAATAAACAGTTGAGCAAGTGGGGATGAAGTATAAATTATCTGAGATTGCGTACACAAAAATTAAAAATTAAAAAATATATTTATTTTAATAAATTATAATTATTTTTAAATTCTTCAGTTCTAGTTTTTTAATTTTTTATTATAGGTACCTAGTTTAAAATTATATTATTTGTATGCTGTACACATAGTTATGAAAGAGGGAGTTCTTCTAGTACAGGTATCTCCATACTTAAAAGAAGGCCTCTACAACTGATTAGTTAAATACCGGTTGATTATGAAATAAACTTTTTATTATTATATAAGGGTTATAGTCGATGAATTTTGTGATGTACAGTCATTGAAGCCTCTTGAATCGCATTCCGAACTCCAGACGGATGTTTAGCTCAACATAAAAAACAGGTCAAGGGCGAGTCGGACTCACACAATTCAAGTTCCGAACCAAACTACACTGAGCAGTCTATGGAACGGTCGCTAGCCTGCCGTTAGTACTGTACTGAGCGTAATTAATAAACTTGCATTAGCTCCTAAATGATTCAAAAGATTCTAAATGACGACTTATTCCACAAATCCCCCCTGGAAATCTCCCTTAGGGGGGGGGGGGGCAGTGAAATCTAAGAAAAGGAGCACCCTTAGGAGGGAAAACTGGAATCGAAAACATAATATCCAGAAATCCCCAATGAAGAAATTAAAATTTATTTGAGTTTATTGCAGCGGCAGTTGTTTATTGCAGTTTTGGTACTTACATCAAAAAATTACAAAGTGCATGTTTTATAACAAGTTCAGCACTAAAATCTGAGCAGAAATTAAATAAAAAGGCGCGCGGTTGTGCACAGTCCTACCCTAACCTAACCCATTTCATCCAGTTTACAATTTTTTGACAGTTTTTAATTTAACGGAAATTACACAGAATGTATGATAAATTACAAATGGTTCTCACTATCTTACGGCACATAAACATACATACAAATAAATAAATACCTTGATAGTCTTTTTTTTTCATGATATAAATATATTTTAGCTTTCACTGAATGAAGAAATTCAAAAGTGATTACTCTCACGGACGGGCTTCGGACATCCTGCACAAAAAATGTAATTGAAATAAATTAAACTAAACTATTTGGTAGAAATGTTAGACCACCAATTTATATTTTTGACTTCTTTGGCGTTGAGCTAAACATCCGTCCGGAGTCCGCAGTGCGATTCCGGAGGCTTCAACACCACATAAGTAGGTAAACACCTACTTAATTAATCATTTTCTTAATTAAGCATTCTCACCGACTTTAACTTGTAAAGATTAATATAGGTACCCACCCACTAAAATGTCCAATGTGGTATAGGTACACACGTCCTTTTTCCGGTTGTGAGCATTTTTCTCTGTAATGGGGATCTTTCTCGATCGAAATATGGGACCTTGCTACCACGAACGTTGCAACGCTACTTTACTGAGGGTTTGAAGTCACATTTACCTTGTATTGATTTTTTACTGCCTACATTCTTGGTGTTAATAGTTTAATATTTTTATTAAAAATAGAATATTGAACTGGTGCCCAAAAAAATAAAGTAAAATATCTCATTCAATATGAAAAAGAATAGTCATCAAAATTCGCTTTAAGTGAATAACTTCCATGTAAAAAAAAAAAAAACAACAAAAATATCATAGTCAGTTGACGCAAAATATTCTTAAATAAAAGTAGGTACTTAAGAACGCTTATCCTAAAAGTGTGCAACGTCGCAAATAGCTGTCAAATATTTACCTGTTTTGATTAATTTGGCAGTATTCCTGTATGGAAATATGAAGTCTGGCTAACTAGTGAACTAAAATAATGATTATGAAATGCAATAATTACCGTAACACCGAATAATTCATTTTAGATGTAAATAAAGTATTTGGAAACTTTCCAAATGCTTTTTTTTAAACCCAAAAAGGTTGCAACATTAAATTCAGTGTTATAATTGCAATTCATTATTAATATTCGTCGCCTTAGTCTAAAAAATCGTTCAAAATATTCAGAATCACAATTTTGCCAAATTTTATAAGGTTGCCCAGGTGTGCCAACCAGCCCCCGTCAAGCTGAAACAACGTACCCCACATGTTTTAGAAAATAACCTTAAAAATATCTAATCGAATTTATAAAACTATATAACGATATCATGGGCCATATCTTTAACATAATAAATACATGCACAGGTATGCAATTCAAAATTTAACCATACTTAGAAGAATACTAAGAAATAACTGTTCGAAAAATAATTAACGCACCTCTCTCCGTCACGGCGTTTCTGAGCGAACTGAAATGAAGTGGGAATGGGAGGTGAAGCCTTCGCGATTCTTCGACGCCGATCAATTTCCGTGTTCGTTCGTGAAGTTTACTAGTATGACCACTGCGCTGTGACAACCAACCCGTGCGACAACCATACCCGGTTACCCGGTCTTACCCATAGATAATACAGTCTACTGCATGTGAACCTCCGACATTGCTCGGTTTTTTATCTGCATCCATCTTTGAAAGAAAAATGTCAGCAGTAGCTCTGAGCTCTGAGAGGTACAACGTAGTCTGTGGAGAGGTATTTTTGACATTTCGAGAGAAGATCAAAATTTTATTGAAAATGAAAGATAATGTTAAAAAGAAATGTATGTATTTGAAGATAAATGATTAAAAATGCATACCCTTATAAAAACGACTATAATAGGAAAAAGTAAGTAGAGTTTGTCTAATAGAAAATAAAATTGCGCGACCCTCAACAAAAAACATTGTTATAAAATACATCATAAGTTTTACATTCGTTTCATTAATTAATTAACTGACTATAAAGCAAAATGCTGTAAATATCAATCTGGATTTTCAGATACATATCAGATGATTCAGATGGCACCTGGCTACTGCAAGCCTTGATGGCAAATAGAGAACCCAATCCTGCGTAAGTACATGCCTAGTATGCCTTGTTGTGTCCCACAGCTGGGCAAAGGCCTCCCCACTCGTCATCCAAACGACGCGGGGCCGGTAGCAAATTATAATATACTAAAGGGTCTCTTAGTAGAACTTGGTTTTTAGGTTCTTAAGTTCAAGAGATCATACAAAACATTAGGTACTTTTACAAAATAGTTTTTCTGGATACAAAACTAGACAAATCAATGTTTTTCTGGATACAAAACTAGACAAATCAATGTTTTTCTGGATACAAAGCTAGACAAATCAATGTTTATAGGTTTAAAAAGACGTTCTTTTCCTCGTGTTACATCCTGGTTCCTACTTGAACCAGATTACTTCGAAAATTCACATGATTGATTATTTAAAACCTAGGTATATGATAGCTTGGATGCAGGAGTAAGCGAAGCGACCTCGAAAGTCGTACCTAGCATCTCGGATAGTTTAGATTTCATTTGGTGATAGTTCATGCAGAAATAGGAGTTGCTTTGTCGATTTACTTAAGAAGAAAACCTGAAGAATTAAAATAAAAACTGGCCAAGTGCGTGTCGGACCACGCACAGTGAAGGGTTCCGTATTTGGGATGGATTTATCCCAAGAACAAACTTAACAATGTAGTTGAAAAACATGTTATACCTTACATGAATGTATGGGAGATCATGTTTTTCAAACTCCAAATTTAAGTTGGTCGATTATTACTCGTTAACCTGTAAAGCCTACTAAGCTGTGATAGTTTTCCTTTTAACTTCGTTATATATATTACTGCTGTGAATTTTTTCAGAAATCCAAGTACAACCATTTAGCTGGCAGGGGGGCATTTGACTCTAACAAAAATTAGCATTTTAAAGCTTAATATTTCGCAAACGGACTCTTGAATTGAAAAATGATTTTGACACACCCACAATATTTTTGAACGACCTTTCCAACGACAGCCCACACAAAGGAATAGGCGTGAAAAAAAAACATCACCACTTTACGTATAGGGGAGGTACCCTAAAAAAATATATCACCACTTTGACGGCGTGATTAATATGTATACCCATGCCAAATTACAGCTTTCTAGTACTAACCGTCTCTGAGCTAAGCCGCGGACAGACTGACAGACAGACGGACATGATGAAACTATAAGGGTTCCTTGTTTCTTACGGAACCCTAAAAACTAAGATGTTAGTATCACGCCTAGGTGAGGTTAGATTTCTTTTGACTATTCATTCATTCATAATAACTCCATTGCACCTACCATGACTTCTTTTTTTATGTGAACCTAATTTAATTCAACTCAATTTATTTATTAATTCACTAATAATTGGCATTGCGTTCGCGGCCGCCTCCCAAAGCGCGAGGCCTATAGCATTTGCTAATTACACATGATACGTGGCTAATTCGGCCCTGCCACCTTGACGTTCAAACCTTGAATCCGTGTGGTGCCGGACATAAAGAATAGTACCATCCCATTTCTTCCCGTGGGTGTCGTAAAAGGCGACTAAGGGACTCACTAGAGAATGGGCAGCAGCGTTCTCTATGAATTTTAACACTGATCCGATCAACTGCGATCGCCAACCCGCCTGCCAAGCGTGGCGATTATGGCAAACCCCCCCTTATGGGGGAGGCCTATGTCCAGCAGTGGACATCTTTCGGCTAAAATGATGATGATGACCTTGACGTTGTAGATGTCAACGGCGCTGATGTCTGACAGGCGACCAGTGAGTGAAAAATCTATTAGGACAACGCCATAAGTGTTTGTTACGAAATATTATGAACAGTTTCGTGGGTACGTTACGAGTATGTTGTAAGTGTTATAAACACTTTTAACCTTTCTTATTCAACAGAAGACCAGCGAGACCCCGGGTGAGACGTCTTCTTGCGTCCATTCAACACCCCGTGGACAACAAGCCGATATGCTACGATCCAGGATGCATATGGTTTTGCAGCGTCATAGTCAGCATCGCCGCCGTAGCAATAGTAATATTCAATATATGTAGGTACCTACCTACTAAGCTAAGGCCAGCACATTATCAAAGTGGTTAGGTTAGCCACCGACGTGCAGTCGACTGTATACATAATATCCTCCCAACCGTATTTCAGTCGCGGCGGCCATCTTATCAGAGACGTACACAAGAGATATTATAGTGCACAAGCGTGTATGCAAACTCAGGCGCACTCCTTCTTCCCTTACTCCCATAGTCTGTTGAGACCACAGAACAGATTAAAGAGGTTAGAAGGGCCTTGTGGGCGGGGCAGGCGCGCCGCACATATGAGAAAACGCTCATAGTTAACCGAATTTTGGTTCACCGGCCAACAGTCGTGCTCATATTGTGATAACGTGGGAAGCTCCGCGAAAAAAAAAGAATTATGCCGTCTTGCGCTATCATAACGTGTCGGAAAAGAAGCCAGGGTGTGTAGTGTAGCCCGGGAAGGGATTTCTTTTCACCGGTAAGTCCAAAAACCTTAAAATACAAGTAATATTTGTAATTATTACAATAGTATTATGTAGTTTGTAGACAAAAACGATACAATCGCTAACAGATGCAAAATTATACATTGGTTGCAATGCATGGGTACCATCTTGTAGTTAGATGAGTGATCGCGCAATGTATTGCGTTCACTACGAACGTCGCGTGCAGCAAGCCAAAGTTGAAATTCCGCGAAATCCACGCGTATCGATAGTGTTGTACTAAGTTGTAAACAATGTCGATATTAAGTATGTCATTGTGTGTTTGATACAAAATTAAATGATTATTATCAGTAATATTATAATTAAAATAACTTTGTTTACCAATTATTGTTTATTGTGGGTTATTATTATTCTGAGTGGGTTTTTCGTCTAAAATTTGGTTTGAGGTGACCAACCTCATTTATAATGAAAACATTGTAGGTTTCCAGCAGATCCTGATAAAAGAAGTCCACACTAATTGTCCCCCTTCCCGAAATTATAGCCAAAAATTTCAAAACTTAAAAATTACAGTAATTTTATCGATATCAATAATCGACCTTTTGGTTGCCGTAACATGTATGAGAAATAAATTGCTTTTGCGCGTGTGTGAGTGTACGTCAAGCGCAGTGTTTGCGTTAGTGTGGCAACCAATAGCAAACTCGCGATCTAAGTGCGTGTGGTTTATTTGTGTGCGTAATGCGCGTACTATTGGTCTCTTGCTTTTAGGTGAGTTAAAGAGTGGGGGATATGCGGCGACACTCGTTCTAATACAAATCAGGAACTATTTCCTTTCTAACCTCTTTTATCTGCTCTGTGGTTGAGACGGCAATCCGACACGACCACTCAGAGATCAGGCGCAGGACCTACGACTTTATGTACTGTCCAAGGCACAGGAATGTTGTGACCTTGTGACATTCCTGTGCCTTGAACAGTACATAAAGTTCGACCCGCTTCCAAACTCCGGGCTGCTCCTGAGAAATTCCTAATCGAAAAACCCAATAACACTTTCGCTTAGCAATCGTGCTTGCAACTACGAGCCCAAAAGAGGCAGTTAATCGACTGTTGGTACCTATACAGCTAGCGAAAAGAACACGTAAATGCGGCCTTGGTAAACTTTAGAAAAGTTACCCTAGGTAAAGAGAGTTCGCTCGCTTCGCTCGTACTTAAGTACGAGTATATTTCATAAAGCCTGTAACAAAGCCTACTTAAATCTTTGAGGATAAGCAGCAGTAAACTAGCAGCTACGTATCTGTTAAGCAAAGTCGCTGAAACATGGGCGAATTGTTTGAATTTGACAACCTCTAACGATGTGCATCTGGACGGAGGGCCCATTTTTTTTTATCTTGCGAAACAAGTTGAGACACATGGAAATTAGTTTAAAAAATGTAAAAACTTTTCATATATTTCTTAAACGTAAATTAAAACTTTTATGAACAAATGACTTCAGATCTCAGTCCAGACGCTTGCATAAAGCGGCATAGCGTAAATCTCAGGAAGTTCTATATCTGGGTCAATAATTTTTATTATAGATAAATTAGTTCAGATATTCTTAAATCTTTTAAGTAATTTCCAACTCCCTAGAATATGACGTTACAGATTTATGACGGTTTAACTGGATCCCTCAGTCTTTACTAAGGATTCGTCAAAACATGAGTTTAACTGTAGAAATGCATAAATATGCCTTTTATATCTTCTAGTTGATCGTCTCTGTGAATTACACTTCTCATCAGAAAAATCGAAACACTTCCGTTTTTATGGTTTCTGTCCTAATTTAACACAAAAGAGTTTTCATTCCATGATAAAAATCGCACACAAACTTTTTGTTCTGTGTTCTGTATACTGTGTGTTTACTGTGACTTTGGGACGTCTGAAAAGTATTTTTTTCTAAAACATATGGATTCTTCGCCCGCAGAAGCCGCCCAAATGATGGCATTCCTGGATTCTGGATTTAGTCACCGTGTTGTGGCTGAAAGATTGCATCTAAGCCTGTCGTCTGTTCATAGAATCTACAAACGCTATCGGGAGACTGGTTTGTTCACCCGCCGTTCAGGATCTAGTAAGAATCAGGTTACTGCTGAGCGAGATGATCGATTTATTGTAACAACTTCTTTACGAAATCGACGCCTTAATGCTTTTCAACTGCAGCAGCAGCTTCATGTTGTACGTAGGGTGGCTGTAAGTGACTCTACAATTAGAAGGTTGAAGGAACGTGGACTGGTACCGCACAAGCCAGCAAATGGGCCGAAATTAACAGCAGACCATCTAAGAGCGTGCCTTAACTTTGCACGTGAGCACCTAAATAAATTGGTCATACCTCCAGTGGAATAAAGTCCTCTTTTCTGATGAGTGTAAAATTATGCTGTATGGTAACGACGGAAAGAACAAGGTATACAGAACAGATGGAGAACTGCACTGATTTGCACAATGCTGCATTGAAGAAAAGGTCAGCTATTGTGGCGATTCGTGGACGGCTTTGTGTCTGGGCCACGTCTGTCTGCACTAAACAGTCATCGGTACATCGAACAGTGTCTTGAGTCTCACGTGATGCCCTATGCACATTTTATTGGCAACGGTTTCATATTCATGCACGACAATGCTCTCACACCGCGAGCGTCGTACGAGATTATGTTGGTACCTCCATTATGGAATGGCCAGCAAGAAGCCCGGACATGAATCCGTTTGAACATCTATGAGAGACGAATTCGTTCAAGAGATCCTGCCCCAGCTGCAAAATGCAATCCAAGAGGAATGGAATGGAATGCCACAACATTTGATCGTGAGTCTCATCCGATCGATGAAGAACCGTATGGAAGCAGTAATAAGAGCTCGGGGAGGGAATACAAGTTATTAAATAAACGTTTCTTACCTTTTTTTTTTCAGTTACGTGTGTTGTTTTATCAATTTCCTTCTTATTGCATACAGGGTAAAAATGACTTGTAAATCTCGTAAAATACGAAACATATGAAAATTTAATTAGAATTTAGAACATTAGGATTTGAAAACCTCATATTATTCACTATTAAACGACATTAATTTGACATAATTATATTCCTAAATATACACATTTTTCTGATAATCCTTACAAAAAATAAACTTGCAAGGTGTTTAGATTTTTCTGATGAGAAGTGTTGTTAAACGAAATAATGGCTCAAAATTTATTGGTTGAAAAGTATTTAATGAAAGTCGAATTTTCTTAAAACGTTTGAACTGAGAGCCCAGTATTTTCGGCTTTATTGACTAGGCTCAACGTCATAGATTAATACAAATTAGACCAAGTATTTTTACTAAGTATATTTTTATTAAATTTTGACTTAACCTCCGTTGCAGTGTGACCATCTTATAAATGGCGAATCTGCCACAGACAGACTGGGCAAAAAATCTGCCAAAATCTGCCACACTTGACGCCAAAATTGCCAAAAATATGCCTTCATGGAAACAGAAAAAAAAATACACAACGAATTCAATGAAATTTATTTAATCAACAAAAACATTTAACAATTTTCTTATGCATTATTTTATCTATACACTGCTTACTCTACGTATCCGCATTTGCCTCAAAATTTTCGTAATTTTCGTTGTACATAGATTTTGACGACATCTTTTAGATCATAATTTTTGTTGGTTTAAAGGATACACAGTCTCCGTGTTCCTTAATCCCCTCTTTTGTTGTAATTAAAGCTGACACATGTTGATTTAGGAACCTATTCCTTATTTTTGTTTTATTTAGATTCACCTGAGAGAAGATTCTTTCGCACGAAGCGTTGGACATCGGCAAACATAATAACGCTTTCGCGAAATTTGTAATGTTTGGATATTTTGTAGCCCAGTACTTACCGATGCGATGATTGGCCACTATACCCAATTATGTTCTTTTTATGTTTCTGAGATAATCTATGCTCTTATAAAGAAGATAATCTGGTAATTAATTTACAGTTGCAAGCTTTACAGAATGCAACGTCCTGGTCTTCCTTAGACCTTGACAACCAGGAAGAAAGCAAGGGATCTTGCTCCCACTCAGGTCTATAAGAACGCTCGTATTTTCTCTTCATAATTAATTATTCGTTACACAGAACCGTACACGATACACATCAAAAGAGAATGAGATAAAATCAAAAGTAGATTGAAAACCAAATCAATGACGCACTTGATTAAAAACAGAATAAGCCGGAAATCCCCGTATAATTTGGCGATGAAACAGAAGTTGCCAGATCGATACAATCATTTTTGTAATCTAATTATTTATAAAACGTGATGTAATTACTTAAAAAAAATATGAATTCCTTGAAAATTCATATGAACTAATGTAAATTTTCTTGAAATCTTTTAAATCTGCCGAAATCTGCCACTTTTGTAAATCGTCAGCATGATCTGCCACAGACAACATTTTGGAGCGAAAAAAAGCATTGGCATTTAGAACAACGGAGCAGTTCACACTGCTCCGTTGTTCTAAATGCCAATGCTTGAAGAGAAAATGCATTTTCAATATTTGTAATAGGAGCAATTTGACCATAATATTCTTCTTGTACAGACGCCAGCAGGTCAAGCTACCCGAAACTGTCAAATTTTCGCAATCAACCTTGAACCTTATGCTGTAGAGCTAAAGTTGAAAATCTATTGAATAAATTTGACAGATTGTAGTAGCTTGATGTGCTGGCGTCTGTACATAATAGAATAATTCAAAATATAGGTAAGTACTTTGTAAACCGCAGTAAAAAAAGAAAGAATCAATCATGGAAAGTCATAAAGAAACTAACACCATTTAATATATTACCATAGACTCACATAAATTTTACTTACATAAAATTATTGGTCACCTACAATATAAAAAATAAAACGAAAGAAAACTTGCCAACGTTTTTCTAATAACTATTAAATACTCCTTAGCAGATGATATAAATATTTAAGATATCACCATATAACATTTCTTTTTTTTTAATCATTTTTTTTTCTTTAAAACTTCAACCTCTCAAAAACCTCTTCTAGGAAACCATGGTCTTCTAGGAACCAAGGTTATGGTATGGTATTCTGAGGTATGGAACGACTAAAGTTACATGCTCTGTGGGTACGACTTCGTCTGTCTCTCTGTCTGTCTGACCGTCGGCGTCGTCCGTCGCACCCAGTGTTGCCAACTCAAAATGTTCAAATTGTCGAGTTCCCACGTCGAATTTATCGTTTTTTAGTAAAAAATATCGTACAAAAGAAAAATCTCCAAAAAAAAAAACTACATTCAAATCAAATTGCAATTCAAATTGCTCTCAAAAGACAATGAATAATTTTATACTAGAGTCAAACGGGAAGTTTATTATGCGAAGTTCAACCAAGTGGCGCTAGCAGCCCAAACCGTAAACCGTAAACATGTTTTGTCATAGTTTTTAGTTGATATTTTTGTGTTACTACTAGAAAGAGAAAGAGATAGAGATACGTACTTGTTGATGTTGACATACTTATCAAATGACATTGACATTTTTTTTGAATTATTTCTGCCTTAAATTTTTATTTGACAAATACGTTTTGATAATGGAACTTAAAATAATTTTTCAGTTAATCTCAAAATTATCGTACGTTTGACATTCATTATCGTACAGAGGCCAGCAGGTCAAGCTACCCGAAACTGTCAAATTTTCGCAATCAACCTTGAACCTTATGCTGTAGTGCTAAAGTTGAAAATTTATTAAATAAATTTGACAGATTGTAGTAGCTTGATGTGCTGGCGTCTGTACATCGTACCATTGGCCAAATTATCGTACGCCCCCATAATTATCGTACGGGTTGGCAACACTGGTCGCACGTATAGCGCTACAAAGTTATTTTGGCACGTGGCCAAAATAAGAACTAGCGCCGTCATCTAGTTTCTTGAATACATTTCAAGCGTAGATTTCAAGTGACAAATGTTAACCAACAGCGCCCCCTTGTCAACTTCATTCGAGTGGCAAAGATCCTTGTAGCAGCAGTGTGGGTACATAAACCCTGAGGCCTTAGTAATTATAACAGGCGCCCGACGCACGCATTTTGGGCACATATTAGAATATGAATTTCTATGTAACGAACAAACGCTGCCGTCCAAAGGCCCCTTACCACGTCCTCAACGCGTGGACGCAAGTTCCTTTTTTACTATTTTTCCTTGTCGTTTTCTGTGCATCTTAAATCTTAAACTTTAAAAGAAACACAGTCTGAGTATGTTGAGTGTTGAAAAGTTACAACAAAATGTTAAATCTTGTTGCGTTTAACGAGCGTCCAACGCCCGCTCGGCGCGCGCCCAAAACGCATCGTACTGGGCGCGCACGTCGGGCGCTTGTTATAACTAATCCCATAGATTTATTATTAATATTTAGTTTAATATATCTATGCTTACACCTGATTTGAGTGAATAGATGTAGTAATACTGTTTGAAAAATAAGTCGTAGTGATTTCAGTGTTGCTAGACTTGGATAAGAGTTGATGGGTTTTTTTTTCAGAATTCCAGCTATCAACAAGCGATAGTAGCAGCCCGAATCAGGTTCGAATCTGGATTTGTCCTCGCCCCTTAATAACATGGGATGTAAACGTAACTGGAGAAATGTGGGTGTAGGTACTATATGTACAGTTCTGTCTGCTTAACCCTTCGGCGATTAAAGGCGTGATGTTTATGCTATGTAACAAGCGGAGAGATTTTCTGTGGGTAACTAACAGCCATGAAATACAAAAGTAATGTATCGAAGTTTACAATTCCATAGACCACGATTACGCGACAGCATCTTTATCAAAATTAAGAAGCATTCTAGCTACAATAGTTGTACCATAAAGTACATGCTAATTCCATTGCCAACGGGCAATGGAATTGCCACTCCTTACCGTCCTCGTCATCGTCTTATTTTTCGTAATAATTATCGTTACAGCTACCTATCGAGAATGCAAGCTATTACTAAAAAATATTCTGATATTCTAAAAAACTAAAAATAATTGTACAGATTAAAAATAAATATCATGCTCTGGTCAATCAACAGAAAATCGACTAAAATGAAAATGTAATAATTTTATTGGTTGCGTAGCCTTAAAGCGCCATATTCACCATCCATCTTGCTGTACATCCCGCCAAGACCACGCACGATGCACGACGAAAAAGTCTTGAGGTTCGTCATAATTATTATTAATTGCTTGCTGCATTTACCCGACGCAATTCAGCATCCAGCAAGCGGCTCCACCACTTCAAGTCACAAGGTGGTCTGAAAATCAAGCTCCATACTAACTTAAGAAATCTTTTTTTTTTTTTATGTGATGTCTCTGGTATTCACTACATTATGTAATATGAACGTATGGATGGTATTAGATGGTGTTGGGGCTTCCATGGCGGTGCAGCGCCTCCGGCATGTTCGCCGGCCACAGCGCGGACGGCTTCCAGGCGGTGCTTCGCAAAAGAACGGCTTCCCTGTGGTCTCGGCTAAAGGGTGGCACCAACACGCTTCTGAGCGTGGTGTCCGACAGAGTGGATAGCCAAATCTTGAGGCTTTGGTCGCTCATGCATGTCCAAAATAATAATAATTTTAAATTTTACTAACATAGCTATAAGTGTCTACCTTTCTAACATAATATGGACTTTTGTATCAATTACTGTGTGCTTAGTCTGAAATAAATACTTTCATTTTCATTTTCATTAGTAGCTCCACGCGTGAGAAACGGGATGGGATTGGAATGGGATTTTTAATTAAAGGTACTGAAAGGCTGGTGCTCACATGAGCTATTGTACCATAAACGGTGATCAAGATGGCATCCAATTCATGGCCCTTTGGGTGCCGCATTGCCCAAAGTGAATTTTTGAAATTATATTTCCGCTTATGAATTTTCAATTCTTTGACATGATTAGGTACCACGTACGTGGTTATAGGTACCAGAGACATATCATTTATTTTATTTTAAATGCCTGACTTTTAGTTTCTATGAGTAGGTATGGAGCTCGATTTTCAGACCACATAATGCAGATGGATATAAGATTAATCAGAATCTGAATCGTTTTAAAACAGATTTCTAATCCATTCCTTCTTAGGTTCGTAAAAAAATCTGCGTAATCGTAAATAACGCAATGAATGTTGTTGATCTGTCAAAATGAAACAGATTAACTAAATCGTTTGTGAAAATATATGCCGTAATTATATAACAGGTTCGCACGGGCGATATTTTCCCGCGGCAATTTTTTTCGACGATTTCAACGTTATACTTGGTGTCGAAAGTTGAAAATCCGACAGTGTGTTTTTTCAACACGCTGGGATGAGAGTGCGTCCCAGTGCGTTGGATTCTCAATGCTCGGTTCAACACTGAGAGTTGATAATCCAGTGCGCGTTAAATTCCTGCCGCGATATTTTTACGTCCGTTTGAACGTGGACTACCGCGGACGTACACAGGGCCGGATTTAAGGCAGGGCAACAGGGGCCATGGCTCCGGGCCTCTACAAAATTGGGGCCTCCACAAACTGATTTTTTTATAATAAAAAAAAAGTTTTGTTGGTCCAATACGCTAAATCTACCGTTTAGCATAAAAACGATTATCAAAAAGATCAATAAAAGGAAATCTTTTATTAGCAAATACTCTCTCCACTTCTTGGTTGCCACAGGGCCTCCACACCTTTAAATCCAGCCCTGGACGTACATCAAAGCGATCGTGCATCGTTCGTGCTGGATCGTGTATAGACTTGCTGTATTGTTCAGCAGATTCAGCCAGTGTTTCCACTTTTAGGGATTTATAACTTTTTTAGGGTATAATGATATGCGCCATGCATATCATTATACCCTAAAAAAGTTATTATTTTTTCAAAAAAATCTAAAAACGGCGAAAAAAACCCTCAATCTGACAACACTGACCACGGCCTTGAGCGGACATACAGCACGCTGGATGCGCGCACGATCGTGTATATGTGGGATTGGTATAGATGGAATAAAAGTATTGCATAAATTAGAACAATTTTATAATTAGTATTAAAGCAAAACAGAATAATTACATAGTTTGCACAACAAAATAATGTAGCAATGTAACATTATTACATTAAAACAATATACCGTCTCAACGAACAATAATAATCATCAGTATTTTGCGTAGCAACATAATATACATTTATTAAGAGCAATTTAAAATACAACATACCTGACCGTTCAGAATTGTCTTGCCGAGTCCGTAGTCGAACAAAGTCTGCGCGATCGAGCCACCTGCGCGCTCTTTTAAACAATGGCCTGCTTGTCAGTGAGTGGGGGCGAGTAGCCAACCGAACAACTTATTAAAACGGAAGTTACTCGAAAAATAACGTTATTATTTTTAAATTAAACAAAATGCAATGTTTCTCCCACATATATGCTACGTCCAGCAAACGGGGCCTTGGCGGGACGTACAGCAAGATGGATGGTGAATATGGCGATTTAGATCACGTGTGTAATCTACGTTTGCAATGTATTTGGCAAATATGTAAATAAACACGAGTTTTAGGAAAAACAACTGTAATGCCAACATGTAAGGTTTAGTTTGCGCTACAACTTCATATTTTTTATGACTTTTTCAACAGTACTAGTCAGTCTACAATCCACTTTATTTACACTTGCATAAAGTTGACATCAATTGGTAACAAGGATTTTAATAGACCTTAGGGCCTGTGCACACCACGTTTTTAAATCGCGCCGTTGACGCGCGTTTTAGCAACGCGCGTCGACGGCGCGCTTTTATCCTACAGACAGGTGTGCAAAGGTCCTGACTTGCGTGCGTATCGCGTCTGTATCACTACAAACGTGGTGTGTATAGGCCCTTAGTATGAAAAGTTCTGACAACTGTCAATTCAATTTAGTATTTTCATTATTAATTTTAGTAATTTTTGTTATTAATTTTAATTTAAAGTTATTGGTAAAGGTGATAATTTTGGGCCCGAATAGTGAATTTTGGACTTAACCAAAATAAAATTGTATGTATTTCTGTTTCTGGAAACAAAAAAAGGGAGCTATCAAGATACACTTTTTCTTTAAGATTGGTAACATTATGACATAGCAATATAAATTTATTAGTTGCTTAGCCATTTCTTGAACTTGGAACTCTGATTTTAGTTTATTTAAAACTAGCTGGACTGATATTGCGATGCTGAAAATCCATAAACATATAAGTAAGTTTGTTAAATACCTACGTTCAGTATAATTTCAATGATTAGGTATCATTTTGTAATCTTAGATCAACTTAATAAATAATAATACTATTTTTCGTAAAGTTACTATTATTATTATTTTATTGGACATGACTATTTCATTCAAGGTCAAGAAATGATGTACAGTTGTCAGTGTGTCAAACTGTCAAATAAATGTATCATTATCAAACGTCACGTCATTATTGTCATTAACCAAAATATAATCAGCAATAAAATTATGTAAAATTTGTTTTATTCAAAATGAACCATATTCCAAACCATAACACGTTGGGAATATCATTAAGTGTTAAGCTGTTACATTTATCAAGGGTTTTTATACAACAATTAGTGAAATCAACCAGTGATATTATTTAGCACTAATTACTGGTGCTAATAACACGTTTACTAATTTATATATTATTCGATTCCACTAGTCATATTATGATATCGAATGTCAATTTAAGGGAATTTAACATGTTATAATTATATTTATTATGAACGAGTACTACGAGTCTGAAGATCGTAAAATGAAAGGTACCCTTCGTGACTGGCGCAAAGCGCTGCGCACTCCAGCCACGTACAGGGTCGGGAACGCTGTGAGGGTTCAGCCACAATTCGTGTTATTAATTGTGTTAATAGGAACATTCCTTCTGGTGTTGTGTTATTATAATTGGTGGACAAGCAGCCAGCCAGTCAGTGTCCAGAGATGGGCTAGTTCAGTGCGGCCATACAACACGACTTACCCGCTGACGAAACCGTTGGTTGATGGCGATTTAGTCACATTCAGGATTGGGATAGTAGCGGACTTAGACACCAATTCTAAAAGCAGTAGTAATAAACACACATACATAAGTTATTTTAAGAAAGGACAACTCAATTACCATCTTGTCAAGAAGTCTGTGCAAGTGTCATGGGATATACGAGAGCCCACACTCTTGTCTTCAACATACTCACACAAGGGAAGAGGCATGGAGCTGTCTGAGTTAATTGTGTATGATGGAAGATTGCTCACTTTTGATGACCGATCAGGAATGGTAAGGACATTGTTACTCCTTAAATTTTGTTTCCTACTCATACCTATTTATGAAATTCAAATTGAAAGTCAAAGTTAATTATAGGTAATACGGGCTGGTATCTGCAACTACATGTCTAAGCGCGTATTTTGCGTACAAAAAAGATAATTATGCTCCCACATTATAAAATTATGTATTCTGTTATTTATCTATTTCTATTTTTTTATATTGAACAACAAAGAATTTTTGTTTTATTTAGTACATTTAACAAAAATTGTTAAAGTAAAATAATACTATCAAAACAGAATTGCTAAAAGTTTTATGACACATAATAAATAGCTGTTCTTATTGTTTTCCAGGTGTTCGAAATAGATAACAATAAAATAGTACCCTGGGTGATTTTACCAGATGGTAATGGCAAGGTCGAAAAAGGATTTAAGTCCGAATGGGCAACCATCAAGGATGACATTTTATACGTCGGGTCAATGGGCAAAGAGTGGACGACACCCAGCGGGGAGTTCCAAACCAATGACCCCATGTGGGTGAAAGCGATCAACATACACGGAGAAGTAAGATTATTAAAACGAATTACAAAATTAATTGTTAAAGTAAATGGGTCTTATACAATGAATTGAAATTGTCTGTTTCTAGATAATATAGAAGACACAATTCACTAATGTGAATTGTGTCTTCTATATTATCTAGAAACAGACAATTTAACTTTATTTTAATTTAATTTAACTTAGTTATTACTTATTTAAGTGAATTAAAATTTCATACACTTTTTGTAGGCGACATTTTATTATATATATTCTTATAAGCAACAGAAAAACTTAAATAAATAAAATTGGTGAACAGGAAAAGTTATCATATTTGTTTAAAATACTGCATTAAGTATATAGGTATTTGCAGAATACGGTAGTGAAACACGACATTACTTTATCTTATCAGGAAGGTTTATTCTGTCGATGCGGAGGTTATCTTTACAATTTATTATATTTATAAATCATGTTAGGTAATCAGTATTGTTTCTGGCAGGGAAATTCAAATATTACGACTGATTTGTAATGTAGTGGGGCAAAAACTAGCAGAAAAGTCACTTAGACACAACTTACACTTTAATACACAAATGGACCTCATTCTTATGAAGTTAATGTGCATATTGCTTTAAGCGACTTTGATTAAGCATTTAACAGGAGAATGAACATTATCTCTATATTAATAAAGTTTATTATCGTATGACAAGATACTTTACTTAGCTTGAATAAAATCAAAGTTGGCTCTTTATACAGCGTTAAGTTTTGTGTCTTAATATTACTTTCCTCTTGTTTCTCGGAGAGAATTCGAGCTTAATTCATTCTTGCGTATGAAATTAATGATCTCTTTTAATATGTAATGAAGATCCAGTACTTACCATTATTTTTTTATTTGCAGGTGCAGCATTTAAACTGGGTGAACCAGTACAAAGCCGTCCGAAGTTCCATCGGCATCCAATGGCCTGGCTACATGATCCATGAATCTGGAGTATGGTCACCTGCCAAGCAATTATGGCACTTTCTGCCAAGGAGGTGCAGTCATGAACCATACAATGAGACAAAAGACGAAGTCATGGGATGCAACTACTTGATCACTGCTGATGCCAATTTTAAACATATACATGCTCTTGAGGTAACTGTTTTAAAGTATAAATTGTTAGCCCACTTACGCACGGACGTAAAAATATCGCGCACTGGATTTTCAACACTCGGTGTAGAGCGTTGAGAATCTTACGCACTGGTATGTACTCTCGTCCTAAGCAGAGCGTTGGAAATCCAGTGCAGGAGAAAATTGCCCGTGCGTACCTGGGCTTGCTGTGACTGGATTAACCCATCTCGGACCTAAGGCTGAGATCTAAGAAACTTAGACTTTACTCAAGCTAAGAACAGTAACAGTTTCATTCAAATATGAACATTATTTGTACGTATGCGAATGTGATCAAGCAATTCATACGAATATGAAAATTAACCTCATATAAATATGGTACATATTCATATACCACACTTACTGTACTTAGTAAAATTTAAGTATGCTCTAAAGATCTCAGCCTCGGAGCACAATTCATAAAAGAACTGTCATAGTAAAGATGATAATTTAACTAAAAGTCATACGTTTGACTAGAAAATTCAGTTCTTTTATCGTGTATCATACGAAAGTGGCCACACTTGAACTACGAACTCTTAGGCGCCACTGCCACGGCCGAAAGAATCGCGGCGATAGTCTCGCCGCCGTGCCATCAAATTCTCGCGGCGATGACATCGCCGTGTGGAGATTGCTTCATACAGTTTCTATTGAATTTGAAGTCACGACGTGACTATCGCCGCGATACTCTCGCCCGTGTAAATGGCGCCGTATTGCTACGGAACAAATCAAGGTCAATGTCAAATTGTTACCTTCGCTGTGCAGTTGACTGTAGTAGGTACGTCGTTATAAGATTTTCAGTACTGTGGATCGAATCAATATTTACTCAGTTTTATAAATAATCAGCCATAAATACATATTATGTTTGTACGCTTCGTTATAACACGTTACATAAACAGACGTATTCACAGTACCTACTTATAATACAAAAACGAGCAAGCTATATCTAGAGCTAGATATATCATCTTGGTAATAAGCAACATTAAAGGGGCGGGGCTTCGTCAAGGTCGTTTCTGACGGGTAACTCTAGCACCGCGCGCGCTCATTGGTCAAATCAAATAGCGCGCGCTTCCCTGGGTTCCTGTGACACACTTCCGTCCCTTTTCACGAAATCGGATTTAATTTTTTAGATTTTGATATTGATTACAGGAAGGCTAGAGGAAAGATGTTACACATTAAAAACCATGCTACGCTCTTACACGATTTCTAAGCAATTAATTGATCAAGCAACTTTATCCCTTTTCAGATAACAAAGCACCAGCCAAAGCATGGTTTCTCATCGTTCAAATTCATACCGGGAACGAATGACGAAGCCATAGTGGCTTTGAAGACTACAGAGTTTGAGGGCAAGACAGCCACATACATAACTGCATTTACGATAGATGGCACCGTGTTGCTACACGACACTCTGGTGGAAAACCTCAAATATGAGGGCCTGGAATTTATATGATAGTGTATTAGAAAATTATACATAACAAACGTAACTGTAAATATGTAAAATATAATATAGTTTCGTTATTTTGTGTTTTATTGTTATTCGCAATGGTATTATTGGAGAGTTACCCTAAGTGACCCTAACCCCGCATCCTAAATCAAAGTGAACATCGCGCGAGTACACGATCGTCTGAAAATAAATTTTGGCTTACAAACGCAACTTGATATGTCATAATAATTTAAACGAGCGTGAACCCGCTTTATATTTAAAAGCGAACGCCGCGCTATTAGTCGCGAGTATAAGGCACTTTTAATTTCGGAAAACGCCCTCTGTCGGCGCGACCACGCGTTTATGTTTATCGAACAAAAAGTGACAAAGTGAGGCGTGACGATCGCTCTCAATTAGATTAGAACGCGGTCGCCATATTGTAATATTTGTCTACACGATTAAGGAAAGGACGAGGGAGTGCCTTATTTGATGTCATTATCGCCGTACTGTGGTCTCCCCAGAGCACGGCCTAGTAATGTCACAATATTATTGTGTTCATGAATCATACTTTTTGCGCCCAAGACAGGGCGCGAAATGTTATAATAATGTGGTTGGTAACTGTTAGTAATGCTATGTGGTTAAGATTAAAATAATAGATTTAAACAAATCATTTTTTGTTAAGTTTTCTCGTCATCTAATCGAGTCCAAAATCATTGAGCATGTACTTTATCAAATTAATAAACAATGAGAAGGCGGGAATAATGTTTAAATAAAATTTATTTTCTTCAATAAAATAAATATAGGTAGGTACATTGTAATATTACAACTGTATCTTAATATAATGGCACTTGTCCTTATGTGCAGTAACAGACTATTGCTTTTTTGTTTAAAAGTTCTACATCATAATAATTATACTTAGAGTAACAACTTTAAAAAACTTTTTACAAAAAAAAACTTCCGAAATTTAAGTTATTTTTCGATTTGTAGTGTTTTTTTGGAAGTCGGTATTTATGTACACACAGGAAAATAGATACAGATACATTAGTATAATCGGGCGGTAGTTGGTCGGTAGGTAGTCTTCTTTTTTGTAAAAAGTTTTTATTTGTGGTACCTACACCTTCCCGACACAAATTCGAATACCACGTCCTGCTATGTAAATAACAGTGACAGGAGGTTATTAACATCATCCACATAGACTAAGTGGGAAAAATACGTTTTATTGAAGCTAACTCAAAAACTATTCAAGCAAACTTATTAAATGCGCAAGCTTCTTCTACCAAATGAAAATAGAATTTTCAAAAACGGTCATCAATTGACGAATATGTTGAATGGCATAAAAAAAAATGCAAGCGAACATAGAACCATACTTTTTGGAAGTCGGTTAAAAAGGGGTTTCTAAAACCTGAAGCAAACACATTATTATTGCGTTCTCCCTCGCAAACAAAATAATCACAAGGCAGAAGTAGATAAAAGCTATCAAAGGCTAAACGTCAGATCAAGCTGACATGCATAAAACTAATTTGTCATCTCTAAACTGTCACTGTCACTTTCTCGCTCCGTCTGTAATAAGGATAGCAATACTTTTTAGTTTGTGCACAACAGAACCACCAGTTTAAATATCAAAAATATTCTGGATTATCTATACAATATAATTTAATTGGCCTATCGGCTAAGGCTATAAAATTGGATAACAATTAAAAATAAACGAATACCTACAACAGGTAAATTAGGTAACAATAAAACCGAATACAGGGTATATAATATCACAAGTTACTAACCCTAAAAACAAATATTACTAAACTAAGTTAAAGCATAGATAATATTCGAATACAACTAAGCAGATGCAAAAACTAGGAACATCATACCAATAAGATCTCCTTCAAACGGAATCACAAAAAAGTTTTTATACAAAACTAAGTATTGAATCTCATTTCAAGCCAATAGTTCTGGTGATTTCTTCGAAGACGGTCCACGCCATCGCGGCCATTAAAGTGCGACGCAACATTCTTGGTACTGCACCCTTGAAGTACCCTCTTACACCGTATGTCTGTAACAAAGGAGAAAATATATTATTAAATGAAATATTTACACTAGGGTAACAATTTAAGGGGTAATTTAGCGCTACAGGTTGTTTTGGCGCGTGGGAAATATCGGAACTAACGCTGCTATCTTGTTTTTTTTAAAACATTTCAAGTGACATTTCACAAAAAAATGCACAGATGTTTACCAAAAGCGCCCCCCTGTCAACGTCATCCGAGTGCCAACTGATTAAAACCTTCTTGCTTAATAACCAAGTTTCGACAAGCTAAAAGTGTTCATTAGCTACACTAAATTCAGAGTAATGGTATGGGATTAGATACCCTAATTCAATGATACATGGTCCAGTTCCTATTGCAACTAAATCATTTTTATAACGTGTCCCAATACTGTTTGGCATTCTAAACTTGAATTAGTTTAAAGGATAATAAAGTTGACAATGGTTTGGAAAGTATGATAGTTTCATAAGGATCCGAAATCTGGTCTAGTAGAAATTACACAAATAATTATTGAGTTCTGATTGACTTGATCGCTAATTAAACTATAAACCTACTCTTGAATACCAACTGTAATCAAACTCGTCGCCAGGGGGCATTATTTGCCCTTCACTGAGTAAAGACGGTGATAGCAACTCTCTTTATCAGAATATTCATTTTATTTTCTTTGTCAACAACTCATTATGCAACAACTCATTTTAGCAATTAAATTATGTTATTGCAAGTACATACTATACTGTGGTCAAACTCAAAGTAAAAAAAAAACTAGCATGCGTTGTCTTTAAATAGTTCAAAAAAGTTTTATGGTTATTAAATGAATCTACATAGGTATAACAAGAAACTGGGGGTTACACGACATTGGTCAAGTGTGGTATTTGTCAAATCGGCAATTCGTCAAATTTTATATTGGTCAAAGCTGTAGTTCGTCAAATCGTCTTTTTGTCCAATTACTTAATTTGCCAAATACGCTATTGGTCAAGTCCATGTACAGTCAATGAAAACATGCATGAATTGAATTCACAATGATGATGCTAGAAAATAATAGGAGGGCGGAAATTTTTCGAAAATATTTTACTGAGCAATGGCAAGAAAGGATTTCTCAGGAACGTGTTGTGCAAATGAACGCCATCGTACCACCAACGCAGGCGAGTGGCACCGGAGATTAGGGATTAAAGTACAAGAAAAATATAATATTTTCATAAGTAGGTATTTAAAAAAAGAAGCGAAATATTATTTATATAAAGATAAAAGACAAGATGAGAAGCAGAGGAAAACATCCAACATCGTAAAAGATGCCAAAATAAAAAAAAAATATAGAATAATTATTGAGTGGAAAATTTGATGTGTTTAAAACAGTTGTGTTGGAATTCTATGTAAATAAATATTACATTTTTATGCGCAAAAATTATAATGATGACCTATAGGCTAGTTGTGCCACAACGGTGAAAAATTAAACAATGATGATGTCGTGGCCTTAATTATAATTTCATGTAATTAGCAAAATATTCTTTGTACACTTGACACGATGAACCAAGTACACGCAAACTTTGAATGACTGATAGACCTAATTAAAAAATAAATAGACGACCCCCACGGATGTTGCTTATCTAATTAATAAATAATTAAGTACGTAGGTAGGTACCTACTTATTTTTATAATGACTCAGAAACATACGAGCATCGAAACAAACTTAGCTGTAATGTAGCTGTAGTACTTATGTTAATTATCTTCCTGATTTTAGTTATCGTGTTGAGACCTTTGACATTTGCTTCTCGTTAATTTACAACATCGACTGAAATGTCCGATAATTTTATCTATCTGATAGGTACCAACAGTATCATTTTATTATTCTTAATAATGAACTGTGTGTTATAATTTGAGTTCAACATATTAAATAGACAAAACACTATGTTTGAATGTAAGACAGAATTCTAGATGGCATAGTACCTATCTCAAGAGACTTTAAGCCGAATACTCAAACGCAGATAGCGTTTGAGTATTCGGCCTATATCCTATACCTACCCAATTTAAATTATTTTTATTTTAAGGTATTTTGTGCATGCTGAAAACAGTTAGCAAAATATGTGAAACTATTTATATTTAACTTATGTACCATATTCTATGCAAAATAAATATATTCTATGCTATATTCTAATGTCCCATTCAGCCTGGTGCTGTTTCTGCCACTTTCAAGTGTACAGTAAAGGCGACAAGACTTTTAAAGTTAAGTGGCGTTTGAGTATTCGGTCGTCAAACAGAATTTAATATTAATGGTACATTTTAGTTTTCAAATTACTTTCATTCTTAAAAAAAAAAGAATTCTTACCTGCTGTACATATACGGCTGCACTAAAGGCATTGGGAAACTTGTTGGGGTATAACTGCATATTGGTCTTAAGTACGTCAGCAGGGTTGGTGGCCAGCGACGCGGCTATTCCGGCTACTATACCGCAACTAAAGTGGACGGCACTGGCTGCTCCGGGCGACTGCAGCCATTCTGAAAAGAGGAGATCATTTCGTCAGTATAAGGTGAAATTTGGTGTATCGTATTTGGATAGTACGGAATTTGAATAAGTATAGAATATACTACTACAGTCCCATAAACGGTACATCGTAGAGTGTTTTATTTCAGGCAAACTACCCATATATGAAAAATAGAATAAATAAGTAGTAAAAACATTTAAAAAAATCATTTAAATATTATCACTATCTTAAAAAAAAAATTGTATTTAGTCATTTTTTATTCTAGTTTAGGTGAACAGAAATCCAGTGCATAATTAAGGGACTTGCTAGGTTGCACGAGACAACCCTCAAAATGCTGTTACTGGAGCGTCTCAAACTTTAAAAGACCCTACAAGCGCGATGTTATTGGTTAAATAAGTGCATTTGGAATACACTTATTTAACCAATAAGTGTGTTCCAAATGTTTATGTATCTGTTATCTTTTAGTAATAACTCAGTAACTAAGTAAATGATTGACGCGTTACTAATTTTGTACGCGTCATTTCAATGTTTATAAAACATTGCGCCTACGTCATATAGCGTGATGTTATTTTTCTATTATTGACGTATAAACAAAAAAATAACATATCTACTTATAAGTTATGAAATATTATTAAATAGAAAATAAACTTTATTGTATTTAGATATTTAATATTGTATTGTATTTAGATATTAATGGGTCAATGTACTTCACCAAACTGTACAGTTTGTGGGGTAGTTGAAGACATTTATCACGTGTTGATGGAATGTGACCGGAACATACAAGAAAGACAATGTCTATTTGGTGTTGGATTTGAGGTGGGGGCATGTAACAGTATCGTAGCGTCCCCGAGGTCGGAGGATGCTAGGATATTGTGTAGCCTATTATCGGTTATTACCGGAATTTATAAGCCATCATGTCATTCGATTGATGATTTAAAATTTATGATAATAACTGTGTATTACCCATTGTGCTAGATTTAAGTTATTGATTGTTTTTCTCAACGGGGTGACATTATCACTAAGTGACAAAACCCCTTTAAATACTTAAACAAAGGAAAAAAAAAGCATTCAGGAGATTACCAAAGAAACGATGTATGGACTGTGTGAAAGATGATATGGCTAGAAAGTCACCACGACTACCGAGATGACGTAATAGAGAAGTATGGAAGAAAAATACATGGAAATAGGGACATGGGTAGAAGAATGATGAATCAAGGAACCATTCAATAAATAAGTCATAATTAATGTTGTATTTGGCAATACATTTATGAATAAAACGGATCCAGTACTGAATACCTATCAAAAAGATTAGATTGTCATCATTGTCTGGCATGACAATAAAAAAAAAACATATTTCATGACGCATTTTAACCATGATAATTATTATAATCTACGATAATTTTGCTATCATAAGATTATTGACTAATCGTGTTTATGAAAATGCCATGTGTTTTTATTTTTGTAGACTAGTCACACAGTATTATTATTATTTAGGAAGAAAGAAAGAAAATATATTTATGTAGCACAGACTAAAAGGCACACAATCTAAACTAACATTATAAAGATAAAAGATTAGATTTGTTGTATGTCATGTTTGTTTGTAAAGGATAAAGTAAAAAAAAAAAAAACAAAAATAGAAAGCTACATTATCAGCGAGTAAGATTTTATCGACTTCCACGCGAACGAAGTCGCGGGCAAAAGCTAGTATAATATACAGCAGATAAAAAAATAAAAACTGTAAGGGCGACGTAGGATTTTACAGGAAAATGTGCATCACGGCTGCGCCAAAAAGGCTCAGTTCCAGTTTCGAGTTCTTTAATTTTCTTCTCGAGTACAAAAAACTTTACGGAGGTATTTAAGGGGCATGCCCTAAGGTAACCCGCGAAATTCTAATTTTCTTTAGTTTTTTGCATTTTGCAGGTCAGTGTCAGGTTTTATGTTGATTAAAATATGATTTGCGACCGTACTAAATATGCTTTTACATAAATATAATCATTAAAATCAGGAATACAACTCCATAAGTAAGCACAATGGTAAAATTTCATGATTTCATGAAATAGTCATTCAATGGAATTATATGAACTTAGAGAGTTGTATTGATCATTTTGATGATTACAATTCTATAAATATACATTTGATACGGCCGCGAATCATATTTAAATCAACTTACAACATGATACTGACCTGCAAATTGCAAAAAACGTAACAAAATTTGAATTTCGCGGGCTACCGTCAACTGCCCTAACTTCGCCTGGCGTCCTAAGTTTGCCTATAATGAAAAATATGTAATATCTTTTTCATGTTACTTGTGTGGCAATCGAAACTTTGAGTTTTCATAGAGAGCTTTAAGTTTCAATTGCCATACAAGTAAAATGAACAAGTTAATACATCTTTTTCATTATAGGCAAACATTGGATGCCAGGCGAAATAAGGGCAGTTGACCGGTACCTTGACGCTTTCGCCTTTCGCATAGAGAACGTTGAAGACATTGTGGAAGGAGTGAGTTCCGGGTGATGTGATAGGTGGCTTTTTGTAGCAGAAGAATATTATTATGTAACCATTTAATCGAAAGATGAGAACCTAATGAACTAATAGAGTGATTAAAACATTTGAATAAGTTCCTATCTTAGTTAACCTAATCAATCATGCGTACAAAGTACTAATAATTATTTATTACGCATGAATATCTAATGTTCATATGACAGTACAAAGTTTACTATGTTTAAGAAGATTATACAAAAGCTATATATATGTATCGTATAGAAACTTTAAATTATCTATCCAAACTGCTAGAAGGATCCCGCGACCTTTTTTTTATCAGTACCAACGCATTTTATCAGTGGATTTGGAATTGCTATTAACCTAATATTTTTTAGATCTAATGCTTTGATAAGAAGCTTCATTGAAATTACATATTTATTCAAAGCTAACTGTCACTTATAGCTAACTACATAAAGGTCCAGTTTCACCACTCGTTGTTTATAGTCAAAGAAAATAATTGAGGTTTCATTACTATGACCATCTATATGTAACTTAGCAACGAGTGGCAAACTGTTCCTATTTTCTGCAAAAGACCAAATATCTTACCTTTAGATACTCTTTGCTTGGCTTGCGAGTAGAACATGAGGTACAGGCCAGAGAATGGCGCATCTCTGGCTAGGGTTGGGCCCAGGCCACAGGAAAGGCCACGGAAGCCCTCTGCTTTGTAAATGGCCTTCAGAGCACCACCCAAGCTGTTGTATTTGTACACTCCAGATTCGTATCTGAGGAAGAAATAAAATTGAATATTTAGGTAAAATTTTTTGAAGTTTCAACTATAATGGTTATTAGTTGTTTGAAGTGTTGGTGACTGTTATCAAGAGTTGGCAAATAGTAGGACACGAAAAGGCCAGTTCCAAAAAATATTTAGAAAGCGTAACGAAACGTAGGACCTACGTCGTAGGTAATACAGGTGACCAGACATAAAATTTCCAAATAGTTAACATATAAAGCGTAGTGCGTTGATTAAATTATCTACAACGTAGAAAGTCCCGACTGCGATGTAACCTCGGATTACCATAAGTATTGTTTACAGGTGACCTGAACAAGCGTCTTAACAACGTTTCAATCACGAGGCGGAACACGTAATCGAGTAGGTAGGTACACATTCGGGGACAACGCACGTATAAATTATGAAGATGGTATTTATTGATTGTAAAGTGCTCAATAACGTAAAGGTTCACACATATGAAAATATGACGTCACAGACCAACCTACCGACAGTTATCAGTAAAAAGATCTACGTCATGGAATAACACATGATTAAAAGGTAATTGGGACACTTGTGGCAAGGTATTTTTTTGATAATATTAATGATTAAGTACTTCAATTCACAATCGGTATTATTAATTACAATGACTTTACTAGAAAACAGCTTAAAAGATAAACATATTTTTTTTAATTGTTTGATAATGTCGGTAAGTAAATATGCCTTGCCTTCTAACCAGTCGAATTACGTATAAGCCCAGTGATTAAACTTGAGTCAATTAAGATATTATTCAACAGATATCTTACTTGAATTCGTATATATATAATATAGGTATTATTATAGTAAATATGTATGTGGTGTATGTAGTTTATAACCTATTTATGTACTGCTGTACCTATTTTAGTTTAATGCATTAGTTTTTTCTTTTTCTTTGTTCCTTTCAAACAGAGCACCTGCCTTCTAATCTCTTCATCACCCTTGGTTGACTGGTAGAGAATGCCTAAGGCATTACGTCCGCCTTGTACTTTTTCGAGTGTGACAAGATTAAATAAATAAATATTTGTTAACTTTTGCAGCAAATACATTATTTTATTTTATGAAGTGACACTATTTGACGGTCAACAAAATTGGAAAAATTGTCGAAGAAGGTACAACTTTGGCCATAGAATTCAATTTAAAAGTAAATGAGAATGTAAAATTCATCCTCAAAGTGAGTAAAGAGAGTGATCCACCAAACCAACCCTATGAAATACGTTATTTTGATCGTCAACTCACCTAGTTTTAATCACAGTAATAGGTATTAAAGCTACGCCGCTCATGGTCCTTGCGACGACTCCTAACGTGATGGCTTCCAAGGCACCAAGGTCGCCATTGGTCTTCCCCATCTTGGCTTTGAGCCAGTGCAGGGAAGAGAAGTAGATTCCCACTCCGGGAACGCAGCGAGCAATGGAAGGCACCATGCCCCGCCATAGTCCAACTATTTGTTCTTGCCGGATGATGTTTGTGAAGATTGTTATCATCCCGGGTTGGATTCGGCTGCTGTAAAAGGAGATATGGTTAGTGGTTGATACAATTTAGAGGCAAATGTTAAGCGAATGACGCATGTTTTATACCTTTACGAAATTTTTGTTAAGGATAGAGCAAGGATGCCCCAAGGCATATCTTGGGTCCTGTGATACACCTTGGCAATTTAAGGTTTAAAAGACCTACATCGTTTACAAAAGTCAGACTTGTGCTCAGTTTTTGCAGTCACTGATAGTCTTTCCGGATGATTGGAAATCAAATAAACAAAATCGTTTGTTTATAATTAATTAATAACTAAGGTTCGTTGTGTGTCAACTTTGCACGCGCCTGGGTCGCAACAACGCGGCCTTAGAGATAGCTATTTGAGGTAAGTAAGATATTGAGACACTAAACTAATTAAAATCTGAATCATTTTAAATATTATGGACATAATTACAAACAATTAAAAAACAACAGATAAACTAAACTGAAATGTCGTGAATATTCGTGAAACTTGAACATGGAAAATGATAATAGGTCATTAGCAGTTTAGGGAAGCATTCTCAGAACAGTAGCAGACGCTATCTGTGTCAATGTTAAAGATATTATGTCCAGTGTTAACAATAATTATCTGAAGTCACAATGAGTAGGTACCTACAATAAACAAATTAATGAAACCGCTAATCAGTGGTTGGTCACGGCTTGTGTCTCCATATCTACTTTTTTTCGTAGCAACAAGATATACAGTCTGCTGTTATCTAGAGAGTAAACTTATTTGAGTGTGAGTTTTTGGTAATATAGTACCTACAATTCCCCTGTTACTGTCCGATGCTTATTTTACTGTTGGGAAGAGTTATTTTATTTATATTAAACTAAGTCTATTTAGGAAGCACAGGACTAGTTGTGGCGATACTAACGGCCCGTCAACTGCTGGATATAGGCTTCCCGTTACTAAGGGGAAGCCTGTATCCAGCAGTCGACGTTTTTTCGCTGAATGATGAAGATAAAGTTTAATCTCAGTTGATTATATTATTGTGACTTACTTGACAGTCGCCGCAACAACATGTTGAGTTGGGTTCTGTAGACGAGTCTTCACCAAATCAAGCGGCTGGAACAGTATAGTACTGAAGGTCCCGGAGAAAGAACCGGCGAGAAATGCCTTGAACACCGGGTGGTACTGTAAAAATAAACATTTTCTCTGTTAGCATTATTTATTTATTTATTTATTTATTTATTTATTTATTCCCTCCAAACATACAAATATCTTTACAGGCTAGACCCAATGCGATATTGTAGTACCCTTAAAATTAACAAATTCCACTGCTTGTAACATAACAAATTCTATAGGAAGCTATTCTTTCAAATTCACCCAGAGCGCAACAAAATATGTCTATGTCATCAGCAATGAGGTTGAGAGTGCGGAGCGCGCTCGTCAGCGGCGCCTCACGCAGCAAGTTAGTTCGCGCGCGCGGTACCGCCAGCAACCGCGGCCGACGACGACGACCCACATACCCGTCTGGCACGACTAGTTCCACCCTTCGCAATATATCCGCATTGTGTATCTTCCCTCTAATTATCTTAAAGATATAAGTAACCAGTGTGAGTTGCCTCCTGACCCTCAGTTCATTATATCCGACTATACCTAAGATAAATAGTGTTGGATACATCAATGGATAAAATGGATACACCCCGTATTCCCTCATATATTTATATCTAATAAATTTATTTTGTACGCGCTCCAACATAAGACTATATTTAGTTATTATAAGTTGTTTTATTATAAGTTCGTTCAATCAAAAGAGAACGATACACTTTGACACTCACACGAGTCTTGAATGAGTTAACTTCGTGATAAAATGAGACTATCATAGTATTGAAACTTACATTTGCCACAATATCCATTCTGGGTTATAGTCAAATCCTTTTTGGTTGACAAGAAAATATCCTTTGTCAGGTAATATCTTTGGAATATACTCCGAACTTGTAATATTCAAAGTGAAATAGCCAATGACAGAGAGAGCTTTTGAGCCGAAAGAACTTCAGGTATAAAACTAGATCGTATCCGAGTAGTCTGAATAGTAGATAGGGTTGATACGGTACATCAAAACAATGGTCATTTTTTGCAACACCTCGCTTGTAAAATGCATGTATGCTGGTGCCAGTAAGAATTTTAATAAAAGAAACGTAAATAACGCTAGAATTGCGTTCACAGAAAGTTTGTAGCACTTGAGAGACCACTTTCAGAGACACTGGATTAACTTAATTAGGAGAAAGAAAATCACGGTCGATGAATTTAGCCATGAGGACTAAACAGAAGAGAACTGAACAAAAACTGTATTGCACGGATAAAAGTAATCGAAGTTGAGCGATACGTAGGACGCGCACACTTGTAGATTGGTGAACGAACACTGAGCGAGTATAGTGCGGGGCGATTATAAGCGATCATTTATATGTGTCGTTATCAGCGGCAGACGAGGGACGTAGGCATCGCGGCTGAGCAGAGGTGGAAGGTCACGCTCGGCACCCCACATGATAATAAGTATCCGTGCCTACTGACTAGGGGGTAACGAGTAGCTCAGATAATGTAGGGTCGCCACTGTAGAAGAAGGATAATGCAACTCGCAATGAAGTTTACTCAGCAGAATACACTTGTTTGTGAGTAGGTATTGCAATGTTTATGTGGCAAAGGTTCTGGTAGAAGTTCAAGCACTGGCCTTTACAAAGCTCTTTTATGATGGTCATGATTATCAAATACCTATAATGCGTTTTTGTCCTCTCCAAGTCTTAACGTGAAAAGATCTAAGACTCTTTTACTAGGTAAATCTACAGGTTAGAGATCCTTTAATATAAAGATTAAAGGAAATTAAGGACGCAGACTAACTATGTTGGAAAAATTATTATTAGGAACAAAACAACTCACGGAGAGAAAATCACCACACACAACGCTTAAATTGTTAACCATCACAAAATACACAACAATGTATCATCAACGCACTCAAAGACAAATAACTTGAATACACGAGTACGAGTCCATTTATATAGATTCTATACCTATGTACGTATTAAAAAGAGGCGTGCAATAATTATCAAAGTGACATTACAACGATAATTAAATAATTATCAATATACCTACGCAAATAATATGAATATACTTAGTAAGAAAAACAAGTATCTACGTAACATGCGATGCGATAATGATAAGTCGATGTGGGGTCTTGACTTATCGTGGAATTAAATCTTTAAGCTAGCGTTAGAAATCGAGGACCATCGATTGGTTAGGACTTAGGACTTTAGGGTCATGCATGATGTAGCTCGCCGTCCGATTAGGAACAGGCCCGGGTCGACGGCGCGTTGTGTTCCACGCGCGCCTCAAAGAGATGTCAGCACCAACTGACGGGGTCCGTAAGGGCCAATGCCTGCCAGGGTTGCGAGTTTGTCCGAAAGGGATATCGCGGCCCCTGCACACAGGCAACGGAAGGAACACGGGTGGGTTTTAGTCAGTAAAAGTCTGACACTCCCTCTCGCTCCGCCCAGAGCGGGAGGAGTCATTTGATGATTTCCCACCCAAAAAAAAAAAAAAAAAGGGTCATGCATGATACGCAAAAAGTACTGGAACTAATTGTTTGGCCCTGGAATATACGTGCCGAGTTGGAACTTTTTTTTTGTAATAAAAGCTGTTTCTGTAGCATTTCGTTTTATGCTGTGGTGAACAAGTTTAACATGAAAAAAATAGTCCTCAACTTTGCATGGCAAAGTATAAGGCTGATAACTAATTAAACATTTTACGGTTAGACCAATAATAGGTACTGTTTCTTACATGTCTACATAAATAAAGATTTATGTAGACATGTAAGAAACAGTACCTATTAAATAATATTAATAAAAAAACTTTATAAAATAACCAATGACAGGGAAAAAAGATGTTGCAATATATTGTTTTAATTTCAGAATGGTTAAATCCAGTATCATGCGTTTGATAAAGTTAAGTGTTCAATGTTTAAATAGATGACATTATTATAATGTAGGCTAGGCTTATAAGGGAACAGTTCAAAGGTGTTCAATGTTTAATTCAGTGCCTACAGCACAATAAGAAATAAGAATAACTTGGAGAAAGTCTCATTACAGTATAGTAAGTGATTGGAGTCCCACAAGGAAGGACATTAGGACCAATCCCAATATAGTGGTTGGTAAAATTGCAATTTAACATTCCTTTAGCAGAAATATGTTTTGATAAGGTTTTCTAAAAAAAAAAGGATTTTATCTAGGTAGGTACTTAATGACAAAGAATGCTATAATATTTTTTTTATCATTACAAGACAATCTACTGCTTAAGGCAGGGTGGAAAGGAAAGGCTTAAATGGACCGGCTATTTGCAGTAATAAAAGGTATCATGCCATAGAGCTTCAATCGTGAAATTAATGTCAGACTACCTACTTTTTGTTTTAATTAATGTTAATTTAGGTTTAACAAACAGAATCCATCATTGTAGGTATGTGGATTTTGCCACTTACATAGGTGGCAAAAAAAGTAACATTATAAGTAATAAAATAAAAAAGTTGTTGATATGGAAACTGAAAGATACTAGGTATGTATAAAGATACATATTGACATAATTATTGTATTAGTTATTAGGCAGGACATAATGGAACTGTAATTTACCTAACGTCTGTCTGTATAACCTATGCCCACAACAAAAACATTTGATTTGATATATTATTTAGTTCTCAATCCAAGTTTTTTTTTGCTAATAGGGTTGTTGATACCAGTTTGCTCCTCATAGAGAATTGTTAAGAACATTGTTGCTTATTCTACATTGACAATCAAATTGAATTTATAGAACATATTTATTAGAAACTATCATCCTTAATTCTTAAGACAATTAAGCGCTTGTTTAAATATGGTCTGATAATGAAATCATCAAAACGGTCTAAACAAATAAAAAGAGGTGACCACAGGTCAGCGACTTGACACTGTTCATTGTTCTTATCAGATTGGATGCCAATGTGGGCCTTCATAGCAAGAAGTTATTTAAGTTTTAAAGTTCCTTGGGACTATTTTAGAATACTTTCAAAAAAACCCTTTTTTTTAAGAGGTAATCCTAATGTATTGGTTTCCTTGCAGCTGTGGAAGATGTCTTTGTTAGACTCCTCCTAAAACCAAATATTGTTGCTGCCTTATGGGCCGTCTTCAGGAGGATTCGTCAAGGCACTACATGAAAATGAAAACAAAAATTTTTGCAAATCGCAGTGTTGTTTCACATTATTTTTTTGATCACAATTCAATGTGAATATTATGATTACCTACATAGTAACTAAATCATAATCAATTGAAACGTTTTTTCGAAACGGTTTTTATCTACTGAAGGTTTAAATTTGACATGCCTGCTTTTATTAACTTTTTATAGTTATTTCATCGAGTTTGCAGAAAGCTTCATGATTGTGTGTTTAGTTTGTTCTAGGACATGAATGTACCTACAATGTGATGTGTAAATATAATATCTACATGTATTTAGATAATCAATTAAGTACAGTTATCATTCCAGCCATCATTCCATTAGTTGACTAATGAGTGAACAAAGATTGTGAATATTTCCATTACCGAGAGACAATCAACTAATCCAGATAGGTATTAAGGCTAGAAAAAAGCAGTGAATGAACGCTTGTGGGTTAATTAAAATTGGCAAAAACACGCGACTTCGTCCTGATAAGGTCATAGAGGACGCTTTATCTGCGAGACAAACAACTCTGCAGGGGGCCACTTACGTCGTTATCAGTAGAGTTCTGCAGGTCAGGCGTTGTGTCGATCGCCCATCCATTAGAAAATGCTGGTGCCGATTGCGACATACTTATTATTTACCAATGTCGAACCAAAATATTACGCCGTAACCTCACTAACATTTTTACGTGTTTTGGCGCTTAGATAAGAATAATTGTACAACGTTTTAATTGGTTGCCTTCGATTTAACGGTGACTAATCCTTCTTCTAAAGACACACCGACGAGATTATAAACTGATATCAGTAAAAAACAAGATTATTCAATCTTAAATCTTGTTTACAACCTTAGGTTGGAAAACTGCTAGACTGTTCTCAGTTGCTTTTTAACCACTTACGTCACTATCAGCTGTTTTAATAGGAGTTTCAACCAATAGAAACTCGGGATCCGATGTTTATTTTTCTCTTTACCTGAGTTACCAAAGAAAACTTACTGAACAACACTGACGTACTGACCTGACATTGACATCGCGAGATTGTGAATTTCTGATTGCAAATATTGCGTTCAAAAATAACAAAAAACACTGGCTATCAAAATAGTGATCAAAATAAGGAAAATTATTCTCTTTCATTTTTGTATTGTATTTATAGCTCTGCCTACCTATCACCATCGTTTAATATAGTAAGGTAGATATAATATGCGCTTTTTAGGGTTCCGTAGTAAATAAGGAACCCTTATAGTTTCGCCATGGCCGTCTGTCTGTCTGTCCACGGCTTAGCTCAGAGACTGTTAGGTACTAGAAAGCTGTAATTTGGTATTTAAGCGATTAAGCACGCCGACAATGTGGTAGGTAATATAAAACAAGTTTTTTTTTTTTTAGAGTAGGTATACTTCCCCTACACATGAAGTGGGGATGTTTCTCGTCTATCCTATGGTATGGGGTGTCGTTCAACGTAAAAAACGTACGTCGTTCGTAAAAATATTGTGGGTGTGTGAGTGTGCCATTCTTCAATTTAAGGATCCGTTTGCGAAATATTAAGCTATAATGTGTGTGTCCCCCTGCCAGCTAAATGGTTGTACTTGTATTTATGAAAAAAAAAACACAGCTGTAGTACATATTCGTAGGGAAAACTATCACAGTTAAGTAGGCTTTACAGGTTAACGAGTACCTAATAATCAACCAACTTAGATTTGCAGTTAGTAAAACATGTTCTATACATTCCATAGGGCAGAACATGTTTTTCAAGTATAATGTTAAGTTTGTTCTTGGGATAAATTCATCCCAACTACGGAACCGTTAATTGTGCGTGGTCCGACATGCACTTGGCCGGTTTTTTACAAACTTTCTGTACAAAATTGTGTTACTACCAGTACATACTAAGTACGAAGAAAGGGATAGGTACCTACTCTGCCATTCAACATTTCATGGGTCATATACATTTTCATCCCTATTCTAAATTTCTAATCGACTAGATACATAAATCTCACCATGTTGTGAGAAAAACTTGAAAGAAAAACTTCGAGGTTCAACTCTTACGAATGACACCATCACAGGTGAGTCGTTGAGATGGGTCAGTATGAAAAATCTAAAACTAATACATAGTTTTATACACGGGTTTTATACCTACTGCTTTATCTCATTCTCAGGTAGGTACAGTTAACCGCACATCAATGTTATTTAACACTTGCAAGTTGCACCACATAAATCGCCGACATAAAGACGCTGTCAATGACAAATAAATGATTAATGTATGGTTGACTGTAGCTGGTAGGTGTGGCGTTTCTCTACCTCAAACTCCTCAGATAATGGATGTACACACGGCTACAAACCAAGCTATATAAATTTCCAGTATAAGCTGACCTCGCATTGTACGGAAATCCAATACAATGCGAGATCAGCATAAACTGGCAACGTATAACTTGATGTGTAGCCGTGTGTACATCCAATAGCTTAGGTAGAGAAACGCCATTACTTAGAACTCTAATAAATTCAGAACTATTCCATTCTCACCCATGTCAACAGAACATTCTGTAGATTTACATTTTGTTTGCATAGATGCCAGAGAAAACCTTTTTAGCAGGATCGCTTAAGTGCCAAGTTCCCTTATCTTTAAGTTGTTTGTCCAAAAATGAATCTCTTCCGTAAAAGATATTATATTAGATTATTTACATTCGAAAACAATTATTTGTGACGTTTTCTGTACCTGTTTTTAAATGTTAGTGAAATGTTACCTATTGTTAACCACCTAGTGAAGTTGTATGTGTGTAGGTATCTACATACTAATGGAACTAGGCTAGGCCTTAGTCCTAAGAAAATATAGGCTCGAAAACTTTACGTTAGAGTCGTCAGAACTTTTCGTTTGCTTCTTCTCATTCAAGCATGCGCGGCCGCAGGGCCCGCCGTCTTTAATCCTTTGGAGACCCTAGGCACTATAGAATGAGAATGCAGAATGTAAAATGTTTGCACTCCGTCTGATATTAAGGTAAGCTTTCCTTTGACAGTCTCTAAGCGACAACGCTGGCAAGAACTAGGGGCCCCATGGATCGCGGGGCCCTGGGCACTTGTCCCTGGAGTGGCCAATGGAAAAGACGGCCCTGCGTCCGCACCCCACGTCCCCGATATTCCCTGGCTCCGTATTATAAAAAATAATGATAAACACAGTTATTCTTGCCTTTTAATGGAATTTACCATAAAGACATACAAAATGGTCACCAGTATCGCTGTAACCTACCGACTTACTATAAGTAGCGGAATATTTTGCGCGGGGTTATCGTTCTGCCTTGTCTACAAAGAGACGTCTTGATGATAACACGCCGTTGGGGGTATGACTGACAATAATGTGCAATGAGCATGAACAGCGCGTGATGCGTCTTTGATTTTAACGTCTAGTAGCGTGTCGATGTTTAAATATGTAATTTGTCGCGAGAAACTTCGAAGCATCACCCTTTATTATAGGGTCGCATCATACGTCGACCGTAGGTGCAATTGAATTGTAAGGGACGACAAAATACCCAAAATGAGTTTTGTTCAGAATTTTTCGCTCTTTCGAATGGTGTATATGAAAAAATTTTAGCTTAAGAAAAATGTCCCTTACCCTACTGACTTTTTGGATCCAAATTTCGAATCAGCCCCATAAATAACAATGTATCTGAAAAATTATGCAATATAGCAACTTGAAATGGTGTAACTACCGCCGCCAATCCACTTCTAATAAGGTAAGGGTCTTCCTAATCAACCTCGGATTACTCAGTACGTCAAAAATGTGTACTTCATTTTCTGTCAACAATCTTTTTACATTGTATTCTTTTTCATAATTTTTTTCAACAAGTCCTTTACACCATTTTTTATGAATAGATTGGATCCAACGTAGAGGTCAATTTAATGTAAGGGACGGGACTACGAGATACTTGGTCAGTAAGGGACATTACTAACCAAATACGTTGGTGTAGGGACGTCTATTTTCTTAAATAGCTAACTTATTTAAATAAATATTACACAGGTAGATAGAGCACTAAAATACAAGATTATGTGTGAAATGAGATCCGAAAAAGGTAATTAACAAAAAAAGTTATGGGTGATTTAGTCCGAAAAAAAACCTTTTTCAGCCTCTCCTGAAAAATCGTATTTTGTCCCTTACGTCAATTGAACCTACGGTCGACGTATTATCGTTTCAATGCAATTGACTGGCTTTGCGAGGGTAGTTCGAGGCAGCACGCAAGCGTTTTTAACATCAATATACCAGCCTATTTAGAACTTAGAGTTCTTTTAGAGACGTACAAGAGTGTCATAAAATGATTTTGTCTTTGGAAGAGTGATTTATGAGTTATTATACAGCTCAAACTGTATAAAATCTTTATTGAGGGATCTGCGTAAGCTTGGGGTGCTTAAACAGAATATTAAAACTCTACTATACAACTTTAAGTAGTTTGTGACACTTCAATCTGGTTTCATCGTTAAAGCTGTATACAGGCTGTATTTTGCATGTGATCACTTACTTATTACAGCTCTAAGTGTTATTATAGTATCACTTGATACTTGTTTATGTACAATGGTGTATGCAAACTCCGTTCTAAAACTTATTTTTATGGCGTAATTCTACACTATTGTAAATACAGTGGTTTTATGACTTCTGTCTATGAGGGTGTTTTAAAACTAAAAAAATCAATGACAGCTATAGTACAGCTTTAGTCTGTATTACTGACACAGTTGTTTGATTGCATGACGAATAAAATTAATGTTTTCATTGTGAAGACATGGAATATGTGGAAAAAAAGAAAAAGATCTAGTGCAGTCAACAGGATTGAAAGGGAATATTTGAATATTACAAATTACCAACCAAATAACAGTTATGATAGTGAACCATCATTTATTGAGAAAGCAAGAGAATCATTAATAAATCGGACAACTTACAGTCCAGCGTCAATTCCATCGACGTCCAACGAAGAAGGTTCCGTAGCAAAAACATTAAACAGTGATAATAATAATGAGCTTTTTATTTTTTACTCGCTTTTATACCCGTATACTTACAATTAAAGATATTAACCTGTAAATCAGTGAACCTGTGTGTCCTTATTAAACTGTGTAGATATAGAGGAAAATCATAGCCACGTTATTACGCTAAGTAGGTAGGCTACAAAAACAATAATATTTTTTTTGTCTTATGGACAATCTCAGCCACGAGATTACGTGTTTCTCTTAAATACTAACTAGCTCGGATAAACAATATTTAATAACAAATAACATTGTGACTTAAGGACATTGGACAATCAAATTAACATGATTATTAAGTGTTTCTCTATGAAAGGTTTAAAAAGTAAATTAACCACTTTAAAAGATCACCCAATAAATGTTCATTATTGTAAAACTAACAAAGAGATTCCTCCTCATCTTCTTCAATAATTTATTTTTTACCATTGTCACTCGAAAAAGGGCATTTTATTCATCGATAACAGTGAATAAAACTGTCTTTTACTCACAAGAGAATAAAAACATTTTGAATTTGGAACAAGCACGAACTATACAAACTACGTACAAAAATAAATGAACCGTACTGAAAGTACCTATTGGCTGGATAGACGGAGCTATTCCTTCCTAGTAGCTTTACAATTAAATAAAATAAAAAATGTCCCGCCAACTTTAGTTAGGTTCTTTTCAATCCGTTATCGTGGTTGTATTCATTTTAATTTATATAAAAAAATCGTGTTTTTTATGGATTGTGTGGGCTGCAATAAAGATTTTTATTTATTTATTATTTAATGTCATTGGAAAATGAGACACTGAATACCACTGACTTCGAAATCATTTCGTTCTAAAGCAGCAATTATGGTAGAAAATTTGATACCGCCAAAAATGTGATACATATACTCGTAAATAACATAACATCACGCCATGTTTCCCCGAAGGGTTGGGCAGAGGCGTACCTTTAGTGTTTTTAAGTCCCATGTAATAGGGGGTGAGCCTATTGCCATCAACCGGGCACAATGCCAGACTCCGGGCTGCTATTGAGACATTTCTGATGGAAAAACCCAATAATACTTTGCCCGACCTGGGAATCGAACCCAGGACCTCATGCTCAGCAGTAGCGCTTGCGACCACTAGACCAACGAGGCAGTCATATAAATACTACAACTACGACAGATAAATATAAATACTATACTACTATTTATTTTCTCGCAGTCAATGGTAAAAAGTAGAGTACACAACTCGTGAAAAAATAATTTATCTCGGTCCTTGTATCCCTCGCTCCACTCAGGATTCAAATCTAGAATCCTTCGCTGCTCTCGGGATCTAACTTAGTCCCTCGAATTAAATTCCCTTTTTTTTCACTTGTTGTTTAATCTACTATTTCACTTGTAGCGTTTTCGTCGATTGTACCTTTTTCATCTGTATCCATTTTATTTTGATTCGTATCTCGATTTCCCCGATCTGATTCATTTTCAGCTATATTTTTATTTTTAAGCGCAACTTTTTTGGTTCTCATCCTTTTAGTTGAAGCTCTTTCATTCTTACTGAGTTTCCTCTTCACAGAAATATAATTTTAAACGGCATATTTTCCTGAAAATAAAATAAAACAGGTATAATATACACAACACACTAATAATACTTACAATAAGTCTACTTAGGTATAAAATAAAACAACTAAGTAACTCTTTTGGTTTGACCGGATCAAAGTAATTTTGAGCTCAGGGTTTTTCATTTCTTTAAGTAACTCTAAAGAGCATTTAAAGTTATGCATAGAGAACTGATATACAGCCTAAGTAAAAAAAATATTCTATTATAAAGCTGATTAAAAGCCAATAGCTGTACAATGTATCCATAACTTACTTAGTACAGCTATTTAGACTATAATTCTCTCCAAATACCGTTTAGGCTGCTTAGCTAATTGTCGCCATTTTCGAATGTTTAAAAACAAAATATAAAGTATAATTAAAGGATTTTTTTACAACACTCAATACCGCAAGTTGATAATCAGCTTGAATAATGATCACTGTTCCCTCATATATATTCATTTAAAATTATAATTTTATTGTAACCTTTTAAAAACAAACATTTACTTAACGTATTTAGTATTTTTCTTTATGTCAGCTCGATTATTTTGCTGGCGCGTGAATATTTTGATGGAAAACTTATACAGGTTCACAATAAATTTAATTTTCACTCAAAATTTACCAAATAACACCATCAGATATACAAGTTTACGGTTATCTTTTACTTCTAGTAATAAATATTAAATAATAGTGTCGCCATTAACGAACGAACGAACGTTGAACGTTTCCATTACACGCTTATGTCATCGAAAATAGTTTTGTTTTATTTTTATTATTTTGTAATTCTCTTCATAAACCTATTTAGAACACTTTTCTTTACAAAATAATTGTAGGGGATTTGCATTGAAACACTACTTTGATAAATACTAACGAGTATAATATGTCGCGAACTTAAAAACTAGGGTTTTACATATTTTTTTTTTTAAAGCTACAGGCTCAGCATCATCGACGCGGGCTGGCGCATCGTCGAGCAAGGGTCGGGGGGGAGTATCATTTACTCGGGAGGGTCGCGATCGCGGACCTCGGCGGCGAGGTCGGAAAGTGTGTCGGTGTGTGTGTTTTCTAACTGTACTGGTTTCCCTATTGCTCTCCTGGAGGAGGGTTATGGGGTCGTCTGGGTCGGAAAGGATTTGCCTCGGGCGGCGGACTGTACTGATTTGACTCGGGAGATAATTGGCGGCCTCGACAACCAGAGGGTTGCGATGGGTGGCGGCGGAATCAAAGAAACGCTTGGAATTGCGTTTTAGAAACTGGTGGATTGTGGGGAGTCTAAGGTCGAGGTGGAGGGTCTCGTTCCTACAGAACCAAGGGGCTCCCGTGGCCTTACGAAGGAATCTGTTCTGTATTACCTGCAATCTATGGATTTGACGGGGTTTAGCTTGGGCGAATACGGCGCCCGCATAGGTCAGGATGGGGCGAATGCACGTTGTGTAGATTCGCAATTTGCACCTAAGTGACATTTTGCTACGTGCATTTAACATGGAGTGGAGTCTTCCGAGAGCGAAAGCGGCCCGCGCGCGGGCCTGCTTTATGTGGTCTGCGAAAGTGAGGTGTTGGTCGAGGACCACACCTAGATACTTGGCTCGCTTCTCCCAAGGGATCGGCTTGCCGAGCATGGTGATGGGTCGGGGCAAGGGGGGTCTGTATCGAGCCAGCAGTTTGGAAAACATGACTGCTTGGCTTTTGTCGGGGTTGACTTCGATCCTCCATTTCCTAAGCCAGGCGCCAAGGTTATTGACTGCGGTTTGGAGAATGCGGGCTATCGAGTCGGGTCCAGCGCCCTTGTAGTAAATGGCCGTATCGTCTGCGAACAGAGCCAACTGTGCCTTTTTACTCTTCGGGATGTCGCTGGTGAATAGAGTGAATATGAGGGGGGCAAGCACAGAGCCCTGAGGGACGCCTGCGCGGATGGGACGGGGAGAGGATATTGCGCCTTCGATGCGATAGCGGAATGTGCGATTCAACAAAAAGTCTCGTAAGATGAGCACGAGACGATCTGGCACACCGAGTTGGTACAGCTTGTATATTAAGCCGTTGTGCCAGACTTTGTCAAACGCTTTCGCTATATCGAAGAATACTGCACCGGTATACAAACCACGCTGGAAGCCAGCGCTTATGTGTTCGATTATCCGGTGGGCCTGATGCACGCTAGAGTGCTGGGTGCGGAACCCAAACTGTTCGTTGGGGATGAGGCCCTTTGTCTCGGCGTAGTCTCTGAGACGCTTATAAATAAGCCTCTCGTAGACCTTGCCGAGGACTTTGAGCAGACTGATGGGGCAGTAACTCGAAGGCTCGGTTTTGGGTTTGCCGGGCTTCGGGATACCGATGACGGTGGCGTCTTTCCATACTTGTGGGAAGAAATTGTTGCTTAAGGCACCATTGAAGATGGTGGTCAGTAGCATTATCAGGTGGGCAGGGAATAGCTGAATCACCCTATTAGTGATTCCATCAGAGCCGGGGGCTTTACGGACTTTGAGACCCTGATGATGTCGTGCACTTCGTCTGGTGTGACGGGGGGCAGAGGACATTCAGGGTCTTCAACGGGAGGGAGAGAGGCTCTACGTTCGACTTCGGCGTCTACCTCTAGGAGGTGAGCTTGGTCTACTGGTAGAGTGCTGGGTGAGCATTGCGCTTCTAGACTATCGGCTAGGCATTCAGCCTTGTTGATGTCGTCGAAGGCTACGGTCTTGTCGGGGCGGACTAGGGGTGGTGTGGAAGCGATTTGCTGGGACTTGAGTTTCCTCTGAAGTTCCCAGAAGGCTAGGTGGTTCGGCTCTAGGTCGCTCAGCATCTGTCCCAGCTCGCGTCACGCAGCTCCTGTATGCGTGTCTTTACAGATCTCTGTAAATAGCGCATATGGACTTTGTTAGCGTGGCAGGGAAAGTTGCTGTATGCACGAATGGCTGCGTTCTTCTCAGTCAATAGGTCACGCACATCGTCAGGTAGTTTCCAGCGGGGGTCTTCCCCCACTGGGACTTCCTTCGAGCAGTCGCTCACGACGGATTGTACGTGATCAGTGAGTGAGTCGATCGCGGCCGTTGTTGCTGCGATAGAGTCGAATTGGTCGGGGATAGAGTCCAATTGGGGGGACGTGTTTGGTTGGAAGTAACCCAGGGCAGGAAAAGCCTGCTGGTGATGGAGGTAGTTCCAGGGGCTAGGCCTCTGGGGGCTTAGTCTCTGGGGCATCTGGGACGATGGGATCTTATATGAGATCGGGGCTTCCCTCTGCTGGCGGGCGTCGAAGCGCTTGGCCAGTTTGGGAGAAGAAGATTTAGGGGCTTTCGGACAACCTCGGTAGTTAGCCGGGTGTCCTTGTTGCCCGCATAGTACGCAACTAGGTGGGTCGGGGCATAGGCTACGGTCCTTGGGACGGGTGCAGTCGGATGTGCCGTGCTCACCCAGGCACTTGACGCACCTGGGCTTTGCGTGGCAGTTCCGCTGCGAGTGCCCGTATTACTGGAAATTATGGCATTGCCCTACGGTGCCAGTTTTCCACGGCTTTTCTATAGAAAAGCCTGTTAGGGAGCAAAGGGATTTTAATTGGAAAATCGGGTGATGCCCCTCGACGGGGGTGCATACGACGAGTATCATGTCGTATGCTTCCCCGCGTTTTGCGCGGTGCATACGGTGGACCTCGTCTACCGGGACGTTTTGCGACTGAAGGTCGGCTAGAATGTCGGAGGGGGCAATTTCCTTTGGGATCCGTTTGATCACCACTCGGATTTGACGTTCCTCTGAGAGAGTGTACGTATGGAATGACACACGTCGCTCTCTCAGAAGCTTAACTGTCCCTACAATCGCGGGAGGTTGGGGTCTGGACTTTAATACCCTGTTGGGTACTGCGGGCGCTAGTGTATGCGATCCTTTGATCGCAACACCATTTCGAAATATCCGTCCACTTAGCCTTGTCCTGAATGAACACGGGTGGTGGCGGAGAGACCTTCTTAGGGTCAGAAGTAGGTGGGGTGGGGCAACCTGCGAGGAGGGTGACGCGGTCGGGCGGGGGGTGAGAGAGAGGGTAACCTGCGAAGAGGTTGACGCGATCGGGCGGGGGGCGGGGGAGGGGGTAGCTAAGGGGGTGCAAGTAGCGGGTGGGTCTGGGGATGACGGGGAGAGCGCGAAGGTATCCTTATCCTCGAAGGCTACGACCTTGTTGGCCTGGGTGGAGTATTGCTTCCTGTTCTTCCGTTTCTTCCCTTTTCCGTTGACGGGGACTACAGTGGTGTAGTCATCGTCTTCGGAGTGGGACGGAACGGAAGGACCGGAGAGGATTTCCTATAAGTCGGACGAGGTGTAGGGGGATTGGGGGCAAAGGCGCTTTGAAGAAGCGGCTGTCGGGGCGCTAGTGTCCATATACTCAGGCGGACTGAGCGGACTTTCTAGTTCTACTGCTGGGAGCGAGCTCTCCAGCGCGTCACTGAATTCAGTGACGCTGGGGACTGAGGGTCCCAGAAGGGTTTGTCGTAAAGCGGCAAACCGGGGTTGCCATTTGGCTCTACGGGCGGGGACGACATCGTTGATGATGTCCTGGAAGAAATCGAGGAGCGTCGTGAGGCGAGCGTCCTCCATTATCGGGGGAGATTAAAAAATATGAGAGGGAATTTTCCCTATTTCTCCTAACAATCTAACTCTAACTCCCCGGGCGGATTTGCCGGGGATGTGTAACACCCTCCCTGTCGGGTATAGACAGGGAGGTTGAGTACCTAGGGTGAGCCCTAAGCTTGCTTTTGCCCGTTGCCTATCTTAATGTGCAACGGGGTCCTAACCAGTCTAGTGTGCCGGGTGTAGACACACCCGATCGACACTAGGTGTGTTGCTGTGAATAGGGTTTTACAATTTGGTTTGAGCTTAAGTAGGTTTCTACTATGGTACAAGTAGCGGGTGGTTCTAGTATAACAAATAGCTGTTTTATAATTCTTGACCAATGATAGGTAAGTGAGGCCTGTATATTTTAGTCAAGCATGAACTCGATTCTCGACAGGTTGTAACCTGCTCCCCGAATGATACCTTTTTGCGTAGACAAGTTGCAACTTGTTCTTGGGCGATGCCATCTTGGCTAGTTTCTTGTCGACAAGTTGCGACTTGTTCGTGAGTGATGCTAATATTCTGTTCATGTGTGTTTAGGTGACTGTTAGTGATTTACCTGTGTGTTATTGTCAAGCTAGGACCTGCTTGGTGGGCAATACAACTATCGCTTGTTTATGTATGTGATTTACCTTTACCTTACATTACCTCCGGTATGTGTTAGGGTGCTAACTACGTTCCTTTGACCTTTTGATAAGAACAATGATTAAACATTGTTCTTATCAAAAGGTATAGGTATCAGTCAGGCTTAAGTGAGATTAAAACTATCCTTAAGCTCATTACAATACAACTGGGATTACTTATATCTATCTAATTAAAATGGTTTTTATTGTTCAATCAAAACTCTTAATATCTAATCAGTCGTTCTTCCTGTCGTCGCCAAGAATAATTATAAGATAATATCTGTAGTATAAAGGTTTCTTTGAACACCGAATAACAGCTTTAATACAGCTTCCCTATTGCTTCTACAGCTACTATATAGCTCTACTAACGCAAAAAGCTGTATAATATGGGCCCTTTTATTACTTACAAGGATTGTATAAGCGCTTAAACAGCCTATATACAGCCTGAATATACAGCTTCTAGTATAAAAACCAACTTAAATACAGCTTGTATACAGCTTGCAATGCTACTTGGGTTACAATTTAATGACCCTGGCAAACATTAAAATAAGTAAATAATCGGCTTATTATTAAAAGTTTAAAAATAGTAATTAGCTGTAGGTAGGTACCAAATGTAAAAGTAGATAACGTGGTAGCATAATTTTTATCGAAGGGGGCGTTGCATTTTCTGGCGTAGCTCAGAGATATCGTAATCAATTTTGTTTATTAATTTATAATTAATTAGACAATCAATTAAATGACGTAGGTAGATGGTAAAATTATGAACAAACAGGCATTAATTTTTTTAAACTACGTATAAAATGTAGTACCAAATGTATAAAACGCAAACTATCTACATATAAAAGAAGGCACAGTATGTAAATGTTTCTTGCTCATTACCTAAGCGCGAAGTGCCTCTTGTCTTGACCTATAACACACGAAGCATTTCATGATGAGCTCTTGACACAGCTGGCTATAAAAGGAAAAGCTTCATAAATCTTGGCTGGTTCTATGATTTTACTAGGTATTTTTCCCAATAAGTAAGATAAAAAAAACAACAAAAGAAAAACAAATAAAATAAATATAAAAATAAAAAGTAAGTACTATCATATTTAGCTATATGTAACATAAAAATTACAGACGGATAGATAACTTAGATCATAAATGACTCAACCTAAACTTCTACAGTATTTAATTTTTTTTTAAACCGATTCAACAGTCTGAACAGTTGAGTCATTTATATTTTGTTCAGGCGCTAGGTTAAATTTAAATTACGCGCCTGTGAGAATATTAATAGCAAGCAGTAGCGTTTCAGATGAAACATGTCTTTGAGTTGAAGTCGCGTAGATACTGCGTAAAAAACGAATTACAAGAATCAGTGGCGGACTAGTGTCGGGGGCCCGGGGCGGCAAAACTAAATTGAAAACGTTCATTCCTGGGCGGGGGACACCCCCGTTTTAGCACACTGCCTCGAAAAGGTTAGGTTTTCTGTTGACCATTGATACAGAAATAGAGGATACTTTGTCGACAACCGAAAAGCTAGAGGATCAGAAAAATGTAGGATGGTAGAGCGAGCGAAGCGAGCTCGAAAATTTTTACACTCTGCATTGTAAAAAAAAACTTTTAAACATCTGCACAGAAACAGGAATTACTTTGTTGACATATACAGAATATTTTGAAAATGAAGTATGCAAGAGCGAAGCGAGCTCGAAAATTTAACACCCCATCCCGGATAAATTAGTTTTTCTTTTAACCATCCATTTAAAAATAGGAAATACATTGTCGATTTACGCAGAGAATTCTAATAAAAAAAGAATGTTAGGTTGCAAGAGCGAACGAAGCGAGCTCGAAATTTTAACACCCTACGTTTATATTTAGCGTAGGGGGGCCTCCAACTACAAACTGCCTTTTTACAGAATATGTTTTGGTCTTGTTTGGAATTTGATTTAAAAAAGTTGTCGCGTGCATCGCCCGGCGCCCCCTAAGGCCTGAGTTCACCAAGACCCTGCGACCTTGTGCGCTGCACATCCTGCACCATAGGTAAAGCCGCTTCTGGGTTTTTGTCTAAAACGTGTTTAGCTTAGAATAAGTTCACATATTACTAGTTAATTTGCAATTGAAATCGTGGCTAGAATCGTACATTCTTACATGTCATTGCATGCTTAGAAAAATCTATGACGATGATTGTTGGAGATGTCGGAAAAAATCACGGCGGAGCTTTAGTATTCAGCCATAATCTGCCGTTTAACGCTTTTAATTATTGTTAATTTCATAATTGTTACCTATGCTGCCATCTATTGAATTTTCTTCAAGACTAATTATATAATTTGTTCGAGTTGAGACATGAGACCCCATGATCAGGGGAACGCGGAGGCATTTGGGGGCTCCCCAAGACCGGGGCGGGCCACCCCTTCCACCCCCCTGTTAGTCCGCCACTGGCGGTGGCGGACTAAGCCTATCGGGGGCCCGGGGCGGCAAAACTAAATGGGGCCCCTCGCCCAGGAATGAACTTTGAAATATTTAGTACATTACCTCGAAATGGCTCGAAAAGGTCATTTTTTCTTTTGACCATTCATACATAAATAGGAACTACATTGTCGATTTATGTAGAGAATTCTAAGAAAAAAGAGAATATTGAGGTTGCAAGAGCGCTCAGGGCGCGCTCGAAATTGTATCACCCACCCCCAATTACAAACTGCCTTTTTACTGAACACTCTTGTTTGGGATTTGATTTAAAAGTATTTCTTGAGATTTAAGGGGCCCCCAGTACCGGGCGCACGGGGGGACCGCACCTACCGCCCCCCATCCCGAAATACTTAGAGTTATATTTTACCTTTTATAATATCTTTATCAAAAGAAAAGCAGATTTACTTGATATTTACTCAAACATAAAGCTTCCTGCAGACTATCGCGACGCGACTTGAACAATAAAATTTCTAAGAAAACTTCACGGTTTATCAATAATCGGTGTCCCGTCTCGCTGTCACGTCGCGCTAGGTTGCACGAAGCTTCATACTGTCAAGGCTTATTTCGGAAAACTACGGTGTAGCGGTAAAACACAAGTTGCGCCACGCGTAGAAAATCCTTTGAAAATGCCGCGCGTCTCTGGCAATTTGAATTTGAACTTCATACTATTTCTAATACAGTGTTTTCAAACGAATCAAAACAGGGCGGCACGCGCCTTTGGTAGTGATGCGACACTACGCTAATATAATATTAATATTTAATTATGTATTTTAAGCCTCGTGCAGACTGGCGCGACGCGACTCTAACGAAACAATTTCTAAGAAAACTTCACAATGGTGCCGATTCTCTTGTCACAAATGCAGAGTAAACCAGACTAAAAATCACTAAAATTTAGTTTAGTCCTGTCAAACGACGATTTCCCATTCTGAAATAGACTAAAGATACACAATTTAACTATGTTTTAGTTTGACAGCACTAAGATAGTACTGAGTTTTTAGTTTAGTGAAAATGCCAATTTTGCTATTCTGAATTTGACATTTTTCACCTAAAATGTTGATTGTAAAATGGCAAACCAGACTAATTCTGTCAATTTTTAATCGCGATTAAAAAGGTGTGGGGTAAAATAGGTTGTCATGAACTAAAATTCACACCAACATCTCGACTTCACGTGCAAAATCAGTACTGTATTTATTTTTTCTTTTGCTTATATCTCGAAAATGGTGCGTCCTATCGTAAAAATAATGAAAATTTCGACCCCCTTCATGAAATCCATAAAACCCTAAACCTGAACATGTAGGTAATATTTTTTCATGTTTTCCATACAAAAAGTGAAAAATTCCATATAAAACACGTCGAGGCGGCAACCCCTGCGTGCCTCCGGCTTTAAAAAAAATCACGGTTGAGGGCAAACCACGGGATACCACGTGGATTCGCGATTGTCAAATTCTATTTTAGTTGTGTCAAAATTATTTTTTAGTTTAGAGAATAATTTTATTTGCAGAATAGCTCTAATCGTGAAAGTAATACAGTTTCATTTCTGTTTAAAACTATATTAGAAAATGTTTGTTAACATTTTTTAACAGCAGTGTGGGAGCACCATTAGATTCTCATAGCCTAAAAGCAAGGAATTTTAGTGATAGTTTAGTTAGTTTAGTTCGGTGTACAAGAGAATCGGCACCAGTAGAACAATTACCGGTGTGGCGTCGCGCCAGTCTGCACGAGGCTATAAGGGTGATTTCAAATTGAAACAAAAGTTATTGGGTACAGTTTATGAACCGCTCGAGCCACGTCTTGCTTTGCTACCGCCCGCAACCCAGCGTCGGCCATAACACGGGCGCAGGTTCTTGACGCATGCTCTTTGTATGTGTGGCGAGCGGCGTTCGGCGCCCCCTAAGACCCTGCGCTGCACACGTGTGCGCTGCATACCCTGCACCATAGGTAAAGCCTCCTCTGATAGGTAATACGGGCTGGTGTCCGCAATTCCATGCTAAAGCGCGTATTTTGCGTACCTACGGAGGAATTACAATTAAAACACAATTTAGTTTACTTAAATTTTATTATTCTACGTACTTCCATAAAGCATAGTAAATACTTTATGAAACTTACACAACTAGAATTACACGTCATCGTCAAATATATAAGTAACTATACGAAAATATAGTATAGAATGTTTATAAAATCATTAATCACAGTGTGTACTAACATTCTAAATATATATGGAATGATTAATTTCAATATTTTAATAAATAATAAAAAATATGAGGAAACCCTGATTGTAAGTCAAAAGCGATTATATATTTTTTGTTAGACACCTTTAAAACATATTATACATAGATTCTCAACCCCTATGGAGTTCGAAGGCACAAGTATTACTATAAAAGAATTTGTAATTCTAATAATTGTACTGTTTAATAACATTTATTATAAGAACATTGTGTCTGAGTGACGACATTGGCACAATTTTAACATGTTGAGAAAGAAAAACCAAAATATTTGTATACTTAAAGAACAACCAGTTAATATCAAATGCTAGCTGACTTACACTTATTAAAATATAAATTAACAAACGTAAAACGGCACAAAATTCTGGAATGGGTTCGGAATGATTTTGTCACATAAATACTTAATTTTTAAATGAAGCAACATTGGAAAGGCTCAGTCCCGAAGTTGTAGACACCGTTATAATATCGGGAGCGTTTTAGCCCACCAAAAACTTCTTCCATGGAAGAAAGTATGTATTAGGAAAATTCAAGTTCACCTTAAGTATGCACATAATAGCCAAAAAAGAGATTCGAAAAGAGATTTTTTACAAGGAAATGGTCCTTTTCTATTCTAACATTAAGTCATTTGAATCTAATAAGTACTGCACTATGCATAATTTATTATTTTTTGTGTTTTCAGGGATGATTGTCATCAAGAAAAGTTGTCCAATCCTTAAAAATACAACGTCAACGTCTTCACCATTATGTTTTGCTATCATCTTTGTAAAGTCAACACACTGTGCGTATTATCCCATCGTAGTTTTCTATAAAAGTTAAATAAACACTAAATATATAGACGACAAATTCTTATACATTTATAAATAGAAGTTTTAATAAACTTTTAATATTAGTCGAAGGTTGGTTTACTGATGCGAATCATCCCTATCCAACAAATATCGGGTGTACATTCAGGTTGAAGGCAGAACCACATTGACGAAACCCCACAACACGAATCGCTAAACACCGACGAAAAAAATGCTTCGAAGATTCGAAATTCAAGTGACTTAAAAGCACACATGAAGTGGAGTAGCGTGTGATTCTGTCTTTATAGTCAGACTGGAGTTTACATGTGCCTCGTGTTTCCGAAGTTGATGCCGCTCTGGGTGGCTCCCTTGTTGGAGCCGTACTGCAGTGAGATGACGCCCTGACCAGCCCTCAGCTGTTCCTCTGAGAAGTTTCGCACGTTCTTCTCGGATTCCTTTGGTCCTATCGAAGGCTTGCCGAAGTTACCAGCCTGGAACAGAAATTGGAATGAGTTGGTTAATTTCTCGTGGATTATGCGTTTGCAGTGCCTATACGCACGTCGACGGCGCGTTAAGAAACGCCGTTAACAGGCAGCATAAAAATGATAATTTAGCTAAGGGAGGGAGGTGATAATTTGTTAAGATAACTCGAACATATGTACCAAAGTTTATCATATAAGTAATATACCTTTCTGCCAAGAGATTGGAGGCAGATAACAACAGAGTTGAGGTTCTGCCTCTCCCACAAGTCGACGGTCTGGAACGTCTCCTGTGCGGGCACGCCCAGTGTCTTGGCCGCCTCGAGGAACGCGTTGATGTTCTCCATGCACTTGAATGCCATCTTGGAAACGTTGACTTTCTTCACCATATTTGGCTGAATGTCGTTTACAAGCCTGCAATGATACGAGAAATATTTGTAGGGGGTGATATAGGTACTGTTATTTTAGTTAAGAAAACGGTTGGGGTGCAAACAGGTCCCTATTACTAAGCCTACGCCATCTGTTTGTCTGTCTCAGATGCCTGAGGCCTCAGCCTCAAAACAAATCAAAATCGTCGATATAAATCGTAGGATTCGTAGGTAACCACGTGGGAGCTAAATGCACCTCGGAGGTGGACCGCAGCGATCACTGCTATCGCTGCGGTCAGCCCGGTCACAAGGCCGGCTCGTGCGAAGCCACGCCGCACTGCGCCGTATGTGCAGCGGCTGGCAAGCCGGCCGAGCACCGGATTGGGAGTAAGGCCTGCGCCCAACCCGCCAAAGCCAGGAGCAAGTCCTCCGCCACCGCCGTCACTGCCGCAGCCGCCGCTACTACTGCCGCCGCCGCTGCCGCCACCACCGTCGTCGCCGCCGCGGCCGTTGCCGCCGTGGCGGGGCCCTCACGAGGGGCTCGGGGGGGGGGCTAAAATGGACTGCCAATAGGTCCATTACGCCTCCTCCAGGCGAACATCAACCACTGCGCCGCAGCTCAGGATCTGTTGCTCCAGAGCATGGCGCAGTGGTCGATTAACATCGCCGTGGTCGCTGAGCCGTACTTTGTCCCGCCCAGGGATCACTGGGTGGAGGACCTGAGCGGCTCAGTGGCCATTATTTCGTCGGCCGCCGCCGGTACCCCGTCCCTCGAGACCGTCAAGAAGGGACGGGGTTGCGTGGCAGCACGGTTCGGGGAGATTGTCGTGGTGGGAGCGTGCTTTTCCCCGAGCCGGACTCTCGCCGAGTTCCACAACTCCCTTGGGGAGTTGAGAGTCGTCGTCGTCGGGTACCATCCCCTCCCCGTGATCGTCCTCGGGGACTTCAATGCCAAGAACGTGGCATGGGGTTCCCGGTTAACGGACACACGGGGCAGGATCGTGGAGGACTGGGCTCTGGAGTCGGGCCTGGTCGTCCTAAACCGGGGTTCTGTCCCCACGTGCGTGCGGATGCGGGGCGAGTCAGTGGTGGACATTTCGTTCGCCAGCCCCGCTCTGTCACCACGTGTCATCGACTGGCGCGTCATGGAGGGGGTGGAGACCTATTCCGATCACCGGTACATCCGGTTTGACGTCTCCGCCCAGACCTCGGGCACGCCGGTCAGACAGACCCCGAGTGGTCCGCGGTGGGCGCTGAAGCAGCTGGACCGGGAGCTCCTCCTGGAGGCCTCGATCGTGCAGGCCTGGGTGTCATCACCGGACAGGCCTGCCGACATCAATGACGAGGCGGAGTGGTTCCGGGAGGCCATGTCCGAAATTTGTGACGTGGCTATGCCCCGGGTCCAGCCCGGACGTGCTCGGCGCCAGGTGTACTGGTGGTCGCGTGAGCTTAGCGCTTTACGCGCGGCGTGCGTCGATGCGCGCCACCGGTACTCCAGGCACCGCAGGCTTCGTATCCGCCCTCCGGATACGGAAGCCATTGAGGCGGAGCTGTACGAAGGGTACAGAGCGGCGAAGACCGCCCTCCGAGCGGAGATCGAGCGGGCCAGAGGAGAGGGCCGTAAGGAGTCGCTGGAGACTCTGAACAGAGACCCGTGGGGGCGCCCATACAAATGGGTGAGAGATCAACTCCGCCCATGGGCTCCCCCGCTGACGCAGAGTCTCCGGCCCCAGCTCGTGGAGGACGTGGTGAGCGCTCTGTTCCCTTCGCGAGGGGAACATACTCCCCCGCCCATGGCTCCGCCTCCTGCGGTGCCCGATGCGGACCACACCAGTGACGACGACGACGAATCTACGGAGGTGACCGAGGTAGATTTGAGAGTGGCGGTACGTAGGCTGAGTGCCAAAAATACCGCCCCAGGACCCGACGGCTTACCTGGAAAAGCCTGGGTCCTGGCCTTAGAGGCTCTCGGGCCTCGACTTAGGGGGCTCCTAAGCGCATGTTTGGAGAGGGGCCAGTTCCCACTTCGCTGGAAGACGGGGAAACTGGTCCTCATTAAGAAGCCGGGGCGCCCAGCGGACTCTCCGTCCGCTTACCGGCCCATCGTGCTGCTCGACGAGGTGGGCAAGCTCTTCGAAAGAGTTATTGCGGACCGCCTTGTCGGGCGGCTGGTGCGAGTGGGGCCGGATTTGGCGGACAGCCAGTTTGGTTTCCGCAAGGGGCGCTCCACGGTGGATGCCATCATGCGCGTTCGAGCCCTCACGACGGGGGATGCTGTTGCCCGGGGTGGGGTAGTCTTGGCGGTGTCTCTTGACATCGCCAACGCGTTCAACACCCTGCCCTGGAGTTGCATTAGGGAGGCACTCCGGTATCACCGGATGCTGTCGAGTGGTCGAGGCCTATCTGACGGACAGGGCCGTCATCTACCCTGGTCACCACGGAGAGTGGAACCGGCGAGAGATGTCGTGCGGTGTCCCACAGGGATCGGTTCTGGGGCCGCATCTGTGGGACATCGGCTACGACTGGGTGCTGCGCGCCGACCTCCCTAGCGGCGTCAGCGTAGTCTGCTACGCTGACGACACGCTGGTCCTGGTGCAGGGGAGGTCGCATGAGGCGGCGGCCGAACTGGCGACACGTTGGGTTGCGACAATCGTCGATAGGATCCGGCAACTGGGACTCGAGGTGGCCTTGCACAAGTCCGAGGCCATGTGTTTCTATGGTCCTCGGAACGCGCCACTGTCGGGTTCCCAGATAACGGCAGGAGGGGTTCACATCGGTGTCGAGTCGACGATGAAGTACCTGGGACTCGTCCTCGACACCCGGTGGAACTTCGTGGAGCACTTCCGACGTTTGGCTCCCAAACTGGATAGGGCTGGGGCTGCTTTGAAGCGGCTTCTGCCCAACCTAGGGGGTCCAAACGCCTCCTGCCGGAGGCTCTACGCGGGGATCGTGCGGTCCATGGCCCTTTACGGGGCACCGGTGTGGGCGCGTTCACTGAGGCTGCGACCGGCCCAGCGGTTGAACGCGTCCCAAAGGGTCATGGCCATCAGGCTGGTCCGGGGATACCGCACGGTCTCCCGCGAGGCGGCGAGCCTCCTTGCCGGACTACCGCCATGGGATCTGGAGGCGAAGGTCCTCGCGCACATGTGGGAGTTGCGCGAGGAGGCGAAACGCCGGGGTATAACTCCGCTGCCGCAACAAATCGCGGCACAGCGGACAGAGCTCCGGCGGGATCTCATGGCGGCATGGAGTGTGCCATTGTCGCAACCCAGCGCTGGGCACGCCACAATTGCGGCGGTAAGTCCCCTCTTTGAGGAGTGGCTGGAGAGGCGCCACGGCGTCCTCACCTTCCGCCTGACGCAGGTCCTCACCGGACACGGTTGCTTCGGGAGGTTCCTGTTCAGGATCAAGCGGGAGGAAACGCCCGGGTGTCACCATTGTGTGGAACGCCCGGAGGACACGGTGGAGCATACGGTGGAGGTCTGCCCGGCTTGGGCGGAGCACCGCCGTGTCCTCACGGAGGCGATCGGCGGCGGCGATCTCTCGCGTCCGGCCCTGGTTCAGGCCATGGTCCGGAGCGAGAGTGCATGGGAAGCCGTCACTTCCTTCTGCGAAGCAGTAATGCTCGCGAAGGAGGAGGCGGAGCGCGCGAGGGAAATGCAAGATGCGCGCCCTCACGCCCCTAGTCGCCGCAGGAGACGCCCCGGGCGTCGGGAGTCGCGAGCCGACTTCCGGCCACCGTAGGCGCGGGCTTGCGGACGGTGGGCAATGGGTAGCTCGCCGTCCGATTAGGACCAGGCCCGGGTCGACGGCGCGTTGTGTTCCACGCGCGCCTCAAAGAGATGTCAGCACCAACTGACGGGGTCCATAAGGGCCAATGCCTGCCAGGGTTGCGAGTTTGTCCGAAAGGGATATCGCGGCCCCGGCACACAGGCAACGGAAGGAACATGGGTGGGTTTTAGTCAGTAAAAGTCTGACACTCCCTCTCGCTCCGCCCAGAGCGGGAGGAGTCATTTGATGATTTCCCACCCAAAAAAAATAAAAAATAAAAAAAAAAAAAGGATTCGTAGGTAAGTACAAATTTATGTGGCCAATTCAAAATTTCTCAGAATACGTATCACTATCGCTAATCAAGGCAAATAGTAAAAAGAAAGTAAATTGTCGGAGTTTCTATAGTAATAACCCTTAGTGCACTAGTCTAACTCGCACATTCAGACGTTGGGAAAACATGTTTGTTCGAAGTTACTTTGAGGATAAAATATCTATTGTTGTGGTTTTATTTATCAACCCAGTGAGTAGAGCACAGAACGGCTAAAGACTATATTTTATGTAAGTAAGTATTTTATAAACCACATAACTCATTCGTTACGCCACGTGACATACATCTACAACCCATCGATCGCGGTACTGGATGATCCATTAAGTGATGAGTTTGAGGGGAATCCGGCATTACCGAGCTCGGTTACCTACTTAGGTGATTGAAGTAATACCATACAGTTTCAATATTATGCACAAAGTTGGTACACATTTTGTTCGACCTTGGGCCAAAATATCAGCTAATTTCAGCCACAAAATTTCCAAGGCAACGCTTAATCCTATTTATCAATAACACGTTTTCAACTCGGCTAGTAATGCTGAAGTGTAGTGAGAGAATGTTGGCTATAAAGTGTAGCTGTTTTTCAGTCAATAAAGACTTCGAATAGCCGTAAAGAGCGAGATGGATGACCGATCTATACTCAGAAACGTAGAGCCGTCGTCACTCGTCGGTCGGTTGCCATGCAAATAATGGGTAGATTCTGTCTGGCAAACGGTACTAGACGCACGCTAACTTTAAGATACATCTTTATCTAATACATCAGATATACTTTGACCTGATATATTATGAATTATGATGGTCTACATATCTCCCAAAGATATAAATGATATGGATTAAGGTGATGGTGGATGATTAATCTGCGGGGTAATTGTGTACACACTTAAAATGACAATGCCTTTAATTATGACAGTTCAAAAACATTCATTGCGTAGTTTAAGTTGTCGTGCAGACGAATTTTTCAATTTTAAGAAGCAATGTGTTAGCAATTTTCTTCAAAATTCTTCGGATAGTCATTGAAAGTGTTGGGGTTCTAGTTTTTGAGACTATTATTCACAAAGGAGGAGGCTAGACTTAGCGTAAAGTAAGTACCTATTGGATTAGGATGTGCATATGCCGTCTGGCGCTAATAGCCAGCGCTGTGGCTCTGTCTCGCATAGTGCCACAGCATTATGCTGAGCGATAGGCTATTTACGTGGATATGAGGCATATTTTCCCCCAACTTGCGCTTTTTTTACACTTATGAGTTACATTTTGAGCAAATAAATGTTTTTTCATAGATAGGTTAGATAGGTACTCACTTGCACAAAATAGTACCGTCCTTAAGTACTTCGTAGAAGTTGTCCATATCGCCGGAGGTGTTGGTAGGCTCGCCAATGATCGCGTTGATCCATTCTAGACACTCCTGCGCAAGCTCCTCGCTGTATTTGCTGTTGATCTGCAAATAAAACGAAAGATAGCGTTAGTAAATAATTTTAATGTTTTTCTTTTGATTGCCGAAAATGCCGAAATTGGTGTACCTAAGTTAGTTAAAGTAATATAAAACTGGGTAGGTTTAAGTTTGAAATGATAAATACGATAATAACAACTAGATTCTATAGTCATAATATCGTTAAAAGAATATATGGTACATTAAGTTTTAAAGGCACTTCTAACTTCATAGAATTTAATGTTTTGTCTATCTGCAACGCACATGTATGTTTGTTTGCAAGGAGGTTTACGATATCCATTAAAATCGACCCACTTCTACATGTCTAGAAGAAACTGGGTGTCTGAAAACATATAAATACTAGGTACTTCGGTTTGTTGTATATTGCCCAGTTCCCATATGATTAACGAAACGTTAAATTAATCAATGGTAGTAACATTGGCTCTATAAAATAATTTATAGGGAACAAACTTAAAATTTTATTCAATAGTGATTGGGGCCGCTATTGAGTTTCTTTCAAAATATACATGCGTTGGTGCTAAAAGATTATAGATTCAGGCATGTAAGTAGGTACTATTGAAGAAGTTCATATTATCTAACCAGTTTGAAAACAAAATCCCGGCCCGGTTCTATAGCCGCCGAGCGCTGCAAGCAAGAATAGTCCTTACTGTGGTTAGTTATGAATTTCTTTTATGGTGCCTAACCTAAGTAGTATTGTATGTATCTACGTAGGTACTCGTTTAAGTTGCAGTTGGTTTACCAACTTCATATTAGCTCCGTAAAAGCAGCATTTTAAGTAAACAAGAAACTGGTTTACTCTACTGGAAAATGCAGAAACGAATCCAAGTGCAAATCAATTCGTCAGAGTCATGAAACTTTAACTCTGACGAACTTTAGCCATTATTTTAAAGTAAGTATACCTACTTAATAACTAAACGCATTTTGGTGCACAAAAAGATGTATGCAAACACGTTAACGGTAAAAGCAGTCTCTAAGGCTCCCACAAACAGGCGCGACGCGACTCTTATAGAACAATTTCTATGAAAACTTCATGGACATTTTACCAATCATTTGTATGAGTATTTGAATGAAAATCTTCATGATCATAAATACCTAACTTATTTTGACGAGAACGGCTATAAAAACGAGCGAACCTTACAGTAATCGCATATGATTTGTAACATCTGACATCTTACCTTGGTAATTTAATGAGCAAAATTAGTTAAAAAGCAACATTAATGGTCCTTTAATGTTGCTTCTCAAGGTAGTTTCTGACAGCCAACTCTAGCACCGCGAGCGCTCCGTGGTCAAATCAAATAGCGCGCGCTTCCCTGGCGTCCTGTGACACACTTCCGTCCCTTTTCACGAAATCACTCCCACAGATTTTATTATTTAGATTTTTTTATTTTGTTTATGATAACAGGGAAGCGAGAGGAAAGATGTTACACATCAATAATATTTACAGTTCGACACAACTTAGATTTAGCTTAAATTTGAACATTTTCTTTCGCATTAAAATTTTACGAATGTATTTGGATATATGACTTTACAAGTTATTGCGTTTTCGTAAAGATCATTTTGACCTACAGCAGTAATAAAGATGGATGATTTTGAAGGCGCACTCAGTTCGGCTGATGATCGGTTTAACGAATTTTGCCGATGCTACATCTAAGTTGTGTCGTACTGTACCATACTAATAATGGCCTACTGCAGGTCAAAAGCCTCTTCTCATACATATTGATCAATAAGCTTGCTCAAGACGGGTCAGTAATGTCCAACATAAACTTAGAAAGTAAGTATACCTTTTGCTAAATGATTAAATACTGGAGAACAAGAGAAATCGGTTAATTTATTTTCCACGAATATCGCTTAACCCCGTTAAATGCAGCAATATGTAGTATCACACCTTTCACGTCAGTTTACGAAATTTTGCAAATTAAAGCATTTTGAGAGGATCATGCATAAACTTTTCGCTATTAAATCCACTAGCAATAGGTATGCAAATTGTGATGCCATAGTATTATGAAATAGCGGTGCAGAAAATAGCACTATTTTTATGCATTTACTGTGATATCATCCGTCCTTACAATGGCATTGTTTATTATAAGGTAAAACTATTTTGGAATACAAAGGTAAACTGTAAATACCGAGCATTTTTATTTTTTATTAAGAGGGCTTTTATTAAGAGAAGCCCATTTGAGTTCTTTCAAAGTAATAAGGCATCGTGGAATGCTCAAAAAACATATCTAGGTAGAATTTATAGGAGCTGCCAAAACCGTGTGAGGGGTGCTACCACAGAACAGATAAAACACATGTTAAGGTCGGCACATTCTATTTGGCAGTATTTGTTGAACAAAAAAGCTGACCCGAAGCCACTCTTACACATATTTGTCTTTCATTCGGCTAGTGCCGATCGGCAAACTTCGTTCGGCATCTGCCCTAGCTTAATCATGTTCAGGACGGTTCGGCACAACTCGAGCTGAGCTGACTGGCTGCGCCGAATCATGCTGGACCCGGGACCAGCTGGATTCAGCGTAGCACTGAAAACGACATTTTTGCGCTAAAAACCAACAAAAGTTCGCCAAGAACCGTCTAAATGCACCAAGAATACCGCCAAACTGAATCCTGATCCAAATTTAATTCCTGTAACGTTTTGATCTGTATAATATTTTTCTGTTACATACAAACGGGAAACCACATAATCATGTTATGAAGTTAGGGAACATCAACTGACTGTAAGACCAAGGTCGCGCTGATAAGAAATGAGCGAATAGTTTATTATAGCCACCGCTGGTTAGTTTCTGCTTGATGTTTAAATCAGATTATTATGTAGGTATCCCATACGCAGTTATTATAGTAATATTTGTACTTATTTCAAACTCTCGCCGTGAATAAAAAAAATCGTTTAAAAAAACTGACTACGGAAAAATAAAAGTGATCTGAAAAGTATGAAAATATTTCAGACAGATATCAAGACATAGGTACACAAATGGTCAAAGAAAAGTCCACCATATTAAATGTAGGGAGAATTTATATAGTCTATGTCACCGGACGATTATTACGAATCTATTGATACCTGATTCATCAAAATCGGTTCAGAAGTTTAGGCGCTACGGTGGAACACACGTAAATACAAACATACACACATAGACTGCTAAAATCATAATCATTCCTTAAGGCTTTGCCGTAGTCAGGTAAAAATTAGGTGAGTGACTGTTTAAGTGTATTATCTATGGTGACTATGAGCTGTCAATAGTGTCACTCCTAATATAGGTAATTATAGTACAACTACATAATCCATGGTGAAATGACAACTCACTTCAAGCCTTAGAGTATTTATCACTTCAAGCTCAAGTCACCTAAAAGTTTTCGCGGTGAGGTTTTTTCAGATTAACCATCTGGAATGTATGATATATTTAAATGTATAATTCTCCAGGTCAAAACTCTAAAACAAAAATAATCTTTATGCCATAAAAAACTATCTTTGTAATTAATTGCACATCGTTTGTTGATTTTACATGGCAATTAAATGGCGTGTTCCTAGTTCGACACTTGTTAATTATCCGGATTTAAATAATTTTAAAATGATGCTAACGTTTAACTTTTTTAGTCTTTAATAATCAAGGTAAAGAGTTCCTAATTAAAAATATACAATCTTAAATATAATATACATCTAACACTAAAATATATAAATTATGAATTATGTACAAGTATACAGAGGAAAAAAAATAAAGGAAGAGCTCATTGGGCATCAAAAAATTCATCCGCATCGCTGTCAGTTGGAAAAGTAGCATTGCCACGTTGGATGGCAATGCTGATTCTTTGACCTAAAAATTGGCCAGCCCTCTGGTCACGTGAATAGTCGACTAACCGCTTGGCGATGTCCCGAAATACTCGATGAGCACTCGGACCCCACCCTAGTGTTTCAACCCCAAACGGCTCAAAAATATAGTTACCAATAAGGTTGTTATATTTGCGCCGTTTTTTAGTTAAATGTTATGTTGTTGGCTTGATGCTCGCTTTGGTGCATATTGTAAGTGCAGCAAACAATTTTGTGTAAATAATAAATAAATGCTTAATACTTAATTGCCGTGTAAAGGTTTTAAAATGTATGATTTTAATGCAGGTGTTTAATCGTTTATGCAGGATTACAAGATCTATATGAAAATCTGTATTATGTAATGAGAAATCTGTAGGTAAAGACGCGATTTGGAAAATAAATATCATAAAAAATAATAAAAAAAGATAATTAAAAATATTGTTTAATTAAAAATAATGTTAAATTCTTTACCAGCTATTGACCGTATTATCATAGAAATAATTTTATACGCATCACGTTCTGTTATGAAAGTGTGCGATAGGAGTGTCTCCGTGACTATAATGAAGTAACCGTGTATTTGATACGTGCACTAACAGCTGTACTAATTAAATGTGCCCGTTCTGTTTACCTACTAAATGGCATGGAAGAATACTGGCTGTTAATCAAGCCTTCAAGATTTCAATTTATTGATAGATAAAGAGTGAAATAACCAACCCAAATGAAGGTAGGGCTAAAGGGATGGGCGCATGTTTTTTTATTATGTGTGTGCACGCTAAGAAGGTTTAATTTCACATATGACTACATTCTTCAGTGACATTGACAAACATAGAAGTGTTATTTAGCATTAAATTGATAAAGTCTTAATAATAATTATGTGTAATTTCTGTCGATGAATATTTGTTTTGTTAGTCATTAAGATGACCAAAGAGCCCTAATGAATCAATAACTTAGGTAGAATTATAATGAAATAATCAAATATTCCTGTAACAATACGTAGTATTCCACCGAAATCAACTCATGCGCACGATGACGATGACGTAACCAGTCAAGGATTCAAACGTGACTCAGAGACCGGTATATCAGACGTTTGTAACCTAAAAAAATTAAAAGCATGGTCTCTCACAACCTGCTTGTATGGATGTACCGACTTTTAGTTAAGAAATTATATTCGTTACTATGCAAGCGGACTTGTCTGCTTTTGAATAAACAACGAAGGTATATGAATTTTAATTTGTCCCAGATTGGTCGAACCGATAGGCTCGTCCCTTTCATTAATATTCCGAAGCGTTGTCTAATTTGTGTTTGGAGTTAGAGGAAGTGATTTCTTGTAAGCAACGTCCTGTCTTAACTTTGATGCACTGTGCTCAACAAAAAATGGTCTGACGTCTGCACCAAATAAGTAAATGGTACTAAGAATGTGCACGTTATGAGTAAAAGGTACTTTAAGTATGAATATAATTACATCAGAACCAATCATAGCTAACAGTTATCAGCTGGTTATAGTCGTTTATTAGTGTTTCCACATTTAAGTTTAAACAATATAATATATCTATGTCATTATTTACTATATTCAATTAATTAACTCCGTTGCTAGTTAACGCCATTATCAAGCTAAAACAAAAGGTCGTTTGGTGAATTAGGTTCGTTTTGATAACTATGGCAGCTATCAATTCGTTAGTTTGGAAAATAAAATAGTTAATTTCACTGATATGAATACAGTACAATGTAAACTAAAATAGTGATGAAAATGAACAAATGTCTTGTTTTGTACTGAATGGTAACATTCATGGTGTGTCATTTGATCCCTTCTCTTTTTAAGCAATCATCGGCCATAAGCAGATGCTAGTAGAGGTCGAGAAGTATAATATTGCTAATATCAATACTGATGTAATGATATTAAAGCGTTCATTCACTACTAATCGCCATACGGCCATACAAGGAATCGGTAACAAAAACGTTTGTGGCCATAAATAAGTATGATTCAATGTCAACGGCTTCAGTCTTTTGAAGCAGCCCGTCCTCAGAGTTCGCACATAGATGATCGCTACAGTAATGAGAAACTTGAGGAAATACAGCTTACAATATCACATATTTCAAATGAAACGTTAAAGGATAAACTCAAATAGTATTTATTAGATCAATCAACGTAGTTTTAAGGTAAATCGTATAAAAATATCCAGCCTCGCAGGCCATCGTCAACAATGGTTTCAACACGGACTAGTAAGGGGCAGGAATGGGGTCACCGCGCGAGGCCAGCTGACAGACGCGGTCAATGCAATGCAACCAGTATTGATTTGCAAAAATGGGGATAACTTCAAGTTTAAACGAGAATTCACTCTTTCAATTAAACTTAAGTAAGGCCGAACCTACGTGCTGCGTGTAATAGTGTCATAGTAAAAACGACGACTAAAGTGAAGCAATACTATTTAAATATATCATATTTCAAGTCAGGCCACACAAGTGGTAATACGATCTTCACCTTTTTGTTTATCTATGTATCTTAACTTGCACAACATAGCCATGTTGCTTGTGCAAGCAAAATAGAATTCCATTTTAAATTAAACATCGAAGAGAAATTTGGTCAAGTGTCAATCTTGAACATATGGCCGGTTGAAAGTGGCCTGCATTTAAGCCATATAAATGAATCCTGCGTAAAGGCCATACCTTATAAGGTGGGGTACTGTGTGTTGTAACTGAACCAAGCCTTATATGAGTCATCGTCTCGGTGAATTAGTATAAAATAAATTCTTTTGAGCTAATTGAACATCTGTTTCGTCCAAGTTATTTGTGAGGATTTCGGCACGAAACGATTCGTGAGTCGTGGACTCGTGGTTAATCCAAGTTCAACAGTTGGTAATGTAGTGAACCTAATCAATAAAACGTAAGGTCTTTTCACATTCTAATAATTAATTTACCCATTTAGTCTTATTGAAACTAACGGTAACTCCGTAATTAGAAGAAGAGAGTGACTAATACAAATAAACGTCCATCCGTTTGACCTGCATACTCGTTTTACTGATAGGGCGCATAGCCTCACGTACCTGCTGTTTGTCAGTCGGAAAACACACTTATTTTGGTATTCATTGGAATGGCGGCCAATAAAATATGAATCATTTTAAAGAAAATCTTCCATGTTCTTTCAACTTGAGTGCGGTTAAGGACTCCCACAAAAAATTTACTAAAACCGGTTGTAAAAGCTGTGTTAACTGATCCTCCTTGACCCACATGCAACCGGTGCGCAGGCGACGAGTGCAGGAAGAAAGGTGTCCTGACTGATAATTACAAGACCATAAAACTTCACAGATCTTGGGTTCGCTTTTAAAAGTAACGGAATGTAAATTAAACCTACGGTGCCATGAATTTAAACATTATGTGAAGACATAATTAATATTTATTTAGGTACTTATCAAGACGACAGTAAGCTTGGTTGGCAGAGCGTTGCTGGAGCAATGACCGTTCAGGTATTGTTGAGAATGTTAAGTTTGAGTTCATCCTATTTGATGGAGGTGCTTAGTAAGTAAATACTTAGAAACAATCATCTACATGATGTTGTATTTACGCGTAATGTAAACAGATGGCAAATAATAATTCGAGAACTATTTTTAGAACAATGATGATGATAGTTACGTTCTCTATAAACGAGATGTCACAATAGACAATAAAATAAATTGCTTAATTAATTAAACGCGTCGATCTAGTCTCCTCGAAGTCTATTTATGGTCTGGAAACATTGACATTATGTTGCTGACAAAAAAGGTTACTGCTTTTTCTATGGTGCAACTTTTATTTAATAAAAAAGGTGACAAATGATTCATCTGTAACCTTGCTTCAGTGCAAACGTGTGATGCGACTATATGTAAGTTGTATTTAAATGCTAAACGGAGTCATTTGTATACAATATACTGCCTATCTACTTTAAATTTCCTTGGAATGAAGATAGCAACATCACATAACCTTTATTCTAAACACTATTGAAGATTCCATAATAATGGCAATAACAAAATACACGTACCTACTTATTTAAACTAATTTCAGCAGTACAAATTAACAATTCCTATTGAGAATTCGTTTATCTACAAATGCCTACTACAATATGACCAAATACTTAACAGTCCATTTAGGAACATACCGTCTCGCGCCGTTAGTTTTTTAAATCTTTTTTACAACAATAGCAAAGGCACAGTCAAATAAGTACCTATTTCTGAATGCGTGTTTGAGTTCTTTTTTAAGGCTTACCTAACCAGTTTACTCGACTGTTTAGGGTACCGTACACGTGTAGTCATTATTTGTGCGTGCAACGTTACCCTACCCTCGTTGACTGTGGTGGCGATGGCGCCTTGAGAAGGCGCGTTGAAACGACCATTTGCAGGTATTTTAAGTTTCGAATCAAAATTGATTGCAGAAGGTGGTAACGTATGGGCAAGTGTTACATTAAATATTAATGGATACAGAAACTAAGCAAACATGTGATGTATGCATTAGTACAGTCTTACGTTTCATAGTGAAGACCATCTGGCCCTTGTATCTCCGCGAACGAGGTCACACCATCTGTTCCCTAAAGTAGGTCACGGCTGAGTCCTTGTAACACAATTCTGGACCTCACAGCATCCCCAATCAATAATCTAGCCGTGCAACGCGACCTGTTTACGAAGTGCCACTCCCACATCACAATATAAAATAAAATATGAACTACAGCACATGGTCGGGTTATAGCTTGAAAATCACAAGTTCAAACTTACCTTTCTCTGTGCTTCGGCAGCAAATCCTGATTTGGTAGCCCTGTTGTTAGCCATGTTGAATGAACTATCTAATAGCTAGCTAATATAAATAATAAATTAAATCACAGACACGGGTGTACGCCGTGAAGTCACTGTGTACAGAATGTAAACAGGCACGCGGGTCAACACGACACGACCAAGTCACACGGAGTCCGATGTGTGAGTGTGTGTATGAATGACATCATGCAACGCGGCGCGCCGCTGCCGGCCGGTACGAGCGAACTGCTAGGCCTGGCACTACCGTGTCGATAAAAAGTTGCAACACCAGTAAGAAAAAGACAAACATTAAGATAAACGATCCAATCGGATAAAGTAATGAAGTGAGTAGATATAGTAGAAGAAGTTTAAAAGTGGCATCATTGACAGAAAAAGTTGAAAGAAAACTCCAGTTGGTTTTGGTATGGCAATGTGATGAGAATGGATGAAACGCATAATTGGATGACTAAGAGAGTGAATAATGTAATTGTTGATAATGTTATAGAAGGGGATAGAGAGACCAAAGACGATGAAGAGAGAGAAAGATCGAATGAAAAGGGAATGGATGATAACTGCTGACAGGGAAGAAGGGAAGAGAAAATTGTATAATATAATGTTCTCACTCAGGTAAAGTAAACAAGTTTATTACAATAAAAAAATAAAACGAATAACTTGCATATCGATACCATGTATCGCCCAACACTAAAAGATCGAAATGTAAAACGAAAACCAAGTAGGGAATACAATGAGAGCGAACGGGTAAACAACATAAACCCGTCCCTCTCTAACGTCTCGTCGAAATGGCGGCAACTTACCGAGTGATCCGACCTCAGCTAAGGAGTCTGGGAGGCTTTGTACGATGTGGTTTGAATGTGCACAACAGCCTAACGCAACTAAACCTCTAACTTATGAATTTCCAAGAAGTTAATGAACTAGCCAGTTACTTCCTTATAGGTACTCGTATTTCTGAGAGACCTGTAGAATGCCTAGCCTAGCTACCTAACTGCTAACAGTAATAGGCTGCAGACAATATTTACCGGAAACCGTTCCCAATACATACATTCTGTGAGGTATTTAGACTTTTGGTGGACAGTCATACAATACTAGCCATTATAACAATGAAAATAAAAATAAAATGTTTGATAAGGCGTGAAAGCGATTAAGCACGTTCAACTGGCCCCTAACGTAATAATGAAGCATTCTTTATGGTTGAAGATCAAGGGCCTCCATTCATTACTTCTAACTTCGTTCGGTTATCATTTTAACCGGTTGAGTTAAGTCACAACTGAAACAGTCTATAACTATATAGTCATGTACCTAATCGAATGTACCTAGAATATCTAGAAAGGTATGGAGTACTGTCAATACCTTGGTCAATACTAATAACAAGTAGAAGTATATTGACTATAAAATAAGTTATAACTAATGCAATAATGTAGGTATTACCTGGGGATGATATGCTAATCTGAATGCTATCGAATTAGGTATACGGTCTAAAATCGTATATTTATTAAACTTGTCTGATATAGACGGGGGACGGTACCGAGGTTTTGTCGTTATTCTCCAGTGTGACGTCATTTCATGATTATGTATGTTTCTTGCATCTCCGTGTTACTAACATCATATACATTAATAGATTCATTAATCATGAGAGAAACCTATGTTTGTTATATGTTTGCATTTATATAATAAACTGTGACCAAATTTATACCCGAATAAGAACATATAAATGAGCTCGATGAGATCTTTCATCCCATATTTCAGCATCAGTTATTTATACCAGTACTTACTGCATAATTTACCTTACAGTCAGTAAACATAACTAGCATTGAAATTGCAATAATATGAATCAGTACGTGCATGGAATTTACATTACCTCTGTATTAGATTCCCAGTTTTCTGATACCGATAAAAATATATGATAGCAAAAGTAAACAGATAAATATCATCAATCAAGTATTTTTAAAGTAAACAAATAAACATGCAGTTAAACTCCAAACGGTCAATCAAAATGAGCTGTGGACGGTGTTAGCTAATAGATGTAGCTGTAACGATAACGTTAATGACTGGAATTAACCCATCCACCTCATTATGTTTTGTAGACATGAGGAATTAAATATTTAAGTCGCTGCAGCTCCAGTTTTGCTATGGTGCCATCTCTTAGAACCTACCGTAAGCCTTGTGTATCAAGCTACGGTAGAGCTACGGACACAGGTTATCGTTCGTTTTGGTAGTCTGGGTCAATTTAAGCAGATGGCGTTCGTGACACAATCGTAAACACTGGCTGCTTACAGACCACTGACAAGTGCCATAGACATTCTATCACGGAAACTTCAACGCATTTGGCACACTGGAACTGGAAATTGGTTCAAGTTTTAAAATGTGTAACACCAAATTATGACCTGATCAACCATTCAAAATTATTGAAGAAATGTGAGCTAAAAAAAAAAGAAAGCAATATAGTAATAAGCAAGGGTGGCTCGCCGCGGCGTTAAAACGTTTGGTAAAAAACGGCAGGCTAAGATCAGAATGGATTACCGTGCAAGATATCGCAGAGGACGACCTTGTCACTCTAGTTGCACTCCTCCGCCGTGCCAACCTTGGAGCTTTATAGACAGCTTCAGCAGCTTCATAATATTGTCGTCTCTGTTAGGAGTCATTTATTTAATGCTGGAATATCATTGCAACACTTGCAACTCTGGTTGTGATCTAAACAGCATTAATAAGAGCATTGCAGATATTGCGGTAATATTTTTTGTTTATTAAGTATCTAGGTATCTATTTAATAGAAGGTTAAGTTTATAAACTTATATTTCTTTACTGATTTTATTTCAAATAAATTTTGTTACAGAAAAATGTTGCTTGCATGCAGCACAGGTACCAAGAACTAGAATTGAAAATTTCACTGTTCTCTCATGAAATACCGAAGTTAGAAGGACAATTTGAACTTATAGAAGCACTAACTAGTGCTATTGACAGACAAAAATCAGGCTGGGATCCAAGAAAAAGTTTGCCTTTACCTAATGTCGATGTATTTCTAAACAACAACCCCTGTGAACTTGGAAAAAATGTCACCTGTAGTAATTGTACGAAGCCTTTACCGAAATGTTGTCCGTAGTCAAAATATCAAGATTGACTAGATCATAAGCATAATAATTAACTAGGTGAAAGAAAAACATGTCCAGCAAACACATTTTTTTGATATTTTATTAAAAATAAAGTAAACGTATCTTCTCTATTTTGTCTTCAATTCTCACTTTTACCTCACACAATATCTGAAAAACATTTGATATTATTTGGATTTATAATTTTGAAGAGTTTTACATTTAAAATGGCTTAAATGGATGTAATTCTAGGGGACAAAAAATACCTCCAATAGTAGCAGATGGCGTTCTGTAGTTTCTGCTTACCCCTATGGGAAGAATTATGTATGTATGTACAAAAGTACCTAATAGATATTATAAAAAGAAAGTTGTGTTTAAAAAAATACAGATTGAAATAGGTCATTTATGAGTTTCTAGCTGTCGCACCGCTACCGTGGCAAACATGTCTGTAATTATTAGAGTCGTTTTGGCAACTGGCGTAGTCTTCTTCGTTCGATATATCCGATGGAGTCCCAGTAGATTTAGGAGGATTCCTTGTATTAGTTGCAGCGTTTATGCCCAACGGCCCTGTGGCCTTATGTTCCTGACCATGTGGATTTTTATTATTATCTGTCTCAACTCCTACACCAATTTTCATTTTATTTGTTGTTAACACTGTTTGAACTTCATAATCACGGCGCTTTCTATCTAACCTATTTTCTGTCTTACATCTAGCTTCTAATTTTTCCTTCTGCCGACATTCTGGTGTATCCTTGTGTATCTGTGTTTTATCGACCTCATGGAGCAAGACTTTTAGTTCAGCGTGAAGACTATCGTATGCCTTTCCTACATTTCCTATAACATCCTGCAACATAAAATTAAATCTTAGAACTTTTTCTTTGAACATAGATCTATGTTTTTGTTTGAACAGTATTAAACATACCTACCTTGAGTGCGTGTAAGCTATGTTTCATGGAATATAATTCATTTTGTATCGTGTATCTTTCCCAATAGTTTATCGTTATATGCCCCACTAAGGCAAACATTGCAAAGAAAAGAACAGTATCAACACAAACAGTTTTGAAAGGTTTTCTTATAAATGCCGTTGGCATTTTGGGAAAGTATTTACTTTGTACTTATATTTTTATCAGCAAAAATAGACATTTATATTATAAATATATATACTTGTGAATTTATAAATGTTGTTTTATAATTTTTTTGTCATCACCATTTTTATTAATTTAATTTGACTCGAATTTGAGTGGCATGTATGTAACATGCCAATAAGGCTGGTTATGGAATTAGTAAGTACTTACATACATTGAGTCTGCTTCCACCGATTCATTATTTATTTTTAAATCCAGTGTTCGAATCAAGTAACACTGGATCGATATTATGTGACCAAAGAAACGTTGGCTCTCCACTGGCGCCATCTACACGGGCGATAAAATGGCGGCGATAATTTGAAGACGAGGCGGCGCGGCGCGCGTTGGCGTCACGATCGCCGCGATTCTGTCGCCCGTGGAAATGGCGCCGTACACAAAATACTAATTATTCTTCAAATGCATAGCAAAAGGTGGCATCCCTGGTGAGGAGGATGCGGGGGAGTAGCAATAGCATCCTGAAAGTTGTGGCTGAGGACCCGAGAGCTCCTGTGCTGAGATATCTCATGCGGAATCAAATTGTTCGCATGAAATGCCTCCTAAGTACATGACTCACCAAGGTGGTCTCATAAATATTTATTTGCAAATTACGTATCTGTAGGTACTACTAACATTAGAATCTAAGTCTTTTTTGTATTACTAACACAATATGGATCATTGTTGTCCGAAGTAAATGAATAAATAAATAAATTGCAGAATTTATCAATCAAGGCAGATATTAATTCAGATAGATGTAAAATAAAAACTGCACTGTGCAAGTTTTAGTAATTTATTGCAGCGTATGTTTACGAAGGAGTAATATTTTGAGTAACATTTTCATTTATCATTATTTATTTGCAGTAATGTTGCAATATGTTCTTGAATCAATACTGTTTACTAGATCACAAGTTGCTGTTGTAGTTCCTTTTTGTTTTTATCGTCGAACGAATCTGTGTAGACATATGACATGATCGTGATTTCCTGTACGAAAAACAAAACATATTTTACAACTCATAGCGTAGAGGCCAAAGCGGAGAACATATTTTTCGCCCAACAAAAGAAACCTTTTAAATAAGAAAGTCATGTGAGTGGGGGAATTATTTTGTGTTATGCTGGATGTGGGATAAATATTCAATTATGGAACTCGATTTTTAGATCTGCCAGGGCCTTAGCATACGTGCTACTTTTAGCATCGATAATCAGCTTTTCTGAATTTCAATCCAGCGCCTGACGGAAAAACAACCGATAGAAAACAAGTAATTTTGATACCGCGCTCAAACGCAACAAGTCACCAAAACGCGATGCGGCATCGAAGCGAATTTACTAATTAAAACAGGCCAAGTGAGTGTCGGACCACGCACAAAGAAGGGTTCCGTGGTTGGGATGAATTTATCCCAACAACAAACTTAACATTGCAATTAGAAAAACATGTTCTCCCATACGGAATGTATGGGAGAACATGTTTTTCAAATTAAAGTTAAAAAATATAATAATATTAATTTAAACAAATTTAAGTTGGTCGATTATTACTCGTTAATCTGTACAGCCTACTTAGCTGTGATAGTTTTCCTTTTAATTTCGTTATATTACTACTGCTATGAATTTTTTCACGAATCTAAGTACAACCATTTAGCTGGCAGGGGGGGGGGGGGGGGACACACTTGACTAACAAAAATTTGCAGTTAAAAGCTTAATATTTCGCAAACGGATCCCTGAATCCAAAAATGGTTTTCCCAAACTCGCTATATTTTTGAACGATCTTTCTAACGATACCCCACACTATGGGATAGATGAGAAAAAAAAACATCCCCACTTTACGTGTAGGGGGTATCCCCTTGTACCCTTAAAAAAATATTATTTTTTTATTATTTTTCTTGATTTTATTTTACCACTTTGTCGGCGTAATTATTAAGTATATCCATGCTAAATTACAGCTTTCTAGTACTAACCGTCTTTGAGCTAAGCCTTGTTTACTACGGAACCCTAAAAAGGACATAATATAATAGTTCAGTAATAACCGACGGACCTTATTCGAGGTGTTTCTATTTGGGAAGAATAATCGCCGAAAGAAACCAACTTTTTTCTCAGTTTGGGCTGGTTCCGATTGCGTTTTTCGCATGCAATGGCTGGTGCAGGCCGACAGGTCCTGCAGCTTTTGTTTTGACTGAAATAACATACAAAATAAACTCAGTAAATAAAAAGCACATTCTAACGACCTGATACTAACAGTTTCCGTGGTGTCATCATGCATGTTGCACTGAAGGTAACAGATTTCATCAGCTACAGTTAGGCATGCCACTTCAGCACGTTTCACATCATCCTGGAAACAATCATTTAATAAATAAGTAGTAATTCTTTATTTCAACAAAAGCCTATCCCATAAAAGGCCTAATACAAAGGTCAATATTAAATGCTCTGACTCTTAAACTAGGTATGAGCTCTTGTGACTTAGGAGTCAGTAATTCAATCAAATCAGTCCCCACCAAGCATACGAATTTCAGCGTACTCTTCTTCACATTAATGTGACTTTTTTTCAGCAATTTTTTAACTTCTGCATACGAGTATCCAACACAGTAATTTAAGAGAAAGGTGATTAATCACCGATAGTAATTTTATTTTTCCACTTACCGACATCTTATCTAAAACTTTTTTCATGGACTTGAGATCTTGGGTTGCGTGGAGTTTATTTGTGATGTCGGGGAGCAGGAAGCTGAGGATCAGTACCACCACGACGGTACCTATGGCGATATAGTTGCCGCTCATGGCACAGTACGCCGTCCATATGTAGTGCAGCGCAGTCTTGGTTAACAGCTCCCATTCGCCGTACACAGTCATGGCTGGAGCCACCGCTGATCGCTGGGAGCGCGAAGGCATTCTTCCGGTACGTGTCCGAAGGTAGAAACCTAGGTTTTAATATACAGTTCGGTTCACGAGTTGTGTCTTTATCGATATTCGGCATGGGTCATTTGATAACGTTATGGTGTAAGAATCTTAGACAGGGCCGGCAAAAACGAAAGATAAACTTTACGACGAATGATATCATCAAACCTGAATTTCGAGGCTGGCTTTATTTGAATTTCCCACAATATTATGACTTACCCGGAAAAGAATAACGCTTCGTCATATTCGCATAATAATATGTTTATTTTTAAAACATTTTTAGATGATGTTGTATGCTTGACAATAATTTATTAATTATTAACCATAAACTATGAGTTGTAATTTTCTTTGAGATGTTTTAAAATAAGCCATAGATTTGTAATATAAGAAGGTATCATTTGATGAGTGGTCGCTTTTTAGTTTTTTACAATCCTCTAACTGCCTCGTTGGTCTAGTGGTCGCAAGCGGTACTGCTGAGGATCAGGTCCTGGGATCGATTCCCAGGTCGGGAAAAGTGATATTGGGTTCTTCCATTAGGGATTTCTCAGTAGCAGTCCGGGCTTGTCCCAGTTGATGGCAATAGGCTCGCCACTATTACATGAGACTTTAACATAACTGGCGAAATGTGGGTGTCTACGTACTATGGGTAGTACACCTCTGCCTAACCCTTCCGGGAAACAAGGCGTGATGTTATTTATATATGTTATGTAAATCCTGTGGCTCAGTACAGCAGTAGATTGCTGTACAAAAGTTATTTTATAAGAACCGCCTTAGATGTCCGATTTTATGGTTCGACTTTAGGTTTTATGCTTCCATCCATTCAGGGTATTACATTCATCTGGCGACGACAGGTCTGCTCCAAAGGTCGTCAGTCCTTCGACAGTCATGGCAAGTAGGCAAGATCCATGCTAGACCATTCAGTTATTTTAATGGTTTTGCGTTTGATCAGTGGCGACCCAGTGGTAAGGTAACCACCTCGACTTACGAGTCGTGGGTCCGTACCCAGGCAGGCGCTTTACTTCGTGTAACTTATTTCGTCACTACTGCTCTTAAAACAGTCATGCCTAACATCGTGAGGAAACAGAGTCCTAGTATAAAAATTCGAAGACATTTGACACCACCAATCCGCACTGGGCCCGCGTGATGAATTACAGCCCACTCCCTCTCATTGAGGCTGAGGTTAGCGTCCCAGCAGTGGGATCATTATAGGTTGACTAGGCGATTAGTCGGCCGATCAACGGTAGAGCTCTCCCATCATCTTCCTGCCCGTATCTTAATTTATTTAGAGTCGGCGCAGTGCTTTCCAATTCCTTCCTAGCCAATGCATTACTGTTTTCTTTTGTCTGCCTCTTTACTTATCCACATTTTATATTTAAAACTTTTTTTCATTTGCTCCTCCATAATTTCTCCGCATCACCGATCGGCTACTCCTCAACTATGTTGTAATCAGCGGTAGTTTCGAACTTCCTCATAAATGCTCATGTTTTATCGTATCCATTAGGTAAAAAACTTAACTCTTTTAAGTGCCATCTTTTGGAAAATATACATCAGTTAGGCACCTCTCCCACCGCCGAGAAAGAAGCGACCAGCTATCAACGATTTTCTCACTCAAGAAACGTGCAGAAGATTCTAGGTACCGTGTATGTAAAATAGATATAATTATTTGTACATTCGTTGATCGCCGACTGTTCACACGCCGGTGAGTTTAGACTCGTTTGTCGCAGTGACAAGAGATATCGAAGACTCAGTCGACACTCACTTGGCGGGCAGAACACTAAGGTGTGATTTCACAAATGAAACTGAACGCGATCAGCATTTCTAAAACGCGTTCAAGTGCTGTCAGTGTCAAAATTGTTATGGAATATTGTGAAAATTTTGACATTGACAGCTCTCACGTTCAGTTTCGTTGGTGAAATCAGCCCTAAGAGAGATTCACGCTTCGGACATACGCATATCAGCGAGTAATCGCCAACTCGTTTTTAGTTGCTAGCTCTACACCCTTACAGGAAAACATACTAACTTACTTTCATAAATAACGTTTCAGTGATGTCATTCGCCGCTGAATTGCAGACGCTATGTGGCGGCGACCACTCTTTTAGGAAACCGTAGCTTAACACCTAGAAAATTCCAACTCTCCAACTCACCAACTCCAACTCTCCTTTTTCTATGGCAGTGAAATGAAATGAAATGAAATTGTTTATTCTGTAAATAGGATATGGGAATCACTTTTACACGTCATATAAAAAAATATATAATTAAAATTTGCTAGATGAGTTCGGCGTTTCCTATCCGACTACTCTGAGAAGAAAGGCCGAAACAAACTCAGAGGTCACAGTCTCTTTTAAAGTCCAGACATAAATCTTGGTCAAGCCATATGAGGACCATGTAGATTAGTGTCTGAAATGGTCTTTTGAGAAAAGAACCACACAGATTTGAGTGGACCTGTCCAGTCAGTGCAAGCATTTGTCAGTAATCGTGGAGCTCAACTCAGAACATAAGGAGCTCAACTCGACGAACATACCAAAGAAAGGACATTTGGGTAGGCCGCATAAACTACTCAAACCGTCAGACCATTATTAAAACTATCTGAGAAAGGAAATAAAAAAACTGAGTAGAGAAAACAAAAAATAAAAAAACATTAAAAATTAAAATATCCACATAGTCCTCACATTCACAATAGGTAATTAAAAAAAATATAATACTAGACAAAGTAATCATGTCATTTTGAATGTAATATTCAATAATATGAATGTTTAAATAAAACTGGTATATTTTGATGATTTTACTAAATAATTCTAATGTCAAGTTTTATGGTTTTATCACAAGGTTTAGCAGAGCGAGCAGCTCAATCCCAAGCTTTTTTATCTTCTAAATAATCAGAAATTTTATAGTACCCTTTTTTACAAAGTTTGGTTTTAATACAATTTTTAAATCGTTTAATGGGTAAGTTTCGAATGTCAATGGGAAGTTTGTTGTAAAAGCGTATATATTGACCCATGAACGAGTTGCCTACTCTGTGGAGACGAGTGTGATGTACAGCAAGGTTGTGTTTATTCCTGGTATTTATACTATGAATATCGGACATTTTCTTAAAATTTGATATGTTTTTGTGTACATACAAAAGGTTTTCAAATATATATTGTGAGGCTACAGTCAGAATATCTACTTCTTTGAATTTTTCTCGAAGGGAATCTCTCGGACCTAGGTTGTAAATGGCTCGAACAGCCCTTTTCTGTAGAACAAAGATAGAGTTAATGTCCGAACAGGTTCCCCAGAGAAGAATCCCATATGACATAAGACTATGAAAGTAACTAAAATAAACAATTCTGGCTGTATCGACGTCAGTTATCTGTCTAATTTTTTTAATAGCATAGGCGGCCGAACTTAGCCTTCCCGACAATTTTTCTATGTGTGGGCCCCATTGTAGTTTACCGTCAATAGTGATTCCAAGAAAAACTGTCGACTCAATAGGGTCCAGCTCTATTCCATTTACTTTAACATTGGTAGTTAGCTGCCTGACATTTGGCGTTGAAAATTTAATGAGTTTAGTCTTTTTTTCGTTAAGGAGGAGATTATTTACATTAAACTATTGCACAACTTTAGAGAGTGCATCGTTAACTTGTTCAAAGTTGACTAACTGACGTTTGATTTTAAAAATAAGGGAAGTGTCATCTGCGAATAATACGATCTTGTGATTATCCCTTATGTGGTAAGGTAAGTCATTTATATAAATCAAAAATAAGAAAGGACCTAGAATTTAACCCTGCGGAACGCCCATGGTGACCGTAGATCCTGCAGATCTCTTGCCATTTACATCGACCCTCTGAATTCTGTTGTTCAGGTAAGAAGTCAGAAGGTCGAGAATTGTCCCTCACACCATAGTGGTACAGTTTCCTGATGAGTGTATCATGATGTACGCAATCGAAGGCCTTGGACAAGTCGCAGAAAATGCCAAGAGCATCTTGCGACTCCTCCCAGGCCTCGAATATGCTCTTCAGTAATTCCACGCCCGCGTCTGTAGTTGAACGACCCTTTGTAAAACCAAACTGTTTTAGATGTAGTAAATTATGTGCATTGAAATGTTTTAACATTTGTTTCAAAATCAATTTCTCAAAAATTTTGCTTATTGTAGGTAATATCGAAATAGGCCGAAAATTCGTAGGATTAGTTGTGCTGCCAGACTTGAACAGTGGAATCACTTTACGTATAGTATATGGCAAATACCTATACGTTCTAATGTCATACACGTCAGTGTAGAACATTAGGACGTATAAATAGATAAACCACCGTCAGGCGATTTAATGTAGTTCCAGCCATCTTCAATCTGTTAATATCATCTTCATAACGGAGAGAGGCCATGTCCGGACGTAGACTGCTATAGGCTGCTATAGCAGTCTACGTCCGGACATGGCCTCTCCAATCGCACCATTCTCGGTAACTCTCATCCAGAGCCATCAGCCACCCAGCGAAGATCGTCGTACCACCTAGCCTGTCTCCTACCTGTCAATATGGTCAATCGGTTCATATTCTCATTTGAAATGTTTGGATAAATGGCAGCAATAACTAGCCACAAGATATAGCCGGGAATCGGGATAGACTGCACACCTTGGTTAAAATGGTTCTACGGTTCACATGCTCGTTTTGTCTAATGGCTCCTACACACTATGCCGGCGGCATGGCCGCCGGCTTTTGCCGCGCGGCACGTACCCCCGGCTTCAGCGCCTTCATTTTCTTTGCGATCCTTTGTGCGGCAGGGATGGGCGCGCCGCGGCTTGCCCGGCGGCAGGGCCGATGGCAGTGCCGGCGGCCATGCTGCCGGCATAGTGTGTAGGAGCTATAACAACTCCGATTGCCTTGGGATTTTAGATCGTTATCGTGTTGTTGACAAAATTTGTAGTACTTAATTTAATAAAAGTAGTGTGAGTAAATAAAAATTATATAATTAGATAATAAAAATTAGATAATTTTCTCTGTCTTCGTAATTGTATTTGCGATGATTAAATAAATAAATACGTTACGTCCTTTTTTAATTTTATTAAAAATGGCTGAACTTGTCGGTTAATTTGCATATAATTGCAAATGGTAAAATCAAAGATGCACTTAACAATGGAAAGGGAAATAAATTTAGAACCCTAATATTTTAAGTAAATAACGCTATAATAGACCATTTACAGTATAAATTAAATTAAAAACAAGACATAGGAATTACATTACAAAATTATTGTTTACCAAACTTATAACTAACATTCTATGCGCACGTTAAGGTTGATTTAGACCAAACGAGTGAATGCACATTCTACCTCCACACTACCAAATTATTTTTGTGTAAACAGGAACAGAACATTCGTTCGTTGTTCTCTCCCTACTACGATTTCAAAAATAGCAACGAAAGAATGCTCTAGCTCTTGTTCTGGCTCTATGTTCGTTTGTTCTAAACCCACCTTAATACAGTACTCAAATAATATAACAGCAAATATAAATAATAAAAACTTATTAAAGAACAAATTGGTATCTTTTATATTTTTATAAAAATTGTGTGGTGTTTAGGGGCAATGCAATTTGTTTTGTGGATGTTTATTACTTCTTGCACCTTTCATCCCCACAACACATGGAGCAACATGAGTTTTCCTTTACTATGACCTGGGAGCAACGTCGACAATTAGACAGCTGATCTGAAACTACAAAAACATATATAACATCACGCCTGTATTCCCTGAAGGGTTCGGCAGGGGTGTAAAGTAATTCCACGCGCACCTCAAAGAGATGTCAGCACCAACTGACGGGGTCCGTAAGGGCCAATGCCTACCAGGGTTGCGAATTTTTCCGAAAGGGATAAAAAAAAGTGATAGCCTAGTGGTGTGACCTCGGACATCGGACTTCCAAGTCATAGGTTTCGAGTTCGAACCCAAGGCCTGTGCCGGGGCCGCGATATCCCTTTCGGACAAACCCGCAACCCCAGCAGGCGTTGGTCCTTACGGACCCCGTCAGTTGGTACTGACATCCCTTTGAGGCGCGCGTGGAACACAACGCGCCGTCGACCCGGGCCTGGTCCTTATCGGACGGCGAGCTGCCCATTGCTCACCGTCCGCAAGCCCGCGCCTACGGTGGCCGGAAGTCGGCTCGCGACTCCCGACGCTCGGGGCGTCTCCTGCGGCGACTAGGGGCGCGAGGGCGCGAATCTTGCCTCTCCCTGGCGCGCTCCGCCTCCTCCTTCGCGAGCATTACTGCTTCGTAGAAGGAGGTGACGGCCTCCCATGCACTCTCGCTCCGGACCATGGCCTGAACCAGGGCCGGACGCGAGAGATCGCCGCCGCCGATCGCCTCCGTGAGGACACAGCGGTGCTCTGCCCAAGCAGGGCAGATCTCCACCGTATGATCCACCGTGTCCTCTGGGCGATCCACACAGTGGTGACACCCGGGCGTTTCCTCCCGCCTTATACGGAACAGGAACCTCCCGAAACAGCCGTGTCCGGTGAGGACCAGCGTCAGGCGGAAGGTGAGGACGCCGTGGCGCCTCTCTAGCTACTCCTCAAAAAGGGGGACTTATCGCCACAATTGTGGCGTGCCCAGCGCTGGGTTGCGACAATCGTACTTTCCATGCCGCACCACTAGGCTATCACTGTGTAGCGTTTATCCTAAAAGTTGGTAACGTAGCAAATTAAACAAAACAGGTAAATTTGGCAATATTACTGTATAGAAATAAGAAATATGGCTAACTAGCGAACTAGAATATTAATAATGAATTGCAATTATAACATTGAATTTGATTGTTGTACCCGTTTCAGGTGTAAAAGGCATTTGGAAACTTTCCAAATACTTTATTACATCTAAAACGAAATATTCGGTGTTACGATATTAATTATTACATTTCATAATCAATATTCTAGTTCGCTAGTTAGCCAAATTTCTTCTTTCCATACATTAATATTGCTAAATTAATCAAAACAGCGAAATATTGGACATTTATTTGCGACGTTGCCCACTTTCAGAAGCAATATAAAGATCACTGTGATACAAAATCAGGCGTAAAATAACTGTGATACGACTGCAAACGTTAACTGCAAAATAATACGTGTTTTACGAATTTATACCTTATTTATGTTCTTAATCGTGTCCAACTAAGATATTATATCAGGAACGCGTTCTCTCGGCGGCCGCCCAAGTAGCAAAATTCTCCTATAATAATCGACATAGAATACTAAACGTCGTATAGGAATCTAATAGACGCTTTGGCTAAGATCATTGATCTTACAACAGCATCTTATCCGATTTGCGCTTTGGATACAATAAATGCATTTAAAAAGATTGTTTACTCTTGAGTTAACGTCTTGTTTCATTCTAAGACATGCACTTCTATAAACGTCTTAGATATAGCTGCTATAGGTCAAGGATATTAAGGGATTGATTTGTCTTAGTCGTGACTTCTAACGGATTGCTAGCACCAAACTAGCATGCTCTGCCATTTTTATAGGTAAGATTCTACATAAAAATATTCTATATTTGCTTTAACTAGAGAAATCGGCCTAGAACCCTAAAACTTATCTAAATATGGCGAAGTAGGTATCTCCTGTAGCAGTTAAAGTCAAAGTCAAACAATTTATATCAATTAGGCACATAAAAAGTACTTTTGAACGTCAATTTTACAAAAAATAGAATTGATTCTAGTCGCTTCTTCCAAAAGATAGTATTCACTTTAAAAAAGTAGAATAAAAGTAGTCTTAACTTTGACTTAATTGTATATCTAGTAGTTCTGCGAACAGTAGACCCCGCGAGCACAAATTTTTTCGTCCCACAAAATTTTCGACGAGAGCTAACCTTTTGGCGAGCGACAATGACAGCGCGATCTAGCAGTGCATAGTAGCGCCATCTAGAGACCTTATTGTAAAACTAACATTAATATTGGTTTTAAAGCCTCGTTTTAGAGATTTCTGAAAAAAGAAATCAGAGTTCTCTAGTTTTGTGATGAGAAGGTGGTCCCAAGGTGCTTCATCAATCCGTACCTAGTAGTTCAAGAGCCGATTCCACTGGTAGAAATCTAAAAGTGAGTAATTTTGAGGAGCAGGAACTTGTAGGAAGGTACTTCCTCCCAAGAGCGGCAAAAACCCTGACGACAATAAAAAAATATTCACAAGTTGAGTGCCTCATTCTTTACACAACTGTTAAAGGACAAAAGTGATTTAATAGATATTATAATAGGTATTATAATGTGGATTACTTTCGCTTGCAATATCTTCTTCTTTTGAAAATAATATATTTCTTAAGACAAAAGTGATTTAATAGATATTATAATAGGTATTATAATGTGGATTACTTTCGCTTGCAATATCTTCTTCTTTTGAAAATAATATATTTCTTAAGACATCGCATGCACGTCACGGTTACAAAAAGAATGAAGAACGAATGCTCCAGTAATGGCGTCACGATGACAACTGTTGGATCAATTACACTAGTTAAAGCACCTAATAAGATAATTATAAAATCGAATTGCACTTTACCGGAGTCTAACAAAACGACTAATAATCCTATGATCTGCTCCCAAATACGGTTTTATAAAGTTTATAGGATTTCTATGTAACTAAAACATACATGCTACTGAGATACTTACAGGAGCACATTTTGCTACTTGGGCGGAGTGTAGATCCGTGCAGTTTTGCATCTTACACGTTTTGGTATCTAGATTTTAGGATTTTTATTATATGTATTAATTCACACTCACTTTTTGATTTGAACGGCGGCTTAGTAGCAGTCGTGAGTTCGTTTCTGAAAAAAAGTAAAGTGCATTTAAAATATTGGTATGTACTAAAAGTTTCTTATTCAGAAATTAAGCGGGCAATTGAATGAAGGGACAAATACCTACGGATTTTTATATCTAGATACATACCTAATCTCTAAACGAATTCGAAAATATGAAATTAATGCCCCTTCATAACTTAACATCACGCATGTATTCCAGAAAGGAATAGGCAAAGGCGCACCTATAGTTCACCCACATTGCACCTTCATTGATGAAAAAACACCGGCTAACCTACTGCTTGAATTTAGTTGACGTAGACTCTGATTTTCTATAATTTATAAAGATAATAAAAAAAAGACGCTCTTCGTGTCTATTTGTTCGGTTCATCATCATCATCATTTCAGTTGAAAGCCGCCCACAGCTGGACATAGGCCTCCACCAAGCACCGCCACTTCGACCGGTTCTGTGCTTCCCGAATCCAGCCGATTCCTGCGGCCTTCCGCAGGTCATCGGTGCACCTTGTGGGGAGCCTTCCAACGCTACGTCTTCCGGTACGCGGTCGCCGCTTCAGAAACTTTCGGCTCATAGGTCAGTGCCATAGGTCATCACTGGCAATACGCACTGGTCAAAAACTTTCATCTTGAGATGCTGGTATATGAGACGAGAAGACAGTTCGCAGCTTCCCGAACGCCGCCCAGCCGAGTCAGATTCAAGTTCGACCAACCTAAATGGACAGTTTATCCTAGGTAAACATAATCGACCACAACTTCGAGTGTAGAGTCTCCGATCTTCATGAGGGTGGGTGTTTATGGGTTTCGTTTTGTCCACGTTCATTTTAAGACCCACAGTTTCGGAAGCTCTACTGAGGTCATCGAGCATTGTACTAAGATCTTTCATAGTCTCAGCCATGACTACTATATCGGTCTGGTTAGTTCTCCCTAACTACAAAATGGATTTTGATGCGGATTTCGTCTCATTTCGAGAAATTTCGGAACCAAGGTACCTAGTATACGAGTATATGTCGCAGTAACATGGTGATAGCCGTGATATAGTAATATTCTAAGGGATATACCTATATACCGTAATATAGTTATATGAAAGCGGTTCATAACTGTCTTACTAGGAATATGACTATGATACGAGCACGATCTAGTAATATAACTATTAGGGCACTCTGAGCTAATAGAAATTGTCGAAATAGGTCGAAGTAACAAGTGCCCTAGCACTCCGATAGTTATGAACCGCTTTAATATAACTATATTACACCAGCTATATCCCTAGGGATATAACTATGTCATGGCTATAACCTGACATATACACTAATATGTTACTTTAAAAGTAAAAAATAAACTCGCCTCGCATTTTTCAAATCTTCACACACTTGGGTCTGTTTACAGGTATCAGAAGACTGAAAACAAATAATCCATTATTTCTATTTTCTACTTGATTGCATTCATCAGTCTCTAATTTGTTGTTCCTGGCGTTAAAATGAAATATTTTAATGTTATTTTTAGGCATGTTGTGTGAACAAAGTATGAAAAGGAAATTAGTATTATCACTTTCCAAGTAGAACTTAGGTTTAGGTTAAGTTATTTGAGAATGTAAACACGTTTTTGGGTTTGTCTAAACTAAAACTATCTATATAAATTCTGAAATTCATTTTAGTTGGTTTTGATTAAAATAATGATAATGGAGCATTCTCTATTATTGCTGGCTTTGGTGGACTATCAGATATTATTAGTATTCATATTTTTATCATTGGTTTTCTTGGCAACCCTTTAAATACAGCTACGAGCACTTTAACCTAACCTAATCATTACTGAGAAGACAGACTTTCAAGGTTTCTGGCTTTCAACTTCACGACTGTCACATTATTATGACAACCAGTACCAAGAGATTCACTTTGCAGTAAGTAGTAAGTGGACTCCCTTTTCCTCGCACGACGTATTCACTATTTCTGACCGTTGTCTGTGGTGTTGCCTGGCTAACATAGCCAGCTTTGCGCCGCCCAGAAGCGCAGAATCTTGCTGGGGGGTCCATATGACCTCATTGTTCCTAGAATTTATTCTCGTTAGGAAGCCACAGCCTGGCATTCGAGAATTGGCGACTGATTCCTCGGCGCTCAGCCTCTATAGAGTGGGTTGATTAGGGCGCCTACATTGAATAGGTTTGATTAAGAGATAGTGACACGTAATTGTGCTTATCATTATTCTGAGGTTGTTTCTGTTCACTGTGTTTCACTTGGTTTCCAAGGCTCAGAATGCTCCTTATTTGTAAATCATGTTATCAAACCGGAGATCTGTTAACTCTTGCTCTGATATTTTTATATCACATACTAAATAAATGACTACAAACTTACCTTAGAAATGATACACGTTTTAAAACCTTTCGTAAAATTGCATTCAATACTAGGAATGACTTGAGAAGAAACCGTCGTAGTGCAGTTTGCACTGGGTAAGTATGCGTTTATAAGAGATTTAGTGTTTGTGCATAAATTTTCGATATTAGCTGTGAGATCTTGTATACAGACTTGGCAGCATTTGCATTCAGTGTCAGCTGAAACTGAGGAAAGAAGAAAGTTAAATTCATTTTTATCTCTTCGATCAGCATGAACTATATAAAGGCAGTAATCAAGGTAGTAACGCGGGTGGCTGTGGCGGCAATTTTAATGCAAGAAGCTAGATTGATAGCAGTCATCTTTGATAAGGCTTTAAAAACATAACTGGGAAATGAATTATCTACTTAATTAACTATACCTCATGTCAACACATGATACAGCATAATGGAGCTTCGATTGTAATTAGTACGTAACTTTTAAAGATTTTTTGGTTGCACTGAAACAATGCAGCCAATTTTATAATCAAACGATGACTTTTTCATTATTATACATAATGATGAAATAATCGTGTAATCGCGGGTTCTAAACAAGACAGAAATACGAGTATTTCATTCGACGCCGAAGTCGGCTGAAAACTTCCAAAAAGTCAAACATAACTCGAGTTTCTAACAGTTGTTTCTCGTATTTCTGTTTATCTTGTGTCCATGTGTACTGCAGATTACCTTGTAATACCAAGGTTATTATGAAAGTTGTAATTAATTACACAGCTCGTGTGTCCAAAGGAAAATAGTTTGGTATTTTAGGTGTACGAAATGGTGACAAAGGTGAACTCAGTATGTTAGAAGTTGTTGCAGAGTGAGAAATCATAACATATGTAACATTAAGAGCTAAAAATTAAATAGTATGTGGAGACTAATAGTAGTAAATGAACAGATGGATACATCCGACTATTTAAATAGGGTGAGTTAAACTGAAGAAAAAATTAATTACATGAATGAGGGACAGAAAAATAAGACTAGCTGTCCTCGAGCATGGTGTGGACTAGGATGAGGATAACAACAGCCTGACAGTAATACGCTAGGTTGAGTTATTTAACATGAAATTATTAAAAAAACCGTCCAAGTGCGAGTCTGTATCGTATTAATAAACACCAGAAATCGTCGAAAAAAATACGTATTAAAAACTCATCTTTTTTGTTGTTTTTTTAAAAGCTTTTAGTAGCTTTCACCTGTCCCGGTATATGTTGGCCAATTGTTCTTTAGGTAAAATGTTATTGGTTAAAACATTCTGTTGGTTAGGCATTCACTGACGTAGTTTTATGTTGGCAAAATGTTCGTGAGTGAAAAGTCCTTTGGATGAAAACTTGGCTAAAAGATAATGTTGACCAACGGTTCATGGACCAATCGACTGTTGGTAGACCGTTTCAGTTTCTATTCTTTAATTATTATTTTTTGTTATAGCTGCGATAGAAATACATAATCTGTAAATAATTAAACTGTCTACCTATTACGGTTCATGAGATACAGCCCGCTGACAGACAGACGGACGGTAATTAATAGGGTTCCGTTTGGCACCTTTCGGCTACAGAACCCTAAAAAGACTACTGATGCTCTTCTTCATCTGATGACATCGGCTAAAAACCCGGTACTTAATCAACAATGCTAAGTTGGTCTAACATGACCGTAATTGGATTCAGCTGTTTCAGTTGAACTAAAATAATTAATATTTTTAATTTACGACCCGTTTTAGTATTTAAATTTAATTCAAAACAACAAAAATTGGTCTGGAATTTTTTATTCCATTTTTATCGCGTTTCAGAACAATATTTATGGGTCTTGAACCAATGCGTTTATTTCCCTTACAATTTTTGTCTAAAAGAGTTTCACTGAAATACTAAAGAATCTATCGATGAGCTTTACCCTCTAAGGTGGAAAACCTAATTACACAAGAACGAGTTTCTTCTTTTAAATTGTAAAAGAAATCGTTGCATGTTGAGAGGACTGCAATCGCTAGAATTACGTTATAATTTGTGGGCCACGTCTCCTAAATCAAGCTGAACTTACAAAGAACACGCTCTTCAGGTCGACATCATGGCTCGGTAACTCCGAATGCAGCATGCATGAAACAGTGTACCTATATATGTTTACCCTAAGCACATACATTGTGGAATGCAATAAAGAATTCAGTATTGAGTACCGAAGTGTCTAGGAAGCAACGCATTTCACATTCAACGTCCGGTAATAATTCACTGAATACAGTTTGAAATATCATTATCAGTATCATCATTTGAGCCAAACCAAAGACGTCCATTGCCAGACATCGGCCTCCCTCAAGCATTGCCACATGGACCGGTACAGACTGTGCTTCCCTCATACAGCTGATGTGTTGGAATCTGCTATGGTTTATATTACTTTTTCCATCTGCTGCAACTGAATTTGGCGACAGCTTATAATAAGTTGATAATTTTATATACCTGTCGTGCCACAAGTTATACTTCTGGTGGCAGCTCGTTCAATCATTCGTTTCAGGACGTACATCACCATCAGAACCAAACTCCCTACTGCCATAGAGACCACCAGCATAGACTTCTTGACAAAGTCCTCGAAACAGTCCACCATGTCATCCATGTAGCATTCTAGTTGACCGACTAGCCTTTCGTCTGTACGTGACGTACACATTTGTATTTTTTTTGTAATAGTGGCCTGAATTTTAGGTTTTTTTTAAAATGCGTAATAGATATACCTGAAAAAATATTTACTTTAATTGGTACAAAGTTAGAAAGTCGTTTGGTGCTTTATCATACATTTTATCATGGTTATGTTGTTTTGTTGTATTTACCTAGATTTCTACTTTCACTATTAGTAAACATGTTAATAGAAGTATGATAAAAGTAAATTCTAAAAGAAAAGCATTGGACACTGCCAACAATCCTTCTCTAAGGCACACACTAGTAGGTATACCTTATTATGAAAATTCCTTTATTACCTAAGTAAATAAGAAGAGGACATCTCTAATACTGCATTGTTATCAATCTCTAGTTTGGAAATGTTTTAAGTAAAATATTAACACACATACCATGCTATCCTCTTCACATTTTTAAAATATTGTGAATATTTTTTGTAAACGAAAACAGGGCGCATAGTATATGTTTAGTTTTTGTATATTTTTTTAATGCAATTGCACATCTTAGCGATGGAAGCTGACGTTTTGATTTTATGTGTCAATGATTTTACCAAAGAGATAACCGAATAACAGAATAATTTGTTTGTGGTCAGATTTCGGGACATTTTCAAGGTTTTAGTCGTTATAGTTGATGTGCTGCAGTTTAGGCTGCAGCTGTAAGTGGGTGCTACGAAAGGAATATAGTGAAATTTTGTCATGATTTAAAAGCGATTATCCTAAAAGTTGGCAATATCTGTCAAAAATACAATTTTACCAACATTTTTGACAAGTTTGACAGATTGCAACTTGGATGTGAACGGGTATATATTAGGGTTTCTAATAGTAGGAATACTGGATTCAGCTGCATCCGGTTAGGCTGGAAGCTGACCCCAACATACATGGGAAAAGGCCAGGCATCTGATGATACTACTTTTACCTAAAATATACATGTAATTACTAAAATATATTAAGTATCAAACAATATCAATTTTCCTTAAATGTATTTAAATACAAAAATCTCCTATATAATTCGTAGACGTGATCGTTTTTTATTTGGCGAATTTCATCGGATTCGAATACATTGAGCAATCAAAATTCAATATATTCAGTGGTCGGAAAACGCAACAATATGGTACGCAGACGTGCCTGACCGCATATTGTTGCCCACTTTACATAATCCATGATAAAACAGGCAATATTTTTCACGTGTCGCGCCGTCAGCGGGTATGAGATAGATCGATGCGATGCGTTTACTGTGATTTATTTCACTATTATACTACAAAATTTGTATAGTTTGTTGGAATCATCTGTAATACAAGGAGGTTTCGGCTGTTTCTGTCACAATAATGCGTTTACCCGGTGTTTAGTCGGAAAAATTCCATTCTTTTGTTTGCCTACCAAGATCAAGAACGTTGATATGCTGTTAAGTGCTAAACTCGAAATAACACACAGATAAGGTAATTGTTTTATTTTCCTTTTTCGTGTTTCCATGTAACTTATCAAAAGTTGATAAGTGAAACTAGTTATCCGTCGCGCAGAATTCAGCCTTAACAGCGTTTATTCTGAAAGTTGGCAACGTCGCAAATAGATGTCATATATTTCCGCTGCTTTGATTAATTTTGCAATAATACTGTATGGAAATATGAAATGTGGGTAACTATCGAACTAGAATCTTAATAATGAATTGCAATTATGACACTGAATTTGCTGTTGTAGCCGTTTTAGGTGTAAAAAAAGGCATTTGGAAAGGTTCCAAATACTTTTTTTACATCTAAAACGAAATTTTCGGTGTACGATCTTATTTATTGCATTTCATAATCAATATTTTAGTTCGCTAGTTAGCCACATTTTTTTTTCCATACAGTAATATTGCCAAATTAAATGAAAGTACAAAATCTAATTCAGTATTATAATTCCAGTTCATTATTCATATTATAGTTCATTAGTTAGCGATATTTCATATTTCCATAATGCCAAATTAATCAAAACAGTATTTACCTGTTTTAATTTATTTACACTATTGTGTTGATATATAGACAGCTATGTGCGACGTTGCCAGCCTTCCATAATTATTATTATAATCTTTGTTGCCAGCTTTTACGCTCTAACACAGCACTTAATTACAGCTTACGTTCTTATCACATATCATATTGTTATCTAGTAGACTCCATATTGCAATTCAAGTGGTTCTTGTATGTAGCACTAACATATTTCTTACTGCTTTCATATTTTCATTCTGTTTTTGTAATAAACAGTTGCGAAATACGATTTTGATGAATTTTTGGTTTCTTCACTGACTGAAATCTGTTCGTACATTGAAATGGAAGTTGACATTTCAGGGAACATAATAAGGATTTCCCACACAGAAGGCACCTACTCAATCAATCTGTTTAGCCTTCTCCCAACTATTAGGGACGGCTTCCAGTCTAACCGGATGCAGCTGAATACTACTATTTTAAATGGAGCGACTGACTATCTGACCTCCACAACGAGACACGGAGGAGTCTTGGTCTGTAAAGACGCGGCAAGCGTAGCTAAACCTGATCGATCGACCCATTCGGCTGTTATTACTACAGGCGGTACCTACTACAGTTTACTAATATCTAGTGAGTGTCTATCTTTAAAACTGGGTGTACTTCTTGTCATGGTGATGAAGAGGACTTCAAACTTTAAAATTTGTTTAATTTAAATTTGCCTTTAACTCCACAACAATTTACTAAATACGGCGCCGCCGGCGTTCTGAAAAGTTTTGTTGATCAGTAGGTTTGAGCTGACTGCACAGGGTGCGACACTAGTAAAATTAAACGCACGTTACTGCCCATCCCTTAGACATTATCCGTTGGTTACCTAATTAGGCCACCCATGTGTGCAAAGCTCTTGTCCTACTTCTTCGGAAACGTAAAAGATTCATATTTAAAGTAGGCACTATGTAATTATGCCTGGGTTGATTATTGAGACGTGGCAGTAAGGACTTTAACTGTAGTATAGATAAACTGTACAAAATAGCATCGATTGGCATCATAAAATAAAATGTGCGAATTAGAATTTTTCAGGCGGTACCATTTTTCCAAAATCTGTGAATGCAGTTAGCAATTACTCAAAAAGTTAAGGAGTTGTAGCTACAACAGATGAAGTTGGTACCGTACTGGCCCCGTTTCAAAAATCCACCTTATACAGGCTGGATTAGTGGCAGTCTCTATCCATAATAAAATCTGGCCAAGTACGTGTTGGACTACGTACGTACAATGAAGGATTCCGTAGTGGGGATGAATTTATCCCAAGAACAAACTTAACATTGTAGTTGAAAAGCATGTTCTCCGATACATTCCAACTGCAAATGTAAGTTTGTAAGCACAATATTGAGATTTTGCATGTTCAGACCATAGACTTCGTATAGGTTTTCCTGTAATCTATGAGTAAAGAATCATTCTCCGTATTTTTTTAAAAATTTTACGTACGGTCAATTCATTTATTTTCTTAAATATCCTTACAAGTATTTATTTTAAAATAAAAAAATATATATTTGAGATCCTCACAACAAGTTCTTACATTTGTTATCACACGGTAGTTTGCAAAACTTTTTTTTAAATTCTCCAATTTGCTCCAGAAAAATTAACCCCATATTCAAAATTCATTTATTTACGTTACGCGTCCGTGTTTTGGTCACAGAAATTCATATGTGTACCAAATTTCAACTAAATTGGTCTAGGAGATTCCGAGCAAATTAGCTGTGACAGACGGACAGACAGCCAGCCAGGCAGACTCACGAGTGATCCTATAAGGGTTCCGTTTTTTCCTTTTGAGGTACGGAATCCTAAAAATTAAGCTAGGAGTTAGGTACCTACGAAATGTATGGAAAAAGATTTTTGCGATTTCTGTCTTTTTTCTAATACATAGTACTCAAACCTCAGTTAGTCTGATAGAGTTTTTCGATCCTTCCCATCTTCCATCAGCAAGAAACATGATCAACTGGCATCAAAAAAAGTTTTTGTGATAATGACCCATTTTCTTGCTGACTATATAGGTATATTTATTTTTATATTTTTGAATGGGGATTAGAATTTCTCGAAAAACTAAGGACAGTTTCCTAACATCCTTATCCTGTAGCTATAAGGGTTAAGGTACCTGCCCTTACTGCCCAATCTCAAAAATCCACCCTGTATGGGTCGAATTTTGAGTAGGTAGTATAATCATCTACCTATCATCTTTCGGTGCCAATACGTGTATTCGAAGGTTGAACATCCGGTCCCGGTCCTGGCTCGGGAGATCCGGATTAATGTCCTTTATAGAGACATAATAATGTTGATATGATTTTTTATGAGATGAAGGCGTCTTCATATTTCTTTTATTATAAAAAGAGATATTGTAAGGTATGTCGTGTCAATGTGATACAACGAAGAGACTTAGGTAGCCATACAAATATTCTACCAAGGATCCACCATGATTCTACTAATAGAACGGTCTTCTAAACATTGTGTACCAGCTGGTCACGTCTTGATCCGCTCGACGCTTGTGCACGCTAGGTTTAGCAGTAACCTAGTCATTCGAGAATCGAAAACGGCTATCTACTTAATAGCACATTCAGCCTAATAATGTTCCACTCCTGGAATACAGGCCTCCTCTCTGTGAGAGGGAGTGGGCCGTAATTCACCAAGCGAACACAGCGGGTTGGTAGATGTCACATGTATTAAAATTTAACGCAGTCTGCCGCTAGGTCTAGAAGCATGACATTTTTCACAAGTGTTCCTTATACAAGGTGTTTTTTTTCTATCCCATATCTAACATAAACTAAAAAAAAGAAAAAAATAATATATATTTTTTTTCATTTTTTATTCAAATTATGCGACAAAGTCAAGATTATTTATGTAAGAAAAAACCCTTAGGTGAAATATAAAAAATATAAAAAATAATTCAGACTATTTTTGTTCATAAAAATAAAATAAGAGATGGAAGGTTTTAGGTCCTTATTAAACCTAATTTTATACCGAAACCTTCTAAACTCGAACCTAAAATGTTACATCTATATGTCCACAAATTCGTAAAACACTCTATATTAAGACAAATAATGATTTGTTTTGTAAGTGAAGTCTATTAGTATTCCATAAGGCCGACAGCGTAATTTCCTCCTCGAGGCACAGGTGTACGAATGAATAATCGGCTCTTACTCACATTGTGTCATGATGTCATATTCGGATAGGAAAATGGGATGCGAAAATTAATAAAACATAATACAGATACCTGTGGACGCGTACTTATGCAGAGTAGTTATTAATAAATACGTTTTCTTCCTTTCTTATTTTCCAGTTAATAGTATAATTAGATCAAATACAGAATATTTTATCTATAAATAGAAAGATATTTTTTTATTTGGGGGGCCGCTTTCCGGTTTAGAAATGCGTGTAAAACGAAAAAATAAATACACGTGATATCTCACTACACCCCCCTTGTGATATTTCGTGATTTTTCCGAACCCCCTCCCCCCTTTTTGAGCCTCAAGTGATTAATGGACGACCCCTTACTTACATATCGTCCGCAATTTCCCGGCGAATGACGTCACTGAAACATATCTTAAGAAAGTAAGTTGGTGCGTTTTCCTGTAGAGGGTTTTTTGACACCATATAGTTATATATGATGAAATACAAAATACTTATACAATGCCATACCTAATAATCAAATAAACATTTAGTGCAGGTATAAGTAGGTCCAGGGTCACAGACTTTCCCTGCCTTCTCCTTGTGAAGGCAGGGTAAAGTATATGACAGATGTACCATAACCACCAAGGACATTGTAATAAGTACCTATAGTAATAACAAAGGCTATTTCAAAATACCCACACTTGGAAAATTATATCCGTCTTTAGTTTGGTATTATTCTGAAAGTGATATAAATGTGAAGGCCAATCATATTCCGGCAACACATCAAAGGTTCCTTTGTGTTTGTCGTGGTAACATATAGCTCTGTTAAATGGATTTGACTGCTTTGAGCTTTTTGCTAACATGAAAATACATTTTGTTTTCCCAAAACCTCTTCAGTAGGACCAAGGAATTTGAAATTACCAAGCATTTTTATAAATATAGATTTATAGAGGTATAATAACAGGGTGGAAAGTTCTTCATCCTCCATAGAGTAGAGAGGATCCTCTGACCAGACAGGTATTGTGTCTGGTGAGCTACTATCCGACGACGTTTGATCTTGTTTATAGGGTTTAATAAGACCCATTACGAAGCCGTCATCTACGGATTCTCTACATCAAACTCATTAACTTTGTGAAAAATAATTGCTAGGAAACGACTTTTAAATTTGGTGTAAAAATGTAGGTACTGCTTACGGTAGTGCGCAATGTAATATTGTAACATTGTGCTTATGAGTTCATGGAACGGTACAGCGATCGTATAAGTTATAACATTCAAAACTTGATTTCGTAAAAAACGTCAAGTAAGGCATTGGTTTTACAGAGCGTATTTCAATTTAATATTATTATCTTTGGGTCAAAGCATTTATTAAATTATATTCGAAGATCATACAGACCATAGACGCTGATTTTAGTTTTTGGATAACTTGCTTCCATGGAAGTTTTAAATGTATCACTTACTACTTCCATGCCTATTAGTAATCTGTGTCCATAACCGTTTGACAGAAGCGGACAGAAGCGATAGCAGCAGAATGCCGTTGCGAACCTTTATTACTCTGAGTTGCGAACACGAACCACGAATGCTATCATCAAATCCTCAAATCTCGATATAAAAAAAAAACGAAAACAATTATAATGAAAAAGGTGACAAAAATAATATTTATTTGTACTTTTATGACGTTTATAGCCATTTGGTATTCACCACGGTTTGAGAGCAATTATATTGAACTCCAAGAGAAACCCATATGGATACAAACAACACCAATGAGGCAGGGGAGGCAGGCGACGACGAATCTCGTACAAACCAAAATGAAATATATTTTACAATGGACGAAGCCATACACAGAACCATTCATATTCATGGAAAGAGGCCGAAGGGCATTTATCAGAAGAAGGTGTTTTGTCAATAATTGCTTCATAACATCGAATAGGAGTCTGCTTAATAATTTGAAAGACTTTAATGCTGTCTTATTCCATGGGCCAGAACTGAGTTCTAGCTTCATCCGTTTGCCGGGTAAAAGATCTCTATGGCAAAAATATGTGTTTGTTAGCACGGAAGCCTCTGCCAATTATCCCATTTTAAATTATGTATACGATGGATATTTCAATTGGACTTGGACATATAAATTAAATTCAGACGTATATTACGGATATTTCATTATAAAAAATAAGAAAGGTGATATAATCGGTCCAAAAAAAGTAATGCATTGGCTCAAGGTAGAAGAGATGAAACCTATAGATGATAAACTCAAAAATAAATTGGAAAGTAAAAGAATTGCCGCAGCATGGTTTGTATCTCATTGTAACACGAGCAATAAACGAGAAGAAATTGCAAAATCATTGCAGCAAGAGCTAGCCAAATACAACATGAAAGCCGACATATATGGTGTTTGTGGAGATAAAGATTGTCCGCAGATTGAAATGAAGAAGTGTTTACGAATGTTGGAGACTGATTACTACTTTTATTTGTCTTTTGAGAATACGCTCACTGATGACTACGTGACGGAGAAGTTATTGCACGCGCTGCAACACTACACTGTCCCAATAGTGTACGGCGGTGCTAATTATACCAGGTGACCCTAAATAATAGATGTTCGTCACCTCTATGGCAAACTTATGAATCTGCAGAAAGTGCATTTTACAGCGGAGCGTTTTGAAAGCAAACGTCAATGATAACTTTTTTTTTGTAGGTGTAGTACCACATTAGGTACAGCTTTTCATTAAAATGTCGATTTCACTAAAACTGCAGATTCCTAAGTTTGCTGTGGAGGTGATGATATGCAGGGCGTCCCACGGATATGCCACATGGAGGGAAAGTACCTTGAATATTGTATATGGAACATTTTACTGAAAGAAGACATTATTTGAATTTAAAAAACAATTAAACTGCATTCTGCAAAATTCATGGTCTTTCTTTTATTTTTGACGCTATGTTATTTAGCAAAAAAATAATCCTTATGATGAAGCCTTTCGATCGGTATGATAAAGCTACAGGGTGATTATTTTTCTCGTGTAACGGGTTCGATTTCCGGTTCAACCATGTAATTATTTAAATATCTATGAATGCAGTTGTAGTATCTATGATAGTTTCCCTCCATGTGGCATATCCGTGAGACGCGTATATTATAAAAATACAGTAAAATTAAAGTTGCGTTATTTTTTTTTAATATGAAGTTTTAATTATCAGGTTCATGCCAGAAGGAACATACTTATACGTTCGAAATCAAAGCATAGAAGCGTTAGTCAAACAAATGGTTGAAATTATAAACGATAAGCAGAAGTTTTATGATTACTTTAGATGGATGAATCATTATTCGTATCACTTTGCAGAGGAGTTTTCTGAATCTGACTACTACTGCGACTTTTGTAAGAAGATCAATGATTTCGAATTAGTAAGCCGAACAAGCTATATTAAAAACTTCAGAGACTGGTGGAACCAGCGCGCAGCGGGGTAATTGCATTACACACTTAGAATGACAACAAATTTTACAAACAATGGATTAGCAATTTCCTTCAAAATCAGTCGGATTGTGATTTAAATGGGGTGCTGAAATCTAAGAAGAGTTAACGAAATCCACTGTTGTAGATCAGACCGGTAAGAGAATCCTGACTAGACTACACTACCGCGGGCGCTAAAACCCTTTTTTGTCTTGTGTTTTGTCTTTCTTTTTTTTATATTTATTTAAATTTCTTTTTGTACAGATAATATAGGGATATCGGAATAAGTTTGTTGTCTTTTAATTATAATTATTTAAGTTGACTACGACTGCGGTGATTTTCAATGCAGCTTAATTTTTTACGTATACCTCTATAATCTAGTCGAGTTGGCGATCAAAAATATGGCACACTTTCCAGTCGGTCCTTTACGCATTTCGAAACTTTTTGGAACTACCTTGTCCCTAAAGATCTAGATTTCAGGCACAAGAAACCTGTGTACTAATCAAAAAAGAATTATGGAATAATAAATGCGTGGCCCTATCCTCATTTCCTATCAGTCTTTGGGCGATCACACGTACCACAACCACGTTTCAACCACGTCACAAACATACTACAACCACAAACACACCACAATTATAACATGTGGACGGGCAAGAATTTGTATGAACATGGATGCTTTATTCACACGGACCACATTTGACCAAGCGTGTGGGCGATACCAACCACATCAAGGCCACGTCGCAGCTACAACGCAACAACCAGCAAGATAGCGCACTAGCGGTCGGCCACATCGCAAACAACTATCTGCCTGTTTGCAAATAGTTGTCAAAACGTAACCACATTTCAACTAATAGCGACAACGCAACCATAACGCAACTGCAAGAAGTTGCAGCGAGACTATTCAGACGTAACCACTGCTTGTCCACATTTTGTCGCTGCGACGTGTGTGGTTATGGTACGTGTGAACTGGCCTTTTTTCTGAAAACATTCTGTTGGAGCGTTTTTGTAGTCATGACCTAACCGAAAGCGATCTTTGCGCTAGTATGCGAAAGTCGCGCTTACTCGTGCGATCATTAAATCGCGTTTGTACCTACGTCATAGTTCATACAAACGGTAGCGTTGATCGCGTACTCGCGCGGCTGTCAGTTCGGTGAGGACACCTAAAATAATGACAGTAAACAACCCGAGAAAATAAAATTCAGGTAATTCAAAAAAATTAAAGTACAGAAAGTTAAACATTACATGAACAACAGACGGGACGCTTCTGCCAATTTATTATAACCACCAACGTTCCAACCATTCCACCATCTTGAAAAATCGTTTTTGAGAGTCGGTTGATTCATAAAATCAGGATCATTTATCTTCGTACAAAAATTGCAATAGAAATCAGTTTCAGGCTCTTGTCCTGCATTGTGATAAGTATAATGATTGTGCCATCTGAAGAAATCGTAATACTTCTCTTTATCGTTAATTATATCAACCATTTGCTTCACTAGCTCTTCTGCAGTAAGAGTTCTCGCATTCAAATATATTCCATCGGGCATGAACCTGAAAATGTTATCGTAATTTTTATTTTTTATTTTTTTTGGGTGGGAATTTATCAAATAGCTCCTCCCGCTATGAGGAGCTATTTGATAAACGGCGGGGCGGAGCGGGAGGGCGTGTCAGACTCTTACTGACTAAAACCCACCCGTGTTCCTTCAGTTGCCTGTACGTTGCCAGGGGCAACAGTATCTCTTTCGGACTTTCCCGCGACCCCGGCTAGCGTTGGTCCTAGCGGACCCCGTCTATTGTGCTGACATCTCTTTAAGGCGCGCGTGTAACACAACGCGCCATCGACCCGGGCCTGGTCCTTATCGGACGTCGAGCTACTGCTCACCGTCCGCGACCGCCCGCGCACGGTGGCCGGGAATCGGCCTGCGATTCCCGACGCCCAGGGCGTCTCCTGTGGCGGCTAGGGGTGTGAGAGTGCGAAATTTGCCTATCCCTCACGCGTTCCGCCTCCTCATTCGTGAGCGTTACTGCTTCGCAGAAGGAGATGACGGCCTCCCATGCCCTCTTACTCCGAACCATGGCCTGGACCAGGGCCGGACGCGAGAGGTAACCGCCGCCGATCGTCTCCACGAGAAGGACACTATTATCGTAATAAGACATGGATTTTTTTTTCTTCTATCCTATTGTAGGATATTAAACGAGAAATCTGCTATTGGAAAATATCCTTACATCCTTATCCTTACATATTATAAAACAAAGTCCCCCGCCGCGTCTGGCTGTCTGTCTGAACGCGATAAACTCAAAAAATACCAAACGGATTTTTTGTCACTTATATACACATACCTACATGATACATAGATCGCAACAGATCACGTCTGATTGCAGGTGTTCCTTGGGTGGGTGGTGGTAAATAGAATGATGTTATTCTACCTGGTATAGTTAGCTCCACCATAAACTATTGGCACGGTGTAGTGCTGCAGCGCGTTCAGTAACTTCTCCGTCACATAGTCTTCGTTGATCGAGTTCTCAAACGACAAGTAGAAGTAGTAATTGTTTTCCAACATTTGCCAGCATGTTTCATTCCGTGGACATATTTTTTTCGTACATGCGCCGTATATATCTATTGTCATGTTGTATTTAGATAGTTCCTCTTTTATTTTTATTGCTATTTTTTTTCTTCCACTTAGCGCACTACAGTGTGATACGAACCATGCGGCGGCTTTTTTTTTATTACTGAGCTTCTCTCTGAGTTTATGATTGATAGGCTTCATTTCTTTTATCTTTGGCCAGTGCATCACTTCTTTGGGACCAATTTTTTCACCATTTTCATCCTTAATTTCGAGGTATCCGTAAAATACGTCAGAATCCAATTTATAAGTCCATGTCATGTTGAAGAAGCTATTGTACCTTTCGTGACATATTGGGTAATTTGCTGCAGCTTCTGAACAAACAAACACATACTTCTGGTGCTTAGATCTTTGTCTTTTAGATAATCGTAAGACTTGACTTGTCACCGTCACGTCGAGACAAAAGAATAAAATGGCATCGTAATCTGATAGATTGCTAAGATATGTTCTGTTCCATGTAACATAGCAGTTGTTTACAGGGCAGCTTCTTTCAAGGAAGATATCTTGACCTATCTTCATAAATTTATATGGTTCATTCTCTGGTTTTCTCCATTGCAGAATATATTTTATACGTGGTTTATTGTGGTGAATTGTCTCAGCAGAAATATTGTTGGTTTCACTTTTTTTGAACAAACGTGGATTCCAACTATACCCACTCAAATAACACATTATAAAAATTGCAACACCGTAAATAAATACTACTTTCTGAGTTTTCATGGTTATTTTCATGTTTTGACATGAACGGGAAACGAAATGACACCTTTGCTAATCTAACTTCCTATATTTTGTTAAAATTTCTTAAAAAAAATCGACGTTGTTGCAAAGCAATAAAAAAAAAATCTCTGTCTATGACACAATTTTTTCTGACAATGATTTGAAAAGTTTTTTTGCGCTATTTTTTTGCAACATTATTATCTATGAGGCCAATCACAGTAGGCACAATTATTCAAATTCAGTGGAATAGGTATATGTTTTAGTAAAAGACTTAAATAATTTAGAAATGATTAATTATTTGACAATAATATCATCATCATTATCATTTCAGTCGAAAGACGTCCACTGGTGGACATAGGCCTCCCTCAAGCACCGCCACTTCGACCAGTTCTGTGCTTCCCGCATCCACCGGATTCCAGCGACCTTCACAAGGTCCTTCACAAGGTCATCGGTCCACTTTGTGGGAGGCTTTCTAACGCTACATTTTCCAGTATTTTTCTCTAGTGTAATTAAACTGGAATACTTGATATTCGTATTATTTATTGTATATGCACCTATACCGGCTGCCGGTTGCTTGGCCTCGAGTTCATTGTTTAAGTATAAACTCCAATTTACTATAACTCACACTTTACAGCTGATATGTATTTATTTATTAAAACTTTATGCACAAGTAAAAATAAAATATCGTACAAAGGCGGACTTAATGCCTGAGGCATTTTCTACCAGTCAACCTTAGGGTGATGCAGAGACAAAACATGGCAGGTGCAACAAAAGGGATTGATAACAGGAAAATAACTATAAAATACAAGAATAAATACATACATATATACATACATACATAGTATAAACAGAAAAACTATGTCAGGAGAAAGACCGATCGGTAGAGGAGAAATATCGATCAGTAGAGGAGAAAACGAATCCAGCAAATCACCGCTGGGATGTTTCAGTCAAGTTCTTGCGTATATGCTCACGTACCTTCACTTTAAAAGACAACCGACTGGTTGCCGTCCTGATATTCAGAGGTAGCGCACATACACACGGTACATGTATTCTGGCTGAGTATCTTCTTCTATCTTTTCCTGGTAAATTAACTTCGTGGTATTTTCTTTAGTTTGTCATAAACTGGGTTAAAGTTCGTAAAATGACGCCAAATTTTACATGGCAGTCAAAATCGAAATCTTTTTTTAATTTTATATACCTACTTCTGAAACGTCAGAAGCTAGGTGACGGTTCGGATTGGTCGTTCCAGGTCGTTCCCTATGGAGAAGAGCCGGCAAGAAATACAACGGTTACTCTTTTAAAAATAATCGGCTTTTACAATGTTTTCAAATTACAGTGTTAATAGGTACGAGCGGATAGTGTAGGCCTGTCAACAAGTACCAGGTATACACAACAAAACCAGGTATAACAATAACCTTCCCTTTTTTGAAGTCGGTAAAAAGAAAATAATCAACAAATATACAATCTACAAAGGCCTTGAACGTTCAAATTCACTTAATCGAAAATAATCTCCGGGTATTTATAAATAAAATAACGACGCTTTTGCCTGTCCCTACATGGATCCGACGTAGATTTGCTAGCGTCCGCAGCCTGCTACGTTTCGGTGACCTCTTTGGGGAAGCCGAAGGTTTTGTCTGGTCTGTGCTATTATGGACGAAGTTATCATGACGAATAATGACCGAAAATTTCTTGAGAAGGACGGCACGATTGACATCTGTCGGGCATGCCACTGTCCGACACACAACCTTGTGGCCAGGATTATCCATCAGCAACGTACTCTGAAATACAGCCTGGTGGTATCGGAAGTGCCGTACTACAGATATGTGCCTGACCCAGTTCTCGATAATAGAAATATCACATTGTACTGGGATCGATCCATAACTGACAGGACTACTTTTGCCAATAAGCCTGATATAGTGGTGGTATATCGAATAGAGCGGCGCTCAATGATTATTGACGCAACGTTCCCGCATGACGGGAACCTCGTGAAAGTAGAGAAAGATAAATAAATCAAGTATCTTGACTTGGCTCGCGAGGTTGTTGACGTGTGGGATGTGGACTCAGCGATCATTATGCCGATACTAAGAAAGACCAACACCTAAGGAGGCTCTCGTTGGGCAGCTGGATTAAGGGTTTGATTCAGAAAGCGGTACTTCTGGACATGGTTCGCATGGTTAGGAGGTTCCTCCCTCAGGAGCCCTGATCACCGGTAGCTTGGACCCTGTTTCCGATACCGGTGGGCTACAATTTTTTATATTTTTAAATGTTTTTATTCTAATATTTAAAAATTTCATTTATATGTAAATAATGAAGTAAAGGAATTAAAACAAAAAAATAAAATCCTAAATGACATGATTGCCATTAAAAACCAATTTGAATATTAATTCAGATTTGTTTTTATTGGCAGTCATGCGTACAAGGTACGCTTCCAAAGGTCCGGGACCCCAGGGTCCGAGATATGTCAAAGACATTTTTAAGTAAAACTATTGTTATTTTTTTCAAAAACAGTGCTTTACATTTCCAGTCAGTCAACTTTCAAAGTTAGGTTTAGATTTTTTTATGCAAAGGAAATACTTTGCTTATTAACTCCACTACTACTTTCTAAGATGTAAAAAGAAGGCAGAGTCAGTATATCAGTTTAGTTGATTTTTTTTTAAGGAATTCGCGAGGACCCATTTTAAGGATCGCGCGGATTGCCCTCTTTTGTATGAAAATTGAATCTACGTCAGCTGCCGATCCCCACAGGAGAACGTCATGAGAAAAAAATCTGTGGAAATAAGAAAAGTATACTAACCTAGCTGTGGCTATATCATTCAACTGCCATATTTTTCTAACCTATTATGCAGCTGAACTTAATTTACCCGAAAGAGCTCTAATGTGAGCGCCATAATGCAATTTTGAATCTAAAGTAATTCCTAGAAATATAGTTTTATTCGCATTAATTAAAAGATGCGAACCAATTCAAAAGAACAGCCAGGCTATCGTTGCGTGTAAGACATCCGTATCTTCCTATTGTAAAAATAAGAGAATTATCATCAACGAATATAATTATATTCGATAAGTTAGTCATCATTATAAGGAAAGTCATTTATGTAAACTAGAAATAAGAAAGGGCCATGAATTGAACCTTGAGGTACGCCCCCTCAAGGTTCAATTCATGGCCCTTTCTTATTTATCTTAACTAGAAACACCAAAGACGTCGCCCCGATAACATTTATTTTTTTCTGCCTGTTTGAAAGATAGGAAAAAACAAGATCAGCAGCTTATCCACGAATTTCGCAGTGGTGCAATTTCCAGATCAGTGTATAGTGGTCAACGCAGTCGAACGCTTATGATCGGTCACAGAAAATGTCAATTACATCCTGGGACTTCTCCCAGGATTCCAAAATGTGACTGATGAGTTTAACTCCAGCGTCAGTCGTCGACCTACCTTTCGTGAAACTAAACTGGCGACTATGTAAAATCCCATTAACCAGTGAAGTTCTAACAGTGCGTCAGTAATTTTTTGTGTGTTTTGAGATTTGAATGTCATTGGATAATTAATTCCTTCAATGGAAAAGATTATTGGGATTTCCACGGGTTCAAATCATCACAGAGTTCATTTGTATTAATAATTGAACACAATAAAGCCTTAACCGTAAGTTACATTCATTTCATACAGTTTTTTCAGTATCCTCTAAAGAAGCAATTTTTGACGTACGTACTGTTAGAACTTCACTGACGATAAGTGTTTTTTATGTTAAGACTTGTGAATGATTTTTTATTTGTGACAATAGTTGGACGCAAAACTTGGAATGTCCATGAAATTTTCTTTGAGAAGAGTGTCAGCTATTTATAGATGATGTGGAGAGAGATTCCGTAACCTCTATTGAGATGTTGGTAAAGAAATGTTTGTGTCTCAGCAACTTTTAACATATCTAAATGGTTGTATTAACAATTTTTAGAGACAATTTATTCTGACCTCGCTGTTTTGTGTTTCCAGTTTCCTTCTTTTGTTTTTCAAGTCCAAGTCAATACGTGGTCCAACTCTAATTTAGGACATTCACGATCGACGTAAAACCATGAGTAAGTCATTGCAATGAAACTCTTATCTCCGTAAGATAAGGTATAAATTAGAATGGTTGCCGAGAGTTTTATAGGGCTCATAGCAATAATTCTAGTTTATACTTTATAACAATGAGATAAGAGTTACATTGCAATGACTTATTAATGGTTTTACTGCGATCGTGAATCCACAATCGACCGTGAATGGGTAAGTTACTATTAAGGCGCTCCCTCACCGGGAGCATTCGCCTGTAATGCATTACATCTGTGAGTGAGGAAAACCGTAATCGATGACATACTAAGCAACCATGTTGAAATCAAACCTAACAAGATAAATGAATCAAAACAATTTTTTTATCGAAGTAGCATGTTTTTTTTAAATCATTTCACTTATCACGGTGACAATCAACACTCACGAAAAATGTAGCTCCTAAGTTTTCAAAGTAAAGTGATGATGATCATGACGATAAGGTTAATCGCAAAAATCATAATATCTTAGTTTTTGCTTCTCAATGGTAAGACGAGAAATGACGAACGAAAAAGATAACATTTTTGTAACACACTCCTAATTAGCATTTATAAGTACACAAAACGAATAAATGCAAATTTTTACTTAATTGCTATTAGCCTCGCGGCTATTTCACGGTTAATTAACTTACCTACAAAAACGGACAAGTGCAAGTCGTGCTTACGCACAATAATGTTCCCTGACTATACAAAGAAAATTAATAAGTTGGTAATGTTGTGCCATTCTGATAAAATTTCGTTCTATCGATATGCGTTCTTTTGAAAAGTGTGACATGAAAACTTACACAAAATAAATGATTATATTTTGAGGGGGTGCTTTTCACCTACACGATGATCTTGGTTTTTTACTGGACTGGACTGGACTTTTTATTGGACTTTTTATAATTGGTAAACTAGTTTTTATCTTAGGGGAGAATTGCATGTGACAGACGGATAGAAAGGCACTGATGTATTTTCTTAGTGTTTTGTTTTTCCAAAGGTAGTGCGGAACACTAAAATGGAATTCTTTATGAGAATTTTAGTTTGTATATTAAACAGCCTTGATAAAAGGGACTAGTAGTGTGGTGTATACTACCTACCCTTCATGGTTCTCTAGGCTGTGGTGCGGTTAGTGTTGATAAATATCAGGGAGGCGTGCCATTGTGTAAATATGGTACGATATTAAAATATATGAGGTGTGCGCGAAATTGCGATGTTCTTGTATACGCTCATAGTTTTTCTTTATGTTATTCGAAGCTTTTAATCTAACTGTCTAAGTGAATTTAATATATTATGTACCTACATAAGAAGCATTTTTTTTTGTGAATATTTCATGATTGACAACCATGATGTATAACTGCGGTAGTTTTAATTTATAAGTTACGTACTGTAATATCGGTGGTATGCGTGACTGAGGTTGACTGTTACTTCAGCTATGAAGGCGCTGATTAATAATTTTACGAAATATTTATATCGCATGATTGTCAGCGTCATTTTGCTTTCGGTTTTCTATAATTTGTATAAATTTTGTTCAGAAACTAGCTTTAAAATTTTGATACAAAGTACATCGTTAGATTTGAAATACTTATTATTATGGACGCCAAGTAAGACTGATCCGATCAAGCATTTGGTTGAAGGCCCAAATACGTTTATAAACAGAAGATGTTCCTTCACTAACTGTTACGTGTCATCAAATAGACAGTTGCTCAAAAGTGTAGCGGATTTTGATGTGATATTGTTCTATGGATCAGAACTTAAACACAAAGCTTTATCTTTACCTCAGTGTCGATCACCTTCTCAAAAGTATGTTTTCGCTAGTATGGAGTCATCAGCATTCTATCCGATCTGTAACAAAATGTATAACAGTTATTTTAATTGGACTTGGACTTACAAATTGAATTCTAACGAAAATTATGGATATATGAGTATAAGAGATAAAGACGGTAAAGTCATAGGTCCTAGAGAAGTGATGCATTGGGAGAAAGTGGAAGCAATGATGCCTATAAATGACACTCTGAAAGTAAAATTGAGCACGAAGAAAATTGCAGCGGCTTGGTTCGTATCTCACTGTAATGCGCACAGTGGGAGAGATTTAGTTGCTAAACGGCTCCAAATCGAATTAGCAAAGTATGACATGCAGGTTGACATATATGGTAAATGTGGGACGAAGCAGTGTCCTAGGGGCAATATGACGGAATGTTTGCGGAAATTGGAGACTGATTACTACTTCTATTTGTCGTTTGAAAATACACTCGCTGACGACTATGTAACGGAGAAGTTGTTGCATGCTCTCAATCACTATACTGTGCCGGTGGTGTATGGCGGCGCCAACTATACAAGGTTCCCTGGTTTATATAATTTTGGTTTCATACATATCAAAGTTGAAATCGCAGTCAAATATAATTATTTAAATGTTTTTGTATCGATGTTTCTCACTGTGATAGGAACCTACCAATAATATTACCTTAAAAAGTATTACACTGATATTTCCCGAAGTACATACATTACCCCGGCCATTCATCAGTTATGTTTAAGCCTCATGCATTAGTGGGCCTATCCACATTGGCAAAAATTTGAATCGAAGCCCGAGGCTGTTGCTGAGAAATTCCTAGTGGTTAAATTCAACACATAACTTACAGAGTGTTAACTACTACATAGTTACATGAAACAATAACTTGTTCGCCATTAATTTTCAGGTTCATGCCGGATGGAACGTACCTGACAGCGTCGGGGCCACGGTTCTATATCAAGGAGCTAGCGAGGAACATGGTTAAAATCATAAATGATAAGCAAAAGTATTACGATTTCTTCAAGTGGCACAATCACTATTCTTACCACGACCTGAGCGAGTCCCGCGACACAGACCCGTATTGCAAATTGTGCGCGTTCATTAATAATGAAGAACAATATTTAAGAACTAGTGTATATGAAGATTTTGTACAGTGGTGGAGTCCATATAATATATGTAGGTCTAAAAATATTTAATTTTAGATATGTAAATAGAATATGCTTTTATATTTTACTAGCTTCTGACCGCGACTTCGTCCGAGTGAAATGTTGGCACCCGAGCCACCGCGTCGCGTCCTATGGCTCGCCCGTGCTATTACTTCGTTTTCGGTTAACGTTCTTTCTAATTTTTTTTCTTGTTGCTCGGCTCCTAAGGGTCGTAGCTTAATTTTACATTAGCTTTGTTTAGTTTCGGAAATTACCCCCTACATACAAACTTACAAACAAAAAAAAATTACCTCTTTATAATATTAACCAAGAAGTATAAATTTATATCTTTTTCCAACAATTACTGTTTGAGTAACATTAATAAATTTTAATTGAAAAATCATCGACTAAAATTAACCTTAATTGCAATAAGTATATATAGGCATAATTCCTACATATTTATTTGCAAATCACTGAACGTGACTTGGATTCCATACTTACGTCTTTTACGAGTGACCACTGAAACAATTTTTAACTCTTTATAATACTCGTATTATATAAGTATAGGTTTTTTGTATTGTATGGAATTCTTAGCATGTACTTTAGTAAATACTAGTCGAATTGAATTTGGGTTTTTTATTTTAATTCTGCTTTATGTACCTAAACATAAAAACATGATTCCTTGCTCATTGCTTATAAACTATACCTACTCATACTTCACATCCACAGTGCATGGGGACGCTTGTGTCGACGTTGCTTTGTACCTCTACTATACCGTAATTAGGTGGAGATATTTGGTAAGTTTGCTATCGCATCGCTCGCACGAACAAACGAACGAACAAACTTGCGATCAATTACACTTTCCCCCAAATCCGTTTACACCCATATTTTTTTTTTTGGGTTGGAAATTATCAAATAACTTCTCCCGCCCTGGGCGGAGCGGGAGGGCGTTTCAGACTCTTACTTACCAAAACCCACCCGTGTTCCTTCAGTTGCCTGTACGCCAGTGTGCCAGGGGCCACGGTATCCCTTTCGAACTTTCCCGCGACTCCGGCAGGCATCAGTCCTTGCGGACTCCATCAGTTATGCTGTACATCTCTTTGAGGCACGCATGGAACACAATGCGCCGTCGACCCGGGCCTGTTCTTTATCGGACGGCGAGCTACCCATTGCTCACCGTTCGCAAGCCCGTGCCTACGGTGGCCTTGAATCAGCCTGCGATTCCAGACGCCGAGGGCGTCTCCTGCAGCGGCTAGGGGCGTGAGGGCGCGAAATTTGCCTCTCCTCACGCGTTCCGCCTCCTCATTCGCGAGCATTACTGCTTCGCAAAAGGAGGTGACGGCTTCCCACACCCTTTCGCTCCGACCCATGGCCTGAACCAGGGCCGGCCGCGAGAGATCAGTGCCGCCGATCGCCTCGACAAGGACACGCACCCCCGGACCCCCACCCAAGCCGCGCAGACCTCCACCGTATACTCCACCGTATCCTCCGGGCGATCCACACAGTGGTGACACCCGGGCGTTTCCTCCTGCCTTATGCGGAACAGGAACCTCCCAGTATGATTAAGTCAGCAATGGTCTATTTCAAGCTGAAGTGGCAATGGGCCGGCCACCAAACCAACACTACAACCAACGCCCGTTGGGGTTGATGTTTTGAGGAAAGACCGCGAGTTAGCAAACGCAAGGTAGGGCGCCCTCGGCTCAGGCTAGATGGTCACAGGGTGGTTGGTATCGGCGGGATGATCAAACTACAGACAAAGTTAACAATTACATGGAATGCACGAGTATGTCGGTTACTAGTAAAGAAGATTTTTGAAAAGATAAGAATCTTTAAGATACTGTGAATGGTTTACCTTATAGCTGTTGCCAGTGACTTCACCCACATGAATATCGAAAATTAGGTATCCCACGGGAACTATTCTAAGTCCTAATCCAAATCATGGTCTACCTGTGTGCCAAATTTCGTCCAAATCCGTTTCCCTGTTAAGGTGTGAGTGAGTAACGAACATCAAAACTACATACTTTTACCTTTATAATATTTTAGCATTAATATGAAGTAGGAATGCATCTTGTGATTTTTTTGTATGATACCACTAATTGAATTATCATGTACCGCAGTATCGATATGTAGGTACCTAATCGAATATAGAATCTCGTTTTATTTATGTTTTGTGGTAAGTTAGTGCTGTTCCAAAGTTTCGGTTTCGGCAAAAAAAAATGGATTCGGCCGCAGTTTTTATTTTGGTCAAAATTTGTCCGAATCTACGTCTGAATCGGCTTTCGATAAGTAATGACATATGATATATAGCTGAAAACGTACTGCCTCGTAGGTTTTGTTCAGGGATGGTGCACCGGTTTACTGCTGGGAGCCACTTTAACAAAAACAATGCAGCCTAGACTTCCCACCGCAGATTTAAAAAAATCAGGAGATACCATTAACATCCGTAACTAAGGACGTTTCCAAAAGACATTTATGTAGAATTTAATGATTTAAAGTACTATAGATCTGTATTATATTAAGAATACCTACCAGCTAATTGCGACTTAAATTGGACTCGCGCACTCACGGGAACCCGTAGTTGTTGCCATCATAACGGAAATAATTGTAACCTATCTATAGTTTCTGAAATTTCAACTGAATCTGAACCGTCATAGCTAATTAGGTTCCTAAAAATACAGCCCTATGGTGGACAGACAAACGGTGATCAAAGAGTCTCTTTGGACCTTACCCTTACATAAACTACTAAATGCTAATGTAATTTATCTACATATTTCAGCGGTTTCGGCAAAAAAAAAAAAAAGCGCCGAATATTCTTTTCAGGTTTCGGTATCAACTAAAAACCGTGTTTCGGCGAACTCTAGATATCTCTCTATTTAGATAGTTTTCTGCGATACTAATTTAAGCACATTTGGTCACTAATTCAGGTGGAGTACCTAGTCGTACGCTATTCAGGTCTTAGTCTATTTGTTCCATAGTATAATTATACAGGTCTCTTAGGTGATATTGACGTTATTTAAGGTGATAGTATTTCTTTTTAAATAATTATTTTGTGATGAACTATAATTGCGTTGAATTCTAATATACTGAAATATAACTGATGAATACGGTAAAATACATAATTTATATTTTCTATACGTAGCAGAGCCAGTTTTAATCTAACGGTGTATTATAAAGTCTTAAACCATTCTCATCATAAATGATGGTAGGCGTGAGTGTTTGTGTATATTGACTGTTACTACAGTTACAACAATGGTTATTAGTAAGTGTGATAAATATTTCGTCATTTGCGTGATTCTCACCGTCACTCTGTTTTCATTTTCCTATAACTTGGATTACTATGGTCCAGAAACGAGCTTTCAGGTTTTAATACAATCAAATAAATCATTAGATTTGAAATACGTATTATTATGGACAAATGAGACTGAACCGATTAAGTCTAACTTGCGTGAAGGCAATATTTCGTTTAGAAACAGAAAATGTTCTTTTACTAACTGTTATATGTCATCAAATAGACAGTTGCTTCAAGATGTTGCGGATTTCGATGTAATATTGTTCAATGGACGAGAGCTTCCGGACGATTCTTCACTTTTACCTCAGTCACGTTCACCTCATCAAAAGTATGTTTACGCCAATATGGAGTCTTCAGTAAACTTTCCGGTGTGTAACCAAATATACAATAACTATTTCAATTGGACTTGGACTTATAAATTGAATTCTGACGAAAATTTTGGATATATGAGTATAAGAGATAAAGAAGGAACAGTCATAGGTCCTAAAGAAGAGATGCATTGGGAGAAAGTGGAAGCAATGATGCCTATAAACGACACTCTCAAGGAAAAATTGAGCACGAAGAAAATTGCAGCGGCTTGGTTCGTATCTCACTGTGGTGCGCCTAGTGGAAGGGATTTAATTGCCAAACAGCTCCAAAATGAACTAGAAGAGTATGGTATGCAGGTTGACATATTTGGCAGATGTGGGACTAAGGAGTGTCCAAGGGGCAGTATGAAGGAGTGTTTGCGGCTAGTAGAGACTGATTACTACTTCTACTTGTCGTTTGAGAACTCGTTCGCTGATGACTATGTGACGGAGAAGTTGTTGAATGGTCTCAATCATTATGCTGTACCGGTGGTGTATGGTGGCGCCAACTATACAAGGTTCCTCGACTTTAATTTAAACGTTATTTATTCATTCTCTTGCCTTTATCCCAATTAATTAAGGTCGGAGCAACATGACTTTTTCGTCCATAAATACACTCTTAAAGCCATCCATATTCTTACAAAAAATTTTCCTCACGTATTTTTTTTCAAATTTTTTATTTACGTTCATTTTAAAATTAGATTGTTTTTGAGTTTCGTTTTGAGTACTGTGTCGTAATCACCTATATTGTGCGGCATCATCTGGCCTTGTGATGGCGTTGCAATCGGTGAAAAAAATTACCGATCTATCTTAGTGATTTTGTTAGTAAATAATTAAAGCCACTGGGCTAGATAAGCTTGCTCCATTATACTTGCAGTGCGGCCCCGCAGAAAAATAAAGACAAACATGCTGATTTCGTCTCTAATAGGCCTTTTCTTTTTAATTTGAGGATGGGAAATCATCAAATGACTTCTCCCGCTCTGGGCGGAGCGAGAGAGCATGTCAGACTTTTACTGACTAAAACCCACCCGTGTTCCTTCCGTTGCCTGTGTGGCGGGCCGCGATATCCCTTTCGGACAAACTCGCAACCCTGGCAGGCATTAGCCCTTACGGACCCCGTCATTTGGTGCTGACATCTCTTTGAGGCACGCGTGGAACACAAGGCGCCGTCGACCCGGGCCTGGTCCTAATCGGACGGCGAGCTACCGATTGCTCACCGTCCGCAAGCCCGCGGCTACGGTGGCCGGAAGTCGGCTCGCGTCTCCCGACGCCCGTGGCGTCTCCTGCGGCGACTAGGGGCGCGAGGGCGCGCATCTTGCATTTCCCTCGCGCGCTCCGCCTCTTCCTTCGCGAGCATTACTGCTTCGTCTCTAATATGCCTGGATATATATTCACTTCGTATTGACCTCGCGTGTCCTGTGCCGCGAATGGCACAGGCTCAACGAATCGTCACTTTACCAAAAATTCAATGCACCACCCGTCCATGTAGTCTGGAGCATACTTACGTAGCAAACCATTCGCGGCGCATGCCTCGCGATGTCTGCACGCGACTTTACGTGTCTTACAAAATCAAATGCTGCTGCAGAAGTGATAGTCATCGTAATCATAGTACTTTTACTTACTGATTAATAATCGTTGCCATCATCACCATAATATTTCTCTACGTTATACCTATTTTCCGGTTCTTATTAAAATAATTTCCAGGTTCATGCCGGAAGGAATATACCTGTCAGCGCAACAGTCACGCATCAAGGAGCTAGCGAAGGAAATGGTGGATATTATAAATGACAAAGAAAAGTATTACGATTTCTTCAAGTGGCACAACCACTATTCTTACCACGACTTGAGAGAGTCCCGCGAAACAGACGCCTATTGCAAATTGTGTGCATTAGTTAATAATAATGAAGAATATTTAAGAACTAGTGTATATGAAGAGTTTAGTCAGTGGTGGAGTCCACAACATGACTGTCTATAAATTGTTTTCATTGACTATTTTATTTCCATTTATTAAATGCTTCACGTAATATTTTGGCATTTTATTTTATTTTGGACTACCTTCTATGATTTCTAACAAAAATCCGCATAAGTGCGTGTCGGACGATGAACAGTAAAGAGATGAATATTTACGCATGCACATAATTGAATTAATCGACAGCAAATATAAATGTGTTTATCAAAGTATTTTTCATAAATACTGGGAAGGATAAAGGTATTTCTGCGGCTGTAACCGAAAATATCCCATATCTCAAAAACTACACGACTTAATATAGCTTCTTCAAAACATTTTTCGTTGATAGTGTTTAGGGCGACAAATTGCGACTAATTGGCGACAAAATATGGGAGAAAACATTTCTTCGCTAGGTGTCCTAGTTTTTGAGATATAAATGTGGCCCTGCTGGGGAGACTCTCTCCAGATCGGCCACCTTTAACCCTTATATCTTTTGAACCAGTGACCGACAAATTCTGATATTTGGCTACAAATTTCGACTAATTAGCGACAATTTTTTTGTGTAATCAAAATTAAAATCCCTGATGGTGGCCCTGCCAGAGTCCATGACACGCCTGAGTCAATTAACTCTCCAATTTTTTTAATTATTTTTGATAATGTTTATTATGTCAACAACTCTTAAGAAATGATATCGTGTAAGTGGCGATATGTAGGTAGCTACTTGAATGTTCTTATAAGTGATGTACAAAAGCATCGGTTTCGGTGTCGGCCAAAAAGGTGGTTTTGGCCGCAATTTTCGTATCGGCCAAACATTTTCTGAACCTTCTTCGACTCGGCTGAAACCAGCGTTCGTTACAACGCTACAAGGATAGTTTGGCGCACGAATGACGTTGACAGGGAGGCACTGTTTGGGCACGCCACAATTGTGGCGATAAGTCCCCTCTTTGAGGAGTGGCTAGAGAGGCGGCACGGCGTCTTCACCTTCCGCCTGACGCAGGTCCTCACCGGACATGGCTGTTTCGGGAGGTTCCTGTTCCGAATAAGGCGGGAGGAAACGCCCGGGTGTCACCACTGTGTGGATCGCCCGGAGGACACGGTGGAGCATACGGTGGAGGTCTGCCCTGCTTGGGCAGAGCACCGCCGTGTCCTCACGGAGGCGATCGGCGGCGGCGATCTCTCGCGTCCGGCCCTGGTTCAGGCCATAGTCCGGAGCGGGATTGCATGCGAGGCCGTCACTTCCTTCTGCGAAGCAGTAATGCTCGCGAAGGAGGAGGCGGACCGCGCGAGGGAGAGGCAAGACTCGCGCCCTCGCGCCCCTAGTCACCGCAGGGGACGCCCCGGGCGTCGGGAGTCGCGAACCGACTTCCGGCCACCGTAGGCGCGGGCTTGCGGACGGTGAGCAATGGGTAGCTCGCCGTCCGATTAGGATCAGGCCCGGGTCGACGGCGCGTTGTGTTCCACGCGCGCCTCAAAGAGATGTCAGCACCAACTGACGGGGTCCGTAAGACCCAATGCCTGCCAGGGTTGCGAGTTTGTCCGAAAGGGATATCGCGGCCCCGGCACTCAGGCAACGGAAGGAACACGGGTGGGTTTTAGTCAGTAAAAGTCTGACACGCCCCCTCGCTCCGCCCAGAGAGGAGAAGTCATTTGATGATTTCCCATCATCAAAAAAAAAAAAAAGGGAGGCACTGTTGGTAATCATTTGTGCAATTGTTTTGTGAAATGTATTGAAAAAACAAGATGGCTTCGTTAGTTCCGATTATGGCCACAAGCCAAATGATCCTTGTACAGCATTAAAAACTTTGACTGTCTCCATGGTCTTGTTTAGGGATGGTGCTCCGATTTGCTGCTATGTGGCAATTAAGCTTAAAAAAATACGACTCAGACGTGAAAGATTCTGCAAAAATTACTCACAACGAAAATGAACGGTTTCTAACAGATATGAATAATTATAGACCGTGGCAAAAATGTAGACAAAAAACTGGTTTGTTGTATGGCGACCCCTTTCGGGGCTGGAGTTCTTAATAAGGGTTCCGTACGTCCGAATTAAACAATGGAACCCTTATAGGATCAGTCGTGTGTCTGTTTGTCTGTCCGTCTGTCACAGCCAATTTGCTCCAAATCGAATGAACCTATGAATTTCTATAACAGACAGACAGACAGTTGGCACTCTTTGGATACGGAACCTCAAAAACTATACAAAATTACGTGCATACAGTCCGTGTGAAATAACTTTGCCGCTCTGAAGTAGGCTACAAATGACTGCGCAGTAGTCAATCTTACTTATAAAACAGCAGCGTGTATGCCAGCGCGCATGCGCAACCTAACTTCAGAGCTGCAAAGTTATATGACGCGAACTTTACAATGCGACCAAAACACCTTAAAATGAATAAATACATTTTTAGGGTTCCGTACCCGAAGGTTGCCAAACTGAACCCTATTACTAAGCCTCCGCTGTCCCTCCTTCCGTACATCTGTCTGTCAGCGCGCTGTATCTAATGAACCGCAATAGGTAGACAATTAAAATTTTCACAGATTAGGTATTTCTGTTGCTGCTATACAACAAAATAATAATAAAGTAAAAAATTTAAGGTGGATACATTAAACTTTTGATTTTGAAAAAACAAATCTTACCCTGGCCATGTAGGGTGTAATTTTTTTTAACTCATCGAGTAGAGTAAAAATATTTTTTTTTTTACATTATTTTCAAAAATGAAGAAATAAGGGACCGTAAAAGTTGTCAGGTAAATAACATTTTTGTACAAGCTCTACCGCAAGAACTAAACAAGTTAGGAATTTGAAGCTTTTGTATAATATCATGTAGCACATAGGTAAAAAAACGCCGATTCATAAGGTATTTTATTTAAATATGGATTATTTTTTGAAACAGCAAAAATAACTTTGTAATTCATACTATCATCATGAAATACAAATTTATCTTTGCGATATTTAAAATTTAAGATGAAAAATATTCTTCGTTTAGTATTTTCATTTATCAGCCGTTCGTTTAGTATTTTTAGGGTTCCCAAAATAAAATAAAGTACGGTGGCACGGAACCCTTCGTGTGCGAGACCGACTCGCACTTAGCCGATTTTCTTAGTTACACCTGTTACAACGTAAGGGGTATCGTATTACCTCTGAGATGCTTCCGCTGCCATGTGGGCAACCACGTGGGAGCTAAATGCACCTCGGAGGTGGACCGCAGCGATCACTGCTATCGCTGCGGTCAGCCCGGTCACAAGGCCGGCTCGTGCGAAGCCACGCCGCACTGCGCCGTATGTGCAGCGGCTGGCAAGCCGGCCGAGCACCGGATTGGGAGTAAGGCCTGCGCCCAACCCGCCAAAGCCAGGAGCAAGTCCTCCGCCACCGCCGTCACTGCCGCAGCCGCCGCTACTACTGCCGCCGCCGCTGCCGCCACCACCGTCGTCGCCGCCGCGGCCGTTGCCGCCGTGGCGGGGCCCTCACGAGGGGCTCGGGGGGGGGCTAAAATGGACTGCCAATAGGTCCATTACGCCTCCTCCAGGCGAACATCAACCACTGCGCCGCAGCTCAGGATCTGTTGCTCCAGAGCATGGCGCAGTGGTCGATTAACATCGCCGTGGTCGCTGAGCCGTACTTTGTCCCGCCCAGGGATCACTGGGTGGAGGACCTGAGCGGCTCAGTGGCCATTATTTCGTCGGCCGCCGCCGGTACCCCGTCCCTCGAGACCGTCAAGAAGGGACGGGGTTGCGTAGCAGCACGGTTCGGGGAGATTGTCGTGGTAGGAGCGTACTTTTCCCCGAGCCGGACTCTCGCCGAGTTCCACAACTCCCTTGGGGAGTTGAGAGTCGTCGTCGTCGGGTACCATCCCCTCCCCGTGATCGTCCTCGGGGACTTCAATGCCAAGAACGTGGCATGGGGTTCCCGGTTAACGGACACACGGGGCAGGATCGTGGAGGACTGGGCTCTGGAGTCGGGCCTGGTCGTCCTAAACCGGGGTTCTGTCCCCACGTGCGTGCGGATGCGGGGCGAGTCAGTGGTGGACATTTCGTTCGCCAGCCCCGCTCTGTCACCACGTGTCATCGACTGGCGCGTCATGGAGGGGGTGGAGACCTATTCCGATCACCGGTACATCCGGTTTGACGTCTCCGCCCAGACCTCGGGCACGCCGGTCAGACAGACCCCGAGTGGTCCGCGGTGGGCGCTGAAGCAGCTGGACCGGGAGCTCCTCCTGGAGGCCTCGATCGTGCAGGCCTGGGTGTCATCACCGGACAGGCCTGCCGACATCAATGACGAGGCGGAGTGGTTCCGGGAGGCCATGTCCGAAATTTGTGACGTGGCTATGCCCCGGGTCCAGCCCGGACGTGCTCGGCGCCAGGTGTACTGGTGGTCGCGTGAGCTTAGCGCTTTACGCGCGGCGTGCGTCGATGCGCGCCACCGGTACTCCAGGCACCGCAGGCTTCGTATCCGCCCTCCGGATACGGAAGCCATTGAGGCGGAGCTGTACGAAGGGTACAGAGCGGCGAAGGCCGCCCTCCGAGCGGAGATCGAGCGGGCCAGAGGAGAGGGCCGTAAGGAGTCGCTGGAGACTCTGAACAGAGACCCGTGGGGGCGCCCATACAAATGGGTGAGAGATCAACTCCGCCCATGGGCTCCCCCGCTGACGCAGAGTCTCCGGCCCCAGCTCGTGGAGGACGTGGTGAGCGCTCTGTTCCCTTCGCGAGGGGAACATACTCCCCCGCCCATGGCTCCGCCTCCTGCGGTGCCCGATGCGGACCACACCAGTGACGACGACGACGAATCTGCGGAGGTGACCGAGGTAGATTTGAGAGTGGCGGTACGTAGGCTGAGTGCCAAAAATACCGCCCCAGGACCCGACGGCTTACCTGGAAAAGCCTGGGTCCTGGCCTTAGAGGCTCTCGGGCCTCGACTTAGGGGGCTCCTAAGCGCATGTTTGGAGAGGGGCCAGTTCCCACTTCGCTGGAAGACGGGGAAACTGATCCTCATTAAGAAGCCGGGGCGCCCAGCGGACTCTCCGTCCGCTTACCGGCCCATCGTGCTGCTCGACGAGGTGGGCAAGCTCTTCGAAAGAGTTATTGCGGACCGCCTTGTCGGGCGGCTGGTGCGAGTGGGGCCGGATTTGGCGGACAGCCAGTTTGGTTTCCGCAAGGGGCGCTCCACGGTGGATGCCATCATGCGCGTTCGAGCCCTCACGACGGGGGATGCTGTTGCCCGGGGTGGGGTAGTCTTGGCGGTGTCTCTTGACATCGCCAACGCGTTCAACACCCTGCCCTGGAGTTGCATTAGGGAGGCACTCCGGTATCACCGGATGCCGACCTACCTCTGTCGAGTGGTCGAGGCCTATCTGACGGACAGGGCCGTCATCTACCCTGGTCACCACGGAGAGTGGAACCGGCGAGAGATGTCGTGCGGTGTCCCACAGGGATCGGTTCTGGGGCCGCATCTGTGGGACATCGGCTACGACTGGGTGCTGCGCGCCGACCTCCCTAGCGGCGTCAGCGTAGTCTGCTACGCTGACGACACGCTGGTCCTGGTGCAGGGGAGGTCGCATGAGGCGGCGGCCGAACTGGCGACACGTTGGGTTGCGACAATCGTCGATAGGATCCGGCAACTGGGACTCGAGGTGGCCTTGCACAAGTCCGAGGCCATGTGTTTCTATGGTCCTCGGAACGCGCCACTGTCGGGTTCCCAGATAACGGCAGGAGGGGTTCACATCGGTGTCGAGTCGACGATGAAGTACCTGGGACTCGTCCTCGACACCCGGTGGAACTTCGTGGAGCACTTCCGACGTTTGGCTCCCAAACTGGATAGGGCTGGGGCTGCTTTGAAGCGGCTTCTGCCCAACCTAGGGGGTCCAAACGCCTCCTGCCGGAGGCTCTACGCGGGGATCGTGCGGTCCATGGCCCTTTACGGGGCACCGGTGTGGGCGCGTTCACTGAGGCTGCGACCGGCCCAGCGGTTGAACGCGTCCCAAAGGGTCATGGCCATCAGGCTGGTCCGGGGATACCGCACGGTCTCCCGCGAGGCGGCGAGCCTCCTTGCCGGACTACCGCCATGGGATCTGGAGGCGAAGGTCCTCGCGCACATGTGGGAGTTGCGCGAGGAGGCGAAACGCCGGGGTATAACTCCGCTGCCGCAACAAATCGCGGCACAGCGGACAGAGCTCCGGCGGGATCTCATGGCGGCATGGAGTGTGCGATTGTCGCAACCCAGCGCTGGGCACGCCACAATTGCGGCGGTAAGTCCCCTCTTTGAGGAGTGGCTGGAGAGGCGCCACGGCGTCCTCACCTTCCGCCTGACGCAGGTCCTCACCGGACACGGTTGCTTCGGGAGGTTCCTGTTCAGGATCAAGCGGGAGGAAACGCCCGGGTGTCACCATTGTGTGGAACGCCCGGAGGACACGGTGGAGCATACGGTGGAGGTCTGCCCGGCTTGGGCGGAGCACCGCCGTGTCCTCACGGAGGCGATCGGCGGCGGCGATCTCTCGCGTCCGGCCCTGGTTCAGGCCATGGTCCGGAGCGAGAATGCATGGGAAGCCGTCACTTCCTTCTGCGAAGCAGTAATGCTCGCGAAGGAGGAGGCGGAGCGCGCGAGGGAAATGCAAGATGCGCGCCCTCGCGCCCCTAGTCGCCGCAGGAGACGCCCCGGGCGTCGGGAGTCGCGAGCCGACTTCCGGCCACCGTAGGCGCGGGCTTGCGGACGGTGGGCAATGGGTAGCTCGCCGTCCGATTAGGACCAGCCCCGGGTCGACGGCGCGTTGTGTTCCACGCGCGCCTCAAAGAGATGTCAGCACCAACTGACGGGGTCCGTAAGGGCCAATGCCTGCCAGGGTTGCGAGTTTGTCCGAAAGGGATATCGCGGCCCCGGCACACAGGCAACGGAAGGAACATGGGTGGGTTTTAGTCAGTAAAAGTCTGACACTCCCTCTCGCTCCGCCCAGAGCGGGAGGAGTCATTTGATGATTTCCCACCCAAAAAAAAAAAAAAAAAAAAGGGGTATCGTATTACCCAGTTACTGGGTTGTGGACGTCAGATAGGCAGTCGCTCCATGTAAAATACTGGTATTCAGCTGCATCCGGTTAGACTGGAAGACGACCCCAAAATCGTTGGGAAAAGGATAGGCAGATTTACCTGTTATAACATAATATTCACGCCTGTAATCCCCGAAGGGTTTGGGCAGAGATGTACTCCACATAGTACACCCACATTTAGGCAGTCACATGTAATAGGGGTCGAGCTTATTGCCATCAATCGGGCACAGTTTAGTTAGTTAAGAAAAATTCTTTATTATGATAAAAATATACATAGCATATGAAATTATTACAATAATTTCATTTGTTAAAGGTTTAACAAAATGAGGGGGTAGCAGCAAATACTTAACTACGCGCTCAGCGTAAGTGCGACCGGTGCAAGCGGTAGCTCAGGTGATCGCGCGTGGCCACCAGCAGCGCACGAGCTACGGCTCCTCCCGCGCGCTCACCTGTTTATGGTGAGAGCGGGAAAGCGCTGGCGCATCGCACGGGCCCAGCTACGACGCGTTATCAGTATTGTGCGAGAACAACACGTAGTGATGGGGAAGCTTGTATGTACCGTATCCATCGATATGTCGCGAGTCTTTTAAATTAATTTGACCTATCTTAGCAATCAGTGTATTTTGATGACATTTTGTCATATTTTTTTTGTAAGCTGGGTGTTTGTAATGTTAGGTAACTTCGTGTTTGTGAAATACAATAGACGACGTATATTTAGTAACCTAATTACGCTTAACTGTTCTTAAAGAGTCATAAAGAACCCTGTAAGATATCGACACGTGTTTCACCTCTCAACGAGGCATCCTCAGGATGGAGATTGACTTGTTGCGAACCCGGACCCGACGTGTGCAGCAGTCTTTTTGGGCATACATTTTTGGATCCTAACGACGCAATTACATAAATATTTAATATTGCGAATCTCCGTCCGTCCCAGCTGGAAGCACTGCTAAAAAAGGTGGGCAAGACAATGTACTCACAGTTTGTGTCTTCATTTCTGAGACTGATGCACCTGGAAATCCTAGTTTATCGAGCTCGGCAGATAACTTTTTTTGAACGTAGGATGGTAAGCCTTTTAACACCATTTTGGGAACTTTCTCATCTTTACGGGTGAAAGTTAAGAAAGCTGCATTTTCTTTGAGGAGACCTTCCTTCACAAGTTGATGAGCTTCTGATGAATGGCAATTTACTGCAACTTTATTGTTAGCTATATTTTGAAGATGAAACTTGTTGGTGTAACGGGATATTTGGTTTTTAATTGTTTCATGTGTCCAATCTTTCTGTATCTCCAATATTAGGTGTGGAATATGTCCTTTTTTCTTCACTCCAGTTGAGGCTTCTCTGTAGTGGTTATTCGTTGATGATTCACTCTTATCGTCCACAGTGAGATCTTTGTGCAAGGTAATCTGCGCGCTTCATCAAACTTTTCAGAGTTTCTCGACACCGCAGGACGTTTGGTAGACTGCCATAGGCCAGAGATATCTTCACCAGGTCTTTTGGAGTAGACTAAGAATGCCTCACTAGGAATCTAGCGAGGCATTCTTAGAGATGATGGGCAACTAACGTGGTGGGGTTAACGTAACTACGTGTGCGTGTGAACAGGACGCGCGACGTACGCGGAATAAAATCGGGCACAGAACGGACAGATAGTAGGTACCAACCGGACCACGCAGTTATGGTTTCGGCCAAAACTAGAAAATTACACGAAGTTACATTCATAGTTTCATTTGCGGTTGAAAACCATGTATCACAGGAGTTGTTATCTAGAAACTAGATTACGATGTAGTAACGTCGATAGTTCAAGTACACTTGGACACTAAAGTACCCGTACACTATCGAGCTCTTTGTTCCTCTATTCCGTACTTAGTTTAATACTAGGGGTTTCATCGGCAGGTCTTGTTGACATTATTCGAGATATATGTAGTTCTGTAAAACTATGTAATCCTACTTAAGTAGTATTTTTTATTTGTGAATATTTAGTGATGGGTAATACTTAGATAGGCACCTTGAAACCTGATAAAGTGAATTCCTAATGAATACGATAAATAAGTATATCCCACCGAAAACATTAATTTGTAACGTTTCATCCTGCAGTACCAGTTTAAATTCATAAGTTCATTACATAAACTTTTCTCATAATATTCTGGACTGTTATTACAGTTATTAAAATGGTCATAAGTAAGTTTGCGAAATATTTCATCTTTTGCATGATTCTCAATGTCACTGCGATTTCGCTTTTCTATAATTTGGGTTGCTATGATTCAGAAACAACCTTTCGGGGTAGAATGTATTTAGAAAAGTCGTTAGATTTTAAATATTTATTAGTATGGACGTCAATTAAAACTGAACCGATCATGAATTTGGGTGAAGGCCCAAATACGTTTATAAACAGAAGATGTTCCTTCAGTAACTGTTACGTGTCATCAAATAGACAGTTGCTCAAAAGTTTAGCAGATTTTGATGTGATATTGTTCCATGGACCAGAACTTAAACACAAATCTTCATCTTTACCTCAGTCTCGATCACCTTCTCAAAAGTATGTTTTCGCTAGTATGGAGTCATCAGCATACTATCCGGTCTGTAACAAAATGTATAATAGTTATTTTAATTGGACTTGGACTTACAAATTGAATTCTAACGAAAATTATGGATATATGAGTATAAGAGATAAAGACGGTAAAGTCATAGGTCCTAGAGAAGTGATGCATTGGGGGAAAGTGGAAGCAATGATGCCTATAAATGACACTCTGAAAGCAAAATTGAGCACGAAGAAAATTGCAGCGGCTTGGTTCGTATCTAACTGTAATGCGCACAGTGGGAGAGATTTAATTGCTAAACGGCTCCAAATCGAATTAGCAAAGTATGGCATGCAGGTTGACATATATGGTAACTGTGGGACGAAGCAGTGTCCTAGGGACAATATGACGGAATGTTTCCGGAAATTGGAGACTGATTACTACTTCTATTTGTCGTTTGAAAACTCACTCGCTGACGACTATGTAACGGAGAAGTTGTTGCATGCTCTCAATCACTATACCGTGCCGGTGGTGTATGGCGGCGCCAACTATACAAGGTTCCCTGGTTTATATAATTTTGAAACTGCTAAAAAAGAAAACGGTTTTGTTACGTAACATTATTCATAAGCATACTCGTATCAAAGTTAAAATCCTGATCAAATATTATTATTTAAAAATGATTTTGTATCGATGTTTCTCAATGTGATAGGAACTTACCAATAATATTATCTTAAAAAAAGTATAACACTGATATTTTCCGAGCGGATAGCCTACATTACCCCGGCCATTCGTCAGTTATGTTTAAGCCTCATAAATTATTGGGCCTATGGTCATTGGCAAAAATCTGAATCGAAGCCCGAGGCTGTCGCTGAGAAATTCGTAGTGTTTAAATTCAACACATAATTTACAGAGATACCTACTAAATAGTTACATGAAACAATAACTTGTTCGCCATTTATTCTTTTTTTTTTCTTTTTTTTTCAGGTTCATGCCGGATGGAATGTATCTGTCGGCGCGATGGTCACGGTTCTATATCAGGGAGCTAGCGAAGAACATGGTTAATATCATAAATGATAAGCAAAAGTATTACGATTTCTTCAAGTGGCACAATCACTATTCTTACCACGATCTGAGCGAGTCCCGCGACACAGACCCGTATTGCAAATTGTGCGCGTTAATTAATAATAAAGAACAATATTTAAAAACTAGTGTATATGAAGATTTTGTACAGTGGTGGAGTCCATATCGTATATGTAGGCTGAAATTTGGGACTTTTAGATATAGATAGGCCATGTAAATAGAATAATAATATGCTTTTATATTTTACTAGCTTGTGACCGCGCCTTAATAAAAAAAAATATCGCATAGGAAAATTGTCAGGAAGGCTAAGTTCGGACGCATGCTGTTAAAAAGATTAGACCAACCAGAATTGTTTATTTTAGTTATTTTCATAGTCTTATTATTTATTACATTGGATTTGTTTTATTTTTAATTGGTCTGTCCAATGAAAAATTTATATTTCAAATCCGACTGGTAGTTCCGGAGATTACCTGCTACATACAAACAAACAAACAATTTTTACCTCTTTATAATATTATATAAGTATAAATTTGTTATATTGTATTAAATTCTTTGCATTCTACGAGTAGGTACTTAAGTAAATACTGCTCGAATTGAATTTGGGTTTTTTATTTTAATTCCGCTTTATGTACCTATACATAAAAACCGACTTCCAAAAAAAACACTATAAAATAACTTTTTTACAAAACAAGAACCACCGAATTCTACAAAAATACACATAAAAGTGAAAAATAACTTTAATTTCTGAAGTCGGTGGCAAAAACGAAAATACACAACCATATATACGTAGTATTATATATTAAGATGGTTGAAGCCGTGATATAGTTATATCCATAGGAATATAATTATGAATCGCTTTCATATATATTACGGTATATTTAGTATAAAACTTAGTATATACACTTAGCATAAAATATTTTCGTTTATTATTATTCACTTTTTAGTTGTGGTACCTACCCCATATAAATTAGTAAAACATCAAAATATTTTTCAAAAATTACACCTGCAGGTGCAAGTAATCCATCAAGATTTTAGACTAGCGGAATGTGCCCCACCAAATCGAACTAGTAGGGCAGATTCCACTGAAAATTTTAGGCATTTCACTTTGAACCAGGTGGGGTGACTTGGTGGGGCAAAGTGGAATGATTTAAATTAACCCCTTTGTGGGTGAAAATGGATACAGTTTGTATGAAAGATCTTATTCATTTGGTTTAGAAAACGTGGTATAAACTTATCTAAGTAATAATAAAGATGTAATCATACATTTTTCAAAACTGGCTTGAAAGTGTAGAAAGGGCGTAATTTTTTTTTGCATCTCAATGACTTCTATTGCCCCAAAATGGTACTAATGAATAATTTTTTCTACAAACAATTTAACAGATAAAATTTTAAATTTAATAACAGTCCTATTAAAATTGTAAATAGAATATAATCACGATGTAACATTTATTAGTTTTTGTTTCATTGCAATCGTCTCATCCAATAAAAACATATTGCTAATTTATAGTTTTCCAAGTGATACCCATACCACCAACAAGCACTACGTTCCAGGCTGCAAGGGGTAACGGAGATGTGGAGCGTCGTATGCTGCCTCTAATATTAGGCGCAGTCCATAAATTACAGGGTACGACCCTCAAAAGATCTGTGATCGACCTTGGTAAATATTTTTTTTGCAAAACCGCTAATATACGTCGTGCTTAGTCGTGTCAGAAGTTTGGAAGGCATCGTGTTATCAGATTTACACGCCAACAAATTATTAAAGCGACCACACGACGACAGGATCATTGACGGAAATAACTAGGCTACGAAATCTGTCTTCTGACAATCAAGGCCACACATAGCATACGACTCAAGTAGCGCAATTTGATGCCGGGATACACCATTCATCATTTATAGGCAGAGTGCATCTCATGGCAATTCCAATAAGCCCAAACATGGCTAGGATACATTGATTTAATAATAATAATAATAACAGTTTTCGGGGGCCCATTATTGAGTGTGCAAGTCACCCCCTGCCATTTTTCCGTGTACATATTATAAAACATTCAATTCAATTCATTTATTCAATAACAATTTTTACATCGTGTCTGAATTTCTCTAACTACCTAAACCTACTTATGAAACATCATGCATGCAATCCATATTTAAATTATTACAATAAAATTATCAAAATTACATTAAAATCAGAATAACAATAAAAATAATAAAAAAATATAAAAATAAATGTCATAAGTCAATTCATAAAATTCAATACAATGTTCATTTCAAATCAATAAAATTATGTTACTTTCAACTTTTGTATTAATTTATAATTCATCAATAGAATATAGACACTTATTTAACAAGAACCGTTTAAGCTTATTCTGAAACCCACTTGTATATACTAGACTTTTTATTTCTGTCGGCAGTTTATTGAACATTTTTAATGACTTGTGGTAGGCGCTATGCTTTGCTACGTTCAGGTGAGTCACTTGCTTCATCTGGAGATCTTTTCTTCTTGTACTCTCCCTTTTTTTCCTTTCATCTTCAGTCTCATATTCAAAGATATATTTTGATAAATGACTAAGTAGGACCAAAATGTACAAACTTGGGACTGTCAATATATTTAAGTCATTGAAATGTGGCTTGCATGATTCTTGCTGTTGAATTCTAGCTATGGTTCTGACTGCTCTTTTCTGAATCACAAAAGCTTTTTGAGTATTGTAATCATAACTTCCGCCCCAGAAAAGTATGCTGTATCTCAGTTTTGACTCAACTAATGCGTAATAGACCATTTTTAAATGTTTTATGGTTACCTCGTTTCTTAGACTTCTTAGTACGTAACAGGCAGAGCTGATTGCTTTCTCTAGGTGTGTTAGCTCTTGTTTCCACTTTAACTGGCTATCGATATGAACTCCCAGAAACTTAACCACTGAGACCACGTTCACTGTTTCTCCATTTATGACGCAGTTAATGCTGTCTTTATTTTTGGGAGTAGAACGAAAAAGCATTACATTAGTTTTACTGGCATTAACTTCAAGACTGTTAACAGCAAACCAGCTGTGAAAGATATCTAAGGTTTGATTAACTATGGAATTAAGATCGTTTATATTGTCAGCCGAAACAACTGCATTGGTATCGTCAGCAAACACTACAAGCTGGATAGATCCCGCAGCTTTTCCACTCATGTGTTGTATAAGGTCATTAACAAACGCAATAAAAATATCGGACCCAGTATGGAGCCTTGTGGTACGCCAGCGTGCACAGGAGACAGTTGGGACCTATATGTTTCTTCACTTGGACAAGTTTTACCTGAAGAATTTGTCTGTGACTCCACTGCTTTGATCTCCACGAACATCTTCCTGTTTTTTTAATATGACGTTAGAAGTGCCAATACTTTACCCCTGACACCGTAGTGCTCAAGTTTTTCTAGCAGTAATTTGTGATCCACCGTGTCAAATGCTGAACTTAGGTCTAAGAAAAGCCCAGCTACTTTCTGTTTGTCGTCCAATCTGCTAACTACGTCCTTAATTAGAGTTGATATTGCGTCTTGTGTCCCAACGTTTTTCTGATAACCAAATTGTCTTCTACTTATCACTCCATTTAGGTTGAAATGTCTGAGTAATCTAGTTTTAATTAGCTTTTCAAGAATTTTTGAGTGAATAGGTAGTAATGAAATTGGTCTGTACATCTTTGGGTCTGTTTTAGATCCTTTTTTGTGTACAGGTATTATTTTGGCTATCTTCAGTTGATCTGGAAAAATTCCTTCGTCAAAACATTTATTATAAAAAATGCTTAAAGGTTCCGCTAGTACGTCTATATTTTCCTTTATTACTGATATATTTATGTCATCATAGCCACAAGATTTTTTGTCATCCATTTTTTTCACCATTTTGAATATCTCAAAGGGAGTGACAGGGTCTAGGACAAGGTCATTGGTTACTCTTTTTGCACTTATACGTAAAATATCCATAGCAGCCCCTGTGCACGTAGTAGTTGATGAATTAAGTTCGAACTGCTGGGCAAAGATATTCACAATATCTGATGGTTCTGACACAATCTTATTATTTGATTTTAAAATTAGTTTTGTGTTGTTTTTGACACTCTTATTTCTATGTTTGTTTATAACTTTCCAAACATCTTTTGAGATGTTCGTTGATTTTGCTAATTCAGATTGTACTGTTAGCTTTTTGGCCATATTTATTACTTTCCTATACAGAGCGATGTATTTTTGCCTATAATCTATCACAGTATCATTTTGTCTATTCCCTTTGCCGGCATAGAGAAATCGTTTCATTTTACTAGAAACCTTTACTCCCTTAGTGACCCAGCGCAGCTGCGTATTACGCGTTAAGTGTACCTGCAGTTTCCTTTTTCTAAAACAGCGTGTGAACATTTCTTCGAATTTCGTTAAAAATGAGTTTATTCCGAAATCACTCCAGTCTTGATTTAATAGCAAATTCCTAAAGTTTCTTCTTGTATTTACATTAAAAATCCGTTTGGTAATTTTAACACTACTGTTTTTTATATTCCTACATAGTTCGTTACTTTTGAATACTGTACTGCAAAGTAATCCCGCATGTCCATCTGCCAAGCCATTGTGGTCAACATCGCAACTTATCACACAATCGTCTGATAAGTTGGAGAAGACATTGTCTATACAAGATCGTGAGTCATTTCGAATAAATGTAGTCGAACTAATTAGAGGTCTAAAGTTGTAACATGTCAATAAATTTAATAAGTCGTTCCTTTTTTTATTGTCAGTTAATAAGTCAATATTAAAATCACCGCAAATAACACAGTTCTTGTTAAAGAAATGTTCTAATAGTTTTTCGAGCCTCACCATAAAAGTGTCTAAGTTTTTATCATAAGGCGTACGATAACAGCAACACACCGATAGGCCTGTTGAAACATCTTTGACACAGCATATTTCAAAACTATCAATTTTATGTAATTTTTTGGCAATGGGCAGATCTTCATATTCCCTATCCATTTCTGCTAGGATAAGAGTCCCTCCTCTCAGCTTATTTACTCTGGTGTTATATGATGCAACATTGTACTTTGAAAGATTTAACAAAGAAACTAGTTCTTCATTAAGAAAATGCTCGCTAATACACAAGTAATTCGAAAGGCTACTCAAGCTATCTAGGTATATTTCTAACACATCTTTCTTGTTATTTAGGCCACACATATTTTGATGAAAGATATTTAAACGATTACACAATGAACTATCTACAGACTCGTTTAGATGTTTTACAGTTGACACATGTTTATCAACGAAAAAATGTTTCTCTATCCAACATTATCTTTTTTTTAAAGTAGTATGGAATAGTACCAGGTTGTAACTGGCCGATTTTACTGCTTTCCTGTTTATTAACGATACTTAGACTGTCACAGTTATTTTCATATTCACAGTTTAGTGATAGCTTTATGTAGCTATTCAAGTTCTGAAAGATATTTACAATAGCCCTATTATTGACTTTGCCTGTATATTTAGAAAACATTTTATAATTATATTCCAGATGTTTGTTGGTATCAAACAAATGTGCATATTTAAAAGTCTCATTACTTAGGTACATAAGTTGATTGAAAGATTCTATTCTGGTATTAAATAAGTTAACATTACATTTTAATTTAAAATTAGGACAACACAGGATAACATTAGTATGCATTACATTTTCGATTTCACATCTTATGTGATTAACCAATTTGTCGTAATTATTGGACTCTAAAAAGTCTTTTTCACCAAGGAGGATTATACAATAGTCATTTATAGTATAATCTGCTAATTTCTTGTCCAATGATGCAAGGAGCTCCGTTGTACCCGCATTAGGCATACAGTAGTGACAGATTTTGGCGTTCGGAAAAGTGTTTTCGGCAATTCTTAATATATCATTTACATTATTCTCACTAATTATACATAATTTGTTGAAACACGTGTTTTTCAAAATTAATTTTAGTTGAGTCGTCGATCCCATTGCTTGTTCTGTAATTGTAGTGCACTCTGTAGTAACGTGTACTGGCAGCACATTGTAGACAACACTAGGTTCCATAACAGGTAAGTTTGAAAGGTTTGTTTCATTGATCAGGCAGGGGCCATAGTCCTTCCATAGTTCCAGGTCACCAGTCAACTTTAGCCACCCAAACCCGTAGCCCAATTTATTTTACGCCTTCCAAAGGTCCGGGACCCTGAGGTCCCGAGAAATGTCAAAGACCAAAAATAATAATAATAATGGCCAATGGCATAATAGCCAAGAGCCTCGACCAACACCTAAGGAGACTCTCGTTAGGCAGCTGGATCAAGGGCTTGATCCAGAAAGCGGTGCTTCTAGACACGGCGCGTATCGTTAGGAGATTCCAGGAGCCCTGACCACCGGTAGCTTGGACCCTGTTCCCGATACCGGTGGGCTACTATTTTTTATATTTTTAAATGTTTTTGTTTTTATAAAAATATTTAAAAATGTAAATAAAGGAAATAATAATATCTTTATTTCCAGTTTTACAATTTTGCATATATATGCCACTTGGTATAACATAATAAAGTCATAAAATTGTAATGGGATAATGCAGATTGTTGTACCTACAAAAAAAGACGTGTGTGAGTCTGTCGCCAGTGTTGGGAAGAACTGACTATGAAGAGCTTCATATGTATGTCATACAGCTAATCGAGACCGTTTATCAGCGCGTCTAATCTATACACACCTCTGACACCCAAGCTAAGATTAAACTTGTGTTATGGGTGTCAGGGCTCTCAAATTAACATTGGTTAGACACTATAAAACACTACTAAATTATAATTATGTCATATCGCTATGTATTTTACTGTGTGTACATAAATAATAAAATAAATATAAAAATTCGGAATTTCTCTGTGTATGAACTATCGACAGAAAATAAAGAAAATATTCTTTAGAAAATAAAACAAATAAATAAATAAAGAGAAAACCATTTGTATAGTGTGTGTTGTGATGTGTAGTGTTTTGTTGTGTTATGTTGTGTTGTGTTGTGCTATGTAGTGTTGTGTTGTGTTATGTTATGTTGTGTTATTTTACGACGGCGTTCCAGTGCCTTCCTTCCGGCTTCGTCTTCAGATCAGTTCGATGGTACCATTTTCATCAGAATGTGCTTCATAGTCGCTTTACAATTTTAATTGAGATTATTATCAACACCCGTAAAATACTTATCAGTGGTCTTCTTCATCAGTTCCACTTCACCAAATCATACTTTCTGAAAGTAAATGCTTAACTTGTTGCCGAAAATACCAAAATCACTGTGTATGCCAATAATATTTGAGGAGTTCCCTCAATTCCTCATGGATTCCATCATCAGAACTGAATGTTAAAAAAAAAGAAGAAAAAAAAAACCAAATCGGTTTATAAATGGCGCCACCCGTTTCCGACAACTTGTTTTTTTTTGTTATGTGTTCTTTCTTTGCGTTATGTTTACCGCAAATAAATGTATTTTCTACGAGTGCTTTGTTCTTAGTCGAATAAAGTAAAAACACATAAAAAGGTTGTTAAATTAATATTGTTGGGATTCGATCAACACATTCTGAATGCAGAAAATCACTATAGATTAGACACGCTGATAAACGGTCTCGATTAGGTGTATGACATACATATGAAGCTCTTCATAGTCAGTTCTTCCCAACACTGGCGACAGACTCACACACGTCTTTTTTTGTAGGTACAACAATCCGCATTAATTAGCAATGAGGGCCTTATGTACAAAAAAGACGGTATTATTTTTTATAACATTAATAATGCTACTACTAATATATAACGCAACGAGAACAGTGACGAGCAGTGATCAAACAGTGTCAGTCAATGACAAGTTAATAAGTGATCGGACGTTAATAAAAAGTGATGTGATTCAACATGATTCAGAAAAAAATATGAAATTAAAATATATTTTACAATGGACGTCGCCATTAAATGTTCCTTTCGTGTATATGGGCAAGGGTCGGGATGGATTTATTGAACGGAAATGTCCTTACACAAACTGTATAGTGACTGCAAACCGCTCGTACCTCGACGGCGATTATTCAAAATTTGACGTCATTGTATTCGCAGGGCCAGAAGTGGTAACTTATAGTACCACAAGATTACCTAAAAAGAGATCCCCCCATCAGAAGTATGTTTTCGCAAGTATAGAATCTGGAGACAATTATCCTCTCTGCTCTAATAGATTTAATAGATATTTCAACTGGACATGGACTTTTAAATTAGATTCTGAAGTAAGATGGGGTTATTTAACTATTAGAGATAAAGATAATGCTATAGTTGGACCAAATAAAGAAATGCATTGGATGAAGTTGGAAGATATGGATCCAGTTACAGACGATTTTAAACAACAGCTCAAAACGAAAACCAAAGCTGCGGCGTGGTTCGTGTCCAACTGCAGAACTAGAAGCAAAAGAGAACAAATTGCTGAACAATTAAAAGGCGAATTAGAAAGATATGGTTTGAACTTAGATATATTCGGTACCTGTGGAAACCTAAAATGTTTACGGGATAATGAAGAACATTGCGATAAATTGATTAAATCAAATTATTATTTTTATTTATCGTTTGAAAACTCATTTAGTGAAGACTATGTCACTGAGAAGTTATTACGAGCGTTAAATAATGACGCTGTGCCTATAGTATACGGTGGTGCTAATTATACTAGGTATGTATTCATGAAGGGAGTATTGCTTGGCTTTATTGTTTAAGACGCAGATATATGCCAGTGGCCTTGAGTGGTTAGCTTTCGTGTTCTGTGCTGAGCTCATGCAACGTGTCGTACGTCCAGCCAGTAATAGGACTCGCCCATCAAGGAGCGCTATCCCAAATTAGATGCATTTTTTTTATACATAAAACAAAAGGTTGTTTAATAAAACACGTATATTAAAAAATACATAATTAAATTATCTTTAAAATGGTGAAGGTTTCAGAAAAATACACTTGCTAGTTTTTGCGTGATTCTCAGTTTTTTATCCGCGTTAGACATAACTTTACAAATTAATTACACTATGAAATATAAACATAATGTAAAATATTCACGAGATTAAGTTATTAAGAAAATTCTCTAATTTGACATATATTTTTTCGAAATCATTAATAATACTCGTTTCGTGACCTTCAGAATAAAATAATTTAAAGTCGGTTATCGTCACCATCGTCGCCTTAAGTACCCAAATAGTCATATCAGACTATAAAGTTCCCACTGTTGGGACTCAGGCCTTCTAGAGAGAACACACACACACACACACACTCACACAGGTGAGATGGAATGGGCCCTAACTCACCATGTGGACCCAGTAAAAGATATGTCTTGTTTTCGAGGTTTTGGTTTTGGACATAGTTCGTCACGATGCGTTTCTTCAAAGTTTTAAGAAAAGTGGTAATAAAACAAATTGCAAGCCAAGTATTCGCCTGGGTTCGAAACCACGGCCTGCGTCTCGTAAGATGAGCCCGCTACCGGTGGCTGGGCTGCCGTTTCTCATATACCAATTTTGCCAAGTTTGTAATTGTAATGATGTGAGTTCATTTACTAATATATTTTTACAGATTTATGCCAGATGGCATATACCTAGACGCTGGACAAAGTACTAAGTATGTAGCAGCAAAGATGTATCAATTGATCAATGATCCGGAAAAATATGCAGAATACTTCAAATGGAAAAACCATTACTCGTATCATAGGAAAAATGAAAATGTTGAAACTGAACCTTATTGTTTATTTTGTACCACTTTGAATAACGAAGAAATGGTAAGAAGGACCACAATTTATGACAATTTTTATAAGTGGTGGATGTCACCTCTGGGTCGATGCTGATTTGAATCAAGTCAGGGTTTGTAAAACTATGATTTCTCAAAGTATTTTTTTTCTATTTCAATATATATAAAAAAATAAGTGTCGACTGTCTTTCGTTACCGACTGTACCCACTGCAACACTTAACCAAAATTTTCTTTCACAACAGTTAGGTACTAGTGGAACCAGACGCAAGATCGACACACAGATAAAATCTTATCAACAACGAAATGTGAGCCCATGTTATCAGTTATCCTACTTGTAGCTATATTTATCCTATTTGTGTATTTAAGATAATGCAGAACTATAACTACGACCCAGGTAATTTCTGAAATTGGCGTGGTATATTTGTTAGATACCGATGCTTGTGGCCTGGAGTTACTATGAAAAATCTAGTAGGCCGCATGTCAGTGGTAACAAAACCAATGTAAGCTGGCCTCTTATTCTATTGAAACTCCGAACTACGCTAGGCCAGCTCAAGGTCAAAGTGTAACCACAGATGTGCGGTCGTCTGTACCTGTTACGTATCACGTACACGGAGAGGTAAAACTGAACCGATGATCTGTTCCGTACGGCCTGACCATAACGCGTTCACATGCAAAATATCCAAATGGGTAGAGTCAGACTGCTAAGTCATAAGTCTCGGTTTCGGATTCATTTGCGTATTGTATAATTATCACTTGCTTCAAAAACGGTGAAGGAAAACATCGTGAGGAAACCGGCATGTTTGTCTACATGATAGATTTTTCTTTTCTCGACGGCATGTAAAGCCAGGTAGAAAATGCTGATGGCGTTAAGTCCGCCTCTGTACATTTCTGTACTTGAAGTAATAAATAAATTAAAGCCATGTCCAGAGGCCCATGGGCGGCTTTAAAACTCTGACAGCAGGTTAGTCACTAACCACACGAAAAGAATAAGCAAGTTCAGCTCTGCATCGAAAGTTGAACATCCAACAGAGCCTTCCTACACCTTGACAGCCACACTAGGTACGTATTTCGGTTCAGGTCAGACGGATCTAAGTGTAGAACTGACCATAATTTGGTTGGTTATAGTTCTAAAATCATGAATTTTAAATAGTAATAACTTTTTTATTTTCAACAACCTTTTTTATTTGTTTTTGGCAATTTTATTGCTTTACCTATGTGCTCCTTTCGAATCGGACAGGGTTTTTGTTAGGTAATGTGTACCGATATAAATAAATAAAATAAAAGTTTTAAAACACAAACTTTTTTAAGATATTTCATTTTAGGTTAGTTACCTAGTTCTTACGTTGTTGGTTTTAATATATTTTCGAAATACAATAAACTAAAGTTTAGACTTTAGTTTATATAGTTTCCAATATAAAAACAGTAGCAATGGGAATCAAGGACGCAATTAAAATTGCTAATAGAACAAGTGATGAGTTGGTAAGTACATACACTCGAGAATACAGAAAGTATAATTCTTATGTAAAAACTACGTCTTAAACCATTAACCTAGATTAGAAACACATAGCTGATTACAATCAAGTGGACTTAGATAACGTCCCTCATTATTTGAGCACTGATAACACAAGCATTAATTAATAGTCAGTTGTACTAAGAGAGCTGAAATAAATGATTTATTACAGCACTTCATGCTTGTATTCTATCCGTAAATTTTTCCAAACATGATGTCGTATTAGTGGACCATTGCGGTTAATAAGAATTTTCTAATATAATAACACTGCCTGACCTAGGGATCAAACCCAGAGCCACTCAGCAGTTGTGCCAACGAACACTTAGACGAGCGAGGCAGATAATACCGGTCAAATCTTTGAATAAGAACATGTACCTACCTAACAATATGCACATAATAAAATTGCAGTTACACAGTATCGGTAACTTTATCCGCATAATAAAACTCGACTTGGATACAATATGTAAAACATGCATTACTGAAATAGAACCGATAACAGAATGCCAGTCAAAGTCAACACAGACGCGTCGAAACAATCTATCAATATACATAGTAGAAGAGACTAAACCAAATAGTTCTATGTGTGTGTTAAACTACCAATTAAATGTACGGCTAGTTTAGAGAAGTCGTGAGCCTTAGTTTCGGGTCATCGCTCATGTTTTGCGTTACGTGTGTACTGCTCTCCAGCCGTTTCGTCCGTCCGACTAATAATCCAAATTCACAAAATCAACGCAAAGAATAAATAATATATTAATATGGCTATTAGTAAAATGAGACAATTCACCAGCAAATTATTTATTTTTGTGATGTTTTCCGTTGTTATAATAACAATGATAAAAAAGTATAAGAGCAACGAAAAAAGTTTTCGTTTTCACGGGAGTAAAGCAAAGCCAGGAATGAAATACATATTGCTTTGGACTAAAGAAGATACCATGCCGTTTGTGTATATGGGCCAAGGAAGAACAGGCTTTATCGGTAGGAAATGTACATACACCAACTGTGTAGTGACTGGTAATGAGAGCCTTTTGGGCAGTACTAGCGCTTTCGACGCAGTCCTTTTTCATGGCCCGGAATTAACTAATTCTCATGTTATGTTACCAGAAGAACGGTTGCCATACCAAAAGTTTGTATTTGCAAGCACAGAATCACCAGCGAGTTATCCATTGTGTGTTCACAATTTTAATGGATATTTTAATTGGACGTGGACATACAGATTAGATTCTGATGTACGATGGGGTTACATTACGATAAAAGACTCTAACGGCAACATTGTGGGTCCAAAGAAAGACATGCATTGGATAGAATGGAAGAATATGGATCCTGTCAATGAAACATTGAAGACTCAGCTCAGAAGTAAACATAAAGCAGTCGCCTGGTTCGTATCTAATTGTCGTACAAGAAGTCGGCGAGAACATTATGTACACAATCTTAAAAAGGAATTAATGGACAAATATAATTTAGATATAGATGTGTACGGAGATTGTGGAAAGTTCACATGTCATCGTGAAGAACCAGATTTCTGTGCGAATATGATATACAAAGATTATTACTTTTACTTATCTTTTGAGAACTCTTTTAGTGAAGATTACGTTACAGAGAAAGTTTTGCATGCTTTACAAAATACTGCAGTACCTATTGTTTACGGAGGAGCTAACTATAGCAGGTAAGTTTAACGAAATGATCGTACGTTATTCCTACTTACATCAACGCGTCTCTTATTAAATGCAGATAAAATCAGTAGAATTCATTTGAACTATCATTAAAATATATCACACTAGCTTTCGGGCTTCGCCCACGTGGAGGTCGGAAATTATCCCACGGGAATGTATTAGCGGGACAAAAAGTATCCTAAATGTTAATCCAGATTATAAACTATCTGTGTGCCAAATTTAATCCAAATCTGTACAGACGTTTTTGCGCGATTGAGTAACAAACATCCAAACATACAAACTTTCACATTTATTAGTAAAAAAATAATAAACTAAGTTACACCAGTCAACAACTTCACTATATTTTATAGATTATTTTCCAGAAGGTTTAATGTTTTGAATGCACCCGTGTGAAACAGGACCGGGTTGCTAGTGTTCTATAAAACATTTCATTGCAGGTTCCTGCCAGAACGATCGTATTTAAATGCCAGAGAATTAAAGGTCCCGAAACTAGCGGAGATGATAGATCAACTAATAAGAGAGCCTGCGCTCTATGCTGAGTTTTTCCGATGGCAGAAGTACTACTCCTACCACAAGACTACGATGCTGAACGAAACCAATGAATATTGCAAGATGTGCGCTGCTCTAAATGATGACAAACTGATGGAAACTACGTCAGTGTATAATGAATTCAGTGACTTTTGGGAAGTGTATAATACGTGTTGAAAGAATCCAGATTTACCATTTTTTTTTGTTGATAATATTGAAAAAAGTAACAAGTTCTTTCTGAAATATTTGTTGAATCTGTGAAGTGACGTTTTATAAATTTTAATTTTTATTTAATACTAGCTGTTGCCTGCAACTTCGTCTCATGGTCTTCATCCCATGTGCCAAATAGGGATGTCGACTGGGGAAAAAAAACAAAACTATGTAGTCCGTGAGACAGAAAATAAAAAAGTATTAGACACGTATGTTTTGCTTTATCATTATTAATAATAAATTATTTAGATACAACGCATTAAAGTTGGAGAGTGGGGGCTCGCTACGTCACAATTCAGTATAAAATCTACCGGAGAGTAACGTTATACCACATTTTAGCTCAATGTATTACCATAGTCTTTTGATTACGTAAAAAAAGAAAAATGACGAGTCCAATATTTTTTAATAATCTAACTGACAGACAAAAACATTTTTAGTTTATCATCCTATTTCATACAAATCCATTCAGCTGTTTAGCGTGAAAGCGTAACAAACAAATAAACAAACTTTCATATTTATAATATTAGTTAGGACAAACTGACCCGACACGCGTTGTTCTGTCCTTTCAATAATTCATACAAAAAAGGACGTTTAGTGTCTTTTTAATTCGAAGATTTTCCGAGAAACTTTACAAATTTTTCTTTCCGTAAAAACCTGAATTTATACTACGAATATTTTAAAACAAAAACTGGCTGACAGACAGACAGACAGACGGACATGGCGAAACTAGGGTTCCTTGTTGACTTCGGAACCTATAAAATAGCCAAATCGGTCCAGCCGTTCTCAGGTGATGCGTTTACCAACGAACATCATTTCAATTTTTAGGGTTTCGTAGTCAACAAGGAACCCTTATAGTTTCAACATATATTTCTGTCTGTCCGCGGCTTAGCTCAGAGACGGTTAGTACTAGAAAGCTGTAATTTGGCATGAGTATACATATTAATCACGCCGACTAAGCAGAAAAATAAACTCATGAAAAAAAAATTGGGTACACGTAAAGTGTGGATGTTTTTTTTTCTCATCAATCCCATGGTGTGAGTTGGTGTGTGTTGTTGGTGAAAGATCGTTCAAAAATATTGTGTGTGTAAAACAATTTCCGATTCAGGGATACGTTTGCGATTAGCTTTAAAGTGCAAATTTTTGTTAAAGTCACGTGCCCTCACCCCACCTGCCAGCTAAATGGTTGGTAATCTATTGGTAATGGTTTTGGATATGTGAAAAAAATCACGGCAGTAGTATATAAAACGAAGTTAAAAGGAAAACTATCGCTTTACAGATTAACGAGTAATAATCGACCAACTTACATTTGCTAGCTGAAATGTATGGGAGAACATATTTTTCAACTACAATGTTAATTTTGTTCTTGGGATAAATTCATCCCGACTATGGGACCCTTCATTGTGTGTGGTCCGACACGCACTTGACCGGTTTTTAGTATAGGTAGAGATTTAAAAGCAGAAAAGAATGATGACATCGTATTAACAGTGCAGTAATTTATTTCACATTATGTGGTGGTCAATTTAGAATACAACAATTGCATGAATAGGATTCAAGGATTTTTGTACTTTATTAAGTAGTAAAAAATGCTTTTTTAAATTACGTACCTAAATCATTTTTATTCAGTCATAAAATCCTAGCAAAAGGCAAAGAGTTATTTAAAACCATAATGCATGAAATTACACAATTCGTACGATAAAATATAAATTATTGATTGTAATAATTTTGTGGGTGTAATCAGTACACATCTGGCTAACCCTTTGGGGAAACAAGGCGTGATGTTATGTATGTTTGTAAGTTTTTTTTTTTTTAAAATTTTAAACACCCCACGGTTCGAAGAAACCCAATAGTCTGACAACCAGTCTCACCAAGGGGTATCGTATTACTCAGTAACTGGGTTTTGGATGTCAGATAGGCAGTCGCTCCATGTAAAATACTGGTATTCAGCTGCATCCAGTTAGACTGGAAGCCGACCCCAACATAGTTGGGAAAAGGCTAAGGATGATGAAAATATAAATTCTTCAGTCGCGTAAATTGTGGTGAAAACATATAAAAAACAATTAGCAGTTAAAATTACAGTAATAAAACAGATGATTTATTGAAAGCGGTGACCGATTCTTGTACTCTATCGGATAGGTACTTGTGTATACTCCAGCTAAGAATCGGTACACACGGCTACATATTAAGCTATAAATTTCTAGTACAAGCTGCATTGTATAGGATTTCCGAATAATGGGAGTTCCATTGTACGGAAATCCTATACAATGCCAGATCAGCTTATACTGGAAAAGCCAGAACCCAGAACTGAAGAAAATGCGTGACTAGGTTCTATTAAAGAGACTTATTGCAATCATTTGTGCCTGGACTGTTAATCGCAAATAAAATGCAATCGATCGCAATTTTGACAGTTCAGAGCTTTGCGTTTGATTCCACTCAATGTTTTTCAGAAAAATAAAATAAAATATATCTACATAATATATAATTACGAGCATAAAACAGAAATAGTCGGCCTGTAGTCGGCAGCTACACGTCATGTCTGTGACAAGAAGGCCACTCAGCATAACGCTGTGGTATGGGGGACCCACAGCGCGGCGCAGATTTTCAGTGGTCACCCGAAAAAGACGCATGGAAACCAAGTCAGGTTCAGTGATTTGTACATAAATATGTAGGCAATAAGCATCTAAATACATATTGCAATAAAATTAATTTTATGACCTCAATTTTGGTCGATGATTTTTCAATTACAATTTATTAATGTTACTCAAAAAGTAATTGTTAGAAAAATATATCTATATTTACAGGATGTCGGGGACATCGACGCGAAGCCTGTTAAACCCCTGCGTTGAAATTTGTTGTCGGTTATTTAAAAAAAACAACTGTTTCATAGAAAAGTGTATACCCACGCGGTCAAAATGTATAGAACAGCTAATTTTTTTTAAACAACTGGCGAAAAATTTTAACTCATGGGGGTTCAGAATTGGGCACGCCACAATTGCGGCGGTAAGGCCCCTCTTTGAGGAGTGGCTAGAGAGGCGCCACGGCGTCCTCACCTTCCGCCTGACGCAGGTCCTCACCGGACACGGTTGTTTCGGGAGGTTCCTGTTCAGGATAAAGCGGGAGGAAACGCCCGGGTGTTACCATTGTGTGGATCGCCCGGAGGACACGGTGGAGCATACGGTGGAGGTCTGCCCGGCTTGGGCGGGGCACCGCCATGTCCTCGCGGAGGCGATCGGCAGCGGCGATCTCTCGCGGCCGGCCCTGGTTCAGGCCATGGTCCGGAGCGAGAGTGCATGGGAAGCCGTCACTTCCTTCTGCGAAGCAGTAATGCTCGCGAAGGAGGAGGCGGAGCGCGCGAGGGAAATGCAAGATGCGCGCCCTCGCGCCCCTAGTCGCCGCAGGAGACGCCCCGGGCGTCGGGAGTCGCGAGCCGACTTCCGGCCACCGTAGGCGCGGGCTTGCGGACGGTGGGCAATGGGTAGCTCGCCGTCCGATTAGGACCAGGCCCGGGTCGACGGCGCGTTGTGTTCCACGCGCGCCTCAAAGAGATGTCAGCACCAACAGACGGGGTCCGTAAGGGCCAATGCCTGCCAGGGTTGCGAGTTTGTCCGAAAGGGATATCGCGGCCCGCCGCACACAGGCAACGGAAGGAACACGGGTGGGTTTTAGTCAGTAAAAGTCTGACACTCCCTCTCGCTCCGCCCAGAGCGGGAGGAGTCATTTGATGATTTCCCACACAAAAAAAAAAAAAAAAATGGGGGTTCAGAATCATGTACTGAATCCATGGTAACAGTTTTCGCGTCGATGTCCCTGCTAACTAATAATAATATTGTAGAGAGGTATTTGTTTGTTTGTAAGTTTTTATGTAGGGGGTAATCTCCGGAACTACCAGTCGGATTTAAAAAAATCTTTTTGCATTGGATAACCCAATTCTTGAGAAAGGTTATTGGCTCGCGAATGAAGTCGCGGGCAGAAGCTAGTAAGAAACCTACCGAATACAGATGCATGACTTCCATTAGTGAGTGATTGCGTAATAATTTAACCTGAACAGGGTTTGTTTACACTTGTATCAGATACTTTTGGAATAGGCTATAGATTTGTTTGAGATGACCACGTTTTCGGTTTCTTTGGGGATTCAAGTCATAATACTCGAATCGCACCTCTAATAAGTATAAATAGAATCAAGTGGATGGAGAAAAGATGTAGATTGCTTATCACCTGCTTTTAATGTCAATAAGGATGCTGCAATGTTTGTGTCGGGTTCTACTTCTAAGCATGACCATATTTTACCAATTATCGTGTGTGTGACGAGAGGGCGATGACACAATAGTACTAACATGTTTCGGCTCCAACTCGTACCACTCATATTTGTCGTCACGCTCTATTGCTTCATATTGTGTATTATAGAATTAAACACCCCCTGTAGACATAAATATTATACTCAAAATGTAATAACATTTTCAAAGCCAAAACTTTTGAAGATTCAAATACAGAATATTATGGACCCAATACGATACGTCCACATATTATTATATAAATTATGTTTTATGTCATAATTTATTAAGTTTGTAATTATATTATTATTTTAATAAAATGCAGGTACTTCCATTTACGTAAGCCATTATGTTTATGAGAGTTTAAATTTACATTTGTACTTCTACCACAGTTCACTCGTCAGGTTGGGTGGAATATGTATCTACCAAATGTGTACCTATTTCAACCTATGTTTTTTTTTTTGCTTTCAAATTTGCAAATAACTTCTCCCGCTCTAGGCGGAGCATGGGGCGTGTCAGACTCTTACTGACTAAAACCCACCCGTGTTCCTTCAGTTGCCTGTATGTTGTCAGGGGCATGGTATCCCTTTCGGACTTTCCCGCGACCCCGGCAGGCATCGGTACTAGTGGCGGGATAGTTGTGCTGACATCTCTTTGAGGCGCGCGTGGAACACAACGAGCCGTCGACCCGGGCCTGGTCCTTATCGGACGGCGAGCTACCCATTGCTCACCCTTGACTTAGAGACAGGTAGATGGACACTTCCCTACATGGTAAGTAATTACGATTGAAACATCATTGCGCAAGTTGAAAATCCAACAGTGCCTTTTATTTAGGCATTCATTTAGTTGTCGTTCAGTGTTAGTGAAAACGGACATTACATGTGGATGGACACTTTACCGCATTGTAAATAAGATTAAACACAAACAGTCACTGCGAAACAGTCACGTATTCATGCCTTATTCCTATAGAGGTAGGCAGAAACTACTGGAACGATACGTGGTTCGATTGTTACCTACCTGGCTAAGTGTAACAACGTAATCTGTCAAGACTGAAGGAATCTCCCCGAGCCCCGGAGGCGCCAACTGAATCCCAGGCCCGTAAGTAGGTCACGGTCAAGGTGAGAATCGGTCTGTTTTGTTAAACAGAGTCCGACCGAATTATGTTTTCGAATTGGCCGAAAACAATATCACTTAAAATACCTATATACTGCCGAAACAGTGGTCGAAGAAAGTTAAGTGCTGCCAAATCAATACTTCAAATGCATTTATTCAAATGTAATGCACAGTTACAACAACTAAAAGGACGTTAACTAAGAAATGCAGAAAAAATCGTTTATTCCCGTTGTCCCCGTACGCCGTGTGGGTACAGCGGTACTTCAATTAAATATTAAAAATACTTCCCGTTGTCCCCGTGGTTTGGTTTTACATTCAAAAATATGTTTCTGGCACTCGCCGGCCGCTACCGCGGCACCGCTCGCTTCGCTCGCTCGGCTCAAGCGTTGTGTGGTCACAGTTCTAACCTAACCTAACCTAGCTGTTTCGATTAAAAAAAGGTTTACTTCCCGTTGTCCCCGTTAGCCGAATGTACGTTATGGGGACAATGGGAAATAAATTTAATCACGTCCCGCTGTCCCCGTGACGGGGATATGGCGTACGGGGACAACGGGAATAAACTAAAAAAAATGCATTTTCTTGCTTATAATAGATAGATAGATAGATAGATAGAATATTCTTTATTATGCACACCATACAAATTACAGAAATAAATTTAGAAATGTTACATAGGGTGACACAATGGGCGGTCTTATCGCTAAAAGCGATCTTTTACAGACAACCTTTGGATGGATTAAAGGGAGAAGGATAGACAATACTGCAGGTAGTCAGTGGTGTACCATTTACATACACAATAAATATGTAACGCATAAACTTAACCACATAAATATATACATAGATATATATATAAAATAATAAACATGAAACAAGAATAAGGAACTATATGTAATGATGACGTTTAAGGAAAGAGGAAGTGATTTTTCACCAGAGTTTTAAAAATGGACAAAGATTGAGCACGCCTTATCGACACGGGCAAGGCATTCCATAACCGTACTGCTTGAACTGTAAAAGATATGTCATAAAAGCTGGTGGAATGCATCGGCATCTCTAGTCTCAAGTTTTCTGATGACCTCAGATATCTATTATGTGTGTCATGAAGGAACTGGAAACGTTCTTTAAGATAAGAGGGGGTTGCAGGATTAAACAGAATACTGTAGAGCTGAAATAAGATATGTGAATTCCGGCGAAGACGTATGGGAAGCAACTTGAGCTTTGTACGAAATTCAGAAATGTGATCATATTTGCGCAGGCCAAATATAAATCTTATGCAAAAGTTTTGAAGTCGCTCAAGTTTATCTAGTTGTGCTTCAGTGAGATCGAGATAACTGACATCAGCGTAGTCAAGGATGGGAAGTAAAAGGGATTGTGCAAGCGCAGTTTTAGTGGCAGTTGGAAGAAAGTTCCGCAAACGTCTCAGGGACATACCAGATGCAAAAATTTTGCGACTTACGGTCTGTATATGGGGACCCCAAGAAAGATGTTTGTCGATCCAGACTCCAAGGTTCTTAACCTTTTCGCTTACTGGAATAGCAGTTCCGTTAAATTGAACTTGGGGAAGCTGCGACCAGTTTATCTTGGGGGTCCTCCTTGAGCTGCCAACAACAATGACCTTAGTCTTAGATGGATTAACCTGCAGCCCATGTGCCTCACTCCACTCGCAAATTATAATAATAATATATCACATTGTTTGATTATTAAAAGCTAGCTGCGCCCCGCGGTTTCACCCACATAGTAGTAGTATCTATTCCGTGCAATCGGGGTAAAAAGTATCCTTTGTCCTTCTCCAGGTCATGGTCTATCGATGTGCCAAATTTCATCCAAATCCGTTCAGCCGTTTTAGATCGAACGCGTAACAAACAAACAAACTCACTTTCGCATTTATAATATTAGTTACGATTAGTATAAAGTTAGGATTATATCTTTGAGAAAAGTATAACAGAGTAGTAGAAAAGTATGCAAATCAGGTCGAATTTTGGGCGGAAAAAGAACCTTTCTAGGTTGGACTCTATTAAACAGCCAATTCAATTCTAAAAAAAAAAAAAAAAGAAAGATTTTTATTAACTTCAGATTGTACAAATAACACTTATCTAAAACACTATGCAGCGTTACAATTAAGGGAAAGAGTGTTTTCGATGAACTCTGGCACCCAAAGTAAGATTTAACTTGTGTTTAGGGTGCCAGCGTCCTCGCCTATAATTTGAACATTTAACAGTAGTTGTAGGACGAGCACAGTTTATTATTATTAAGTTATCCACTCACTAGTCAACGCATACGATATGATGTAGCCTATTAAAGTGCCAATGTGGGGGTATGTGTATATATTGGGAGATAAATATGGTGAAAAACTTGTGTTTATGTAAGTCTGTGTATAACTATAAACTATAAATATATAACATTATTAACTACATTAGGTTATGCGATTGATACATGTTGTAAATCTTCAGTCTTATCGTAACTTAGTGTCAATAGCCACTTTGTGACCCTGGTCTTACATTCATTTAGGCACATGGGAGCAATGGTGCACAGTTTATTTATTTTATTATATAAATGGTTGGACAGAATATTATAATGACGCTGAGCAAGGGCCGTTCTGCATCCGCGAGTTGAGCATACTTCAAAGTATCTACGCTTTTTTGCAGCATTCGGCTTGTATACCACGGAGGGATGTTTGCGCAGAATAGTGCCAAGAACAAAAAGCTGTCTCACAGTGAGGACCTGACATTCGGTGTAGAGAGCCGAGGTGGGATATCTAAACGGCTTCGAGGTCATAAGCTTGAGGACAGCTCTCTGTGCTCGTTCCAGAGGCAGTAAGGTTGTCTTGGGAGTCCCACCCCACACTGTGATGCAGTATTTTATTATGCTTTGACACATTGCATAATAAACAGTTTTTATCGTACGGAAGTCCGCGGAGTGCCTCAGCTTTTTAAAAATAAATATACACTTGCGGACTCGCGATATGAGATTGTTAAGGTGAGGTTTCCAGCTCAAAGAACTATCCACATAGACTCCAAGATACTTAACAGACTCACACCTTGTGAGTTGTGGACAGCCGCATTGTGAGGAGGATAGACCGCGTGAGCAAGTATGAGCTCTAAGCACCATTGAATCCGGTGGAGGGAGGTTAGTGGATAGTAAGGAGAAAGGTAAGTACACTGTTTTCTTAAGATTTAAGGTTAGGATGTTATTTGAAAGCCATTTCATCACTGAGTTTAGAGCAAGTTCCGCGAATTTTACTGTTTCAGGCCAGTGGTTGTGGTTGTGGTTTATTATATATTTATATTATTACTATTTATATTATATACAAAAATCATTACCGATAAATTGGTTCAACCTTCTCAAATACTAACATTCTAATTTTCTTAAACATATTCTAATTTTTATAGAACTTATAGCAAAACTTGATTCTTTATTCTGCAGTTTCCTGTTGATGTAGCTGGAAAGTTCCATTTTAAAGTACTTTTCCACTCAGATATAAGTATAAAGAGACCTTGAGGATTATCATAAGTCCTCAAGCTCTTATCAGGCGAACTAACCTATATATTTATCATTAGCATTATAATGAGTATCTCCATAAAAGCCATTTTTGTTGACTACTTCAATCTATTTCGAACGTTTTGCGTTCACGTGAGTGGGTCACGTGAATGCAAAACGTTCGAAATAGCTTTATAATTGGATGACAAACGAGCCAACATTCCACGTGATGGTAAATGCTCATCTTGACCTACAAAGGTACTAATCCGTACCCGAACGCTGGTGACAACTGCAGGCGACGTGTCGCGGCGACACGTCGAAATCAAAATCAAAATCAAAAGTCATTTATTCAAACTAGGCTGAGAATCAGCACTTTTCGAACGTCAAAATTACATAAGACAGTCCCCCAAAACGCCCACCCTTCACCACTTCCTAGTGCGTTAGCTGGGAAGAAGAAGTGGCGCAACAAACTCCGCAGCTGCACAGCTGTCTGTTCAGTTAGAAGAACAAAAAAAAAGATTCTATATAATAGTATTCAAAAGTCGCGGCGTCATGTCGCTGCAGTTATGATTCCGAACCCGTATTGCAGTCGGTAGATACTCGTAGAAGATAGAGAAACGTGTTATCGCTCGAGCGTTGGCGGCACTACTGGTCTGCGGTCGGGCTACACGTGTCGTCTGTCGCTCGCCCGTAACTGCAAACGACGTGTCGCTAGCTAAGGAAGGTATTTCATAGAAATTCATAGAAACCAGTCGTGTCTCGGCGAGACGACCTGCAATGCCAGAGGGGTTGCCGTTCAAAGACAAAACTGAAATGTCACTTGTGCCTTTTTTATTTATTTTGTTGGGTAATAATCAAATAACTTCTCGATAAGAGATAATTTATTAATACATAATGGATGGGTAATGTACTGGCAACATCAAAAATATTCGCTATGTCAAAATGGCGCACCAACGGCTTTCTGGTTCGGGCGTGCGCGGCGGCACGATTTCTAGTGGCTGTGTCGATTAAAAGATAGATTGGCATAGATTTGTTGGAGATCTACTGTAAATTTAAGGTAATTTAAGGTTTTAGTTTTATTGTAATTATTCGAATATTAAATAAATAGAGATATTATGTTGGGAATAAGAGACGTGATGGTATGGTGTAGAATATTGGATTTGATGTTGGCAAAGAAATTTAAATGAATGACAAAATATTTTGGTGTTTCATATTATATTCCTTATCCCTGAAATATCGTAAATAAGTAAATATTATAATTAGTACCTATTTTGAGGTATTAGTTGTTTTAGATCTAGGGTAGTTTTTATTATAATTGTCAATTATCGTTTGGTAATTCCTTCGATTAATACCACGTTCTACATCAGAATCTGAGCACACTCAATTCACTCAATTCACTATCTGAATGACACATTTTAATTTATTTTAACCTTATTATCGAAAACACGTAAAACTTTAGTACTCAACCGACCAATTTCGGGCGGTAAAGAAATCACTTACGCCTAAGTAACTTTGACAGCTGGTTAAAGTTTCAATAATTTTATAGAAACAGTACAAGCTGTCATCTCCATACATTTACCTTAAGCGTTATTTGTAACCCTCTCATCCGTAGGTAGAAAGCCAATGGTAACTTCACTTACGAAACGTTTTTTTAAGGAACACTTTTGAGCTACGTCTCGTAGATAATTTTACCACCCGTGAAAAAAACGAATCGTTTCGCGAGTATAGGAACCGGGCGTAAAACCCACCCGTGTTCCTTCAGTTGCCTGTACGTTGTCAGGGGCCACGGTATCCCTTTCGGACTTTCCCGCGACCCCGGCAGGCATGGGTCCTACCCGACCCCGTTAGCTGTGCTGACATCTCTTTGAGGCGCGCGTGGAACATAACGAGCCGTCGACCTGGGCCTGGTCCTTATCGGATGGCGAGCTACCCGTTACTCACCGTCCGCAAGCCTGCGCCTACAGTGGCTGGGAATCGGCCTGCGATTCCCGACGCCCAGGGCGTCTCCCGCGGCGGCTAGGGGCACGAGGGCGCGAAATTTGCCTCTCCCTCACGCGTTCCGCCGCCTCCTTCGCGAGCAATACTACTTCGCAGAAGGAGGTGACGGGTTCTCACGCCCTCTTGCTTCGTACCATGACCTGGACCAGGGCAGGACCGATAGATCACTGCCGCCGATCGCCTCCACAGGACACGGCGGTGCCCGGCCCAAGCCGGGCAGACCTCCACCGTATGCTCCACCGTGTCCTCCGGGCGATTGTGTCTGTAAAAATCGCACCTGAGCAGTCATTTCACCACTATTGACAGTTCACTTCACCGATGTAAATTTTTACGGTGAGATTTTTACAGAATCATAATCAGTATCATTTATTTGTAATAAGTATTGTTACAGTGTTGGTCTTATAGTCTATATAGGTATATTTATTGATTTAATACGTCAAGCACAGAAATGTACAGAGGCGGACTTTATGCCATAGGCATTTTCTACCAGTCAACCTTTGGGTGATGCAGAGATAAACAGTGGTAGGTGCAATTACGTTTTTTTTTTTTTTTTTTTTTTTATAAATAAAGATACACATATATCTATTACCAACTATAAATATAATATATATGGCTAATTATATATCAAAATATAGCACAAATAAATAAATGAATATTCTGAAACAAATAAGACTAACAATGGGAAAACATTAACATTGTGATGGTACTGCCAACTTCTTACGAATGTGCTCGCGAACTTTAACTTTATTTTTAATTATATTTAGTTATCAAGTAACAAGACTCAATATCTTAGTAACAATATTTCTTAACAACTATGCTAGTAAACTTTACTTACACACTTAACGAAACCCTGATACACGCTCAACACAGATGTGGAAAGCTTGTGGAAAGCTAGCAGAGATTCACTCACAAACAGTTCAGTCTGCTCGCGATAAACTGCAGTATATGGTTGGGGCTGGCCCACTTTGAAGGATATGGTCATACAAAGTCAGACATTTGACATGCAAAACATTAAAATGCACGTTATGTTGATGATTATTATTAATTAATTTTACAATACATTCATTATTAATATTATCGTCACATTAATTTAAAATAGATTATTAACGTCCGGTTATCTCGGTTAATAGTAATGCATCTTTCAGTGATTGGGCTACCATAGGTATTCATAAAAGTAGAACACGGCTTTATGAGCTGTACAATGAAAGGACTTATGTAAACACGGCTGAATTTAATTTATATGTTAGAAATTATTCAAAATTATTTAAAAAAGTTTGTTGTATAGCCAAGTCGCGTTATTTGAGTTCGAAGATTAAAAACAGTAGTAATATAATTAAAACGACTTGGAATATTATAAATAGTGAAACGAGAAGGTCTGGTAACCGAAATATTGATTACAGCCTATCTATTAATGATAACATCATAAAATCAGATTCACAAGTCGCAGTGGCCTTTGAAAATTTCTTTTCGGATATTCCCATTTCAACTACAAAATCTCTAAACTCATCACCTTCTGTTGCTGAGTCTTTGCTAAAGGAAAATGTTAATGTTTGCGATTCGGAATTTCTTTTTGAACATATTACCTGTAGAGACATCATTAAAACCTTTCACACTTTAAATGTAAAAAAGACTGCAGATCTGTGGGGTAATTCTGTAGAAGTTGCGAAGTCTATTATTGACATTGTAGCACCTAGCTTAGCTCTTATCTTTAATAATTGTATCGACTGTGGGGAGTTTCCTGACCTTATGAAAAATAGTAAAATAATACCTTTGTTCAAATCAGGTAGTACATCAGACCCCACAAATTATAGACCCATTTCAGTACTACCTACCTTTAGTAAAATATTTGAGAAATTAATTTTAGAGCAATTGCAAAGATTTTTTAATAAACATAAATTATTACATAGCAAACAGTTCGGTTTTACAAGGGGTCGTTCTACTACTGATGCCGGTGTTGAACTTTTAGGACATATTTATAATGCATGGGAAGATAAATGCGATGCCTTGGGCATCTTTTGTGATTTGTCCAAGGCATTTGATTGCGTTCTTCATGAAACGTTAATCAGGAAACTCCGCCACTACGGGGTCCGGAACACCGCTCTGGATCTTCTTTCTTCATACTTGAGTAATAGGATTCAGAGCGTTGACGTAAATGGACAAAGATCTCCTGGATCTATAGTAATAATGGGAGTCCCACAGGGCTCGATTCTTGGTCCTTTTTTGTTTCTTATTTATATTAATGACTTGCCTTACCTCATAAAGGATAACCATGATATAGTGTTGTTTGCGGATGATACTTCACTTTTGTTTAAACTTAAACGTCAGCAGTTGGTTACTGACGACGTAAATAGCGCGATCTCAAAAGTAGTTCACTGGTTCAATGTTAACAATTTACTTCTTAATGAAAAAAAAACCAAATGTATTAAGTTTACCCTACCACACGTTAGGCAGGTGAAAACTAAGGTGTTGATAAGGGGCGAAGAATTGAATCCTGAAGATAGCACAGTATTCTTAGGCTTAACTTTGGATGCTAAGCTTCAGTGGGGCCCACATATAGATAAATTGTCAAAAAAGCTAAGCTCTGCAGCTTATGCTGTTAGAAAAATTCGTAATTTAACTGACATAGAGACAGCCCGTTTAGTGTACTTTAGCTATTTTCATAGTGTAATGTCGTACGGTATTTTGTTGTGGGGAAATGCCGCCGACATTCAAACTATCTTTGTTTTGCAGAAAAGAGCCGTTCGATCAATTTATAAATTAAGCCCGAGACACTCTCTCAGAGAGAAATTTAAGGAAATTAATGTAATGACTGTGCCTTCTCAGTATATTTTTGAAAATCTTTTATATACCCATAAAAATATAAGATTGTATAAAAAATACAGTGATATCCATAAGATAAACACTAGGAACAAACACAAATTTGTAGTACCTACAACAAGGCTCAAGAAAATAGGTAGCTCGTTCAGATGTCAATGTATACGCTTTTACAATAAACTCCCAAGCCACGTACAAGATCTAAGCCTTAATAAATTCAAATCATTCATTAAACGTAAGTTGTGCCAGAAAGCGTTTTATACCATTAAAGATTACGTTGAGGACAAAAAGGCCTGGGATTAAGCTGCTCCAATTTTTTTTTTTTTTTTTTTTTACAGTCAGAAATTTGGTTTTTAATATATATTTTTTTTTCTCATTCATTTGTACCACTATATGAATATTTACTTTGTGAAGTATAATATATACATATTTTTTTAAATATATTATTGTGAACGTGAGGACTATGTGGATCATATATTTTTTTTTTTTTTTTTTTTCAGTAATTATTAATGATAATCTGGCAATTTGAGTACTTTATGTGGCCTACCCAAATGTCCTTTCTTTGGTATTGTTCGTCGAGTCGTTGAACTCCTTAAGTTCTGAGTTGAGCTACACGATTACTGACAAATGCGTGCACTGACTGGACAGGTCCACTCAAATCTGTATAATACTTTCCTCAAAAGACCATTCGAGACACAAATCTACATGGTCCTTCAATGATCTGACCAAGACTATTTCTGGGTTTTATATACACATTGACATTAATGAATTTTATATATACAATGACATGAGTATTTACTTTTTAAAGTATTATATTGTTTTAATAATTGTGAATGTGAAGACTATGTGGGTCATTCCTTTTATTTTATTATTTAGTTTTTATCACGGTCTGGCAGCTTGAGTAATTTATGCGGCCTACCCAAACGTCCTTTCTTTGGTATTGTTCGTCGAATCGTTGAGCTCCTTAAACCCTGAGTTGAGCTGCACGGTCACTGACAAATGCGTGCACTGACTGGACAGGTCCTCTCAATCTGTGTGGTTCTTTCCTCAAAAGACCATCTCAGACACCGATCTACATGATCTTCACATGATCTGACCAAGATTATGTCTGGACTTTAAAAGAGACTGTGACCTCTGAGTTTGTTTCGGCCTTTCTTCTCGGAGTAGTCAGATAGGAAACGCCGACCTCATCTAGTTTAAAAAATATGATTGACGTGTAAAAGTGTTTTGTCCAAACCCACTTACAGAAATAAAATCATTTATCATTTATCATTTATCATTTATCATTTATCATTTATCATTTATCATTTATCATTTATCATTTATCATTATCATTTAACATTATTTATAAAATCGTTTTCCAGTAACATTAATTTTAACTTTATAAAACATAAGTTATTAGGTAACTCTTTAAAGTTCTTTGGTATTTTGTTATAGATTTAGTTTAGCAGATAAGCAGAACAGGTATTTTTATACAGAGAAGTCCTTGGAGCACTAGGCAGAACTATTCTATCTGGATCTCTTATTTTTCAGTCTTGAACCTTTTCAAACAGGTCAAACTGCCGTCGGACAAATTTAGCACATTCTAAAATATACATGGGCAATGTGTGAATATATATGTCGTGGCTAGATCTTAGAATTGACCATTTCATGAAATGGCCAGCTAAAATTGGCCATATCGTTTAAACGTTAACGTTTAATGATATGTAGGCCACATAATTCATGTAGGGTATCCATGGTTTAAGGTGTAGTACCAATAGCCAAGTAACTGCGACCAACTTGAAAGTTCGCTCACTCGGCTCGCGCGCATTTGGTCACAGTTCTAACCTAACCTAACCCATTTGGTCGGAGTGCCAGATAAGCGGCGTAAATATTTAATTTTTTCAAACAAATTGTAAGTGCTATGTTGCAATTCACGCCGCGGCAGCGGCCGGCGAGCGCTACTTCCAGTTGATCGCTTTCCTTCCCTGATATAACCCAATAAAAGTCATCGGCATACATCGGCAGAATACTAAAATGAATTTGTTTGTTTTTATTTACATGTTTATTATCTGGAGGACCACGCTACCATTTGGGATTCGAAGTGAAGTCGCGTCCATGTAACCAATGACGCTCACTGTACTTGCATAGTGGTAATAATTATTTAACATGCAAATTGCAAGCACTTTCGCATCTGCCGCTATCTGCTATCACCGACACCAGTCCTGGTTTAATTAAAATTACCAGCTAAACATTGACATGCAAACGCGTATTATAGTGAAACGATCATAGAAACGCTAATTAATTCCAAATTGGGCATCTAATTAACATTGCCGAGCGATTATCTAATGTATTTATTTATGGCTCTTTTTCACTAGCTGACTTGACGCGTAATTCTATGAAAATGTATGGAACACACTGATATGAATGAATGTCGTGTCAGCTAGTGAAGAAACGAACTTTATATCCATTGATAATATTGTATTTCTTGTATTGTTTCGTCTATAAAACTCGGAATTAACGATCATTGCTATTCAAAATATCTAGGCACTTAAAAAAAAACCTATTTATAGTATCTCTCGCTTCTTCTCTTATCATAAAACTTAAACTATTGTAAAGACATACCTGTAAGCTTTAATATGTCGTACTGTATGTCAATGTACATGAATATTTTTTGTCAGGGCATAGCTCCCTACAAATTCCGGCCGTGTCCTTTGCGATGGAGTTGTAAATATACTCCCGGACTCCTAAATCCAGCCACCGTGCAATTCTATGTAAGGTTTAAGCCTAAAACATTAAAATAATGATAAGTCACAGAAAAAGTTTTTATGCAGTTTCGAAGTCGCCTACATTTTGGTGTCGTCATTGTTCCGAATTTAAATTGACGACGATTTAGAAGTCGCGGAGTATATTAAATGTGTCCTTCAATTTCCAAAGACAGGAAGCAATATTTTCACTTTAAGAGTGCAGTCCTATTCTGGACCTTGGCTTTGAAACCTTAAGTTGGTACAAAAACATCGAAGCAAAGTGAAGAGCATGAAAAAGTGAGTGGCGAAGTTCCCTCGTGAACAAGTTACGAGTATATTTTGAAACGGTATATTGAGTTAGTGTTAGACATCAAAGACGCTCGTGAGGTTTATTTCTGTACACAGAATAAGACATCTAAGGCTTTCCACAATGTTTGGAGTAACTAGTTTTATTAAGCTGTAAAAAAAAATAACCGGCCAAGTGCGTGTCTACGGACTGGATTACGCACAATGCAGGGTCCCGTAGTTGGGATGAATTTATCCCAAGAACAAACTTAACATTGTAGCCAAAACACATGTTCTCCCATACATTATAACTGCAAAATGTAAGTTTGTACGCATCATATTGAGAGATTTACCATGTTATTTTAAGACCATAGACTTATTATAGGTTTTCTTGTAATCTATGAGTAAAGAACGATACTCTGTATTTTTTTCAAAATTTTAGGCTCAGTACTTTCGGAGATAAGGGGGGGATGATAAATTTTCATCAATTTTCTTAATATCTTTAAAAGTATTCATAGAATTATGAAAAAAAAATTGAGATCCTTGCATTAAGCCCTTTCATTTGTTATGTCACACGTTTGCTAAACTCTTTTTTCAATTGTCTTATTTGCCCCCCAAAAGTGTCCCATAGTGAGCAAGTATTCAAAATTCATTTATTTACGTTACACGTCCGTGTTTGGGTCACAGAAACAACTTAATCGGTCCAATAGATTCGGAGCAAATTGGCTGTGACAGACGTATACACAGACAGACAGACAGCCAGCCAGACACACGAGTGATCCTATAAGGGTTCCGTTTTTTCCTTTGGAGGTACGGAACCCTAAAAATTACTGTTTTACAAGCTTCTTCTTGTTAGCGTGTTGATTTCGTGGCGTGTTGATCGATTTGCTGACGCAGACATGAGTTCAGAGGCAGGCCATGAAACGCAAGATGAAAGGTAGGTCACGGTTTGCGAAGGGACGCCGCACACACATTGATGATCGAAACCATCCGAGAAGTCGCCACAACAAACCCCACCTGTGGAGATTGGACCTGAGTATAAAGGAATACACAATAATTTAGACAGTGACTGTCAGTTTAAAGTTTTCTAAGGGGTTTATTCTTTGATGTCTCGATGAAAGAATCAGGAGTTGATTCTCCATATTTTACACTGGTGCCTTTTTAACGCTCCCTATGAAGAATGAGCTTATACAAACAAAGTTATTGCTTATGCGTTACCCAATAGCACAATACCTATAGTTTGAAATATTGTTATTCTCATGAATTTCAATTTGAATGAAGGCCTCATGGCTTTAGGTGCTAATCGATGCTTATACCCGATTAGTACCTAGCTGATACACGCATTTGGCAATCACGAATTTAGAAATCCTCACACGATTGTGTGTATAGTCGTTCTCGCCACTGCTTTGACAACAATTCTGAGTAAATATCTACTTCACTATAATATTGAAATTATCTGTCTGACACGTAGACAAATAAACCTTAAGGCCTAGACTTCAGGCGTGAAAATGTGCGGGCGTGGGCATGAAAATCATTTTTGTAGTTTAACCCATGAAAATTAGTATTTCGCATTGAAAATTAAAAACGAAGTGTTTTTGTAAAATCATCCCCTAAGAGGGTAAAATAGGGGATGAAATGTAAATGTAATTGTATGGGAAACCCGTTAGTTTTGTAGTTCAAACCATGAAAATTGGTATTTAACCTTTTGGTAAAAATCATCCCCTATTTTACCGACAGGGTAAAATAAGGGATGAAAGTTATTATGGGAAACCCAGAATTGCTCAGCCCGACGTTCGCCATTGCCAAATACACTTTAGTCATTCAAAGAACAATAACTATACTAAGGAATCAAATCAATATTTTAATTTTCCTTATAGCCGCTACGTACCTGCAATTACTTAGGTAACAATTTTTTTCCAAATTCTCACGAGATAGGGAATAAAGAATATATAAATAATAAGATTTTAGATTTTTTTTCTGTTTGTCTGAATGTATGTTCCAGCATCACGGAAATTCTACAGGATAGATTTTGTTTTTTTTTTTGCATATATATAATTTTGCATATATATTATATAAGTCTGGTCAGTCAGTAGGTAGGGGGTATATAATATCACGCTATTTGCTATGGGGGCAATATTGCATTATGTTTGAATTCCTCAATAGTTTACAGGAAATTGTAAAAAAACTTACCAAACGGTTAAAACATTACAGATAATTAATCTGATTGCAAAATAACAGATTTAACATTTTAAATGGTTATCATCACGCTTTATCTATAAAGGGTTTTTTTTTGTTGAGGTTGAGTTGATGTTGGAGGGTGGTGCAACTAACTTCTCCCGCTCTGGGCGGAGCGGGAGGGCCTGTCAGACTTTTACTGACTAAAACCCACCCGTGTTCCTTCCGTTGCATGTGTGCCGGGGCCGCGATATCCCTTTCGGACAAACTCGCAACCCTGGCAGGCATTGGCCCTTACGGACCCCGTCTGTTGGTGCTGACATCTCTTTGAGGCGCGCGTGGAACACAACGCGCCGTCGACCCGGGTCTGGTCCTAGACTCGCAACCCTGGCAGGATCTTTATAGGGCTAAGCAGTCAATCATCACTTATAATACAGGGGCAGGTGGTACTTTAACCGTTAACTTAACTTTTTGAGACAATTCTAAAAAAGAAACGGCTTATTGTTTGATTCGAATTCACTCGCCCGAAACGGGCGAATCGACGATTTAATATTTTTTTTTTCTTTAGGCCATTCGAAGTTTAGTATACGTATTAGGCAACTGGCACATTTTGAATTTTATGCAGTAAAGTTAGTGTACTCATGTGTGTGTCATGTAATACGGGGCGAGTCTATTGCCATTAACCGGGCACAAATCCAGACTTCAGACTGTTACTTAGAAATTCCAGATGTAAAACCCAATAACACTTTGCCTGACCCGGGAATCGGACCTCATGCTCAACAGTAACGCTTGCGACCAATATACCTATGAGGCAGGTGCGAGTTTGTCCGAAAGGGATATCGCGGCCCCGGCACACAGGCAACGGAAGGAACACGGGTGGGTTTTAGTCAGTAAAAGTCTGACACGCCCTCCCGCTCCACCCAGAGCGGGAGAAGTTATTTGATAATTTCCCAAACTCAAAAAAAAAGGCAGATTTTTATAAAAATGTGGCTTTTATTTTTTTTATTGTGGTGTCTTAGGACTTCCACTTGAACGAAGTCGCGGGCAGAAGGTAAAAATAAAACTCAGTAACATTATGGATTAATTTTTTTTTTTTTTTAAATGCACGTATGTATACTGAAGGCTGTAGTTTGCAGTTAGCCTAAACTGTGAAGGCAGGCAGGCGTGCTTATCGGTGGCACGGCAATCTGATGCTGACGATGTGAAACAGTAAGTCATCATCAAACTAGACGATGCCCTGCAGTGTTGCTAGCATAACTACAGGGTGGATTTTTTAAATAGGGCAATAAAAGCAGGCTCCTTGACCGTTGTAGCTACAGTACCACTTTCTTTGAAGAATATCCTTAACTTTTTTTGTATTGCATAACTGTATTCACAGATTTTGGAAAAATGTTACAGTCAGCTATAAATCAGCGTCAATTCTCACGTTTTAGTTTTATGATACCAATTGACTCAGTTTCGTATTCATGCAAGGTGGCAGAGACATGCGATGTGAAGACTGTTACCATGGATGATTCTGAACCACCCTGCGTTGAAATTTTTCGTCGGTTATTTGAAAAAAAATCTGCTGTTCCATACAGTTTGACCGCGTAGATATTGCACTTTTCTATGAAACAGCTGTTTTTTTTAATAACCGACGAAAAATTTCAACGCAGGGGCGTTCAGTAGATATCATTTACTGAAGCCATGGTAAAAGTTTTCGCGTCGATATCCCTGCCACTCTATATAGGGGTTAAAAGACTTTTCTGGACCTTGTGACGTTAGAGTACTAGAAAAACCACAAAACGCAAAAAAACTTTTACATTATTTTCCCATAAGCGACGACATAATTATTATGTTTATGGAGGCGGTTACTTTTGAACTGGCGCTGCCAGTACAAAGTAGTTAATTACCCAACAACCTGGAATCTCAAAAAAAACTTTTGGTACAAACGTTAATGAAATACATTACCCTCTTTTGGCATCTCCGTAACCAGGTGAAAATAGCCCCAAGGTCCGTGTTACCTTCGCCTAAAACTTTGGAACATGAGGTATTAAAACTTCAAACAACGACTTTACGACCCTCGTAGACTTTCATTTGTTAGAAAGAATGGCGAATTCCGGTAAGTAAGTTTAACTTAAAGTTATGTGATTTTAATAAATTTTATAAATTATAAAGCTAATGATTATTTAAATGATAAATGTAATTACATTTTTAAGGTACCTCAGTAATGATAATAAAATTATATAATTAATAAATTTCATAAATAATAATAAATCTTTGAAATTGTTAAATATATTGAATAATGTACGAAATATTTTTATTATAATAGATATTTGTACACTTGTTTTTGTAGGATATGGTTTCAAGAAGTTTTGTTGTACGTATCACCCTCATGGACCCATATTCAAGCAAGTATGTGATTTGATAGTAATATAGCCCAGGAAATTTTTAACAATTAAAGGCCAATCTGAGAGATAAATAGTATGTAGATGATTTTTGACTGGAATTATGTTAAATCCGATGGTAGCAATGCTGTGTAAGAACTCAATAAAGAAAACACGTGCGAAAAAAAAAATCCTGTCAACGGTCCCGAAAACCATGGTTATGCAAAAATATCATAAAGTATTGTGTTTTCGTCTATTTATGCTGTGACATATTTATTCGTCATTAAATTCTGCACCAAAAGATCTCTACATAAGATTCATTTAGGAACGAGATATAAAGCTAAGAAAATTTCAAGAAAAGCGCACACTCCTGTACTAAATCTGTGTGTCAACATTTTCTGCCTAGCGTTTTCCCAACTATGTTGGTCGCCTTCCAGTCTAACCGGATGCAGCTGAATACCAGTATTTTACATGGAGCGATTGCCTATCTCTGACCTCCACAACCCAGTTACTGGGTAAAACGATACCACTTGGTAAGACTGGTTATCAGACTTTCGGGCTTCTGACGACCTGTAACAACTGTCAAAGATCTACAAATGACAGGCTGACCAACGGCACGGTAGGGTTTTGGTATGTAAATATGGTCACCCATCCTCGGACCAACCGAGGCAAGCGTAGCTGAACCTGATTGATCGAGACGTACGGCTGTTATTACTTAGCTACCAAGCCTGTGTTTAGTAAAGTAATGTATGACAAAAAATGATGTTTTTATGCTCAAGGACGCCGTTTAATATACACACTCATATTTTTAGGTGATTTCAGTCATATCAACTGAGAACGAAATGTTAGGTAAGTACTTACCTACACAGAGATAGTTCAGATGTGTGAACTAGTCTCCAGAAATACAATAGTCGCTAAAGGCTGAGATAAAGATCAAAGACTCTTGTTATCTAGGCTTGGTCAGCTGTTTGAGGGCTTACCTTTAGTGGTATTGAAGAATTGTTGGAAAAGGGCGAACGGGGTGAAAGATTGTGAGCTGATGAGCTTGCTACTATCGGTTATGCTACAGTATAAAGCGCATCGCAGGCGGGCCGCGTCGCATTACAAAAAAACTATCTATGTCACTTTCATATATTGTGTATGAACTATCACACATTATAGGTTATTATTATGATTAAGTATGTGATTATTATAGTGCCAATTTTTGTATTGAAATGCGTTGTGCTGTGGCTGTAATGTGCGCCAGCTTATATGGTCTATTTATGCAGGTATTAATCAGATAGGATTAAATTAATAATGTTATGGTTTCGTATATTAGTTTTCTATGTATTTAAAAATATGTATAAGCTACGCAAGTTTCTACGAGCTCAATTACAAAGAGGGTTAGACAAAATGACCTTGATAATTACCGTACCTAAAAAGTATAGGGATTAAACATTATGGTTTCGTAAATTAGTTTTCTATTTAAAAATATGTATAAGCTACGCAAGTTTCTACGAGCTCAATTACAAAGAGGGCTAGAAAAATGACCTTGATAATTACAGTAACTAAAAATATAGTGGTTAAACAATTTATTTATTCTTTCCCTTGTATTTGTCATGAATTACAATAAAATCTACATTTCCAAATAATAAAACAAAAGTGGTGCGGCGTTTACTCTCGTTCGTGAAACAGGGTCACTTCCGTCCCTGACCTGTTGCTATCCGGGGTAAGGTCACGCAAGCCTCCGTAACATTTCTGAATATTTCATTAACTACATTTATATCCATGTAAATACTTTATTTTTGAGAAGGATCAAAGATTATATTTGTTCGTGTATTAAGTAAGATGCTTCATAAGGCGCAGCCAGGAAAGTTAATTTCTTTTCATTAATTTCATTTCATGGAACTGTCAAAGAATGACAGTTCTGATTTAAATGTACCTACAGATAACTATGGTTGGTAGATAGTTAAGTTAGTTACTCAAATTGCGAATAAATAGGGATGATGATCAAAAATATATTTGTTGTCCGTCAGGTAGATTATTAAAAAATATTGGACACGTATTTTTTTTTTTTTTACGTTAACAAAAGATTACGGCAATACGGCGATACATTGTGTTAAAATGTGTCATGACGTAGTGTATGTGACGGAGCAACCCGCAATCCGGGGAACTTTAATGCGTTTTATCTAAGTATTTTTTTATTAATATGATAAAGCAAAAAATACATGTCTAATATTTTTTTATTATCTGACTGACGGACGAAATATAATTTATTTTGATTGTACGCTGTACGAGTACTTTCAATTCTTAAGTTTTTTTTTAATAATGTGTTACATTTTGTCTAAATAAACAAAACAATAATTTACTGATTTGTAAACATTTATTTTGCATGCAAGTAAGTTGAGCCTGCTGAAAACCAATAGCAAAGTTGGTAGACACATAAATGGCTCAATAAAAACATTGCGGATCATTTGGCAGGCGTCAGTACTGAAGTTTTTTTTTTTTTTTCATGTTATATTATTTCTTGGTTTCAACTAATGATAGCAGTAGTAACATCATGCGATGTTAGTTGATAGAAGGTGGATGACTAACATAACCCTCCGTTTTTCCAAACTATCACGATTTCCCACGTAAGCTGTGGTTCCTTAGTAAAGCGGTAAACGGTCTAACGGCTATCCAAATAAAGCACGTTTTTACACCCATAATGTCAACTACCGCTTTCCTCGAACCTATCTAGGAAAACGGTTCCGTCAGCCGCCGCCTGAGGTCGTTATGAAGATCTGTAATTTTCATCAGTATTTGACATTTATTTATTTATTAATAGGTTGGCCTACAACTGTTTACACATTACATTTCATTTAAAAGTACACGATATTTGAAGTTTATTTGGTGATAGAACAGATATTTAAACAAATCCTAATGCTAAAAAGTACAAAATAAAATATAAGTAAAAATATATACATTTATAAGTGCAACAATTATTTACAGGCTAACACCACATGCACTATATATTTAATTTTACATATTTTTATTTTTTTTAAGCTAAGCTAATCTAGTCTAGCAACATACACCAATCAAAATTCTAATTCAATTAATGTAAAAAAAAAAAACAAAAAAAGTGCCTAAAATAAAAAAATAAAAATCACATAAATTGGTAATACGAGTAGCAAATTAATAATAAATTAAATTAAAATTTAATATTTGGTTTACAAATTAAAAATTACAAATTAAATTAAATATCGTTGAATTAGTAAAATTAATAAATTTCCAATTCAGAGAATGCCTTGGTTGTGCGAGTAGTATTTAATAATTCATTTACAAAATTTCCCTATGCTATCGTGGTCTACATCGATCAGGTCACTACAGCTGTTTAGATTGGTGAGTTAGCATCTACGATAGGACAGTTTTACGCAAGGGCGGGTGGAGCGGAGTGATAGGTTTTTGAGGAAAGCGTGTTGGGGCACGAAACTTGATGCGACTTAGTAACTGTGGACAGTCGATTTGCTTTCTGAGGAGTTTGAATAGAAACACGGCTTCCATAACCTCTCTTCGAGTCGATAACGAGAGCATCTTGAAAGTTTGCAGACGGGATACATAGGAGGGCAACTGCTTGCTTTTCCTAAGTTACATTATGGTGTAAAAACGCTCTGTATTAGGACAGCTTTACTGGAAATGAGCGAATTGAAAACAAAAGAAAGTCTTCAGAAAACTAGCATCATAAAAAAAATCTCTTGACATAGAAATAGTAGCGTAGATACTTTCAAAGTTTGCAAGCATCTCCATTGAAACATTTACAAAACTCAATAAATTGGCTGGCGTTCAGAAAAGAAGTTGCCTAACATTTAACAAGGCAAGTTAGTGGAAGTTTGCCACAACAATCAGGTGAGGCCTATTATCGAGGAGTATTATAGAGATTCCAGGAATTTGTAATATTATAGGTATGCACAGGTTGATCGGAAAATTAAACTCATTCTCAACTGCGTTGGAAGTTTTTGGGAATTTTGGGATAACTTCAAATACCATAGGTACCTACAGCTTAGTGGTAGGTATGGTAGTTACGTACCTACTAAAACTCGTTAGTTTATTTTAGAATTTTTACTTTATGAAAACTTTAAAGAGATATTCACAAAATGTTTTAAAGATTCCCAAAATTCAAAATAATCAGCATTGCTAGTAACAAAAGAAAATTCCTCTATTTTATTTTACTTTGCCTTTAACAAAATAGTTAAAATTTTAGTATGAACTCTTTCAAATGAGCAACAACAATGAGTCCTATTGTTCCATGTTCCCATAGAAATGGGACCCGCCTCCTAATTAGGATTCTTGCTTATTGTTCATTAAACATGACCAACACCGACCAATAATGTGTTTTTTAATTACGTACCTTACCATATTTTGATGACAACATCTTATGAACTGGAATGAAATGCCTATGTATATGCAAACCACTACAATGATAAATAAGTTAGTATGTCTCCTAAGTTGGCCATTAACATTACTATTATTCAGACTTATACAAGAAACGTAGAAGTAAGAAAACACAGCCGCACGGGTCGACCGATCTTCTTCTTTTCGTGTGCTGGTGTCAGAGTTTTAAAGCCGCCCATGGTCAGTCCATGGGCGGCTTTAAAACTCTGACACCAGCTTGGCTTAGCTTGGCTTCACATGCCGTCGAGAAATATCTCTCAGGCTTGCCGGTTTCCTCACGATGTTTTCCTTCACTGCTTTTGAAGCAAGTGACAATTATACAATCTCACATGAATCCGAAACTTCGATCAATCGAAGATCCGAAAAGTCAGAGGTGCGTGTCTTGGGTTCGAACTCGAGACCTATCACTTGGCAGTCTGACGGTCACACCACTAAGCTTTTTTTTTTTTTTTGGGTGGGATTTCATCAAATGACTCTTCCCGCTCTGGGCGGAGCGAGAAGGAGTGTCAGACTTTTACTGACTAAAACCCACCCGTGTTCCTTCCGTTGCCTGTGTGCCGGGGCCACGATATCCCTTTCGGACAAACTCGCAACCCTGGCAGGCATTGGCCCTTACGGACCCCGTCAGTTGGTGCTGACATCTCTTTGAGGCGCGCGTGGAACACAACGCGCCGTCGACTCGGGCCTGGTCCTAATCGGACGGCGAGCTACCCATTGCCCACCGTCCGCAAGCCCGCGCCTACGGTGGCCGGAAGTCGGCTCGCGACTCCCGACGCCCGGGGCGTCTCCTGCGGCGGCAAGGGGCGCGAGGGCGCGCATCTTGCATTTCCCTTGCGCGCTCCGCCTCCTCCTTCGCGAGCATTACTGCTTCGCAGAAGGAAGTGACGGCTTCCCATGCACTCTCGCTCCGGACTATGGCCTGAACCAGGGCCGGACGCCCAAGCCGGGCAGATCTCCACCGTATGCTCCACCGTGTCCTCCGGGCGATCCACACAATGGTAACACCCGGGCGTTTCCTCCCGCTTTATCCTGAACAGGAACCTCCCGAAACAACCGTGTCCGGTGAGGACCTGCGTCAGGCGGAAGGTGAGGACGCCGTGGTGCTTCTCTAGGCACTCCTCAAAGAGGGGACTTATCGCCGCAATTGTGGCGTGCCCACACACCACTAGGCTATTACTGCTATCGTGTCGATCGATGGTTAAGTTACGCTTGCCGCAGTCGGTTCGTGGATGGATGACCATCCATTACATATCGAGATCCCACCGTGGCTTGAAAAGCACGTTAAGCCGTTGCGTTGGTACCGGTGCCATTCCTTCATTCGGTTTTTGACATACAGTCATTACCAGTAGTCAGAAACCTAAAAGGGGTATCGTGTTACCCAGTACCTGGGCTATGGAGGTCAGATAAGCAGTCGCTCCATAAAAAATACTGGTATTCAGCTGCAAGCAGCTGTTTAGACTGGAAGCTGACCCCAACTTAGTTGGGAAAAAGCAGGCATGGCCGGCCAAATATAACCGGTCATGTCATTGGACTTTTTTTTATTTTCACAAATAAGTGATTCAAAGTGTTTACTGCTGTCAATGCAGATGTTCAGACGTTTGCTAAAAAACGAATAAAAGTGCACACGAACTCTTTAAACCAAAACGAAGGTATACAGCTTGCTGATAGGGACTTTTGCTATAAACTTATTTACAACTTAAAAGAGCATACTTATCAATTAATTTTCCCAAGCTCGGTATTCCCTTGTCCATTTGTGACAACAAGCGGTCACTTTCGCAAGTCCCAGGGGCAAATTAGTGCCATCTGAATTCGTAAATTGGCAATGGCCTTTACGCCGATACGTCGATATACCCGGGAGCACGGGAGCTAATTCCAATTATCGAGAACTAGGTAACTGTACGCGGAATCGTCCGTCAATTTAGGTAAATTAGTAGGTACATTGAACTGGCAGTAGGTCATGATTAATAGATGAGTTAGTAATACATCTCTGTGTGATGGATGAATAAATTTAGAATAGCATACATGAAAAGAGAATTGAAGAGAGAGACCTATAATCAGCTTAACGTATAAAGCATTAAGTAAATAGTGGCAATTGCCCAGTTAAGCAACTTAAGTGTTGGATGGACAGACGACAATATATTTTTAGCACAAGGAATAAACCGCTGGATTCCGCTGGATGCGGGAGGCCCAGGATAAGTTGGAGTGGCAATGTTTGGGCCTATGGCCAGCAGAGGACATGATGACGTTCGACTTAATGATGATGATGATGATGAAAATATAGACGTTGGTACAATGCGATAAGGATCTTTTAGCTCTTTAATGAAATTGCCAGGGGGGCGTTGTTGGTAAACATACGAGACATCGTATTGATAAAACAGGATGGCGGCATTAGTTCCGATTTTAGGCACACGCCAAAAGATTCTTGTACAATGTACAGCTTTATCTACAAAACCAGTCGCGATGCCCATTTTAAAACAAATGACAATCGTTTTCAGAAAATTAATTGTGGTTGCACAAATGATGAACGGTGGTCAATTCTAATTAGTTCACTCTAGTGTATAAACTAAATCGTATTAGCACAATGTGTCCAGTGTTTCTATCAAATTTTCCCGATTCATAATGTCAAATGCTGATTTATTTGCTTGGAAAGTTTATAGTAATACAATTCAGTAAATGTTCATTGCTGTTTGTAAAAATTGTCGTAAAGGAAAATTGTACGGTGTTAAACGGATTGGTGATTCCAATACATTGCTATCAGCACACTATTATCCTTATCCTTTTTCAAAGGAGCTTTCCAAATCAAGTAATTTAACTAGCGAAAGGATTGTACTATTATAGATAAAATGGTATATATATGCATTTTAATAAAAGTACGTGAAATGCTAATATTATACAAAATGTTTTATATATAGGTACTATAGTTAATCCTAGTGTTTCAAGACGTGAATGTACGAGAAAGAGGTAAGCCAAAGTTTCTCAATCTCGATTTACGACTGTGAGTGAAGCCGTAAGTTTGTATATATTAAACCCGGTATTAGTCTGAGCCTGAAACTTTGCCTAGCTTTATAAGATAGTCAGAATATGAAATGCTTTAGTGGTCTCGGTATGTTGCACCTTTGATGCTGCAAATACCAATCAATCAATCTGCCTAGCCTTTTCCCAACTATGTTGGGGTCGGCTTCCAGTCTAACCGGATGCAGCTGAATACCAGTATTTTACATGGAGCGACTGCCTATCTGACCTCCACAACCCAGTAACTAGGTAATACGATACCCCTTGGTAAGACTGGTGTCAGACTTTCGGGCTTCTGACGACTCGTAACGACTGTCAAAGATCCACGAATGACAGCCAGGACCAACGGCTTAACGTGCTTTCCGAGGCACGGAGGATTCTCGGTATGTAAAGATGGTCACCCATCCACTGACCAACCCCGGCAAGCGTAGCTTAACCTGATGGATCGACCAGTGCGGCTGTTGTTACTTAGCCACGAGTTCCTCCCATGCTCATCGTCATCATTTTGTTCATGTTCATGCCATGCTGAAAATACCAAAAAGGCTAAATTATATAGTTCAAGAACTGTGCAACCTCATTTTTATCTTATTAATTATAGCGTTTACTTTAATTTTAGATAAAGCAATCAAATTGAAACATAAAAGTGTATCACTTATTCCATTAGCTGCGCCCGTCAAAGTCAATCAAAATAATTTAACCGTATCTTCTAGATGAAAGAAATCCTTTGAGTAAAACTATAATTTCAAGGTAAATTAAAGGAGCTTGAAAGAAGCATTAATTGCTGAAAGTTACATAATTATACTTTACTATAGCAACCCGTTCCACCTTCGGAAGTTCTTTAGGACTTAACAAATCATCGAGATTTCTTTAATGTATACAGTAAGTATAATATGAATGTATTACACACAAAAACCAACCGGAATAAATTCTCTAAATAATGGTGGAGACCGCATTAAAATCCGTTGTGAAGTTTAGAAAAACAACGGGGAACAGGTCGACACGAAAAGCGACTTCAATTTATAATTTGGATAGATTCAACTTTTAGGAATGAACAGGCAAATTTTTCTCCATATTAGAGAGATGACATAGGCACTAGTGCCAAGGGCGCTTGGACAGTCAGCGGTAGTGGAAATGGAACTGTAATTGTCAATCTACTCGTTCATTCGGCAACGGATATCGACTAACGAAGCAAACGAGTGCTCTGTTTTACACATTCCACGGTGAAGGGAAAAGAAAAAAGTGAGGCGCTAAGGTAATTAATAAAGGGTTTATTCCACTTAGCTGAAGTTAGTCGTCCAACTGGCTAAGTTACTGAATTCTGACGAGTATAATCTCATTCACCAAGTGTAAGTCTCCTAAAAAGTAACCTTATTAGAAAGAGCGTGAGTCGATGCCGATGAACGGAATGTTGCCATTTTAAATATTATATTATATTTATACATATAGAATGAATTATTGTATATTTAGTTTATTTTTATATCATAATTATATCTCATTGTGTGCTGCACCGGTCGACGTCATAACGTCAACGCCGGCTGTCACTGAAAACCAGCGCTGGGACTGTCTCGCATAGGGTCGCAGCATTGCGTGCAGTTTTTTTCAAATTGTTTTTTTTTTTTGTCATGTTTACCGCAAATAAACGTATTTTCTTTTTTTTCTTTCTTAAAGAAGAAAGAATTCAGTGTTGTGTGATATGAAGCGTTCTAAATATCTCCTCTTTCCCTTATCAAGACGACTAAATTCAGACAACTTAAATAAGCCAAGTGGAATAAGCCCCATATACGAGTATATACCTGTAACAAAATCCATTTGAAAACGTCTTCGGATATCTAAATCTTTTTCTAATATCGACAAGAAATCTCTATAAGTCCAGGGTGCACCAGAGATTAATTTAAATGTAGCGTTAGCGAGTAGATCTTTTGAAGGTTATTTGCAGACATCATAGAGAGATAAGTGAAACTAAATTCTATAAAGGTATCTGGTACAATGTAACAGGTAATGATTGAGACAAAACATGTAAGTAAACAAATTACATTATCCTGAATTGATTCAGCGTTGACGAAGATTATTCATGTGAAAGTTTATGAATAAAACTCGCAGCTGCAGCTTTTACGCCATCGGAGTGGTGTTCCGTCAGCAATAAATAAAGATGGCAAACTTTGAGAGAACCACCCATCTTCCCAAGAACCGCCAAGAGCCGCCTGTTGCTTCAGATTGAACTTTCTGAATATCTATCGACCACTTCACAAATACTTTTCGAGATATTGCTTGAGGCTTTGAGAATATCTTCGAGAATTGATGGAATTCGAGCGAAAACTTTTTGACGGTTTTTTTTTGTTGGTTTCTCTGTGTGTGTGTGTATTTACCACTAGATTTATTAATATTCTATCACATTACGTCGTACTAACAATAGTAAGTATGTTGTATTTGTAAAACATGTTTTTTTTCTACTGACTTGTAGTAATTTCATTTACCATCTTGTGAAAATTATTTAATTAAATTAACCAAAAAGGATATCTTGATAATAAAAGAACAATAAAGGCTGGTTTCAAAAAACACAAAGCAATTTAAAAAAAAAAAGAAAAATAATACTTTTATGGCATTTTGCGTTCGGCTTGACCAAAACCAGCCAGTTACAGTCACATTTTGAAATCTTTAATAAAAAGGTTGTAACACTTCTAACCTATTTTCACAATTTACTTATTATATTCAGACAAAACAGATAATAGAAAAAAATAATTAAGATAGAAGAGCACAAAGGTATTGAATTTCATCAAAAGTCTTGACATCAGCAAAATAACCGTTACTGCTGAAATATAATGAGAAACATCTCAAAATATTAACAAAAACATATTGAGCCGTTGTGACGTTATAATTAAAGGAACAAACCACATGAAAGGTGTCTCGGGAGCTTTCATTTAATTACGCGCGTTTACAAACGACACGTCCCTTTGAGTTATGTCAGCAATCCTAGCTGTTCTCATTTGTGGGAAAACTGGACTACCCTCCAACCTGATTGTTGTCAAAACAAGGGATTTACCTATGTGATGTATTCTTTATTATTTTATAATTGTAATGTTAGTTTAATCCATACTAATAATATAATGCGAAAATAAACTCTGTTTGTTTGTCCGCCTATGAACTAAATCCGAAGAAATCATCGTCTATTCGAGTGTTTCGGATAGAGCATGATCTTGATTAGGCCATAGGGTTATCCTGCTGATAGTATATTTCCGTGGGATAATTTCCGGCCTCCACGCGAGCGTATTTATTATTTTAATAAATACATTCCTAATAATATTACGGATTACTGCTGGTTCCAGCGTATTCAATATCAACTGAAGACTTTGAGTTGAATTCAAACTTCAACTACATTTCAACATTTTTGTGGTTTTTGGTTTTCAAGAATATTTTAATACACAATAAACACAGACCTGTTCGATTGACCACTGTGTAAATTCAGCTGGGCCATTACACCAAAAATATTAAACCAACCAACCAATCAACCCAACCACCAACCAAACCAATTTAAGCACCAAACCAACCAATTTTTTTCGGTGACATATTTTTTTTCCAATTATATGTATTTTTTGCATAAATAATTATTACAGACAATAGAAGCTTTTTGCCTGCCTCTATTTTTTCTCTATATAACCTGCCATTTTCTATTTTGCATTGAATACATCAATATTTAATAGCAGCTTTAGTGTATGAATACGAGCGAGCAGGTGTGAGCCGTATTGTAATCTATCACCGATCGGCGGCATCCAATTAGCATTATAAACGATTTCTACTCATCTAGGTCGGCTTAATTGAAAATGTAGGCCGATTGCGTCGAACTCAGTTAACTCATTTATAAAGTTTGTTTCATTTTTAGGGTTCCGTACCCGATGGGTGCCAAACGGAACCCTATTACTAAGCCTCCGCTGTCCGTCAGTCCGTCTGTCTGTCTCCGGGCTGTATCTCATGAACCGTAATAGGTAGACAGTTGAAATTTTCCCAGATTGTGCATTTCTATAAATAAAATTAAAGGCTCATACAGGAAATCTGTCTTTTTTTACTAAATTAAAAATCGTAGTGTTAATTATTGTGTGGTAGTACGAAACTCTTCGTGTGCGAGTCCAACTCGCACTTTGCCAAAATTTTCAGTAATTTTTAGATTCATAACATAATATAGTGATAACATAACATATCACGCCTATAATCCTTGAAGGGTTAGGCAGAGGTAGAAGAGTGTACCTATAGTACACTTACATTTGGCCAGTAATGTTTTAGTCCCATGTAATAGGAGGCGAGCCTATTGCAGCAACCGGGCACAAATCCAGCCTCCGGTCTGCTGTTGAGAAATTTCTGATGGAAAAACCCAATAACACTTTCTTTCTAAATATAGGAATACCTTTATAAAAAGTGTCAAAATATTCCGACATTCTTAAAATCTTGCTTGCTTCAGCAGTGTGACTGAGATTTAGTTAATTTTTTTTCAGTTTCGAAGGTAAAGTAATATTACCTACTAGCATTTGCCCGCGGCTTCACCCGGGTGGAAGGCGGAAAATCTCCCATGGGAACTTACTATACCAGGATTTAAAGTATCCTATGTGTTAATCCAGCATATAATCTATTTGTGTGCCAAATTCAATCCAACCGTTCAGCCGTTTTCGCGTGATTGAGTAACAAACATCCAAACTTTCACATTAATACGAGTAATATTAGTAGGATTAGTTTATATGTATATGTATACTCGTAAATAGTATTTCTTAGAAAACTCTATTAGTATCAAATACATTACCGACCCGCAAATACGTACTCCAAAAACATGAAAGGAGGTCGAAACAAGATATCAGCTATTTAAATCCGACATTACCTTCAAATAGCAACATGGCTGAACAAGTTGGCTTTGACATCGTGAAGTTGCGGGCGGGATCTCGTCGGAGTACTAGAGACGTGCCTCATCTACATAATAGGATTACCTGTAGAGACACCTCTTTGAGATATTACGGGATCCAGAATGCGACAGGCAAAGTGTGCCAACCTTATTTTAATTAACGAGTGATGAATAGGAATCTGACTTGTCTTAATATTATAAACTAAACAGCACGTCTGTATCCACAAAAGGTGCTGGCAGAAGTGTCAGTAGGTGCATATTAAAGTCCGATGTAATAGAGAGCATCCGTATTGCCATACCTCGGGCACAAATCTAAATTTCGAGCAGCTACTGAGAAATTCCTATATGAAACCGAGTGAGATTCAGCACTTTTTGAATGTCTAAAGTTACCTGTGAAGTTACGCCACTTCGGAATTCCCATGTATTTGGATTGTGTAGAAGTAGCGCAACAATCTCTCCAGCAACTCCCACTCCTTGAAATCACTGTCAAATATTATACTAGTAAATTGACAACCAGCAAGAGCTGTCATAAATCACTGTGAACAGGTGTTACCAACATGATGCTCATAATTATCAAAGTGGATGTCGTACTGTTGTGATCTCATTACTCCGTGCTACTTCCAATACTCCCGGGACATAATAGTCTGGTACTAATTGAGACCACACGAAACTGTCACCAGCCGCAGGTTTCAGACCACTAAAAACAAAAAGCTATCGTTAATACCTTGGCAAATTGTTGCTATTTTTTTTTTGTAGAGAGCTGTTGGTTGTGGCCCATTGAAAGCGGCCACTTGAATGCAGGCACTTTTACTTTGTGTAAATTATTTCATCAACGGTGAAGGAAAACATCGTGAGGAGACTAGCATGTCCTATAACCAAAAAATGCGAAGACATGTGACATCCACCACCCGTACTGGGCTCGCGTGGTGGATTACGGCCCACTTCCTCTCACAGAGAGGAGGCCGGTGTCACAGCAGTGGAAACATTTTAGGTTGATTAAGCTATGCTTATGCTATTTATGTAGTGTTTCTAGTTTTGACTTGTTTTAGAGCTAACATAAAGGCTTGTGCAGACCAGCGCAACTTGTCGCGCGACGCGACACCGGTTATTGTTATACTGTGAAGTTTTCTCAGAAATTGTATTGTTCGTGTCGCGTCGCGCGACAAGTCGCGCTGGTCTGCACAAGCCTTAACACATTGTCACGTCTGTTTTGCCCGAAGAAAAAAAAAAAGACAGAAAGTTAACATTACAGTTAATGCTCACGAAGATCTGATGATAATAAAAAATATTCATGAGTGAATTTATCGATGCTTACAGAAAATATCTAGAACTAGCTGCACCTTGCGGTTTCACCCGCATAAGATGCCTTTCCACCAGAGATGTGCTATGCTACGTTGCTATGGATGCGTTTGATATCCAACAATCATATTCATTGGTCCACATAGCGAATGAATATGATTGGTGGATGTCACACGCATCCATAGCAACGTAACATAGCACGTCTCTGTTGGAAAAGCAGCCTAAGACTCGATCTCGTGAGAATATCGGGAAGTATCCTATGTCCTAACTCAGGTCATGGTCTATCCAAATTGCATCCAAATCCGTGCAGCCGTTTTAGTTTGAAAGCGTAACAAACAAACAAACGCACTTTCGTATTAATAATATTAATTATAATGAAATAATATATATTTATATTAGTTAGGATTTAAGGCTCGTGCAGACTAGCGCGACTTGTTGCGCAACGCGACAGCGGTAATTGTTTGACTATAGTGATAATACCTATAGTATAACCTAATTAAAATATACAGGTAAAGAGAGGTATTGTCAAAATTATTGACCAAAACGACTGTCGATCGTACATGCACTTAAAATAAATAAACATAATAATTTAAATACGACTTTTGTAGAACCTATTTACTATTCATGTCACACCTGTACAAGTATATAACAATATCGCCCTTGATTCCAATCGGTATGTTTCAATGCTTTATTACTTTACGATTCGATCAACGAAAATGTCTTATAACAAAAGTTGTATGTACTGTTCACTAACTTTTCGACATTTTCAGTTTCACGCGTCACGAATCGAGGATAAAAATGTTTACACAAAATAAAAAGGGCAGTAACTTGGTATACCTCAATAAGATAAAATACAATGGATTTTGAAGTAGGTAGACTTATAAAGTATTTAAAAGGGAAGTTAGTATTTAGTCATTCTATATTCTGGTACATCTTGTTGGTTTATTAAAAAGTAAGTAATTTTTTCCATTACCTACCTACGTATTCCGTATTATTGGTTTAAATAAACTTTAAAAAACACAAAGTTAAAGACTCCATATTGTTTGTACTTATTAATTAATAAAAATGGTATGTACGAGTATAAGACCTCAACCAAAAGTTTGAATCGGCCGGCGACCGAGCGAAATTTTTTTTTTTTACATTTGGTTTCTTACAACGAAATAGCTGGCCAGTATTAACGTGGATCCCATGTGAGGTCGGCTCAGAGACCTCCCTGAAGATTGATATCCCCTAATGTTAATATAATGTGTCCTCTGTACCTACTTGTGATTTATGTGTAGTTCAATTCTTTGCTATTTGAATGATGATTTTGTATCTGAATGTCATGAATATGGTGCTTTTTTGCTTGAAACAATCAAATACATACATTTATAAAACTTTATATCTGTTGTTGTCGGAATTGGGTATTGTTATTAAGTTTAATCGTTATTTTTTATTTTACATATAAAGTAAGAACGAGATAACCGCAAATTATGATTAGAAAACGGATTAATACAAATAATTATTATACCTCATTACAGCACGTTTAAACGTCTTTAGAGGCATGAGGAACAGGGTGTAAAGTTCACTCATCCTCTATAGAAAAGGAAGGATCCTCCGACCAGACGGGTGTCATGTGTGGCTGGCAACTGCCCAACGATTATTGTCGGGGAAGTTATATATATGCTGTTCGCGCGGTAAACTGTCGGTAGACCTGACGTGACACAAAATCCTGCAGCGTGCAATTAGCGCTGCAGGACTTTGTGTGACGTCAGGTCTTAGATGCGTAGTTCACATGTGGCGACGTAGATGCCGCCACACGTTAGAACGTAGCAACGTTTTGACTTGTCTAAAGTCAAACTAGGTATAATTATTGTTGTACATACATACCTACATCACCCAAAAAGAATGAAGTAACGTAAAACACAGTTACTATCTTGTTACTCTCACTAAAAATAGATTTTTCCCTTTTGTACCAGTAGAAATACCGAAGCAAAAATCTCGCTTAGGTCCGTTCGACAGCTCGTAAGCAAAACAAAGCTCTTGAACTGCAAAAGCCACCCTTACTGCTACAAAATAAACCCGTTTTGAAGTAGTCCACGACGTTGTGATTCTGCATTTTCTCGTGGCGTTGCGTCTACAGTTTCCCGTGACATTTCTTCGTATATTGACTTACACCTACAACAAGACTTCACTCAGTCCCGCTGTCAAAAATGCGTAATTTGTTAACTGTGTCATACGCTCTGATATAATTTTTGTAAATGTCAATACTGAAATCCATAATCCACATTGGATGACTAATTCAAATCCAGAGATTCAACATTTCTAAATTTCTTCGTGCTTATTTTCATGCTTGTTACATGTCATTATTTCAACCCATTAAAGACACGCGTTGCTATAAGGCCACGTAAGTAGTCGATTTAGTTTCCAAATTTTAAACAGGGTGGATTTTTGAGATGGGGCAGCTAGGACAGCCACCTTAACCGTTGTAGCTACAGGAAAACGGTCTTAGGAGACTGTCCTTAACTTTTCTCAAAAATGTTTTTCAAGAGCTCCTATTTGCCTGCCTATTTTATTGCTGACTGTAATTTTTTTTTTCAAAATCTGTGAATGCAGATCAAATTTTCTCAAAAAGTTACGGACAGTCTCCTAAGACCGTTTTCCTGTAGCTACAAAGGTTAAAATAAAAGGGTAAAGTAGCTGTCCTTACTGCCCCATCTCAAAAAAACTGTCCTTACTAAAATATCCACCCTGTATAAAAACCTATGGACTATAGCCACCCTTCGTTATTGAAAACCCATATCGAGATATAATAGCTATTGATAAGAAACAATCTGGGATCAATGGTTTTTTCTAGTTTGCGTATAATGGTGTTTTCATTTGCATAAATTTCGCACAAATGGAGAACAGAAAATTGGAAGTTCCTTTTTTTCTTACGCATCTTTTTTTCATTTCTCATTGTACATGTTCAGACACTACTTGGTTTATTGACTAAATAGATGTAAGTTTTTTATGTTTATTTTATGCCTCTTTTTTACCACAGACCATGAATTCAAGGTACAAATCGGAACAAACCTGTGTAACGAGATCACTGTCTCTATGAATACAAAGCAGTTTACAACGTCCCTGCATGTCACTTTTTGAAAAATCGTTTTGTTTTGTTTTTCTTCGTGAGGACTATTAAATTTTTTTTATAAATAAAATAAAAAAAATATGCTGATTTGATATTTTATCTTTTTAATTTTAACATTTTTTAAATAGTCCTTTAAAATAACATCTCGGTTGTTTAAAGTGGTAAGAGAGTTTTATCACTATGTGCGAGAATATTGTGTTGTATGGAGAACGTTGTTGGTTAATTGAACATTATTTTATATAACCCCTTATGTCCTATTGATTTGTAATATATTATAATATGTAATTGTTTGTTCCTTTTAAGGGTTCCGTAGCCAACAGACAGACGGACATGGCGATACTATAAGGGTACCTCGCTTTTTTGCTCCGTTGGTGTAATTGCTGTGTGGCGTTCCAGTCCGTCCTCCCAAAAATATCCCAAAAAAAAAGTCCTCCAAAATACTTTGATTTTTTCTCTTGCCCTTATTCCAATTGAGGGAGGCCCATGAAATGACGTAAAGAAAAATTTCTAAGCCTCTCTCCAAGGGCTTCGAGGAAAACCCTCTTGTTTGTTTAGCGATTATTAAAAGTTTAGAAGCTTGAACTCTTGAAGCTTGAATGCGCTGAATGTTTTTTGGGAAACTCTCAGTTGACTTCAGACTTTTTTATTTTTCTCTTTCTGTGTCGATTTTTTGAAAATGTTTTATGTTTCATCCTTAAATTGTTGTCGATTAAACATACTATTTGTCTAAACATTACCCAAAATCCTCAAAAACTTCCTCCCAAACTTAGCTCTAAGAATAACCCACCGTAAACGTGCCTTTTTTGGTGTTTATCAAAAATGAAACGTTAAGGGATAATCTGTTTCATATTAACGATATCTAAGGGGGATGTCGCTTTGTTTTGTTTTTCTTCTTTTTTTTTTTTTGCTTTTCGCTTTGTCCGAAAGGGATATCGCGGCCCCGGCACACAGGCAACGGAAGGAACACGGGTGGGTTTTAGTCAGTAAAAGTCTGACACTCCCTCTCACTCCGCCCAGAGCGGGAGGAGTCATTTGATGATTTCCCACACAAAAAAAAAAAAAAAAAAAGGGGGATGTCGCTCCTGCTGGGGTTGCGGGTTTGTCCCTGCTGGGGTTGCGGGTTTGTCTGAAAGGTATATCGCGGCCCCGGCACACAGGCAACGGAAGGAACACGGGTGGGTTTTAGTCAGTAAAAGTCTGACACTCGCTCCGCCCAGAGCGGGAGGAGTCATTTGATGACTTCCCACCCAAAAAAAAAAAGGGGGATGTCGCTCCACGGTTTTACGCAGTAAAAGAAGAAAAAAAACGACCTCAGGTACATTTAAGCAAAATCCTTTGAATGGAAACCACAAAAGAAACCTTACTGTTCTTTCATGTTTCCAGCTTCAGTGGATTAGGCTCAGCGTAGATGAATCGGTCAGGATATTTTTCTTTATAATGTACTCGTATATGTCGCAGAATTTTTTTATGACTCGTTATTTTACAAACGGCGCCGTCCGTTTACAAACGCTAGCGGTTTTGCAAAATGTCTAAGGCAAATTGGTAATTCATTGATTGTTATTGTAGGGTGACCATCATTAAACATAGGTTGGACAAATCATACTTTATTCCAGCAATCAGGTACCTATTATGTTACCGTAAAATTGTGAGAACCTTTAATTTATAAAATCGGTATTATTTCCGTTAGATTATAAAAAATCGAAAAATTGTGAACTGGGTGAAATAGGTTAGCTTAGGTTAGAACCATGATCAACCGCGCGCGAGCCTAGCGAGCTCTATTTACAAGTTGCTCGCAGGCCATTATATATAGGCAGGCTATTTAGTATTAGCGCAAGGTGCGTTACGTCGCACGCAAGTTTGATTCACAATTTGTCGGTATTATTTCCATTAGATTATAAACTATCGAAAAATAATGCGTTAAATTGTAAATTGTTTTATGCAGTTCAATATTTTCGTCAATTTTGTACCAATAATATTCCGCAGGAAAAACTTCAATTTGCCGCGGCATTTTGTAAACGGCGTTTGAATTGTCCATCAAATGTTGTGGCATATAATAAAGTGACTAGGCAATTTACATTTTGCCTTAGGCATTTTGCAAAACCGCTAGCGTTTGTAAACGGCCCGGGCCGTTTGTAAAATGACGAATCATACAATCTGCCTGCGACATATAGATAGCTTGGGCCTATCGTTATTATCTGGGCTTTTAACTAGACTCGGGGATGCTACTGAGATGTTCCTAGTGGCTCTGGCGAAAAAAAACGAGTTTGAAGGTATTAACACACTGTACTGCGTCGACTAGTAGATATCCATACAGGGACACAAAGGTAGGTAGGTAACTGATTAAAAGAAATAATAACTTGTTCATCATTAATTTCCTGATTCATGCCGGAAGGAATATACCTGTCAGCGCAACAGTCACGCATCAGCGAGCTGGCAAAGTAAATGGTGGATATTATAAATGAAAAACAAAAGTATTACGATTTCTTCAAGTGGCACAAGCACTATTCTTAACACGACCTGAAATTATGCACGTGTTTTTCTAATATAAAGAAAGTAGGAGGAACGAGTTGGAAAAAATCATCCCCTTGTTTTAGGGAATGAAAGTTTTTAGTTCGTTAATTTTACCAATTTGAAATCTCATCGCATGACTTGTTACGTCATACATCCAAACACAACGGGACTATCTTGTTTAGCTGAAGATTTTCTATGGCTACCTTCCGGCTCCATCATCAGACCCACGAGTCCACCTTGTACTCACGAGGAGGCTATCAGAGTGGCCAGGTGCAATTTTTTCTGAGAGGGAAGCCGAAGAAAAACATGTTCAGTTTTATAGATAACATCAATAACATACTTTATCAATCAATCAACTAACTACATACATTACGGAATTTAATAAGATAGTTCTATAACAACCTGCAGAGTGGCTCATCCCACTGCCTCTGGGAGGAGGCATGCCCGGGTACAGATAGGCCCATGAACCTAGGCATATCTGTACCTGGGCAAGCCTCTTTCAGGTGTTCACCGCGTCGGCATGGCACTTCAGAGCCAACCAGGGCGGGGGCAAAAAAATCCCGGTAAATATTTCATTGTTGTGGACAGAGGACCGGAACAGCTTACGCGTAAGCTAATACTGGTCATTTTGTGGCCGCCGAGGGCACCAAAACGGATGGGTAGTGTGGCTTGCAGTCACGTTGGTCACCAAAGGCTACATTTAAAATGTATGAAATGGCTCCTACACACTAAGCCGGCGGCATGACCGCCGGCTTTTGCCGCATGGTACGTATCCCCGGCTTTTGCACCTTCATTTTCTTTGCGATCCTTTGGGCGGCTTTGTGCGGCAGAGCCGGGAGCGCCGCGGCTTGCTGGGCGGCAGTGCCGCCGGCATAGTGTGTAGCAGCTATTAGTGTGCTGCGAATAATTTGGTCAATTTTGTGCTAGAGGTGTGGCTGGTTCCATAGAGGGGAAGAGCGTAAAAAATATTATACTATTTGGGCCAAAACAACAGTATTTAATTAGGGTGCCGAAAGCCGAATGTAAATTAATTTTGGAGAGTCTGCCCGAAATGTCGTAGGTGCAGCGAAATTTTTTCTAAAATTTTAATTGATTTTAAATAACAGCATCCCCTTGTGTTGATGTGATATGATATGAAGCCTTCGTAATTATACAGTAATTACTTAAAATAATTACTGGTCTAATAAATATATGGACTTTGACAGTAAACGTGTTCTCATTATTGAATGTGAAACATTTCTTTCTTTCTTTCCTTCTGCAGATTTATTTAATCCTAGTATTTGAGGATTTATTTATTTGAGGATGGTAGCAGGTGGCGTTCTGTAGTTTCTGCCTACCCCCGTGGGAAGAAGGCGTGAGTGTATGTACGTATTTATGTAATTGAATATTTAAAATAAATTATTTATTAATAAAAGCAGGATTTGTATAAAAGTATACCTAATTTAATGAAACAAATACTCACTAAAACACTAAATTGTCTAGATTTTGATGAAAAATATTGTAATTTATTTATTTAAATAATACACGGTGAATTTTTACCCGACTGCGGTCGACAAAAGGAGGGTAACATTTTTAACCGTCTTACAAACAAAGGTAAGTGATAGGTTCATTAAACCTTCGTCTGTAAGACAGTTTTAAAATTTACAGTGTTTAAAAGTGCTTTGCATACAAAAGGCATATAAATAAACTTAGGATAAAGGTATCCTGGCAACCATAAATTTACAAGAAGGAGGTGCATTTTCGAAGGTCACCCCATATTTTTTTCCATACTCTTCATATTGGATCTCGCAGACAGTCTCCCATCCATCGCGTTCAGCTGCTTTCTGCGTGCCATATGAGGTCATCCACGCTCCGTGCATTGATACTCCGTATTCTTTACATATCATTCGCCTGAAACCATATAATTTTGATAACACTCATCATTCATCACCCTGATCTCGAAAGCCAGCCCATCTATTTTGCGAGATAAAATGAAATTGTTTATTCTGTAAATAGGATATCGATGAATTCAGTTTTAATATTCAAATTCGCTAGTTAGCCACATTTCGTATTTCCATACAGTAATATAGCCAAATGAATCAAAACAGCGAAATATTTGACATCTATTTGCGAGGTTGCCCACTTTCAGTATAAACGCTTTTAATGTGAGCTGTCATTCCACCTAGTGCTTGGGATTGCCTCACTTCAAGCTCAGTTTTCACATTAAGATTTTATAGAAAAAAAAGGCTGGTCAAGTTTCGCATGTTAGCTGGTGAAAGAAGAAACAGAGGTATATAATTATACATATTTTTTTATAGAAAAGAGTCTCCATGGAGTTTCTTGCCCGTTCCTTTCCATATATAAACTATCTACGCTGTGGAATGGTCAACTTTATCATTCTGACTGTCCAACTCCTTGGACAATTTAAAAGTGCCTGTAATTGGTGTCAATTGAAATGAATGCTGAGTTTTTTTAAATTATGAATTTAAAGAAAACATCATTTAACTTAAGGCGGTGCTACTGAATACAAATAAACCGCCTTTTTTTTTTGAGGGTGGAAAATTATCAAATAACTTCTCCCGCTCTGGGTGGAGCGGGGGGCGTGTCAGACTTTTACTGACTAAAACCCACCCGTGTCCCTTCCGTTGCCTGTGTGCTGGGGCCGCGATATCCCTTTCGGACAAACTCGCAACCCTGGCAGGCATTGGCCCTTACGGACCCCGTCAGTTGGTGCTGACATCTCTTTGAGGCGCGCGTGGAACACAACGCGCCGTCGACCCGGGCCTGGTCCTTATCGGACGGCGAGCCTAAACCGCCTTAGATCAGTGTTTGCAATAAAACTCTCAGCGAGCCAAAAACTGCCTTCTCACTTGAAAATCTTGTACCAGCTAAGAAGCCAGGAATACTCTGATGAGTCACAATGCTACTATGGAGCAGTCGATGACTTAGGTAAATCTTATCCTACTCGTTGTTCATTAGCATCAGCATTATCAAAGACTTGCTGAGATCGCGGTTAAAGCTAGCGCTGTCAATGAAGCTGTGTTTTGATCCAAAACAAATATAAATAAGTACCTTCTGCCCGTGACTTCCCCCGCATGAAATTACTTGTTTTAAAAGTAAAATATATTCTATAACACTCGGTAATGCTGTAGCTTCTCATTAGTGAAAGATTTTTTGCAATCAGATCAACAGTTCCGAACATTATACCCTCAAATCAAATCAAATCAAATAACTTTATTGTGGATCATAGGTAGATACATAATACAGGTCTTATTAAATAATTAACCCTGCATATATGTCTACCTCTTTATAATATTAGTATGGCATAATAATAATATAATATAATATTCCTATAACTTGATACGATTAAAAAGATCGATGTGGTTACTGACCTGACTCTAAGCAACTCCTGCGCAATTCCAAGTCCTCTATAATCAGGACGCACGAAGACGGCTCGGTCAATGAAGTATCGTTCCAGATTAAATTCCTTTATGCTATCGTATGCAGATAACATACCACCATATACTTCAGACAATTTTTTTAATGCTTCTGTTTTAGGTTTTAACTGTATCTGTAACACAATATTCCAATTAAAAAAAACGAGTATTCAATTTTTTTTTATTTTTTTTTTAGGCTAAGAATTTGCACATTTTAAACGTTAAGATCATCTGAAAACGGTGAAGAAAAACATCGTGAGGAAACCGGCATGTCCTAGAACTAAAAATTCGAAGACACGTGACATCTATCAAACCGCACTGGGCCCGCGAGGTAGATTATGACCCACTCCTTCTCACCGGGAGAAGCCCTGAGTGCCAGTAGTGGGACCATTATAGGCTGATTATCCATAAGCTAAACTTTAAAATAATAATATATTAATAATAGATTTTTCCTGCGACTTCGCTCGCGTGGAATTCGAAAATTATCCCATGGAAACGTACTACCGGAATAAAAATTATCCTATGTGTTTATCCAGGTTATAAACTATCTGACTACCTCATCCAAATCTAATTGGTGTCTTATCATAATGATTGAATACTATCGCGAATTCGAAAATGTAAGCCTAGTACTTTTTGTGCCAAGTTTCAAGTTTATTAACTCAAGGAATAAGATTTGTAATACGAAATCCCCCCTTTTCGTCCCCTTAAAGGTGGAATTTTTTAAAACCCTTTCTTAGTGCTCCCCTGGAAGCTGTGTGTGCAAAATTTAACGTTCCTAGTCCCAGTAGTTTTGGCTCTGCGTTGACATGTCAGCCATTCAGTGAGTTTCACCTTTTATATATATAGATATACTTTAAAAGACATCTGTGGCACACCCAAACTTCACTACTGCATTATACTACGTAGTCTTTTATCTGGGAAGAAGAAGTGACGCAACAAAGGCCCTTAGTAAATACACATAATTACATTACATTACATAGAAGCCCATCAATTTCCCCGAGGGGTTGGACAGAAGTGTAACATAAAGTACACCCTCATTTCGCCAGTTATGTTTAAGTCCCATGTAATAGGGGGCGAGCCTATTGCCATCAAGCGGGCACAAACATAGGCTTCGGGCTGCTACTGAGAAATCCCTAAAGACAGAAAAACCCAATAACACTGCCCGACCTGGGAATTGAACCCAAGACCTCATGATCAACAGTAGCGCTTGCGACCACTGGACCAACGAGGCAGATGCATATAATTATTTGAACTTTATTAGGTTTAAACTTTAGCAGGGCCAAATTATGAAATGGCGTATTGTGTTCATCTATAGATAGATTTGGATTTTTATTGACCGAGCAAGCGAAGCGTCTCTGCTTCAAGTCTGGCAAAATTTGCTTTCCTCTGTCAGTTTGTTGGTACTCCTCTACAGGTCGCATTTTATAACCGATTTGAACGAAACTTGGTATACAAGTTTTACAACTTCATAGTTTGTTTCTGTCGTCAGGGATTTTTGATTGGAGGGGTACTTTCTCCAAAAAGGGGCTACTGGATATCTCCGCCTTATGAGAACCGATGTCGATGGTTATTTTTTTATTTGAAAGGGTAAGTTTAAGTTAGTCTCATAAAAATTAGGTGAAGATCTGATGAGGATCATCGGTGTGATAGATGGAGCACCTGGAACCACCTTCTCATCACAAAACTAGAGAATTCTGAAAATTATTTTCGAAATCTGAATTCTGAAAAAAAAAAAACAGAATTCTCTAAAAGGAGGCTTTAAAACTAATATTAATGTTAGTTTTACAATAAGGTACATGGCGCTTCTGTGCACCACTAGATCGCGCTGTCGTTGTCACACGCCAAATGGTTAAGTCCCGTTGAACATTTTATGTGACTGAGTTTTGTTAGGTGTAAAGTAGCTTATTTTTACTACTAAAGTTATTTAAAACGGGATATTTACCATGTTTATTGTTTTTAAATATCCCGTTTTACATAACATTAGTGGTATATTAATTGTTGCAAAAAAAGTATATGCTCGCGAATTCTACTGTTCGCAGAACTCCAGTTATATTTTGAATGTAAGTCCGGTTTAATCTCTGCCTCATCACGACTTTTCTAATTTACACCATTTTCTTTTATGTTTAAGTACCTTTCCTTGTATCACTTCCTCTGGTGTACCTAACATCATTACAGACGCTCCAATGATGTCTTGTATCTCGTCATCATCGTGGTCTAAACAACAAATCACTGTGTGAGTTACTCCATCATCTCTCCTTTTCAGTATACGTTGTCTGAGTTCTTCCATGGCTTCTGCACTTTTTTGTACTCCTTAAACAAAATTTATTCTTATACTGTTTATAATTCGGTTCTAAACTGACTTGATGACGTCAAATGCCTTGAAAATTTTAAGTTACTGGTAATTCCCATAATGGATATTGTGGTATCGTCAACGGCACATTAATGGAATGAATTTGGCATTCACAGCGCCATTGTGTCGTGGCACTTAGGGTGATTTTTGTAGTGCAAGTTTTGCTACAAATTTGCAGTTGCTGTACGTTGTGTTTTACATAGTTTGGTAAGTATAAGTACTTGTGACTAGAAAGACAGAAAAAGAGGTTAATTTGTCACAGACACGCGTGCATACAAACAGCTATCTAATTACGCAACACATTTTCGATTTGCAATTGAGTCAAATTGGTTTCGTTTGACTAGAATTGCTTTAAATTGAAAGCAATTCTAGTCAAACGAAACCAATTTGACTCAATTGCAAATCGAAAATGTGTTGCGTAATTAGATAGCTGATCAGTTTACTCAAATATTAAAGAAAAATAAAAACGTGTGCGGTCGGGGGACTACCATCAGGAACGAAGTTCCTTCTCACGTATGATTTTCACAGCTGTCCGGGGGCCCCGTGCGGGCTCCCGGAACAGAGACACACGTGAGGTGCTAGAACATTGTTTCACAGCAACGCGGATTGGTCCATACGCGACCAGCTCCGGGTAGGGCCCGTACAATGTATCGTACTACTCCCTCGTTTCAGACCATTGCGGGCGCTACCCGTACGGGTCTTCCGTGTACAGCCGGCCCCGGATGGCTGTGAAACCAGCCAAAAAAATCAAAAAAGTTTGACACTTGTAAACTTTTTTTCGAAGTTTCTTTTACGGTTTTACCCACCCACAGTATTAAATCCATACTTTCTCTATCTCTCTGTCTCTTTCTATTTTTAATAAGAGAGATATAAAATCGCATGGAATAACGCTTTTTCCTTTCGTTATGGTTTCTACCAGTCAACTCATATCGCAAGCCGCTTTAAGCTGCGTGAAGACTGGCGCGACCCGACAGCGCGACGCGACTCTCAAAACAATTTCTAAGAAAACTTCACGGTGGAACAATTACCGATGTCGCGTCGCGCCAGTCTGTGCGACCCTTTAAAAAAAATCGTTACAAAAACAAAATAGATATATAATATGTAAAAAAAAACTGTCCGATCCGAAAGGAGCACACAGGTACTGCAAAAACATTACCAAAAACTATTTTTTTAAATAATTTTATTGAAAATAAAAAAGTTATTTCTATTTAAAATTCACATTTTTAGTACCAAAATTACCCCAAATGAATTAAAAATTCAAAAAAAAATTGCGGATTCATAAGTTATAACCTGTAGACCCGCGAAACGGCCGCCCGCGTCCCGTGTCATAATAACCCGGTAAAAGTTGAAAAGTTGAAAAAAAAAAATGTGAGTTTTTTTTTCTTTTTTCCTGAATATTACCACATAAATAGACTCTCAGTAATCGTACTGAGAGTCTATTGAGAGAAAAAAAATCCTGTCCGATTTGTGAGGGTGATGTTAGGTATCGACCTAACATCACCCTCACAAATCGGACAGGATTTTTTTTACATGTTGTATAATCACGAGCACAGAGATGGTCGGTTCTAAAATAGTCGTACCTACCTGAAGCTTTGAATGTAGACTCTTCTTTCGCAAAGCAATTCATGTACTGTTCCAAGAAGTCTCCATAACGTTCTTTTGGCAAATCTACTAGGCGAAAATTAACGACAGCACCACTGTTATTAGTCGCTGAGAATTTTGACCACAATTTTGGAGAATTAGACATTTTTAACAAACTTTCAAATGAATATCCGACACACCAGTGTCCTCCATAGTTTTATATATCATACTAAACATTACACTTCGTTATCAAAGATATATTTGTTGGTAAATATTTATTTTTTCCACGGATAATATGTCTTATAGCTTAACGAGTAAAAGTCATTTTCATTTAAACGATTCTTTTATTTGAATTTAATAGATATCAATAAACAGACTATCTTATCAGTATGCTCATTATGTGTAATAGCTACACAAATATTTAGCCACATTCAAACAAAGAGAGGGCTGACTATGTACTGCAGATAAGTACCTTAGTAATATAGGTAAATAAAAGACGATTATTATAATTATCTGTTTGTCAGGCTGAGTCCTGAACTTGGGGTTAGGTATGTAATGTTGATCTCATTGCATAATGAACCCCTGTAATCTACTAAGTTTTTGATGGCATAAAACTTTCAAGTAATCAAATTCAAAACATTTTATTTCACATAAACCTACAAGGGCACTTATGAAACGGAAGAAGCTAGGTGCACGGTTCCAATTGGTCGTTTCTTATGGAGAAGAGCCGGCAAGAAACTCCACGGTTACTTTTTTAAAAGTAAATGGTTTTTACAATGTTTTCAAATTACAGTGTTAAAAGGTATGAGAGGACAGTGTAGGCCTATCAACAAGTACCAGGTACTTAGCAAAATATAAAATAGTCCACAGATCTACAGTCTGTTAAGCCTACAACGTTCTCACATTCACAAAATTTTAAAGAAAAGAAACTATATAAAAGATTAATAAAAATAAATACCTATTTGAACCAAATGACATGAAGACATCAGGAATATCTCCTGACTTACATTATGCACATATAACTATATCATCAATAAAGACTCTGTACAAAATATTCATAAATCCATGTCTACCTGAGGCTCGCAATAAGTCGACGACTCCATAACACACGCTAGGTGACACCGAGTGAGCCGTTAGACGCGGTTCGTGACGTAATTGCGCCCATCGAGTGCACGCGCCGTACAAAATGGCCGTACTTTCGGAGCCTAAAAGTACAGGAGTAGGTATACATGAAACCGAGACCGAGCTTCATAATATGGATGTTATGATTGTGACGTGTGATTCAAGTTGATGAGATTGGTCATAACGTCAGCCGTGACCAATCCGACGTCTTTCAAATAGGTAAGCTAGTTTTTCCTCTCGCTAAGCTTTGCAGCAGTTTGTCCACTCGTTTGTCACTCGTCCAATTTCGCACCCCCAGTGCGACAAAGGCGTAAGAAGAATATACTAACTTTACAGGAGAGCAAGAAAACTGTTTGGTCTGGTTTATCTATTTAGCATTTGATCTTATGATATTTTGTTATATACCATTAAACAGTAAAAAAAATCAAGCATTTTTTCAACAATATTTAATTAATATATAATATTTTAAGTAATACACACGTTTTCCTTATTTAATTAGGACAAATTCTCAAATGTAATGTTGTTTACTCCAATCATCGTTTTATAAATTTATTTGAATTGCTCGTAGTTATGTCTTTTACGAACTTTTAGACCATTATAAAATGCAGAGGGTAAACACTACTTACGCCTTTTTTTGCTTTATTTTGTTTTATACTCGTATATGAATTATTAAGAAGTTTTTACAGCCTCGTTTGTAAAAAAATCAAAATAAACCGAAATGTTAAGTCTGAATACTGGTTTTTTTATATCTTCGAATAAATCTTTATTTGTAATAGTAATGTTAAGCCTCCAGGTAAAATATATTTTAGCGGTGTAAAATGTCTTTTTTGGTATAATGGCTTCATTATTCGTCAGATCTTAACGGACAAAGGAGAATGCCAAGGTTTCCTACAAGACTCGGCCAGAACCGACAAAGATGAACTATATTTCATAAAAAGGGAAAATAATTATAGAATTTGATAGTATAATTACATTTCTATTAGAAGTACACCAAAAAAAGTTATAGTGGTTTAAAGTTGACCACTTAATACTTCTGATTTTAACGATATCATGAAATAAACTATTAAGTGATTAATTTAATTAATACTTTTAGCACATTCTCCTTATAGTAAAAATATACATAAAACATACCTAAACATAGCTAATATAAGAAAACACATGTTACACTTTTTAATAATTTATTATTCATCAAGCAGTACATCATCATATTTAATTAATAAATCATCCAAAAACTGGGCTGGAGGGGTTATATGTATTCGTTTGATATCTTGCCCAACCGAGGTCAAAAAGTCAGGTCTACAAGTAGGCAGGTTCAGATGTTCGGTTAGGCAAGCCGGGTCAGCGAGTAATACTGGTTCAGGTTCAGTTTCAAGAGCCAAGGTCGTAAATGGTAGAAAAATTGGAGTCCAGAAACACAGCAATAAATAACACAAAACTCAAACAAACTCGGTAACACTTCGTCGCTTGTGATAAAACGCCGATAAAGTGAAGTCATACTTTTTTACGTTTGACAATGACAACAGACAGAATACAAGTTAAGTTTTACATCAAGTGTTGCCAGCACTATAATAACATTATTAGGAATAAACAATTCTAAACGGTATCGATAATCGAATTAAATTATTTGTAATTATTACATGATTATAAAATATATATTCAAAAATATAACTAAATGGTATTTATTATTACAGGAATTACTAGTTACGACTTATGTAAGTAATAAATTCACTTACGTAGTTTCTTATTGATATTATTGTAATCGATTTGCAAGTGCAGTTTCGTATCGATATTATATTATTTTGGTAATGGCAACATTTCTTATTGAAATTGTAGCTATGAAATGTGTTGATATATCGATAATAATTTGAATAACTTTTTAAAATAACTTTTTAAGGGTGTGCTTCTACAGATTTTTTTATATTGTATAATTCTTATTTTTTTCTATTATGATTTATCATTATTATAGAAAGTCTATCGGACGCTACATGATTTGAGCCGATTCTTGTCATTGTCCTTTGAGCATTATGTATCTTTATCTGCGCTATACGAAACTGCAAAAAAAAAAAAGTGACGTATTCTTACTTACGCCTTTATCGCACTGGGGCTGCGGTTTGTTCACTTGTTAAGATACTTTAACCACACGTTTGTTCACTCCCTTAGTTTACTTAGTATTACATAATGATTAAATCTCATGATCAACTGCACTTTCAAAAAAATTGCAGTTGATTATGACATGTTTTCATAGGTCGCATTTACATAATAGTATTACTGAATCTGTGATCTTAGTGTTTCGATTTACAAGAAAAGAGGTCGCCATCACATAACGGCAACAGTCACGGCCATCATGAAAATGATGGCACCGGGGTTTGACATTACGGTGCCAAAAACCTTACTTTCATAAATAACGTTTCAGTGACGTCATTCACCGGTAAAGTGCGGACGCTATGTGGCGGCCACTGTAGTCTTAGGAACCCCAGCTTTGTAGCGACGTTTGGCGTCATCTATCCGGAGTTATTGGCAATAATGTTGTGTTTTCCATTATGACATTGTAACTAATACTACTGTACTAATTTGACATTTATTATTTATGATCTATTGTACTTGAATTGACTGTTATTGTTTTTATTGACTTTTCTAAATGTATTTAATTAATTTTATTTTAATTGCAATTGTATGTTATGGTTTTTATTGACTTCTCTAAATGTATTTAATTTATTTATTTTAATTGCAATTGTATAATTTGATTGACTTTTCTAAATGTATTTAATGAATTTTATTCTAATTGCAATTGTATAATGTTATTTTTTTAATTTTTCGACACAATGTACCTATATTGTTATAAAATAAATTACTTACTTTCCCAAACAACAAACACAAAGAATAGTCAAGTTATGATTATGAGCTCTTGGTTCAAAAGTACTATAACTAAACCGTTCACCGACCATGGTTAAGAAAACTGTAAAGACATGAACGATTCTTGGTAACGAGTTTGTAACTAGGATGATGTTATCTCGGGAATTTATTTGTTTATATTGGCACTGCGACATCCCGAGGGAGTTCTAGAAAACGGATCGTAAAATAACCAGGATAGAAGTAAATTTCGAAGGCTACAGGAATTTATGATTCCGATTACGAATAAAAGCTCTCATAAAGCTATCATAGTACAGTGAGATGTGACTGTTTTTGTGCTGATCGGGAAAACAGAATGTAGGAGTGCCTTTCATCATATTTTTAACCCCGACGCAAAAAGAGTGGTGTTATAAGTTTGACCGTTATGTGTGTTTGTCTGTCTGTGGCACCGTAGCTCTTAAACAGGTGAACCGATTTGAATGCGGTTATTTTTTATTTGAAAGCAGGTTTTCTAGCGATGGTTCTTAAACATGTTTATCAAAATCGGTTCAACCGTTTGAAGATTATCAGCTCTTTTCTAGTTGATGAATAGATGCTAGCGTCTTCCACATGTCTGATCGATTTGAAATTTGGTATTCTGTTACTTCAATGATATTAGAAGAACATACTAACCTTGAACTGATGCTGCAGCATCACCTGGACTTTGCAGAATACTCAACTCGCTTACCAAATTACAGCACAAGTATCGTGTTTTGGTTCATTGGAATGGTCTCAATGAATAGGATATAGATAGATGATAAACAGGGTCTGGTGATGGAGTAGGAAATAAAAATGGGAAATGATGAAATGTTTGTATCGGGTGTTCTGTGGTATCGGGGGTTTATTAAAGGAGAAGTCTCATCTCCCATTGAAAATTTCTCCACGTCTGACAAAGACAAGAATCTAAAAAAATCGCTAAAAATGAATTAAAAAAAAATACATACTTTTGGTCTTAATCCTTACTAACATACGAAAAAAATGCTCTGAATATTCGTTCAGAGGTACCATATAATTTAGTATATTAAGTAGTATAATAATTTTAAAACGACTAGAAATGCAATAAAAACATACTTTCGGTTTTAATCCTTACTGTGTATTATACAAAAAAAATATTTGAATAATAATTCAGGGGTACCTAATATTTAATCTGCAGATTTTAGTTTTACATTTGTAGAAGTAAAACAAGCTTGTTTTACTTCTACAAATGTCAGTAAGACACCTGTTCTAAAACTAAAATCTACTGATTTTACTAAATTATACACTACCCTTGAATAAATATTCAGAGCATTTTTTTCGTATGTTAGCCAGTAAGGATTGAAACCGGAAAAGTTTTATTGCATTTCTAGTCGATCTGAAACTAAAATATCCACATTCTACTTAATTATACATATATATACTACCCCTGAATTAATATTCAGAGCAATTTTTCGTATGTTAGCCAGTCAGGATTTACACAGAAATGATCTTTTTTTTTTTATGAATTCTCTTTAAAAAACTTTTTTTCATCTGTTAGGCGTGGGGTAATTTTTTAGCCTTCTCCTTTTAATATAATTTCACTTGTTTCTAATAGTATCTATTATTATACTCACATAATTATACTTCTAAACGTTTGTTTACAGTGGTCAATGTTTTTATGTAATTTTTAGTAGCAACTAGTAAATTCCGCGGTCTTATTCTAAATACTATGCAAAATTATAATATGAGATATCCACTAATTTATTTCGTGGTATAACTACGTTCTTGCGTACATACCCACTTTAATCATAACAGCCGCACGAGTCGGTCGATCAGGTAAAGTTGCTCTTGCCGCGGTTAGACCGTGAATGGGTGACCATATTTACATACCGAGACCCTTCCGTGCCTCGGAAAGCAAGTTAAGCCGTTGGTCCCGGCTGTCATTCGTGGATCTTTGACAGTTGTTACGGGTCGTCAGAAGCCCGAAAGTCTGACAACCAGTCTTGCCAAGGGGTATCATGTCACCTAGTTACTGGGTTGTGGAGGTCAGATAGGCAGTTGCTCCATGTAAAATAATGGTATTCAGCTGCATCCGGTTAGACTAGAAGCCGACCCCAACGTAATTGAGAAAAGGCGAGGCAGATGAAGGACTAACTATACGTTCTTGCCTAATGGCCGTCATTTAGTATTAATGAACAAAATGACGACAAAACCATGATCGTGTGAAACCTATTAAAATTAATTTTATTTAAGGTTGATAACAAAAATAGACACATTTGAAAATATTTTAGAGGAATTAATGATATTAGCACTCCGAGTAAACATGTTTACCCGAGAATTCAGAACGTGTGTAACTCAACGTAGAGAAAGTTAGTGAACTCAGTTGTTCACCAACTTTCTCTACATTGAGTTACACACGCGAGACTGTATTCTTATTTCAAATAATTAAAATAATATAGGTATTTTAGTAAATAATTTAAAATTATGGTGTTTTATTAATTTTTATTTAAGAGACATTTAAACGTCAAAGATGTATGGTTAAACTGGGTTAAGGAGACACAAATCACATTGTTGTTGTTGACATTGTTTCTTGTGCAACCATACCATTTTTTTCATTCCAAAGCGCTACATTATTATAATTATTTTTAAACACACATATCTAATCGAGTTTAATATTATTTGCTACACATATCTATCTACTTTTATTTAAACATAGAACACATACACACTACGTATAAAACTGATTTACATCCATAAGACGTCCTCGTAACATAAGGTTCAGTTGAAAACCAGCGTCAGGCACTAGTTGTCTGGCATTTATGCTGAACTGCCCCTATTTGGCGCAGCCGTGAGACACATAATATTATTTTAAGTTATCTTTATTTTTTCTGTTTTTTTTTTATTATTGTGTGCCTTAACCGGAGTCAAATAAATTTATTTTCTTTCTAATCATTACTTAGCTTTAAGTAACGTTTATAAATAAAGATTTTTAAGTTCCCTCCTTCTTCTTCATTTCGTGTGGTTAGTGACTAACCTGGTGTCAGTTTTTTAAAGCCGCCCATGGCCTTCTGACTTGGCTTCACATGCCGTCGAGAAATATCAAGGCCCAAGTTCCCTCAAGGCTTGTTACTGATTTTCACCTTTAGATTCCCGGTATTCGCCCCATATTGCATGGAACTTAAACATAACTGGCGAAATGTGGGTGTACTGTAGGCAGAGTCTGCCTAGCTCTACGGTTATTACAGGCATGATGATATATCTTTTTATTCCCGAGAATCATGGTTCAGTCCATAATAATACGCAATTTGAGCTCCTTTAATATAAGGACTCCATTTGGGCGAGCTATAGCAACTTCAAATGATAAGAAAACGCTTTTTCAGTGAATTATTTTATGAGGACTAAACATTTTTTCCACGTTGCACCTTTAAAATATGTATCTTGTACCTACTAAGTTATAGTCGTTGACGCACTTCGTAAGATTTGTTTACGCAGACTCGCTGAAGACATCTCATTAGGCACCAGTAGACTGTGAAAGACAACTTGTATCCATTTTAAAATATGCAAGGCCAAGTAGTTCATACGATGTAGAACTACATTCTACATATAGTAAGAGTGGAAATAGTATAACGATTCGAAGCTTTTGGCATAATAGACCATTGGTTCACATTGGGCCCTATCAGAATACCAGCGCTGCGGTATTTTTTATTTTTTATATCACCGCATTATGCTGAGGTAGGAGCCTTTTTAGCCTCGCACAGGTCGTTATTATTCTGTTAGTTTTTAAATACTTCTTTTTTGATTTTGATTTTATATTTTTTTATTACTACTTACTGTATGTATTCCCTGTGCGTGTCCCAAATGAAATATTTTTCTTTCTTGGTTGACAATTATTTTTAAGACTCCGACTACCAATTCCTTATCCAACAAGTTGAAAACCTCGAGTGCGAAACCCAGATATGTGTTCTTGATATTTATTGAATTTCAAAGATTTTTTGTCATGTTTAAAAAAAACGCATTTGTGCTGTAACGCGACATAACATAACATCACGCCTTGTTTCTCCGAAGAGTAAGGCAGAGGTGTACCTGTAGTACCTACAACCACATTTCGCCAGTTATGTTTAAGTCCCTTGTAATAGAGAGCGAGCCTATTGCCATCAACCGGGCACAAATCCAGACTCTGGGCTGCTACTTAGAAATTCCAGATGGAAAAACCTAATAACACTTTACACGGCCTGGGAATCGAACCCTGGACTTCAGCAGTAGCGCCTGTAACCACAAGAACCACTAATGTCGCGGGATCCGACCTGCCCCGTTACGTTGTTACTAATAAAAAAAAACAAAATATCTATCAAAGCACACGGGTGGTGAAAACTATGGTAGCCTTTAGCAATAAAATAATAAAATAAGTTTCAAAGTTGTATTCTAGCAATCATGAATTTAGAAGAAGGAGGATTTTGGCCGAATTGAATTCCAAAGTTTTTTGTTAGATCTTCATATGTGAGCTCACAGACAGTCTCCCATCCATCGCGCTCTGCAGCTTTCTGCGTACCATATGACGTCATCCAGGCTCCGTTTATAAGTATTCCGTGTTCTTTGCATATCAGTCGCCTGAAAAATTATGTAAAAAAAAAATCGTTTATACTGTTTGATCACCTAAATAATACTGAATGATACACTTACAAACTAGCATTTACCAGAGGCTTCGCCCGCGTGATGGTCGTAAATTATCCCACGGACACGTACTACCGGGATAAAAAGTATCCTTTATGTTAATCCAGGTTATGAACTACCTGTGTGCCAAATTTCATCCATCAGACGTTTTTGCGTGATTGAGTAACAAACATCCAAACATACAAACTTTCACATTTATAATATACTCGTAAGTAGGATATAATCAATCCGCCTAGCCTTTTCCCAACTATGTTGGGCTCGGCTTCCATTCTAACCGGATGCAGCTGAATACCAGTATTTTACATGGAGCGACTGCCTATCTGACCTCCACAACCCAGTAACTGGGTAATACGATAACCCTTGGTAAGACTGGTGTCAGACTTTCGGGCTTCTGACGACTCGTAACGACTGTCAAAGATCCACAAATGACAGCCGGGACCAACGGCTTAACGTGCTTTCCGAGGCACGGAGGATTCTCGGTATGTAAAGATGGTAACCCATCCACTGACCAACCCCGGCCAGCGTAGCTTAACCTGATGGATCGACCAGTGCGGCTGTTGTTACTTAGCCACGAGCTCTCACGGTAAGTACTAGTCACGGTAAGTAGGACATAATATACGTCTTAAATCGCCAACGGCCTTTGCCCCGCAGAGGCAAAATAATAGGCTAGTATTTTTTTGTCGTCTCTGGCATATCTCGGGACCTGGGGTCCCGGACCTTTAGAAGGCGTACGAGGGGCCGAAGCCAACTGGCAGAGGCCCGTTAGACGTTTTTAATTAAATGAGGCACCAGCCGGCGATTATCCCTGTTCGCACTAAGCAAGTGCACCCAAGGATAACCCCCGGTCGGTGTAGGACTATTGCAAGATATGGAAACAAAGATATTGGATTATGGAACGACTATGATCCCTAGTTATTTGATTCAGGCGTGACTTTGCGGAAATCCATTATAAAATATAATAGACGATGTGTATTTAGTAACCTAATCCGCGTAACCGTTCTTAAGGAGTCATAAAGAACCCTGTAAGAAATCGACACGTGTTTCACCTCTCAACGAGGCATCCTCAGGATGGCTATTGACTTGTTGCGAACCCGGACCCGACGAGAGCAGTGTGAGTCAATTCGCCCTCCAACCCCACTTATATAGGATTACTGCCCCGCCCACCTCGGCTAGGATCGTTATCAGCGCGATAAGGGGCTGCGAACAAACGCAGTAAAGGTGACCTTGGAATTGTTGTATTTAATTCATTCAACAGTGTAACGTTCCCTGTATTATTTTTAGCAATTTCTAAACTCTCTAGTACTGACATTCAGAAAAATCGCATTTTGCTCAACACTTAATCGATTCAGGTCATTCGTTACATAATAATAACACTTTCAAAATTTTACACACATGTTGTGATAAAGGTTTCTGAATGTCAGTACTAGAGAGTTTAGAAATTGCTAAAAATAATACAGGGAAAGTTACACTGTTGAATGAATTAAATACAACAATTCCAAGGTTACCTTTACTGCGTTTGTTCGCAGCCCCTTATCGCGCTGATAACGATCCTAGCCGAGGTTGGCGGGGCAGTAATCCTATTGGGGTTGGCGGGCGAATTGACTCACACTGCTCTCGACGCTTGACGTGTTCACACGTCGGGTCCGGGTTCGCAACAAGTCAATAGCCATCCTGAGGATGCCTCGTTGAGAGGTGAAACATGTGTCGATTTCTTACAGGGTTCTTTATGACTCCTTAAGAACGGTTAAGCGGATTAGGTTACTAAATATACATCGTCTATTATATTTTACTATGATCCCTGCCTGACCAGTGTTTTACATAAAGTATACAGATAAAATGGCAGGGGCTGACTTGCACACTCCATAATGGGACTCCGAAAACGGTTGCTAGCACATAGTGATGACACTATGTGTTAGGGACATAGGGGCGACAAGGGGGCAACATGTCCTGAGGTGTTTATGAGGAGTCGAGAGGTAGTCCACGGCCATCAGGACAATCCCGGGAGTACGGTCAAGATCCCTACCAGCATCTTACTGGAAAACTTCCTTCCTCCGAGCACGTTTGCTCTTGCGAATCTCCACTCAAGCCGGCCATTAAAGACAAGAAAGAGGTGAGAGCTCTGTTTCTCATCAGTGTTCACTCCAACCGGCCAATAAAGGCAAGCCAGAGGTGAGGAACAAGACTTCTCCCGGGAGATAGATACCGTAGGGTCGCTACTGCCCAACAGCTCGCCACATGTTGCCCTGCGGGCTTATGTATCTGTCTTGATTTGGCTCCTCACCGTATACCTGTTTCAGCAAAATAAACTCTACCAGCACAGACCTAGGGTTCAGGAGCGTGCAAGCCCCACCAAGACGTCAACGTAGAGATACGATGATGGGGTTATTATTTTTATTACTGAAACAGTTACTAACCTGGCTTTGAGGAGCTCTTGCGCAATACCAAGCCCCCTGTACTCGGGACAGACAAAGAGTCCCCTGTCACTGAAACAACGATCTAAATCGAATGCCTTCATTTCATTGTAGTGAGCTTCCAAGCCGTACATGATTTCGAATAGTTTCTGCATTTCTGGCGTTTTAAAGTCGTACTGAAAAAAAAAAAACAATATATTACAATATTCACTTGGGTCTTTCCTTTTGAGATTTATATTAAATTCTTTAAGTTAAGATACCAATTGATTTGAATATGTTCGGCATTGTCGATATACCTCTGGGTGTGGATCGTATTTCGATACTAATGCCATCATGGATGCACCAACGATGCCCTTAATTTCGTCATCACCGCTGTCTAAACAACAAATCACAATGTGAAATCCGTCTTCATTTGTTGCTTCTAATAAAGGCCCTTGTAGTTCTTCTATTGCCTTTGGATTTTTAAGGAAACCTTCGAACAAATAAAAAATTAGAAGAAAATACTTATTAAGTGGGAAAATACTTAATTTATAGGTATACAGCCTGCCATCGACGCGAAAACTGTTATCATGGATTCAGTAGATGATTCTGATCCCCCCTGAGTTGAAATTTTTCGTCGGTTATTTAAAATAAAATCTGTTGTTTCATAGAAAGGTGCAATACCTACGCGGTCAAAATGTATGGAAAAGCAGTTTAAAAAAATAATAACCGACGTATAATTTCAACGCAGGGAGATTCAGAATCATCTACTGAATCCATGGTAACAGTTTTCGCGTCCCTGACACCCTGTATTATAAGTAATACTCGTAAGTAAGTAATAATTTATTTATTTTCACATCAGAGACGCAAACATCTGTGTAGCCCTGGCTCTTGCACTAGGAGTTCCTGTATCACAAGAGCCAGACCTCTCAATATACAGGAAATATATAATAGACAAAAATGAGATACATTATAGTTAAGGCATGCATTATAAAAGGCAGGTTTACGAATATAGAAGGAAAAAAAAAGAAAAAAGTTTATTTCGTTTTATAAATCCAACTTATTAAGACGAACTCCTTTATGAGATGAATTTTCAAATATACTTCCTTAACGCTCACTTTCAAATATACTTCCTTTTAACCTAGCGATTTAGTGCGTTGTCTGTAAGTGATTTTAAGATTATAGATTTAATCTTAATAAATTCACTGACACACTATAAAACATAATAACATTATAATCAAAATTCAATCAACTTACCAGCAGCTATAAATGTGTTCTCCTCTTTCACAAAATGATTTGTGTACAGATTTATTACTTCTTCATTAATATATTTAGGCATGTCTACTATACGTAAATTAAGAATAGTACCATCTTTTTTTTTCACCGAGAATTTAGACCACACTTTGAGAGACTTTGACATGGTGAAAATATGCGAAATTTTCTGCACTAGATAAAAAATTGCAATGTCTACGTGAGCAGTTTTTAATTAAACAATTATTTCGTCGTACTGATTTTATTTTAAGTAAACTCTTGAGTGTCTTAAGTAACGACAATAATATCTCTAATGTGATTATTTTATTGTATCAAATTATAAGCAAGCCGGTTATCTTATCAGTCATTTGTGTTGGACGATTTAGTAATGTTGATTTCATTTGGGAATATTGACAAAATACTTAAATGATTAAATAATCGTTTGAGTCACTTACATACATAAACTCACGCTTTGTTACCTTAGGAACAAAGTTTCATGATTAGCAGAAAGTACAGAACGACATCTACTATGATCCTTACATAACTTATTTTGGTTCGTTTACTTTGCACTGGCGAAACATTCACAACAAAACATGTTGAAATCTCTAGTTCTAGTTCCTGTCAAACATTGTATGGAACATTGACAGAAAATTTAGATGTTTTGTTGTGAATGTTTCGCTAGTGCAAACGCACGGTTGCGTTCATACATCTTCTCATACACACGCTGGTTGCGAGTGCCTACTACGCACGCGCACCTGACCTCTCTGAATAATGTCTCCAATCACCACCAGTCTTATAAATGTCACCGTAAGATTGTGAGCATCGTGCCCCCCGACCCTTGCTTTACGATGCGCCAGCCCGCGTCGTTGCTGAGCCTGTAGCTTTAAATTCTCCGATCAATAATCAGGATATACTTTTGATCAAGCCTGTCCCTCTTGCTGTCCTCCCCTCAGCGAATGCCCTAAGCCGAGGTTCGTACCCCACAGGGGGTGCCCTTAGCGAGCATTCGCCTAACTTTAATTAGATTAGTTTATGCCCCTGGCTGGAGGCTTTGAGTGTAGAAGCTTAAGGCAGCCACAGGAAAGCCCAGTTAAGCAGCTACGATCTTAGTGGTCACCTGCGAGATGCCCTAGATATAAAAAAAGTGAGCATCGTTAGTTTACAATCTATCTAGTGAGGTTATAAACTATCGAACAATTGTGAACTGTTACAATACAACGCATTCATTTTCGGTTGTTTATAATCTATCAATGTTAAACTTATCGACAGGGTTATTATTTCTGTCCGATTTTATCACCCGTAAAATTGTGAATCGTCTCTTGATTGGTAGGTCTTGGCAGCAGCCGAATTAGTCGCAGTAGCTAAGCCAGGGCACCCCGATCAAATAGGTTAGGTTAGGTTAGAACTGTGAAACTTCCAAGTTGGTCGCAGTTACTTTTCAGTATTAATGCAGGTGCGTTCGTGGCATGCAAGTTTGATACCAGTTCACAATTTTTCTGTTTGCCATGGATAGAATATAAACTATCTCTATATCTATACTAACTATTTTAGAGTCTAGACAAAATCAAACTGGCTGCTAATTTAATTATATACCTAATTTGTTATTTTTTATAACACTGATTTTACATTCTGTGATTTCTTGAACTCACACACTGACTTATTAGTATTACTTGTTAAAATGTTAGGAATATCGTATAATTTTACAATGTTTGTAAATATGTGGGCACCATGTATCTATCACATAATTAATTTATCTGTAATTGCTTCATTTTTCATTATTTTTTACCTATCGTGGACTATACCACGATAGGTAAAAAAGAATCTTATTATAGATGCATCGTCAACATTGTGTATTTATTACATGGACACTTTTAATGAATGTGTGCCATGACACATCATTAACAACTACGCAATTGATTTACATTATCATACATGGTAGCTTGATAAGTAATCAACTTGTTTGAAGTCTGTTAAAAAGTGGGTACCCACATGAATTATATTAACACAACCTCACACCAAATAGAAAACCAAGACAAAGCGCTGCAAACAATACAGTGAAGCTTGACAAAACTCCACCTCCGCTCTGTGCATACACGCTCACACGCACACATGTACAATGACACTACAATCACAAAGTGAACACATGTTTACGAAACCGGCTTCAAGTCACTGTTGACGCTTCACGTCACCTACAATTTACGGCTTTAGTGTACATGATAATTATTCAGATTTATTACAGTTGTAATAGCAATCATGTCATTTCGTTTAAAATAGGTTTTTATTTTTATTAATTTATTCATATTTTATACAAAGTTGATACGACAGAGGGGCTTTCCTTTAAACTGCCTATACTAGGTACCATTTTCAAGCTCTGTACCAAAAATCAATTAAATAGGAGCAGTAGTTTAGTCGCAAATGATTTTTTAAGTTTTTGCCCCGTTTGAACACGATGTATCTTTCCTAACAGCTGATTATGTCTATACGCATAGGTCATGCACCTTAAAACGATAAATCTGAGTATAACCTATGCGTGGTTGCCGCTGTGACGCAAATCACAAGTACAACCAAATATTCTCGCTAAAAAGATGACAATGCAAACAAGGAAGCAATAAATACACACACACTTGCATTTTCATTACGAGTGTGAAAATCATAGCAAACACCCCGTGGGTAAAAGAAATAGAAATAGGTCAGTGTGTTGCTATTGCATCCTAGCGACGAGGGGCAGGGGTTGCGATCGGTAAGTGAGTGGGGCTTCTAAAAACTGTTTTTTTCAGTGCGCCGACGCTATTCTTTCGGAACGTACTTATGTAACGTAACACGGAAGTACCTGCGCCGCCTCCGTATTGTCGAACTCGCGCGCTGACAATTGGGATTTAGTTTTATTATTGTGATAGGACACTAAACAAGTTTAAGACAGTATTTCTTTTTTTATTGTGACAGGACACGTAACTTGGGATTATTATTATTTAGTGTTAGTGTTTTTTTTTGTGATCGACTGCTTTTATTGTGATACGACACGTAATTAAACTTTGGTTTTGTGTGTGTGTGTGTAATTAAAGTGTTCAACAATGCCTCGTGTAACTTACACGGCGTTAGAATACACTGACATGATTTTTAATTAGAAAAATAAGTAACAATATTCTCCGTCGGTATAATTTGTGCATTCATGTGAATGAAGGACACATCGAGAATTTAAAATTTTAGTGTTTTTGTTGTTGCGCGCGTACTTCAAAACCATACCTAAAAGCCGCGAGTGAAGGCCTAAGCCGCCGCCCGCGCCACCGCCGCCGGCCGCCCGCTTTGAAATGAGATAAAACACGCCGCGCGGCGCGGGCGCGGCGTTGCCACTGTTACCTAGGTATCTTCTAAGGTCAGTTAAATTTATTTACAAAGGGTGGTTGCGTTTTACTCTGATTCATAAGCTATTTAGTTTCTTTGAAAAAAAAAAAAACTCATTTTTGATGCTTTTTATGTTTATACCGTATCGAATTAATACTAAACACGTATAGTATACGTAGTGTAATTTAATGCCCCTCTGTCATATCAACTCTGTATACTCGTTTTTTTTCTCTTCTATTTTGTGAATGTGAGAACGCTGTAGGCTTAGTGGACCGTAGATTTACTGACCATCTTCTATTTTGTTAAGTACCTGGTACTTGTTGAAAGACTGTCCTCCCATACCTAATAAATAATAAGTGCCCAAGTAGGTTTATAAGTGAAATAAAATTTATTGAATTTGAATTTGTTGACAGCCCTATGTCTTGGTTTTTTTATTTGATCTGAGAACACAACGTAATGCATTTGGTAGTTTTCCTCAAAGTAAGTTTCATCAATTATTTTGAAAGAAAATATGCAAGTTTTAATCACAGTATTCTTTATTTGTCGATAAATTATTTACTATACATACTTTCCGTATTACTTTACCTTTAAACATATTTTTTTCAATACAACATAAATACTCGTTTAAAGCAAAAAGAACAGGAGAGATTCTCCAAAATACGTTTTGTTTTACTTTTAAATAACCAAAAGAAATAATTTCTCAAATCACTTATTGTATTTTAGCAATCATGAACTTAGTAGACGGAATGTCACCTTCGATGGTAACTCCGAGTTTCTTTCCTAACTCTTCAAATTGGATCTCGTAAGCAGTCTCCCATCCATCAAGCTCTGCAGCTTTCTGGGTATCAGATGACGTCATCCAGGCGCCACTTACTGGTATACCGTGTTCTTTGCAAATCAATCGCCTGGAAATATACAAAGAAATTAAAAAAAAAGTTGATGAAAATAATAATTGTCCCGATTTCATATTTCATCGAAATCCTGAGCCTGTTGTATTATGGCAAGTTTCTTCACCAATGTGAGGTGAGGGAATGCCGTCATAATCATAGGAGGTGGAAGTTATCATTTCATACAAAAAAAGTTATTTATGGATATCGGTCTTATTCTTCGTGTCGCTGGCACTACAGATTTTTTAATATTGTTGGCCCAAAATATCATTACATCGTGAGTGGTAAAATTGTATTGGAATAAAATATGATAGGAAGAAGAGAAACTGACCTGGCTTTAAGGAACTCTACTTCAACACCAAGCCCTCTGTACTCAGGATTGACAAAGAGTCCTCTGTCACTGAAGAAACGGTCAGAATTGAACGCCTTCACTTCGTCATAGTAAGACGCCATTCCATAATACATTTCAAATAGCTTCTTCATTTCCTCCGTTTTAAAGTCAAACTGAAATAGTAACATTAATAATTATTATTGTTTCTGTTTTCGACTGTTCCTTGTTTACAACTAATTATTTAGTGGTGACTAGATTAATATCTGACAAGACTGCTCGATTGTTAACGTCAGGCACCTGTGAATCGACTTTCTGCGATGTTGGATTAAGTGACGTCACTGGTGGTGACTGAAAAATTTTCTGCTTGTGATTTCTTCAATACATGGGGTATTGAAGAAATCACAAGCAGAAAATTTTCTTTTTAACAAAAGTCCAAACAAACAAAATATCTAATGTCTGTTTTAAAAGTATCTGTATAAAATGGAAGCCAATCCTGTTCAGATTAAATAAAACGCAGTCACTTACTAAAGGGAATTGAAGGTCAACTTTATATCTTACCAGTTTTTCCAACAATTACTGTTTGAATAACATTATTAAATGAGAAACATCTTTAATGTGATTAAAATCTGAATTTCGGTTCTAAGCATTCAAATAATCAAATCAAAGAACTCAATTCCATTTATTTACATTTTCGTCAGATACTTTTGGAACAGACCATTATGCACAAACTTACACATAACAGAAAATAACTTTTATAGTTTACTATTTATATTTAAATATATTAATTAAAAATTTCGCGTTACCTCTGGTTCTGGATCCCCTTTGGATGTTAAAGCCATCATGGATGCTCCAATGACCTCTTTAATTTGGTCATCACCGTTGTCTAAACAACAAACCACAGTGTGAAAGCCTTTTTCTTTTATAGCTTTAAGCATAGGCACACGCAGTTCTTCCATTGCTGCTGCACTTGTTGGAACTCCTGCAATAGATAACCATACCTATTATATGTAGATATTTAACAGGTGAATGCATTTGCTTTACATTCTAGACAAATTCATCATCTGCTGAGCCTTTTCCCAACTATATTGGGGTCGGCTTCCAGTCTAACCGGATGCAGCTGAATACCAGTATTTACATGGAACGACTGCCTTTCTGACCTCCACAACCCAATAACTGGGTAATACGATACCCCTTGGTAAGACTGGTTGTCAGACTTTCGTGCTTCTGACGACCAGTAACGACTGTCAAAGATCCACGAATGTCTGCCGGGACCAAAGTGTGCTTTGAGAGTCACGAAGGAGTCTCGGTATGTAGAGATGGTCACCCGTCCACGGACCAACCCCGGTAAGTGTAGCTTAACCTGATGGATCGACCCGTGCGGCTGTTATTACTTAGCCACGAGCTCACACTGGAAGAGATTTCTTTAGTGAACAATAAAATACGTAAAAACGTAATACTTATATTACGTTTTTACGTATTTTATTGTTCTTTTCTTCTTGTATCTTTATATGTGTATACATAAATGGGTAAATAAATAATCGCGTATCGTTTTTGCTTACACTAAAAAGACGAAAAATAAAAATTTCTAGGTTTCAAATTAGGTACCGTGTGCGTAAAATGCGGTAGTGGGGCGCGTCATTTTAGAGTGGACAAACTATATTTAAGTTCAACCCGCCATTGCGAGTTAGAAAGACTATATCATCAAAATTGAACTTACCAGCAGCTTTAAAAGTAGCGTCTTCAGCCGCATAATACTTCATGTACTGATTAATGACTTCTTCAAGAAGATTTTCAGGCGCGTCCACTACACGTAAATTAATAGCAGCACCACCCTTTTTCGCAGAGAATTTCAACCACACTTTGAGAGGTGACATTTTGAAAAAAGGTATATTCTCTAATTGTATTTTTTTTTCAGTAGGTATTAATGTTTTCTATTTCTTGAATTTAATTTTGAGTGTATCTTCACAAGTTACTTCAATACTTACTGTCTCTAAATGTGATATGAACTGGTTTATATAGAGTGTCATATTGCAAGTAAGATGTTATCTAAAGCCGGCAGTAAAATTATGAAGATGCCACTCGGGAAAATTGGTGAAATACCCAAAACAAGGAAAATACTATCTTAATGAACTTTATGACCTTCATAAAACAAGGGGAAAATACGTTTGTATTTTTATTTAAATAATAATGAAACCTCGGGTTTGTCTTCAACAATAAAGAGTAGCAGAAGATGCCAACGGGGATCACATCATTATTTTGTTGAGGGATTTGTAAAACTTCACGAAAATTGACTTAAAAACTCATTGGTAATGAATAGATAAAAAGTAAAACAATTGGCTTAGGTCAATAGTGCACTTGCGGCCAGGTCGCAGCGGTCAGAAAGATAGATACATTAGTATGAAATCGCCATGGAGCACGCGCATCTGGCCGCACGCCAGGTAGGATCGACTACGAAATCGACGTGGCCGCTAGTGCGCTATGCCCATAGATATAAGAAAGAAGGAGATATGCCCGGTAGTTGAAAATGTATCGAAACCCAATGTCTTCAATCTATCCCTACTCTCTAGCCTACAACTACACATGCGATCAGTAAACCCAATAAATACGAGGTCCCGCTCACACTTACAATTTACAAATCAGAACGTACTACACAATCAATTATAAACCTTATCCCATCAAACACAGCGTGCATTTACCATGCACCGTACAACTCACCCACACGAAAACATCGTTCGCTATCGTTGTGCTGTGCAAAAGCCATTTATTTTACATATACGCTAGTGATTGACAAAATCGGAAACTTATCGATTCTCCCATTTATTATTGTATTAAAATTTTTGGAAGTTGCTGAACAAATTTTAAATAAAAAACGATATACATATAATAAGACGATATACTTAAATAAACAATAAGTAAGTAAAAAAAAAGAAATATTAAGTAAACCAAAAAAAAACAACATTATGAGAAAATCTAAATGAGTATAAAACAAGATTTCACATCGGTCTTCCAATCAGGCTATAACTTTTGACAAATTGAAGAATAAAATTTAATAGTAATATAAATTCATACGACAATCGACATTATTGTCGATAGCCAACGTTAGTGGATCTGCACAACCACATCACTAATCCGTCGCAAGACGCTGCGGCCGTACTAACGATGTAACCGCTTAAAGCAAATATCGTTTTGTAATTTTTACATTGCTTGTCCAGTTACTTAGCGACATACTTTGGTAGTGGTAAAGAAGCAATGTATTTACTACAATAAAAGTACAGTCGCTGTGATATAAAAATAACGTAGTAAAGGCAAGGTTAAAATAAAAATCATGAAAAACAACAAATCGTAAAATATTTCTTTATTTTACGATTTGTTGTTTTTCATGATTTTCAACACAAATATAGCAAAATACTTGTGCTGATTTATGAAAAGTGGTTCTACGATTTATAAAGTTTATAGTTTAGCTTCGATTTTCACAAGAAACCACTGAACAACACGGTATTCTTAAATGTTATCACGATCGCGTTCGAAAGCGCACTAGTTAGCGGAAACGGCCATTTGCCTGAGGCATTGTAGCGGCATCTACATCGCTACATGCGAACTACGCATCAAAGACCTGACGTCACATAACACCCTGACGTCACACAAAATCCTGCATCGCGCAATTAGAGTTTACCGCGCGATAAACATATATAGAATCTCCCAACTTCAAACCTCTGGGCAGTTGCCCGCCAGACATCACACCCGTCTGGTCGGAGGATCCTCCCTTTTCTATGGGGGATGAGTGAACTTTACACCCTGTTCCTCATACCCCTAAACTGGTGACCCCGAGCATGAACGTCAACGCAGCCTTCGTGCAGATACTTCAGCGTGACGTCATCATCATCATCACTCCCGCAAGCTTTCGTGAGGCGAGTCACACAGCCAGTCAGCACCCACGGCTTCAACGGGTATCCTGACCACCAGCATGCAGCGAACGCGCATTCCTGGTCATCACCCTCAGCCACAACCCAGCGCTGTACCACATCCGACCCACTGGATGATCATAACGCAGCGCTACCCCGACTCACTGGGGAATCACCGCAGACAGTTCCGACTCACCGCGAACTATGCGGCACCCGGTTCCGACTCACTGGAACCACAGCTGGCACTGTGAAGCATCGCAAGATTCAAGACTATGCCCACTATCGACCTCCGGTCTCCGGAGGGGAGTGATGTAGCGGCATCTACATCGCTACATGCGAACTACGCATCAAAGACCTGACGTCACATAACACCCTGACGTCACACAAAATCCTGCATCGCGCAATTAGAGTTTACCGCGCGATAAACATATATAGAATCTCCCAACTTCAAACCTCTGGGCAGTTGCCCGCCAGACATCACACCCGTCTGGTCGGAGGATCCTCCCTTTTCTATGGGGGATGAGTGAACTTTACACCCTGTTCCTCATACCCCTAAAGCATGACCATTGTGGTCAAGACGCGCGGACACAGACCCGCCCCCATGCCACTTCTCCTGTTATTTATATTTATATGGCTATGTCCTAAGATAAACCAAAATGTAATAATGTAGGCATAGTTCATAATAATTACGGTAACTTTATACTTGATATAATTATCTATTCAATAGTTAACACTTCCTTGTGTACACTATGATGATGTTATGATGTTCTTACCCACATCAATAAAATATAAGTCTACTGTATTTGAATAATCTAATCCAACGAAAATAATATTGATACTTTTACCCATACCCAGCGAAAAGGTCAAAGTTCCAATGCTGGATCTAGGGTTGCCAACTTTTTTTATATCAAATATAGTATTTTCGAAAGCCATTGCCTGTAAAAAAATAGTAGATGGCGAAAACTAATAGTAGGTTTGTTTCAAAAACATTTTTATTCTTTTACTGTGGGTATGAACCTTTACTAAGTGGATTTTTTTTATGTCTCATAACTATATTTATACTCTAAGGTTACAAAATACCATTAATTCGGGACACGGCTGTTTCTGGAGGTTCCTGTTCCGTATAAGGCGGGAGGAAACGCCCGGGTGTCACAACTGTGTGGATCGCCCGGAGGACACGGTGGAGCATACGGTGGAGGTCTGCCCGGCTTGGGCGGAGCACCGCCGTGTCCTCACGGAGGCGATCGGCGGCGGCAATCTCTCGCGTCCGGCCCTGGTTCAGGCCATGGTTCGGAGCGAGAGTGCATGGGAGGCCATCACCTCCAATGGGCAGCTCGCCGTCCGATAAGGACCAGGCCCGCGTCGACGGCGCGTTGTGTTCCACGCGCGCCTCAAAGAGATATCAGCAACAACTGATGGGGTCCGTAAGGACCAATGCCTGCTGGGGTTGCGGGTTTGTCCGAAAGGGTTATCGCGGCCCCGGCACACGGGCAACGGAAGGAACACGGGTGGGTTTTAGTCAGTAAAAGTCTGACACGCCCTCTCGCTCCGCCCAGAGCGGGAGAAGTCATTTGCTGATTCACAACCCTCAAAAAAAAAAAAAGGGTGGCAGGGATATTGACTCGAAAACTGTTTCCATTCAGTACGTCATTCTGAACCCCATTGAACATATCTTGTGTTATTAAAAAATAAATCTGTTATAAAAATAGCCATACATTTCGACCGCGTAGGTCCGTACTTAGCCGTACACTTTCCTATGAAACAGCATTTTTTTTTTTATAACTGGCGATTAATTTAAGCGCCGTGGGGTTCAGAATCATGTACTGAATCCATGGTAAAAGTTTTCATGTCCAGGGTTGCAGCCTGAATAGTAAGGCTGGCAACCCTAACTGGATCCCTCTCCGAATAGGGATTTAACGATATCATTCAGCCTGTTTGTTTTCAATTAATGGGAAAGCTGCGAAACATGTAAACACAAACAAGAGGGATTATACAAGATCTGTTGCAAAGACGGGCTCGCACCAAATATTGGTGTTATTTTCGTTTTCTCCTTTAGCTATGGTGTTTTTGCTTCAATGTCATTATATAGACAGCTATATGGTTATGTTACATCATTGAGGCTGTGTTTCTAAAACTTGGTATAATGATTGGGATTTAAGATGTTTACTTGAGGTAGGTACAAGTGTGGTTTTGCCACTTTATTTGGTTATTTTTATTCATTATGTATTTTGACACCTTCATTCAAACAAGATAAAATAGATCTACGTTTGAAATCTTAATGTCTATTGCTTTTATTAGTATTAACCATGAAAAAAATTACAAAAAGAACTCGACTACAAATTGAAAATCATTTTAGTTTCAGAAGTTTCGTGCTTTAGTTTTATTTCTAAAATCATTTTTCATTATGTAGTCTCAGACCAAATTAAAAACCAAGACAGAGCGTTGCGAACAATACAGCGAAGCATGCTAAAACTACACCTCCGCTCTGTGCATATTCGCTTACAACCTTTTACAACTACACTACAATCAAACTACACCACACAAAGTGCACATATGTTAACGAAACCAGCTTCACTTCATTGTTGACAGCGCTCTGTTTTGGTTTTTAATTTGGTCTGGTTATGTAGTCGCTTATTTTTTTAATCAGTTGTTGTTTTATTTGTAAAAACTTAAATTTTCCACTTTTTAATTTGTAGTACCTCACAAAGTTGTATACCACTACTTTACTATTTGAAGATACCAATATCATCAACATAAACGAACAGGATTAAAAACCTATACGTACATTGAAGCTGCTCAAGCAAAGTTAATAAAATGGATAAGGGACCACCACGCGGGTGTATTGTGCCAAATGTAAAAAAAAATACTTAAATCAGCCCAGTATAATCACTCGGGAATCGGTGTACATGCATGAAACAAAACCTCATCGAATGCATAACTTCCCCTTTTTTTTGAAATCCTTAAAAATAACTTTTACCTAAGTAAGGTAAAGAATTACCTTTAATCCAATCGTTCCATTGACTTTAAAGCAGGTCGTCAGGTAAAGGAAACGTGGACCTATCAGCCAAATCTGGACTTGCGTCAGCATTTTGTGCAATTATCCCAGCCTCGGCTCCAAAGTCAGCTTGATATCGTTAGAAGATAACAGTACCTACCTCCGGGATAAGCAGTTCCCTTGAAGAAAAGATAAGGGCCCTTCGAACTTGGAAATCTTGGCCCCTGAGGTTTAACGATTTTGAGATTAAAATCATTATGCGATACCTTGCCGTTAGTGAAAACAGAAAGTAAAGTCCTTCTATTTGAGACGCCGCCGTTGTATCGAAATCATAGATACCTAAAGTAAATACTGGAAGTACTTATATTATTTGAAAATTAATATATTTTGTTTACTGGGTTCGAACTCGACTCTGTAGTGATGAAGGGTGGGCGTTTTGGGGGACTGTCTTATGCAATTTTGTCGTTCGAAAAGTTCTGATTCTCACAGCCTAGTTTGAATAATGACTTTAGTATTTTTTTTGGATTTTTGAATCTTTTAATTTGGCCTTCATGCTTGCCACACACATAAACATAAACTCATGCCTTCTTCTCATGGGGTAGGCATAACCAACATAACTCTTACCATCAGCGGCAGGTTGTTTTTTTTTGTAAGAGAGAAGCTGAAGCGTATCCTGTTTTAACTTACTTACTTATCAATAAAGAAAACATTTATTTATTAACTTAAAAATAAAAATATTTCCTTTACAGAATTTAACACCATCTATCGTCAAGTAGCACAACCAAAAAGACGCTATCACTACACAAACAAAACTTTCATACAGAAATAAACTCAACTACGTATACATTGGTATACTACGGCGGACCACTATTTTTTTATATTTTTAAATGATTTTTTTAAATATCTTTTGTAAAAAATATTTAAAAATGAAAAATTACATTTTTAAATATTTTTTACAAAAGATATTTAAAAAAAAAAGTGGTCCGCCGGTGTCGGGAGCAGGGTCCAAGCTACCCGTGGTTAGGGCTGCAGAGACAGGAATCTCCTTACAATGCGAGCCGTATCGAGGAGTACTGCCTTCTGAATCAGGCCCTTCATCCAACCGCCTAACGACAGCCTCGAGAGATGTTGGGCGAGGCTTTTGGCAATCAGGCCATTGGCCGTTACTATCAATTATTATTATTATTAAAGGAATTAGCGAATCGAATACAATATAGTAGAACAGGTGAAAACTAAATAAAATGTGCAATATTCCTCCATCTCGTTCTCGCTGACGCATTTTTCTATATCTGTCTCTATCGTAACGCATTGTAGAGTGGCTTGTTCTCGTCCATATCAAGCAGTGCCACGTGACCTAAAGTGACGTCATCACGGGATCGCTATTGACGATTAAGATATTACAATTATGACGTTTTGCCGTTGGCTATTTTAGAACTTTATAGCTGCAGAGTTGCTGATGCGAAACTTGGAAGGGAAGTTAGAATCGTGTTTTGAACCGTGTATGGTGATTTCGCCACTGCTTACCAAACTCCCTCCTCCGTTCTCCTTTCTTATTTTCTATTATTCATTTTTGTTAGAAAAGTCTCTATAGATTAATAAATTGTTATCCTTTGAGATTTCTTGAGTGTTTGTTTACGAGTATCACTTCTCCGGATTATAGCTTCATCGTAAAAATGATGGGTCCTCGAAAACAAAAACAATGTCTTCTTACTGTCTCCGTTAATATTACAAGGGATTGATACCAAAATCTTATTTATCTTATTTCTTGACCTAGATTCGCGACGAACTTGCCTATTGGCTAGACTTGATTATACAGCAGGATTAACAAAAATTTGTTGATTTTAATCTAGATATTAATGATCCCTTTTAGTGTAATTGCCAATCGCAACTCTACGTTAATTGGTTTCAATTGGATGCTATTACAATTAGCTTTAATAGGGAATGGTTTAGTGACGTGACGAGTAATAGGTATTATTGTGACAAGGAAAGCCAATTATTATAATGTAAGGAACTGCAATATTCCGTAAGATAAGGCACCTGTCCCACCGCCGGCGGGCGATTAACGAGAAGCGAGTAGAGCTAGCAATATAAAACGAGTTGTACGAGTGCGCAACCGCGACGACATACCCGCTGTCGCTGAGCAGTACTCTCTTTGATAGCTCTTGCCACTGCAACAAATGAACCGCCCCGTCGAGTTTTCCTTTGTTGAAGCGACAAGAGCGTGTGATCAGTCAGCGATCAACTATTAATATACTTATCTCTTTCACTTACACGGGCCCTACAATCTTTTGTACGTTTCTTGATCGAGAAAATAGTCAGTAACTAGTCGCCTCCTCGTCGGTGACTAGCATTTCAAACAGAATTCTCTTTAAAAGGAAGTCGGCTCCGTCAAATCGTTTACAATGGCGAATTTTCTACCTCGTTATTTTATACTTATTATAACACAGTGAAGTTAATATTTCAGTAAAAGCCACATATAAAGTCAAAAGAAATCTTTAGGGCACACCGGTCTGATAGACTTACCTGGGCGTGCACAGCTGTCTTTTGCGGTGTACTAAAAACTGAATGAACAATCACCCTTTATTTGTGGAACTTTACTGGAAATTCTTTTGCAAAATGTGAAAAAACCTTGTCTTTCTAAAGCAAAGCTTGTAATAAAATTTTGGCAAAAACAAAAATCTGATTTTTACTACAGAATTTCTATTTTAAATAATGGGCTGAAAGAAATTATACAGTTTGCTGCGCCTAATGACATGGAACGTTCATTATTTGAAAAAATGGCATTTCAGATATTTCACAATCTTGAAAGCCAAGCTTGCAAGCCATACTATTAACACCGTAATAACAATTTTATTTGTACGATGATCACCAAACTGTAGCATTTTATGAGAGCCAATGTTTGTTATAAAACTAGATAAACATTTTTCGAGAGAATAAAAGTCAGAAAGTTACAAATGATGGCATTATTTTGGGTCCCTTTTATTGCGCTGTCTGTTTTGTTCTAGGGTTATGGATGGTTAAGACCTTGTTTTTGAAATTTCTGCGAATTTTCTTACAACCTGCGTAAGAAAATTTCGTAAGTTATATAGGCAATTGTGGCGACAAGATTTCTTTGTACATTGGGGAAAAGTACTTAACTTATTCTGTTCCTTGATGTCTTGATATGACTTTTCATTGACTTGTTAAACATAAGATCCCTTGAAGTTGAACTCACGTACCAAAAATCTAATCAACGACGTACTGGGTGCCTGTATTTGAAAATATAGCTACTGTTAATACCCTGACAGCAGATGGCTGGTACAAAACCCATAATAATCAGGCGCGGCACCGCCAGGGTACCAGGGTGTCATGTGATGACGAGGGTGCGATCTATTTTAGATAAAGGAACGTGTGGAAAACACGGACGTGGCTCGAACTAAGAGAGAAATAAAATCGTAATAATATTTGTATGTCTTTTGCTATTTCTAACAGTGAAAATAAAAACCTAATTTAAAGACCGCTACATAAATACTGTTGCAAATAATCCAGGTCATCTAATACCAAGATTAAACAACAAAAAAAAAGTGTTGGTCAGGAATAAAAAAGCGTGCGGTTTTGCATGTCACACGTCATCATTTTAGACGTCAAAGTAACTTTGGTAGCAAACGGAATATATAAAATCGAGCTTGAGTGAGGTTAAAATTGATATTGTCTGAAAATAATGTGACCGAGTGACCAATGACTTACTTTATTATACATAACATCACGTCTGTATTGAATTCACCAAAGTAGTAGACGCAGAGTAGTTCTTCTGTATTTTTGTAAGATACACAAAAAGCTGGTATGCGGCTATGTCACATTTTGAACTTGGTCTTTGGAGGCTTTTGGTGGGGTGTACTTACTTACACCCACATTTCACCCAATATGTTTTAGTCCAATAAACACATAGGGGGCGAGTCTATTGGTGTTTACTGGGCACAAATCTACACTTCGGAATGCTACTGAGAATTTAAAAAACTCAGTAATTCAATACCTAGGCGGAGATGTAACCCAGAATCCTAAAATGTTCGATAGTCGTGAATCCACGCTTCACGTACTTAGAACACATATTAGGCGAATATAACAAATACCAACTAGGAAGAAACAATATTATGTTAAATACATAACGAGTTCAATAACAGTGTGTTTGTCTGTAAACATTCGATACCCGGCGATCAATCATTCATTGGCACAATTTAACAATGTTGTAGCAAATTGCATTATTTATGATCAAAACCTGTTGTGCTCTCATTAACCGTTAATCATCTGTGACCGGTACAGTTTAATGCAGTTAGTTCTCTGTGATAAAACCACGTCGTTATTAACCGAGTTCAAAAAAGGAGATTTTATGATCGTGTGACACTTGCACGAAAAGACATTTATTTCTGCGAATGGACTTTTGCGTGAATGGAAATTTGCGCGAACGACACCTGCGTGAAAGCACAGATGCACGAAAAAAAGCGAGGTTCAAAGAGGTTATGTGGGGGTTCTAGAAAATTCTACTTATTTACGGATGCAAGAGCGATTATAGCAAGCTTGAGACTTGGGGCATCCCTTCTCAAGTGAGCGAGCATAGTGAGTGAATGAGCCCCCGTGATCTCCTTCGTGTTAGGTTCCTTTATACCCTGCAGATAGAAATAGGAGGCCGGCGAAGCAGGGCTTCGTTGACTACGCATTGCCTTCTTAAAAAAAAAATACCATATATAATACTTTTTTTAAGTTGACCTTGACCTTAGAGTCGTTTGACATTGACCTTGAAACTGTGTCTCCTGTGAACTGGTGGATGAGGGAATGACTTGTCCTCTTCCTCTCTCCTCCGTTCACCTCCCTCCCTCTACATTTCATTTATCAACCTTTTTATGAGATTAATGTCATATTAAAAGATAGTTTAAAAAAACTAAGTATCTGTGTATAGACTTTAACCTTATCTTTTTCTCAAGTAACGATTCGCATTATAAATAATACCAGCCTATTATTGTCTTACTGCAGGGCAAAGGCCTCTTCTCATACATATAAGGCATGAGCATCACCACACTTCCTCAAGGCAGATTGGCAATTTCAGACCTTATATTAATTACAAGGTTTTGCCCGCAGCTTCACCCGCGTGGATGTCGCAAGATATCCCACGGGAACTTACTACCGGGATTACATACCTTATAGCCGAGGTTAAGGTCACTGACTCCTACCACTTTTTTTTTTTTTTTTGAGGGCGGGATATCTTCAAATGACTTCTCCCGCTCTGGGCAGAGCGAGAGGGCGTGTCAGACTTTTACTGACTAAAATCCACCCGTGTTCCTTCCGTTGCCTGTGTCGTGGGCCGCGATATCCCTTTCGGACAAACCCGCAACCACAGCAGGCATTGGTCCTTACGGACCCCGTCAGTTGGTGCTGACATCTCTTTGAGGCGCGCGTGGAACACAACGCGCCGTCGACCCGGGCCTGGTCCTTATCGGACGGCGAGCTGCCCATTGCTCACCGTCCGCAAGCCCGCGCCTACGGTGGCCGGAAGTCGGCTCGTGACTCCCGACGCCCGGGGCGTCTCCTGCGGCGACTAGGGGCGCGAGGGCGTGCAGCTTCCATCTCCCTCGCGCGCTCCACCTCCTCCTTCGCGAGCATAATTGCTTCGCAGAAGGAGGTGACGGCCTCCCATGCACTCTCGCTCCGGACCATGGCCTGAACCAGGGCCGGACGCGAGAGATCGCCGCCACCGATCGCCTCCGTGAGGACACGGTGGTACCGCGCGCAAACCGGGCAGACCTCCACCGTATGCTCCACCGTGTCCTCCGGGCGATCCACACAATGGTGACACCCGGGTGACTCCTACCACTGCGCCCGCGTAGCCGTCAACCATAATTATTTTGTTACGCGTAATTTTGAATCTGTTATATCTTTTAAACTATTCATTTAAATGATATAATGTCAGTGCATATTTTAATCTAAATTAAATGCCCAATCTAAATATTTTATTGGATAAGGATTAAGATAATACCGGTCAAAATAAATATCTTCGGAAATAATAATCTTTTTAGCAAATTCTGAAAGATAATAATGGTTACTGTGGCTCATTGTTGGAAGATAGACATATGCCATTGCAGACTTTTTTGTTGAACTTTTTAAGATGAACAATCTCTTAGAACATAATTTTTATGTATCTTTTATCGTTTACGCAGCGCACGCCAGTAAAGCCGGCATGATTTTTTCCGACATCTTCAACAACAATCCTCATATTTCAGCCAATTTACACAAAACCTTAATAGATTATACACTTAAACCTTCCGCATGAATCACTCTATCCATTGATGAAAACCGTTTGAAAATCCGTTTAGTACTTTTTTGAATTTATCGCATTCAGATAGACAGACAGACGCGGCGGGGGACTTTGTTTTATTATATGTAAGGATAAGTCCAGGTTTCCTTATGATGTTTTCTTTCATAGATGTGCAAGATAAACTTAGAAAGTACATAATATAAATTGAAAAGTCACATTGGGTGGTTGGCTGATTGAGTATAACTCATTTCATTATGATTCCCAAGAACTAAGTAGAAATTGCTGCTCTGAAATAGTTACCTAATAACCTGTAGGAAGTGTCCTTGTCCTAGTTTATCAGCAGTTTAGCATCTTGAACGAGGCTGTCACTTGTCAGAGTCTAACTAGAGCTCTCTCCAGCATTTGATTGATGTCTTTCTTTTCCTTGGTGAAAGCATGCTTTGTTCAGCGAACGCGAGTGAAGCGTTGCATCTGTTATATCATTTCGTTCCAATATCAGAGATACCTACTGTAAAACTACCTACTTTTTTAGCATAGATAAGTTTTCATGTTCTGTTGTGTATGCATGGATTCTGCAAAATTAGATAAACTCTATTTAAAAAATTGTTCATTCACCAAATTATGATCCATAATACTTATTGATTATGATCATAATTTAGTAATTATGACCTATATATATTATATCAGTCTTTAACAACAAACTTGACTTTATTTTGTGAATATATTTTTCACTAGCAAAAGCCAGAACAATTTTCGCTTTAATTAAGGGGAAAGGCAACATTGGACAAATTTTTTGAACAAAAAAAAGGTTTAAAGTTTTCATTGTTCTCGTGCATATTTCATTAATCTGAGTGTGAATGGGGCGATTTTTGGCGAAACTCTGTAGCATAAAATAATAAAACCCTAAAGAAGCGAAAATCGTGTTTCCTGTATATCTATGTACCTACAGTACATCACTGCGGTAGAAATTATCACCCCCGGTTCGGTTTTTCGGCGCAATGTAGGTGTTCACGTCTGTCAAATTCTTCGGGAAATACAGGCGTGCTGTTATATTATGTGTAATGGTTCTCCCACCAGCCTATTAGGTATCTCGTTTGTCCAACGTCCATGCCATAGTTTTGACCATATTGTTCAATCCTGACCAACGCAGTCATTCTTTACCGACATGCCCGATAGGTACTTCCACTGCTTTCAAAGATCTTTTGGCGCTCGAATGACGTTGCTAGGGGGCGTTGTTGGTAAGCATTTGTGGCATTGTTTTGTGAAATTTCACCTTAAATGTATTCAAAAAACCAGATGGCGGCGTTAATTCCGATTACGGCCACGCGCCAAAATGATCTTGTAGCGCTATACTTGGCATGAAGAATGCGTTTGAACGGGAGTTTCACATCTACATGTTTGTGCTCAGTCATTATTTGTCTTGGATGTTTACGAGAAAATGTATACCAAGATTTTTTTTAATCTATGCCCGTGGTCAGGTCAGGTCAGCGCATGTTTATGGTAGGTACATGATTTTATAGCCCCGATCAGATGCATGTTATTGCGTCGTGGATAAATACAATACAAATAAAATATTACGTAGCACCGTGTACGCCATGTACAGGCAACCGCACGTATGAAGTAATACTTGGACTACAAAAACCACACCTATCTCGTAAAGGCGCTGTTAATGTCAAATCGTCACATAGACGTGTGGTTGACTGTACGTTAGAATATTTCTACTTTTAAACAAAGAAAAGTCTTAACGTTTATGGCAGAAGTATTTTCTTAGTCATGCTATATTTGGGTGTGTGTGAGTGGATTTTCCCAGTGCGTAAGCAACGCAGATTTGTTTCGGAACACTAGAGATTAAACAAAGTTGGATTTACATTCGGTAACACATTCGGCTGCTTTTACCGAACTTTAACATTTGACCGAAATATGGTTTTTGGGCTGAACATTCCGTTCTGCAACCCAATTTCAGTATCAAATAAAAAATTATTGAATAGATAAATAGCACCCTTGCCCTTTGTTTTGCCGGTTATACTGAAGTAGGTAATGTTTTATTGTTTAACCTTAGTAGACTAGGTATTTGTTTATTTTGTCAAAAAAGTTATAAAACTAATACCCAACTACGTCGAAAACGCCAACTAAAAAGGTATAAACAAGCTGTCACAGACAGACAAATAAAAAATCCGGTGTTGTGACACCGGATTTTTAATTTGGGCGTCTTTTATCCTCTAGAGGGCGCCATATTCAATTTAATATGACGTCACAGCCTATATAGATGCGGACGATCAAGACGCTTCCAACGATACCTCATTTGTCAAATTATTATTGACACATTATGAAAGTACTTTAAAGAAGTTATGAAGGAACAGATGAACATACATACATACATACATACCTACCTGTCAAAATCATAACCCTCCTTTTTTCTTCAACGTAGTCGGGTAAAAAATCAATTGTTACAGACAGAGATTGTATAGGCGTTAAGAATTGCCTATTAATTAGGGTTTTGTACCGTACATTCGGTAAAAGTCACTTTTGGTCCCTCACTAGTAACAGATATAACCCCTCACTATATATTATATATTATACCTAATATAACTTTTAGAACATATATTAAAAACACATACCTACACACGCACACGCACATATTATAATCATAACACTTTAGCGTATGTGTGTTATTGTTGTGTTATAATCAAATAAGATGTTGTTTGTTGCATTAGGAGCAAGGAAAACTGGTCAATGAAGTATGCATAGAATTTAGCCTAATAAATAAGTCTAGTTTTAATATTTCAACTCAATAATCAATACCCAAGTATAATAATAGTAACTTTCTCAAACCACAGTATAATAAAGTAGCAGTATTATGTCTCGGCACTGGCCTTGAAATGATTACCTACGGCCGCTCGGTAGATAAACATTCCGTGTCCGTAACTGCGGCGCACTTGAGACTGTTGCATACACAGATTTCGAAGCACGTCGTTTCGGCCGTTTTCTATGGATAACATAATACTGTTACTTATTTATACTCTGCTCATACGTTGCAATGGTACACAACAAGCTCATAATAATAATAATAAACTGAGTTTCTTATACGAACAACAAAACCGCAGGTCTATTCTGAAAGAATTCAAGCACAAAAAAGAAAACAACTATAAAAACGGAATTTGCATTTATCTCATTACTTTTTTCTTGCAATTCATTATACAAATTGTTTGTGAAAAGCTGCAGTATCCATAAAAAAAGGTTTTTATCTAACGTTTAGCATACCATTAAGCAGTTTATCGCATATTAACACGAGAGTAAAAGATAGCAGTCCGGAATTGTCACTTGAAACAGGTCAAGTGTACAGTGCGAAGAAAAAAACATGATATCGAAATATTTAAATTGTAGTGCCGCGTTTGTTTTACGATTTCTGAAACGACGTTGCCAGTAGGGTGGCCAAGCGTTCGGCTTAAGAGGTACCTTTGCGCGCCATTGGTGCCAATTCTGTTGTCACAAATGCCTCTAAACTAGACTAAAAATCACTCAAATTTAGTTTATTCCAGTCAAACGACGATTTCCCATTCTGAAATAGACTAAAGAGACACATTAACTATATTTGAGTTTGACAGCATTAAGATAGTACTGAATTTTGCTATTTTAAATTTGACGTCTTTCACCAAAAATTTTGATTGTAAAAAACCAAACCAGATTAAATCTGACAATTTTTAATCACAATTAAAAAGGTGTGAGATAAAATAAGTTGTCATGAACTAAAATTCACAGCAACATGCAACATCTTGACTTCACGTCTAAAAACAGTACTGTATTAATTTTTTCTTTTGCTTATATCTCGAAAATGGTGCGTCCTATCGCAAAAATAATGAAAATTTCGACCCCCTATATAAATCGCATAAATCCCTAAAACTCAACCAACATGTAGGTAATATTTCTTCATATTTTCATACAAAAAGTGAAAAATTCCAAAAACACATCGAGGCGGCGCCGCCTGCACGCCTCCGGCTCTAAAAAAAATCACGGGTTAGGGTAAATCACGGGTACCACGTGGATTCGCGATTGTCAAATTCGATTTTAGTTGTGTCAAAATTATTTTTTAATTTTGAGAATTTTGTTTGCAGAATAGCTTTAAGATTCTCATAGCTAAAAGTAAGGAATTTTAGTGATAGTTTAGTTCGGTGTACATGAGAATCGCCACCATTGTATTCGTATATTTAAAAAAATACGTTTTACTGGGTATTCATTGGTAAATTGGTTAATGCCTGCTTCTTTAGCTGTGATTGCTTTTCTTAGGTTTTTGCATTGTCTATAGATCAGATATAGATGTAGGTAAATAAATCAATCTCAATAAAATCACTTGATTCATTACAGTCTACTTTCCATTTAGGTTCTAACTTAGATAACCTGTTCTAATCACGGTCTTGTTTCATCTACGAGTCACCCGTTCTTTCTTAATTATATTTATGTATCAGAAAGATATCATATTTAAGGGTGTGGTACAACCATAGAAATATAAATAACAGGAGAAGTGGTATGGGGGCGTGTCTGTGTCCGCGCGTCTTGATCACAATGCTCATGCCTCAGGCAAATGGCCGTCTCCGCTAACTAGTGCGCTTTCGAGCGCGATCGTGATAACATTTAAGAATACCGTGTTGTTCAGTGGTTTCTTGTAAAAATCGAAGCTAAACTATAAACTTTATAAATCGTAGAACCACTTTTCATAAATCAGCACAAGTATTTTGCTATATTTGTGTTGAAAATCATGAAAAACAACAAATCGTAAAATATTTCTTGCCTTTACTACGTTATTTTTGTTTTCATATATCACAGCGACTGTACTTTTATTGTAGTAAATACATTGCTTCTTTACCACTACCAAAGTATGTCGCTAAGTAACTGGACAAGCAATGTAAAAATTACAAAACGATATTTACTTTAAGCGGTTGCATCGTTAGTACGGCCGCAGCGTCTTGTGACGGATTAGTGATGTGGTTGTGCAGATCCACTAACGTAGGCTATCGACAATAATGTCGATTGTCGTATGAATTTATATTACTATTAAAGTTTATTCTTCAATTTGTCAACAGTTATAGCCTGATTGGAAGACCGATGTGAAATCTTGTTTTATACTCATTTAGATTTTCTCATAATGTTGTTATTTTTTTGGTTTACTTAATATTTCTTTTTTTTACTTACTTATTGTTTATTTATATCATCTTATTATATGTATATCGTTTTTTATTTATAATTTTTTCAGCAACTTCAAAAAATTTTAATACAATAATAAATGGGAGAATCGATAAGTTTCCGATTTAGTCAATCACTGGCGTATATGTAAAATAAATGGCTTTTGCACAGCACAACGATAGCGAACGATGTTTTCGTGTGGGTGAGTTGTACGGTGCATGGTAAATGCACGCTGTGTTTGATGGGATAAGGTTTATAATTGATTGTGTAGTACGTTCTGATTTGTAAATTGCAAGTGTGAGCGGGGCCTCGTATTTATTGGGTTTACTGATCGCATGTGTGATCGCAGGCTAGAGAGTAGGGATAGATAGAAGACATTGGGTTTCGATACATTTTCAACTACCGGGCATATCTCCTTCTTTCTTATATCTATGGGTACAACCGTCAAACTGAACAACTTTATGGGACCAAGATCGTAATCGCGAAAAAAATAACAACTGTCCCATACAAAACTTCAATGGGACGGCTGATTTTATTTTGTCGCGATTATGATTCCCATGGAGAAAGTTGTTCAGTTGGATACCCTTAAATATGAACACACCTTTCTGATACGTACTAGGTTTAAAACAAAATTTATTATGTTAAGTATCTACTACTTAACATAATAAATATTGTTTTAAACCTACACAGAAATATAAGGAAAACAATTTTTCCTCAAATTTTGAAACATCAAAGATGGCCGCCCTATGCCCGAGCGCGTCCCACGGCTATAATGTTATTTTCCTTGCGGCGCGCGGCGTCCGGGCAGATGGCCGTAACGACCGATACCGATACCGAAACCACGTTTAATTGTCGCCTTAAATAAATGCTGACCGACACTCTCGTTATTTTTATACGACCATGGTAGCGGCTATTTTCTTATGATTTCGGAGTATTTTTACTACTTGCTGTTTTGAATCAAAGCGAATAAGAAAACTCTTGTCGTATTTTTTCGAACAGCACGCTTAGCATGACCACCGTAGAAACGAAAGAAACGAAAAACAATATGACGAAAATAAATGTCACTTTAATAGAAACAGATATTATGTCTATTCTTTTTAAGTTCTGAGAGTAGAGATAGAAGTACCTAGTCACGTTCCTGAATGGTAAATGATTTAGCAGATTGCCACACTCTAACGCCAGTAAAACTCACGAGCTTGCCGTATTTTCAGTCATAATTAGGGGCTTCGTTGGAATCTGAAACTTTTCGGGAAATCCCAAAACTTCAAACTCAATTCAATTCAAATTCTAACTGTATTCGAAACATCAAATATACTTAACTAGGCAGCAATTTAGAAATACCTCTTTACAGTAACCGGAGCGAGAGAAACTCTATTAAAGTGACTCGATTTACCTGTTGTACAATCTTGTAGGTAATTTACATAATAACCTAACAAGAGGTGATTACAGCGGAATTACACTTCCATTGGTTTATCTCATTACGAGTTTATAGTTCGTATGTAAATAATCTTTACTGTGATAAGGAGGGACATTGTGACTGAGTTTCGTGCGGAATTAAAACAAAAAGAAAATATAAAAAAAAAGAAAATTTGTTTATGATGGTGATTTTGACACTCTGATGATTTTGACATTATAGTTATGATTTTGTCATTAATATTGATAGTTTTGACATTACTCGTAATTATGATCAATGACCATTTATTTTGCAAAAATAAAACGCACATTATAAAAATTATACACGATAATACTAAAGCCAAAAGCCCAGTTATGGAAATAATAATAAAAGATTTGAAATAAATCATTCTGATTCGAGAGTTCACTCAAGACTGTTTCGTCAAGAATTCACTCAAGAGCGTTTCATGAAGAGTACTCTCAAAAGTGTTTCGTTCACTCAAGACCGTTTCGTCAAGAGTTCACTCAAGACCTTTTCGTCAAGAGTACTCTCAAGAGCGTTTCGTCAAGAGTTCAATCAAGACCGTTACGTCAAGAGTTCCCTCAATTTCAGTTCGTCAAGTGTTCACTCAAGACCTTTTCGTAAAGAGTACTCTCAAGAGCGTTTCGTCAAGAATATTCTCAAAAGCGTTTCGTCAAGATTACTCTCAAGAACGTTTGGTCAAGAGTACTCTCAAGAGCGTTTCGTCAAGATTACTCACAAGATTTTTCACTGAAAAGCGTTTCGTCAAGAGTCCTCTCAAGATCGTTACGTCAAGAGTTCACTCAAGTCCAGTCCGTTAAGTTTTCACTCAAGAGTACTGTCAAGAGCGTTTCATCATTTATTTATTTTATTTATTTATATTTACATTTAGCAGAATTGCTAAAGTGGCCGTTTTAGGCCCCCTATTCATAGGTTATTGTTTTTTTAACACTTCTTCATAATTTGTACCCATTAAGCAACACAAACCTGAGATCCCAAAATAACAATTTTTATATATTCTTTACATTTTTTTGCTCCAAAATAAAACCATCAAGCCTTTTCAAAAATATCAGATGTTTCAATTTTAATTAAAAACTTTTCAGTATTATTTCGTCCCGAGGTATATTTACACTTAAACTTGTTCGTAACATTTACATTTCAACTCATTTAACAAATTGCAAATTAATTTGAAGAATTGGAATCGTTTTCAGCATTCGTTTAATTGGTTAGCTTTAACTAGGATATATAGCATATAACTTCATTTCGATCGCTTTACGAGACGTGAGAATAAGCGGACGTGTTTTTTGTATTTATTAAGTATAATGAAATAAACAATTACGACATATAAATATAATTATTTGCGCTGTCAGTATAAAAGTAAAGTGTGTCGCGTGTGACTTGTAGGTTTTTACCGACTTGTAAGAGTGTTTTTACCGAAGTTGCAAAATGAACTAAATAATTTTTATAAACAATAAATATAGTGTTTAGTACTATGTCTCAACTAGGATCGAGCCCATTTGGTCGTAGCCAATTACTACGGCGAAGTCCTCCACCGACGCCTACTGAACCATTACCCCCGAGTGACCCAAACCCACCAGTACCCGAAGAGAATGAATTGCCCTGTGAAGTCATCAGTACGCCTGAGATCCAGAAATGGTTAGGATCTATTGATACAATATTAAACGAAGTCTGCACTATTGTCGGTGATGGGAAAATGAACTCAGAACAGAAGCTTCGTGTCTCCAATCTTTGCCGGAAGGTCTCAAGTGGGACATCTCAGATGGCCGTCTTATACCAATCGTTGAAGCAGAAAACAATGCAGGCCCATACCACAATCCAGCACCTACAGGTTCACCAGAACGTTGTGAACTCTCTTCAGCAGTTCAAAGAGGTCGTAGAAGCAAAGCTGAATCCCTCAGAAAATACTTCATTTGCTAGCATGGTGAAGAAAGGTTCTGATAACTTCGTCCGACCTGCAAATTTGAGATCAGTCGCCATCTATCCTAGCGATAAGACCCAAACGAGTGACGACACCAAGTCGCTTGTCCAAAAGTTAATCTTCCCCAAACAACTTAAGCTTCATGTCCGTGGCCTGAGAAAAGTATAAAATTGGGGCGTTTTGATTAGCACTGAAAACAAAGGCGATATTGACAAGCTAAGGAATTCGGAAAAACTGGTATCATCGGGCCTTACAATAGAAGAACCTTCTAAACGCCGCCCTAGGGTCGCTGTCATTGGTGTTCCCGTATCCCTTACAGAGAAGGAGGTATTTGAATGTATTTACGAACAGAACCTTTCAGATAAGTTGCCGAATATAACTCGTGAATCCTTCCTTGAGAGTATCAAATTGAGCCATAAATCGGGTAAGAAAGACCTTCCTACCTGTAACTACATCCTGGAACTACCTGCTAGCATACGAAAAATTATTATAAACCAAAGCCGAATTTTTATCAATTGGACATCGTGCCCTGTGAGAGATTTCACGATAGTCACCAGGTGCTTCAATTGCCAGCAGTTCGGACATGCAGCCAAGTTTTGCCGGGAAACTAGTCCTACTTGCAATCACTGTGGAGAGACTGGACACTCCTTCAAGGAATGTAGCAGCAAATCTTCTCCCGCTCAATGTGCGACGTGCAAGCGCTTCAAGAGGAAATGTGACCATCCAACTGGTGATGTAAGTTGCCCGGCGCGCAAATATGCAGAGATCAACTACATCAACTCAATAGACTATGACGGCGCCTAAGAGCGCCACCGAATACTTTATTTAGTTAGCACATAAACAGGTAGCTTATCCTCTATTTATATTTCAACTTAGTTTGTAACTATCATGACAAATCAGCTTAATTGTGATATAGATAATTTTTCTGTGTCGGAATCTAAAATGTGTAATGTTGAGGACTGTAAGCACCTTCTTCCTTCTGGTGGAAAAACGTTAACCCTGCTCACACAGAATATTCGCAGCATAAATAGAAACATGAACGGATTGGAAGTGTTATTACAGAATCTTGATATAAGCTGTGATATTATCGTCCTAACAGAATGTTGGTTGTCAAAACAGACAGTCAATTTACCATCTCTTGACGGTTATTATTCTTATAAAACTGACAGAAACATAAACCAAAACGATGGGTTAGTACTTTATATCAAAAATAATTTACGAACAATCAAAGAAGAACCTGTATCCGAAGATAGTAATTGCTTATTTATCAAAATTATTCCTGATACTATAGTCATGGCTATTTATAGGCCTCCTTCTCAAAATATGGATAGATTTTTAGACTCCCCTGACACAAACTTAAAAAACATATCATCGTTTAAAAACATAATAATTTTGGGCGATATTAACATTAACATTGCTTCCGGGAAAACCGAAACCCATGTGCATAATTATCTGAATATTTGCTCATTTCATGGACTTTTACCAGCTCACTATCACCCCACGCATCAGAGTGGCTCATGCTTAGACCACATCATCCTAGAATCAAAACATCCATCCAAAACATTGGTTACTAATTCTTCGCTTACCGATCATCAAGCCGTTTTACTAACTTTACAAATATCTTCACCTAGAAAAAACTGCATGCGTAGTTACACAAAAGTCAATATGACAAACCTGGAAAATGACTTACGCGGTATTAATTTTGACCCAGTTTATAATTCAAACGACGCAAATATTACCTTAAAGTATTTCATAGATTCGCTACAATATGCAATAAGGAAAAACACATTCACTAAGACAACGCCTCGAAAGTATAGTTGTATAAAACCCTGGATTACACCCGGTCTCGTTCGTTGTATAAGACATAGAGACAAGCTTCACCTAAAATTGAAGCTCGCACCTGATAACGCAATACTCTCTGTTACATATAAAAGGTATCGAAACTTCTGTAATAAACTTTTGAAAAAACTAAAAAATCTGTATGATAAAAATGAATTACAGAAGGCAGGGACAAATAGTAAACTTCTGTGGAAATTTATAAAAACCAATACATTTAGATCGAAAACTCACGAACCTCCATTTGATTTACTATCAACAGAGACAAACCCATCTGAAGCAATGAATAAAGTAAACAACTTTTTTGCTAACATTGGTAAAAACTTGGCTGAAAAATCTTTAAATTCTAGTAATTTTTCCCGTCAAACTCCGACTACGACTTCCTCTACACAAATTTCATTTGTTTTATTAGATACCGACGTTTACGAAGTAGGAAGAATAATAAACGGGTTAAAGGATGTTTGTGCTACTGGATGGGATCACATACCTAATAATATACTTAAAAGATTTAAATACCTACTCGCCCCTCCGCTAACACATATTTTTCAGCAATGTTTGTCTAAAGGTATATTCCCTAAATTGCTCAAAAAAGCTGTGGTCACACCTATATTCAAGTCTGGAGACAAAAACTGTGTGAATAACTTCAGACCCATTTCAGTATTTACAGGCCTTTCAAAAAATTTTGAAAAAATCATTAACAGTAGATTGATAAAATATCTGGAAGATAACAAACTACTTTCAGATAATCAATTTGGTTTTAGGCCCAAAAGATCAACTAGCCAAGCAGTACACAAATTGATTAATCATGTAACTACCGATCTAGATAATGGTATGCACACAATTGGGATCTTTATAGACCTTGCCAAGGCCTTCGACACTATTTCATGTACTTTACTTTTGCACAAGCTTGAAACACTTGGGATAAGAGGAGCACAACTTCAACTATTTTCTGATTATCTTAGCGATCGTCAGCAATGTGTAAAAATTGATCAGTATACAAGTACTGAACTTAAAAATAGTTGTTTTGGTATTCCTCAAGGCAGCATTTTGGGCCCTACGTTATTTTTAGTCTATATTAATGAACTGTGCCGCCTGTCACTCCAAAATGGTGTTATAATGTCTTATGCAGATGACACCGCTCTATTGTTCTCAGCTAAATCAAGAGTTGAGGTCTACGAACATGCTCAGAATGGTTTTTACATTGTGTCTAATTGGCTTCATAATAATCTACTAACGTTAAATACAGATAAAACAAAATACATTTTATTTACAATGAGAAATACTAACTTACCGCTTACTAATCTAAACATTTTCGCACATAATTGTAGCACGTATGCTGACACTGCTTGTTCCTGCCCCACTTTAGCAAAAGCTGACCATTTAAAATATCTGGGTGTCACTATTGACTCCAATCTAAATTTCCGTAAACATATCGATTTACTTTGTACTAGAGTGCGAAAATTAATATATGTCTTTAAGAATTTACGGAACATAGCAGACTATAAATTAATTAAACAGGTTTATTTAGCTTTGTGTCAATCCGTTCTTACCTATTGCATTACTTCTTGGGGTGGTGCTGCAAAAACGATTTTACTCCCTCTAGAGCGTGCTCAAAGAGCAATTCTAAAGGTTGCTACCTTTCGCCCTTTTAGATTTCCTACGCACCAGCTCTACATAGCATGTAATGTACTAACAGTACGGCAATTATTTATACTAAGCATAGTACTACTCCAGCACACTGCACTTCCTTTTGACCCAGTACCTTCCGACAAGAGAAGGAAAGACATGGTTTGCATAAAGCGTCAAACTAGACATGCGTATGCTAATCGATTTTATGTGTTTTTAGGACCTTTTTTGTACAATAGGCTCAACAAGTTACTAAACTTCTATAGTGAAAGATATAAAAAATGTAGTAAAATGTTATCAGAACATTTAGCGATACTCAATTACACAGACACAGAAAAACTTCTAGAAATTTTGTCATGATGATAATTTATTCACTCGTAAGTATTTACTTTTGTATTTTTACATAGGTTTAGTTTTTAGATATTAAATTACCATTAAGCTTTTTCTCATATTCGTTATTAGATTATCTTATATCAGTTTATCTTTAAATTTTAGTGTTCCAAATTAATTTAAATGTAAAGTGATGGCCTGAAACACAGGTTTGAATTAACCTAGATCGGGCGGGTCGCTTCCTTACATCGTAATTCCGAACCATCATTACTTGCACCTGTTCTAAACATATTTTAGATTTAGTTTATTCTTTAGACACTATCATTATTGTTTATGAAATCTTACTGTGGACTAATTGTATACTTTTTGTAAATGTTTTTATTCAATAAATATTATTATTATTATGACCATTTATTCGTCTAATAACTTATTGAGTACATTTTTAAATACTTTTATAAAAATCATTAAAAAAATAATTTAAAAATATAAAAAATAGTAGCCCGACGGTATCGGGAACAGGGTCCAAGCTACCGGCGGTCAGGGCTCCAGAGAGAGAAACCTCCAGACAATGCGTGCCGTGTCCAGGAGTACCGCTTTCTGAATCAAGCCCTTGATCCAGCTGCCCAACGAGAGCCTCCTTAGGTGTTGGTCGAGGCTCTTGGCAACTAAGCCATTGGCTGATACGACTATCAGCACAATGATCGCTGAGTCCACATCCCACATGTTGACAACCTCGTGAGCCAAGTCAAGATACTTGATTTGTTTATCTTTCTCAGCTTTCACGAGGTTCCCGTCATGCGGGACCGTTATGTCAATAATCATTGTGCGCCGCTCTACTCGATCCACCACCACTTTATCAGGTTTATTCGCAACAATAGTCCTGCCAGTGATGATGGATCGATCCCAGTACAATGTGATATTTCCATTTTCGAGAACTGGGTCGGGCACATACCTGTAATACGGCACTTCCGATTCCACAAAATTGTATTTTAGAGCAAGTTGCTGATGGATAATCCTGGCTACAAGGTTGTGTCTATGCAAGTACTCTTCGTTAGCTAGACGAGAACAGCCGGAGATAATATGTCGGATGGATTCTCCCGGACGGTGGCATGCCCGACAGATGTCAACCGTGCCGTCTTTCACAATAAATCTACGGTAATTGTTCGGCAAGATAACTTCGTCCATAATTGCACAGACAAAACCTTCGGTTTCCCCAAAGAGGTCACCAAAACGCAGCCAGGCTACGGACGCTAGACAATCTACATCGGGTCCATGTAGGGCCCGGAAAAAGCGTCCGTGAAGCTCCTTACTCTGCCATACCTCCCTGCGATCGTTAGTGTCAAGCACTACAGGCTTGCGCCAGTTCTCTTTAGCCATGGCGAGCGGGGTGAGGCCCTTGTCCACCGCGACCACATCTCGATGCATCCCCACGTCGGCTTCGAGGAAATATTCCCTGAGACTGCATATCTCGCGATTGTGGAGGGTCTTGGCGTTTAAAAAGCCTCGACCTCCATCCACACTTTCGCGGGATATACAGTCTCATTACCGATGACCGTGGGTGGTGCATTCGATATGCAGTCAGCAGCGTACGCACCCTCCTATCCAGGGCGTCGAGTTCAGTCTGAGTCCATTTGAGTATGCCGAAAGAGTACATCAAAACCGGCATGACCCAACCATTGAAGGCGCGCACCTTATTTCCGCCTGATAAAAGACTATTGAATACTTTCTTCAGGCGGCCAAAGAAGCGCTCCTTCAATGATTGCTTCATGTCAGTAACATTGATACCTAACGCTTCCGGCATACCCAAATACTTATAGGTTTCGGATGCGGAGAGGGCTCTAAGGTTTATGGAATCCGCGAGCTGTGTTCCCACGGATTCCACAATCTCCCCTCGCTTTACATGCATGACCGCACATTTGTCGACACCAAATTCCATCCTGATGGCGCTACTGAAAGTTTCAGTTACTTTCAGTAGCTCCATCAGTTGCAAATTGTTGGGGGCAAAGAGTTTTAGGTCATCCATGTAGAGAAGGTGAGATATTACCTGACCACCTCTCCTCAGCCGATAGCCCAGACCTGAATTCTCCAGCAATGTGCTTAGAGGATTCAGGGCTAAGCAGAACCAGAGCGGACTCAAACTATCGCTCTGAAATATGCCTTGCTCAATCCTTATCGGCTCGCTATTCCTCTGGATATTTCGACATCCTGGATAGCGAAGGACCGTCCTCCATTGCCCATTATTATTATTATTATTATTTAATTAAATTACAAAACAAATTAGTAACGCAAAGTAGCTGAATATTTAAATTCTCAAATACATGGACGTACGTTAATAGGTTTAACAGAAAACCGACTTCCCGGAACGTCTTCTTTGTATTTTAAGTAGAAAAGCAAGAAACGAAGTTAATTACAAGTATTTGCAACTAAAATTACCCCGGACTTGACTAAAAAGCTTAATTGAAAAACAGGTCGATATTTATGTTCTTCAAACGTACTTAGGTGCTTTAAAGAAGAAGGGATTATCAGCCGTATTTCTTATAGCTGGTCAGAAGCAAAACGAAAACTAGAACTTTTAAAGAATGATTGACGTGTAAAAGTGTTTGTACAAACCTACTTACTGAAATAAAATCATTTATCATTTATAGCTGAAACTGACAGAATCCATTCGTCAGTTCTTCTTTTCGTGTGGTTAGTGACTAACCTGGTGTCAGAGTTTTAAAGCCTCTGACATAGCTTCACATGCCGTCGAGAAATATCTCCCAGGGGCATGCCTGGGAGATATTTCTCGACGGTTTCCTCACGATGCTTTCCTTCACCGTATTTGAAGCAAGTGATAATTATACAATACGCACATGTATCCGAAAAGTCAGAGGTGCCTTGGATTCGAATTCGAGACCTATGACTTGATTCGTCAGTGATTTCTTATAATAAAGATGATAAACAATGAAAGAGTAACATTACTAAAGTCAACCGAATTTCAGTGGTAGAAATACCAGTATTAGGCTGCGTTTCCTCTAGGATGCGTTGCGAGGGATATGTGTAAATCTAACCAATTACATCGCTCCACTGTCATAGCTTGACCCAAGTTATTGGTTAGTTTCACACACATCCTCGCTCATCTCTGGTGAAAAAGCAGCCTAAGTTGGCGTCGTATTCTATTGAAATGCGTACTACGCTAGGCCAGCTGAAGCTCAAGCTCAAGCTCGTGCGGTCGACTGGTTCATGCGAGTATGAACTTACCTTATTGTATAGCCCATACTGTGCCACTGGCAAAGGCCTCTCCCGAGTCCCACTAGGTACTTTTAGGTACACGGTCTCGGCGGCGCCTTTCGGCGTTAGGCACCCATTGTGTGGAGTCTGCTACCCGTCGGTTATTGTGCTTGCGGTTGACGTGACCAGCCCGATTCCACTTGATCCTGACAGACATTTTTCCTGAGTCTATTATGCCCGTTCTGAATTTGCTCTTTTAAACACCCACAGAAAATAACAATTCGTTCTAACGTATTTTCACTTGTGATACTATCGGAGTCGCGTCACGAATACAGTGTAATTACTTCGTGATATTCTAGTAATAACAGCCTCGATCCGGCGCGGTGCACATACTGATGAGAAAGAAGCTTAAGGTCAACTTCGACTGGCTATTGTCTATTACATAATAAAGCATCTTGTCGCATGTTTTTACTCAGGCCCGTGGAAGAATTTTCTGCATTGTTTTTCCTGCCTAAAAAACATTATGGTCTGGTAGTTAACAACTTCGGCAGATACTTTCATGATAATTCTGTTACATTTTTTATTAATCTAGTAGAAACAGTCTATGACTCTATCCGGGTACTACTTTCAATGGTGGGATGTAGGTAAAGTTATTATTTATTTAAATCATGAATATTTTTAACTAATAATATTAAATAACAATCATATCGGCACTGAAATAACCTACATAAGAATATGAATAACATTTGCCGAGTTACCCTGCGGGGTCATATACATAACAAGTTCAAGGTGCTTTACGGCTGTTTGGTTTGGATATTGTTTTACAACTAAGTATTGTGTATTCACTTGAAGAATGAAGGAATTCCTGGTAGGATCAAGGACTTAGGACTAAAGCCTTTCATGGTGAACAAAACTTACACAACGTTATAGCAGCAACATTGTTACTATACTATGAAAACGAGACTATAGTATTACTCTTTGTGCTGTTGCTCTTTTAGAAAAAGGGAGCGAAAATCTTTTGCTTCTTTATTAACACACACACAAGAAATACAACACACAACACAACCTCACCCTCTCTTACTCAACAATAGGTACTGACACACACGGCACATTTTCAACTTTTTATTTATTTCTTTTCTTTAAATATTTGTTAAATCTTTGTTATGTATTCGTCTTGGACATCCTACCTCTCACGGAGTCGGGCGTAGGTAGCTGCGCCACAGTTTTAACTATTACAGCTATCATCGTTTAAAATTTTTGGCTTGAATGTATTTGTTCTTTGTTCCCAATGATTAATAATAATAAAAAATTAAAAAATCTTTATTTTTTTAAAGTCTGTTATAGAGTCGAATTCGAATACTTTTCCTCCGCCCCAGAAAAAGACGTGCCCCTTCCGCCTTAATTGCCGTACCGATGTTTCCATCTACGCCAATGAAGCCGTTGAAGTTTTCACCCGTAACCCTGGGCAAGGGATCCACGTTATACCCCGCAGAACTGGGTCCCGGACCGGACCCGAACTTCGCCACCAGGCTGCCCTGGCCAACTAGGACAAGTGGTGCCCACCCCCGCGACTGGGACGCGTTGAAATTACTCTGATGGAACTTAGAGAACTAAGTTCCATCAGAGTAATTCCAACGCGTAGCCTCGCGAGGAGGCTCTAGATACCTCGCAGTCGGGTTTGGGCCCGAGATCAAGGCTTCATATACCTACACATACAAAAATGCTGATCAACTCTTCTGTACACGGTGTGACCGGCGGGTTTTCAAGACCTTGGTTTTGACAGCCATCACAGAGCTCATGAAAGGACAGAAAGGTAGTCTAAATCGCTGTCAACGGATACCGTGAGGAAGACTAAAAATATAATATTAGTTATGAAATGATTACGCTCGCTTTCGTTTTTCTATCTTATTGGTTTTTCACAAAATAAAAAACGATTTTTCTTAGTAAAAACGGGTAGCAGTGTCAACAAGTAACTATCAAAAACTTACTCAGTATTAATATGATTACGCTTGCTTTCGTTTTTCTATCTGATTTCTTGGTAAATAATTACGGGTAGCAGTGTCAACAAGTTACTATCAAAAACTTACATAACAACTAGTTTTTCAACTATATAAGACATCAACACATCAGTATTAATATAAATAGCTTAACGGTCTTCGAAATTGCATATTATACTGCAGGCAAATGCATATTAGCTGCAGATAATCTTAAAATAGATCATTTAAATAATAATTAACTGCAATTCGAAATCCATTGCCAAAAATAGCCCATTTCCAAGTAGGAGTCATTATCTTTTCAATATAATTAACAAGCTATACTTAGTGGTATGATGGCCGGTGGAATGGGTAGCATCATGAATGTGGAAATAATTTATAGCCCATAAAATCACTGGCGTACTAATTGAATTGTAATAATTCGCAATTAAAGTTTAATAATACGGAAAATAGGATATGTCCAATACAATATACGTGGCCTTTAACGGTTTACGTGGGTTTTGCTTTTAACTGTTGCATTTTACAATTTATTTTTTCGGCTTTTTCAACGAACTATACCTACGAAGATCTACCAAACATTTTGAAGTCTTCAATGATTCTCGAACAAGATACTATCTGCAATATGTTTTTTGACGATAGTTTTAATAACTTTTGAATAGCTAGTTGAAAAGATAGTCAAATAGTCAACCAAGTGGCAATTCTTACAGGGAAAACAAGTCCAATCAATCAAAAAACAATATATTTGAACAAACTACATACAATATGAAATCCATCGTCAGGAGTTCTTAACAACAAGAGAATTCGTATGTGGCACGTACTTAGACATTCAATTAATGTGTATTAAGCTCAACCCCTTCACCATTAAAACATAGCATGAAATATCAAACGATATCAAACTACTTAAATTTTAATATTAAATATCAAACAATATAAAAACATATCAAACAATATCAAATAATATATCAAGCAATATCAAACTACTTATCAATTCCATTAAGTCTGCATATTGCTCAATAGATGAAACACTATGTAGTAAATTCAATTGTGTCTAAATCTGAGCTGAAGTCTGAATAGATTACAGACATAATGGTGCTATTAGGCACACTCCATCAATACTGCTGTAGGTATACTAAGTAATTGATGTGTATATTAACATTATATACTTGTACGATAAATCACGTAGAGTGTCGAATCTAGTTAAGCTTGGAGCTTAGGTAATGTTCTACATTTGAATATTGTCTTGAATTTCAATTTAGGTATGTTATGTTTATTATAACTAGCTGCGCCCCTCGGTTTCACCCGCATAAGTCTCGATCCCGTGGGAATATCGATATAAAAAGTTTTCACGTCCTAATCCAGGTCTTCGTCTACCCATGTGCCTTTTCCATGCAAATCTGTTCAGCCATTTTAGCGTGAAAGCGTAACAAACAAACTCACTTACGCATTTAGAATATTAGTTAGGATTTACTAGCGTCCCGACCTGCTTCGCACGGCGTTTAGAACTTGACAAAAAAAAAAACTTTAATACAATGTAAGTTTAATATTATTTAATTAAAGTATTAATGTGGCGGCATCTACATCGCCACATGCGAACTACGCATCAAAGACGTCACACAACATCCTGCATCGCGCAATTAGAGTTTGCCGCGCGATGGACATATATACAAGCTCACGACTTCAACCTCTGGGCAGTTGCCAGCCAGACACGACACCCGTCTGGTCGGAGGATCCTCCCTTTTCTACGGTGGATGAGTGAACTTTACACCCTGTTCCTTATACACGTAAATTCCGCGCTGCCATTCGTAGACCTTTGACAGTCGTCACAGGTAGTCATAGAAGCCCTGACAAAAGTCTGACAACCAGTCTTACCAAAGGGTATCGTATTAAACATGCAGTAACTGGGCTGTGGAGGTCAGATAGGTAGTCGCTCCATGTAAAATACTGGTATTCAGTTGCATCCGGTTAGACGGGCAACCGACAGTTGGGAAATGGCTAGGCTGATTCTTTACTAGTAAACCTTCTGGAATAAATACTCTGATTGATGGCGACAACCACGTCAAAATCCGCTGCGTAATTTAGAAGAAGAACGCGGTCACACAGACACGAACAGCGACTTTAATTGTTTAAATATTATACAAGGTGGCAGGGACATCGACGCGAAGCCTGTTACCCCATGGTATCATGTACAGAATCCATTATATTCAGTACATGATTCTGAACCCTCCTGAGTAGAAATGTTTCGTCAGTTATTTAAATTTTAAACAGCCGTTCCGTACATTTTGACGGCGTACGTATTGCACTTTTCTATGAAACAGCAGATTTTTTTTAAATAACCGACAAAAAGTTTTAACCCAGGGCCGTTCAGAATCATGTACTGAATCCATGGCCTCGTGTCATGGCTGCGCATCGAATATTTCTCGTCAAAGTAAATTAGGTATTATTTCTACAACAAAAGTACCAACGACCTGGTAAAAGAAGAAGGGAAGGTATTTTAGGGACCTCCTAAAATACAAATAAAGGTAAAATGATCCTTAAAAGCAAAATCTTGAAGGTTTTACAAGTGATAAGTAGTAACACGTAGAATGATTGAAACTCCAAGTTGTAGATATTTTTCGCATTTACAACTTGGAGTTTCAAGCCTATACCAGATTTTTGTTTTGTATTTAAATTTCTTTTTCGGGGCAAATCAAATGTAAATCGTATATCTACAATTTACTTTTTGGAGAACCATTGTTGATTTGTTGTTCATGTGTAAATTCTCACTGACCCTTTGTCGAATATGGAATAAAAAAAACTTTACAATTTGGTGTTTTAAGTAAACACGAATATCGAATCTTTTATTAATAATCATCCTATGACATAATTATATAACATTTCAATATTGAGCCGTACCTACATCTATAGCTATTTCAACAAGGATTATCTAAACATGTTCCATTAAAAAAGCAAAGTACCTAATGAAAAGTAATAGAAAAACATGCTTAATTATTACTAGAATTAAGTAAATTGTAAGAACATAAATTGGAGAAGATAAAATAATATTTACGTAAAACAATAAAATCCTTCCATTAATTTACTATTGAACATTAATTTACATAAGTGGATGAAATTGTAAAAGAATGGTTTCATGAAAATAATAATTTTGGACATTATTGATAAAGAAATTCTTGTTTTTTTAAGCTCTTAAAGTTAATCTTCATTTTGATTTACACGGCTAATATTTTTATTAAACTGTATAAACAAATGTTTATTTTAAATATATGAATTATTTAAGTTTTAATATTACTTCGTAAGCTCGTAAAAAGCTAGTTGAATAACGCATTCAGCGTATTGTTATAATGATAATAGCTATTATAATTAATTAATTATAACGAAATGTAAACTATCCTCAACCCTTCATGTATTAGGCATTCTATGAAAAATATGAATTATTTTCTACAAAAAATATGTATAGGTACAAAATAAACAGGAAAACTGTTTCGCACAGAAATTATAACAACAGCATACACGATTTTGAATTATGTTAAGTGTAATTTATCCCCGCGTTCCCCGTATGTATTAATTGGTAGCCTTGAACTGAGTGAGAGAGATTTATGAGTGATGCTACACAAATGCGAAGGGTATTTTGGTATTAATTGAACATGTGGGAATTCGTCTGGATGTAAGAAGTACTTTATAAGGTCAGGTGAATGTTGTATCTTTTGATCTAATACAAAATAAAGTGCAACATATTTTTCTTTTAATTAAAAAAATACTTTTTGGTCACCAGTATTTAAGTACCTAAAGTACGACAGCATCGGCAAAATTCGTAAAACCGATCATCATCCGAACCGAGTGCGCCTTCAAAATAACCAATCTTTATTACTGCAGTATGTGAAAATTATCTTTACGCAAACACAATAACTTGTAAAGTAATTAACAGTTAATTTCAATTTTACGAATGTATTTGGTTATATCCAAATACATTCGTAAAATTGAAATGAAAGAATGCAAATTTTCAAATTTATGCTACATCTAAGTTGTGTCGTAGGTAAGTAAGGAATTCTTAAATACTGGTGAACAAAAAGTAATTTTTTTAACCCAATAGTTTGCGGTCACGTTAACTGTAGCATCGGTGACGTTCTTCAGCTCCTCGTAAGCATATGTGAAGGGACACTTAAGATAAGTACTGGAGCATGCACCAACTCGGGGGCACGGCAGTGCGGCACCAAGTCGAGCAATACAAACCCAAAGGTACAGCCGTACCATCATTTTCGAAACCATTCAGGACATTTTCGACCCGCTGTAACTTCGTTGTGGATAAAGTTAGAATGTTGCCGTGCGATGGCCGTCATTCTATTTTTTTAAAGAAATAAAGATGACAAATAGATGGGTACTGAATAAATTACCAGTCTTGGTTTTACGTTAGATCTCACATCTTTTTGCGGTAGAAGAACTGCGTTGCGAGACTTGCATTTTTTTACATGTTATGTTTTTGATGGGAGTAATATTACTGAAATATACTACCTACAATTTGGCGGGTTCCAACCAGCTATTCTAATAATAATGACACGGTAATGTATAGAGTTAGCCCTATCAGTAAATAAAGAAAGAATACTGTAAGGGATAAGTATTTAAATGTCTAACAACAATTACTGGAATATTGGACTTAAAGCCCAGACAAATTACATGAATTAGCTTAAAACTTTACATAAGTTTAATAGACGTTATCAAGTTATCACAAACTTAGTTACCGTGTGCCTAATTAGGCAATTAAGCTAAAATTCAGTAACAAAGTGGATATATCTCCAGAGAATACGAATCAGCATCAAAGTCTGCCATGTACCTACTAACATGTAGGTACTCGTTCCTAGTTGTGAACAGTCACTGCACAAGCTGCTGCAAGTAATATCAATCTCATTATTCTGTTGGACGAAAATAAAAGAAGAATTACGTAGAATGTTTAAAAATTCTTCTTTTGTTCTCTTTTGCAGAAGATAGCTCCAACAAAATTCCAAATTCCCGGAGGCACTGCGAAGAATAGTATTTGCAGCAAACTTTCTTTGGTTATAGATTCATTAGCACTGACTAAAAGTTCGCAAGTATTGTCTACTTGTGCAAGAGCTTCGCACGCTAACTTGCTGTAGTTTCGTTTGAAATCCAGTGAATTTCGCGGTTGTTATTGTTTAATACCGGTTAGTTCTGGAGATGCAACTTTATGATTAACTGGCATTCCTTGTTTAGTTGGGATTTCTCGTCTTGGAGTGTTATGCTTGTGTGCTGTAAGAGCAATGTTTGGAAGAAACTCTGCTCGTTATTAAAGCATAAGAGATGCTGTTAGTTTCTCCTGATTTATTTGATTATTACTCTTACAAGCTGTTGCCACCGACTTCATCCGCGTCGAATTGTATACTTAAGTTTTATCTAAATGTATAGCTGCCAGTGAAAGTCCCGTCAAAATCAGTCCAGCCGTTTTGGAGCTTACCCGGAATAAACAGACAAACAAACGGACTTTTTTTAAATTGTGTTTTTTGTTATGTAAGTACGTATATTTGTACTTTCATAAGCATTTAGTAAAAAGCTGTTATTTTGATATTACAAACAAACACTGAAATTTTACACAAATACGCAATAAACGACAGCCACATTTTTATAAAACTCCCTAGGTCCCCGACCCACCGCGTCACATCACATCGCCCGCCCGCAATATTACTAAACTTGTTTAGCGTTCCGTCTTCGCCATAGATATAAGAAAGAAGGAGATATGCCCGGTAGTTGAAAATGTATTGAAACCCAATGTCTTCTATCTATCCCTACTCTCTAGCCTGCGATCACACATGCGATCAGTAAACCCAATAAATACGAGGTCCCGCTCACACTTGCAATTTACAAATCAGAACGTACTACATAATCAATTATAAACCTTATCCCATCAAACACAGCGTGCTTACCATGCACCGTACAACTCACCCACACGAAAACATCGTTCGCTATCGTTGTGCTGTGCAAAAGCCATTTATTTTACATATACGCTAGTGATTGACTAAATCGGAAACTTATCGATTCTCCCATTTATATTTGTATTAAAATTTTTGGAAGTTGCTGAAAAAATTATAAATAAAAAACGATATACATATAATAAGATGATATAAATAAACAATAAGTAAGTAAAAAAAAGAAATATTAAGTAAACCAAAAAAATAACAACATTATGAGAAAATCTAAATGAGTATAAAACAAGATTTCACATCGGTCTTCCAATCAGGCTATAACTGTTGACAAATTGAAGAATAAACTTTAATAGTAATATAAATTCATACGACAATCGACATTATTGTCGATAGCCTACGTTAGTGGATCTGCACAACCACATCACTAATCCGTCACAAGACGCTGCGGCCGTACTAACGATGCAACCGCTTAAAGTAAATATCGTTTTGTAATTTTTACATTGCTTGTCCAGTTACTTAGCGACATACTTTGGTAGTGGTAAAGAAGCAATGTATTTACTACAATAAAAGTACAGTCGCTGTGATATATGAAAACAAAAATAACGTAGTAAAGGCAAGAAATATTTTACGATTTGTTGTTTTTCATGATTTTCAACACAAATATAGCAAAATACTTGTGCTGATTTATGAAAAGTGGTTCTACGATTTATAAAGTTTATAGTTTAGCTTCGATTTTTACAAGAAACCACTGAACAACACGGTATTCTTAAATGTTATCACGATCGCGCTCGAAAGCGCACTAGTTAGCGGAGACGGCCATTTGCCTGAGGCATGAGCATTGTGATCAAGACGCGCGGACACAGACACGCCCCCATACCACTTCTCCTGTTATTTATATTTCTATGGTCTTCGCTTAGCGTTCTTTCTTTTTGCTTGACTCCTTAGGGTCATAGCGTGATATTTAACAGCCTTTAACCTTGACTAAGATGTGGGCTACCAAATGCAAAAATAATTTTTCAAATCCAACTAGTAGTTCCAGAGCTTACCACGTTCAAACAAACAAACCAACTTCAGTATTATAATCTTAAAAATATAGGTACCATCGTGGAAGTTCATATCTAACCACCGTAAGGACTATTCTTGCTTGCAGTGCTCGGCGGCTATAGAACCGGACCGGTAACAGATGTGGCCATCGTGTTCACGGGATTTTGTTTTATGAACTTCTTTGATGGTACATAATATAATTAAAGTCACTTTTCGTGTCTATCTGTGTGACCGCGTTGTTCTTCTAAGCTATGAAACAGATTTTGATGCGGTTTTCGCCTTCATTTAGAGAATTTATATTAATACCTTAATATTAAACTTACATATAATTATTAAAGAAAACTCGATGTTTTGTAAAGTCATAAAAACCTTACAAAGCAGGGGCGGATCGCTAGTATACAGGGTGACTTGTAATTTGACGTATTCCTTCGACGCCTAGCGACAAATTCAAATTCAAAAGTCATTTATTCAAACTATAGGCTGAGAATCAGCACTTTTCGAACGTCAAAATCGAAGAAGAAGTGGCGCAACAAACTCCCCAGCAGCACAGCTGTCTGTTCAGTTAGAAGAACAAACGACGACTGAATAGTGACCAGCGAGTGGACCGTCAGTCACGTTAAAAACTCAAAAGCCGCTCCACGACTTGTATCCTGGTCACGACGACCTGGGTGCCTAACGTGTGATGGATTGCTGGGAGGTTAGAAAGTAGTGGGGATGGCATAAACCAGTTAATTCATTCGATTTTTTAATCGTTTTAATTTAAAAATTGGGTTTTCTCGAATCCTATGAATTTTTGCCTGGGCTTTATGAGGTGCTTAATTGTTGCAAATGGGTCACACTATCACGTCCTAGAAGGAATACGTCAAATTACAAGTCATCCTGTATATAGATAGTATTATATATTGACCTGCCTATAAAAAAAATCTAGTAGTGCCTTATGACTAAGTTAGGGTGATTGGGTTTAAAAAAATTAAGTTTATCTAGAGAATTGGAACTGTTTTCATGCAAAAATAGATTTTGAACGTGCATGAAGTAGGCCTACCTACCTACCACGAAGTATATACTACTTATTGTAAATGCACAAACATTTTCTTCCATTAACAAATGTTGATGGCCGTTTCCCACTTATTTTAAAGTGGGCCGTAATAATATTGAATCGGAACACTTACGGAATTACTTCCGCGACTGTCCGTTTGTCCCGTTTAACAAGCCTCGCAAATGATTTTGATGCAATTGTTTTTATTTATATTGGAAATGCAGAAGTAAATAAGGTTTATTTCAGCCCGTAAGAACTTTGTAAATTTCTACTGCCCAGCAGAGGTTACAAAATGGCCGCCACAATAATCGACCAAAGAGGAAATTATCTTAACCACGCTTGAATGACAAATGTGCAATGTTGTATAACAAATACAAAGTATTTCTATAATATGATTTTTTAGTGTTAAAGTTTAATTTTATTCTATTGTATTCAGTCAGTCAGTTCTAGTGTTGATTAAGCATATTTTACGTCATTTTGCCGTGTTAAAGCCATTTCATACAACTGTCAAAGATTTGTCAAACAGTTGTGATTTGAATATACGGAAAATTTAAGTTGACAGTCAATTTGCTTAAAAAATAATTTCCCTGACTTTGGGTACTTCTAATAAAATACCGTACTGTGAACGAAAATAAACAAGAAAAATCAACAAAAGTTTCACGTAAGATATCATCTACGAAATAAAACAAACAAGCAATAACTCCCACAAGTTGTCGTCGGCAAACATCGCGAACGAAGGGATGTCACATGAATTGCTGGTAATATGATCCTGGGGTATGAGATCTATCTCAAACGATCCATTGTTCCCCTTCACACGGCATGCAAACGACACTACGTTCAGACAAATAGGCTTCTTCCAGCTAGGAACGTACACATACACATGTGAAAAGAGGTTTGTATGCAGGCAAAAATCAGCATACTAGCGAGAATTAGAATTAGAATTAGAATTTATTTATTTCTCAGTATATGGTACATTGAGATCTTACATTAAACACTGTTTCACACATACTACCATTGCTGGTGTAGAAATATTAAATAATAAGCTAGGTAGGTACATGCAAATCAGAACTAGGTACATTATAACAATATTATATAAAATTTTGTATTAATTTATGAATTTATAATATTAATGACAAATTAATAACCTGATAGATTCATCAAGAATGCATTATTTTTAATGTCAAAATTATTAATAGTTAAATGAAAAATATAAATCATAATGTCAAAATATCACAAAAAAATAAAAATTTCAATGTCCAAGAATTCATAATAATGTCAAAGTACTAATGTCATTATTAAGATTTTAATTACATTATCAAAAAGTATGATTTAAAAATTCATTGACGGAATAAAAACACATGTCTAAGAGCCAATCAAACATTTTACATTTAAACTTATTAATTGGTAACATTCTCAGGGCAGGTGGTAATTTATTATAAACTTTAATTGTCATACAACTGGTATTTCTACTGTACAATTGCAATCTCTGAGCAGGTACTTGTAATTTCCCGGCATTTTTTTTGTTCAGTCTTTCGGAAACTTGGAGAAATATAAATATACACGGCAAAATGACGTAGAATATAGATTGTTATTGAATTAGATAATATTTTAAACATAAGACACACACTCACTCTGATTTCCGAAATGTATCAGTTGCCAAATGATTTTGATTGGCTGTTGTAATTTCATCAAACGATCACATTCAGCGCAGCCAAAATTTGTCAGATTTGTGAGCATTGATGGTATAGGTAGGTACTTAAGAGACTTGATCTGGCACTCGATGTGGTTTATAGCCTATACTACTGAACACAAGCCCAACATTTATAAAATTACCTTATTGAATGAGCTGTCTACATACTTATTTTGCCAACTGTACGCACAGCCGCGCACACAAATCATTCCGTTGATATCTAGGGTTTGTTTCGTACAAACTTTGGGGTTTCTGGCACGTACAGTGGTGTTATTACCCAACCTTGAAAGGGTACCAAAGTTTGCCGTGACGAGGGGAACAGACGAAAGAGGAACTGTCCGCAACGAACTTCGAACTGCATTGTTTAGTAGGCCCACAGTGTTGGGTGGCTGGATGTGGCCTAATCTGAAGAGAGGAAGTTTGTTTTTGACATCCCTGCTGGTTTGTTGGAAAGTGGAGCTATTATTTTTGGAAATTAAACAGGAGAATCAAGGATGGCACGAAGGTAAAATTTTCTTATAAATATAGAAAATCGATAGTGTTAAAAACAAAGTGAGACAAATGAAATGATGTCTCATTTTACTCTTACGGCTCGCGTATTCTTCACTCCACGTAACTACGTACACTTCACTTTGTTTTACATAATTTTTATTTGATTCGATCGGCCGAGCTCTGCCGTCGGTTTACGAGCATAGTTCGTCCGACGACGGAGTACACCTACTCCGTCGTCGGACGAACTATGCTCGTAAACCGACGAAGAAGTAAAAAGTGAAGTGGACGTCATTGGACGATGTTGTTTGAAGTATACACACTCATATATCTTATTAATATGAATTTTTGACTCGTGTAAGGCTTCTGATCTAATCCAAAGTTTTTCCTGCTTCACACTTTCAGTTCATTTCGCTCAAGTCAACGGCAAGATAAAACAATGTGTGATTGTTTGGCAACCGATCACTGAAAGTTATTGTATACAGATTTAGCTCAGCTAACATAATAAAATGGATGACAATATTCTGCAAATTGAACTCAAACTAGACAGACATAAACTCTGTTGTAGGTATTAGACTGCGACTATATTAACATAACTGAGTTTAACCAACAGAAATACCTGAAATCCTAAAGACGTTTTATCTACCTACGTTAATTTACTCGGTTCCTCTCCATTATAATCTCTGATAGAATTATATTATGGTGTGCCAACGACGTGTGTTGCTACCCCTTTGTGAAAACACGACTAAGCTATTACACATTTGACGATAAGCGTACCTCATTATTTATGAAAGCTTTTTATTATCTGTCTCCTTTATTAATCTATGAACCGGTTAATCGTTTGAAAATAGAATCGTTTCCCTGTTCTTCTGGTCCCCAAAATAATACCTATTATTACTTATGCTACGATTACAAGTGTTTTTTTTTTGTGCCAAAGACTTCATCGTAGGTTGGTGAGTTGGTGACAGAATCTGGAAACCTCATTGTTTTTACCCGTATGCGGTTTCTAAGAAAAACCTTTACGAAAGGTTTTTATTTAGCTAGGCACATACAAGATTAAATAATGTTATTATCAAATTAATAGCACTTCAGAAATTGATCAATCTCTCAACCTCGCTGGATCAAGTAAATGAGTAATAGATGTACCTACCTACCTACCTACATAATGTTAATTTCCATGGGAAATCCATTAACCCAACTATCATATTAATTATTCATTTCCTCAATACATCAGATCTATTTATATTTCGTAGGAAAACTGGATGGTATTCGTACAGATATTAGTTTAATATTGTAGGGAAAATGGGAGACGAAAATATTGTTTTAGTGTTTGAACCAAAATTGTATGCTTTAATATATCGTATGCCTCAGTGATCAAAATCAAAGATGGACAATAAGAGTGACAGAATGGAGGGGGCCAGAGGGCAAAAGAAAGAAAGGGAGACCTTCCATCAGATGGGAGGACGAAATCAAACGCATAGCGGGTCCAAACTGGACACAAACAGCACAATCCAGAGAAAACTGGCTCAATTTGGAGGAGGCCTTAAAGACCTGCAGAGGGGTTCTAGCAGAGTAATTTTTGTTTTTATTTTTTATTAAAAATAGGTATTTACTAAAACTACGATAACAACATATTCAAAATTCAATTAACTTGTAAACCAGCATTTTCTGGAAGAAATAAAAGGCTTTTTTATTTTATTTTTATTTATTATGCCTCAGTGATTAACAAATGACGCCTATACTCGTAGATACTATGTCTTTTAAATAAAAGGTGAAAGTGCAAAGGAAAGGTCGGTAAAAGTGTTTTTCCACTAAGAATTTCTTAGCAACAGCCCGGCGGTGTGAAACCCCCGTGCCTCGGAAAGCACGTTAAGCCGTTGGCGGAGAGATCAGGCGCAGGATCTAATCTCTCTCCAGTCGTGTCGGATTGTCGTTTAATCGGACTATGAGAGTGAGGGAAGAGAGAGTGCACTTGTGTCTGTGCATAAATTTCACTATAATATATCCCGCACCGAAGGCTCACGGTCACCGCTGGATTGATCGCCATGACCGAATTTGGTTCTGGAGGACTATTTTATTAAAATAAAAAGATGTAAGTATACCTAAAAGCTTAAATGTCAATAGAGTTATGTCATGAGCATCATCATCATTACCTATTGCCGAAAGACGTCCACTGCTGGACATTTGCTTACCCCAAGGACTGCCATATGTCATGATTTCCGATAAATATTAATATGATTTATTTATTTACATACACTTTATTGTACACCAGAAAATACATAGTAAATAATAAATGTAACACTACAAAACATACAATGGGCGGCCTTATCGCTTTCTGCGATCTCTTCCAGGCAACCTTGGAATGGACAGTGATTGCGTGGACATAAATATATGATTTGTAGTGATTTTAAATACCAAATATAAAATTTTAGGTTTGTGTTACCTGAGATGATTTGTGTATTAACGAAGTCATCATTTTACAGTTACCGTTAAAGTACCTGCTGGAGTTTTAACGGAACGGAATAAAAACATGATGTACGGCTCCGTCGTCGCCTAGTTCCTAAGTTAGTTCTCATAGAGCCTCTGAACCGAAAGATTATTTTCAATAAGTCTATATTGACATCAATATAGACTTATTGAAGATAATCTTTCCTTATCCTTAACCTTTGCCAAATTATTGCCATATACCTAGTATGTATGTGTGCAAAAAATTAAATACAGAAATATTCGTATACTAGAAAAGGCGAACCTATTAATTTTCACACAATCTCCATGGCGGATAATTGACACAGGACTCTGGTCCTGGGCTGTCACCCAAGACTAGAGTCCTGTGTCAAGTGCAGTTAGGCTGCAGAATAATACTTACTATCTTTCCCCAAAAAATAAAAGATTACATTTAAAATGCAAGATAAAGCAACATCGCTTTATTATCGCAGAGTAAACTCCTGATGAAGGGGGACATAAAGCTGTGATTACACAATACGTGTCCACATTTTTAACTTCAATGTAAACCGTTGTGTCATCGGACCGACCCTTCCTGGTTCCGTTAGAAATAATACACTAAGGGGTGACGGTCTGATTTATCACCTGAACAGTTCCTATATTACAACAGCCTTTAAAATTGGGAGCATCTTTTTCAGAAAGCGCCAGGTTGGGCATAGTGGTGTCTATTGGGGTTTTTCTAGCATCTTTAATTTTCTAGCATCTGGAATTTGTCAGTAGCGGCGCGGAGTCTAGATTTGCGCCCTTTTGGTGGCAAAAGGCTCGGCACCTATTGTATGGGTCTTAAACATAACTGGCGAAATGAGGGTGTAGTCTAGGAACACCTCTGCCTTACCCTCCAAGGATTACAAGCGTAATCTTATGTTATGTTTTTCAAAAAGTTTCTTTCGAATATAAAATCAGAAACATAAATGCTGGCTAAATCAAATCATCATGAGACATGGTTACATTGATTTCGGGTCGTCGACATAGTTATGCAAAGCGAATTTAATCTTAGATGTTTTTGATTTCGGAGATTTAAGTATTGACGTTTATTTGAATGTACCAAATTTGCCACACAGTCGACCTTTAGCTGTGGAAGTATTCATGAAATAAACGAAGTTTAAAACACAAATTCAGGTTCTCTTAAACAAAATATCCACTCAGTAGGTATACCTGTATAACTGGCGCGTTAACTGTACCGGAACCTATAATATATGGGGTAGCTACGTACGAAAATAAGAAGCAATATTTCATTTTCTTTATTTATTTCAAGAGGAGGTTCTGCTCACTTTTACGCGCCTATCACATAACTGTTGTTTCTTGAAAGCAATAGCTTCTTATTCAATTTTGAAAATGAATTCTAAAAGACTCATTTTTCTGTACATGTAAGGTTCCCTTTTGCACAAAAACTTTACAGTATCTACAATCTATTTACAATGTAAGAGAAAAGAAAAAAACCGATCAAGTGCGTGTCGGACCACGCACAAAGAAGGGTTCCGTTGTTCAGATGAATCTATCCCAAGAACATACTTAACATTGTAGTTGAAAAACATGCCAACATTTAAACTGCAAATGTAAGTTTGTACGCACAATATTGAGTGATTTCCCATGTTATGTTAAGACCATAGACTTCTTATAGGTTTTCCTGTAATCTATACGTTTATAACTAGTCCCGGTATTTAAAAAAAAATATATCGCACGGTAGGTAAAATTTGCAAAAAGATTTTTTTTTTCAAATTTTTTCCCTAAATGTGAACACCATACTCAAAATTCTTTTATTTATGTTACAAGTTCGTGTTTTGGTCACAAAAATTCATCTATGTACCAAATTTCAACTGAATCGGTCCAGTAGATTCGGAGCAAATCGGCTGTAACAAACGAACAGACAGACATAAAAGTGATTCTATAAGGGTTCCATTTTTGCATGCGGAAATACGGAACCCTAAAAACGTAGCAAGTAGATGGTTCGTGAATAGACTTCGTAATCAGGTAGAATGCAAGTTCCTCGAAGTAAATCACTTGTTACTTTATAGGGCGTCCGGGGAATTGTGAGACGGTATTCTTCGCGGGACTTTAGATTTTAGGACCGATAACTTATTGATGCTTCAGAAGTTTTGCTTGCATTCATTATGGAAGTTAAAAGAGTTTATTATCATTGTAGAAAAAATATGGTAAGTAAGTACAATACAAATGGAAGAAACGTAATTACTGTGTCTTACTCAGTTTGATAAATACCAAATTAGCTACGTACATACACAAACTTACATCAACATCCTACTTCCTACTAATATTATAAATGTGAAAGTTTGTATGTTTGGATGTTTGTTACTCAATTACGCAATAACGGCTGAACGGATTTAGATGAAATTCGGCACACAGATAGTTTATAACCTGGATTAACGTATAGGGTACTTTTTATTCCAGTAGTACGTTCCTGTAGGATATTTCTGGACCAACACGCGGGCGAAGCCGCGGTCGAAAACTAGTTGAATACTAATTGAGATAGATACCTACAGAAAATTTATTTTATTTATTTATTAAAACTTCATGCACAAGTAAAAATATACCGTACAAAGGCGGACTTAATGCCTGAGGCATTTTCTACCAGTCAACCTTAGGGTGGTGCAGAGACAAAACATGGCAGGTGCAACAAAAGGGATTGATAACACGAAATTAACTATAAAATACAAGAATAAATACATACATAGATACATACATATACATAGTATAAACAGAAAAATCTTTGTCAGGAGAAATAACGATCGGTAGAGGAGAAATAACGATCAGTAGAGGAGAAAACGAATCCAGCAAATCACCGCTGGGATGTTTCAGCCAACTTCTTGCGTATATGCTCACGTACCTTCACTTTAAATGACAACCGACTGGTTGCCGTCCTGATATTCAGAGGTAGCGAATTCCAAAGAAAGACCGCCTGGACAAAGAAAGAAGAGTGAATGAAACCAGAGCGGTGAGAAGGACATCGTAGAAGACGATTGTTGGTTGAACGAAGATTTTTGCTATGGGCAGAGCATAAGTATTGAATATGGGAAGTCAGGTAAGAAGGAGAGGTGGGTTTGTCGAGAATAGAGAACAACATAGACAGAGCCCTCACCTCTCTGCGCTGTCGAATGGGTAACCACTTTAAAAGCAATCGGTGCGCGGATACATGGTCATACTTACGAAGATTGAAAACGAATCGAATGCAATTATTGAGAAGGCGGTCAAGTTTATTGAGGAGATCTGCATTCAGATCATAGTAACACACATCACTATAGTCAATTATGGGAAATATTAGGGACTGCACAAGCATTGCCTTTATGTGTGATGGGAGAAGATTTTTTAACCGATAGAGCGACCGCAAAGTTCCGGTAACTTTTTTACTGACGGTTGTTACCTGCCTTCGCCAGTCATTTCAGAAAATTCTTCTAATCTCATCTCTTTCATACTCGTAGTATTAATTATTAATAGAATCGCCATTTTATTAAATCTATATTCTGCCAAATGTAAACATTCAGTTTCTATTTATAAAACATTTATAAATATAAATAGGAACCTAATTAAACTATTCTCACCTAAAAGATTATAACACTCCATTCAATATTTAATTTTACTGTATTTAGTTAAATAATAATATTATGGACCAATAACCATTACTAATGATGATTTACCACGTGTTTCATTTAATATGTTTATACAACCAAGTGGACTAACCAATAAAATATAATGCTAATGAACAGCCATCATAATTAGACGTTGGTTTTCGTAATAAAATCCAATGTCTTGTGATAAAAGATTTATTCATTTTATTGCCACGTGGAAATGCAGCATTTATTGGAATGGATAGTACCTATGTAATTATTTGTGTAATGTATCAAACATTTTATGGACAAACTGGCACTCACATAGGTAGTGTAAAGTTTAAAACTAGCCTTGGTTATAATTATAACACATTTTTTTTTTCTGCTTGAGTAGTGTTCAATGTTTTTGTTGGTGTATGCATTGGCGTACGCTAGCTGACATTTGGCAATAATTTAACTAAATGTTTTGTGTTTCTTAATGTTACTTACTTTGCATACTATTGTATAATATTAAGTCAGACGGCTGTGCTGCTGGGGACTTTGTTTCGCCACTTCTTCTTCCCAGCTAAAACACTAGAAAGTGGTGAAGGGCGGGCATTTTGGGGGACTGTCTTATGTAATTTTGACATCATTATTACATATGTAATTTTTAACAATTTTATCACAATACTTTATAAAGGATGCCACAACTAATGTTATATTCAAACAAGATTACTGTAAGGTCAGTTATAACGAATTTACGAAAGAAAATCTGATCTATTCTTGTTTTATTTATTTATCTAATTTTATGATCCCGTTTCGAGGCCATTACTAGCCCACGGTCGCGGTCATAGCAAGCGAGATGGGTCAGTCTTTAATTCTATTTTACTGTAGAATAGGTAGTACCTATAATTTTGGACTATTTTATTTCTTTGGAAAAGTATCTTCAGAACTCAGAAAGAAACATAAAGAACTTAGTACAGTTAGCTCGTTGTGTATCATGAAAAATATTATATTGTCTCTCAGAAACTCAAAATTTTACCGAAATTCAGAATTTCCACCTGAAGAAGGACACCCGACTTGGTTTTATTGACGGAAAATAAAGATTCATGGCTGGTTCTACAACATCTATTCTGCTTCATTTCCATTTTTACTCGTTCACTTATTTCCAACAACAACCAATCTGCCTAGCCTTTTCCCAACTATGTTCGGCTCTTGGGGTCGGCTTCCAGTCTAACCGGATGCAGCTGAATACCAGTATTTTACATGGAGCGACTGCCTATCTGACCTCCACAACCCAGTAACTGGGTAATACGATACCCCTTGGTAAGACTGGTGTCAGACTTTCGGGCTTCTGACGACTCGTAACGACTGTCAAAGATCCACGAATGACAGCCGGGACCAACGGCTTAACGCGCTTTCCGAGGCACGGAGGATTCTTGGTATGTAAAGATGGTCACCCATCCACTGACCAACCCCGGCAAGCGTAGCTTAACCTGATATATCGACCAGTGCGGCTGTTGTTACTTAGCCACGAGGGCATTAACCGAAAAGAAGTGAGAGTAATGCTCCATAGTAAAAATGTGACACAACTGTGTTGTCACTGGGTTGTCAGTCACAATCTGTGCGAGTGATTTCGTGAAAAGGGACGGAAGTGTGTAACAGAAAGCCGGGGAAACGCGCGCGGTGCTAGAGGTGGGCGTCAATTGGTACCAACCCATTTTCCGAGAGGTTGGGACTGTCAGCCAAGATATCAGATATAGTTACTGTACATCTTATTTGATTACTGTAAGGCTCGTTCGTTTTTTTTCTCTTTGTTTACTACTACTACTACCTACCTTAAAATAAAGAGACGACATACATTTTTCTCTCTATGCTTAATTTTATTTCTTTCTGAGAAACAGATGCGATCTCGATGACTCAGTAAAAAAATGCAACGAAAATACGACAACAAACCACCTAATTTATTATGTATTTAATACAGTATGAAGCATTGCTCATGGCTTAAACATGAGCTCCGGATTTTATTGTAACCCTCGATTTTTTGGGCCATGGTCACTGCTTTGTTTGACTTCCAAAACAATAATTGGAAAGTACAACATAAGGAATATTCAATCTTAATTCAACCATAGCCAATCTGCCAAGTCTTTTCCCAACTATGTTGGGGTGGACTTCCAGTCTAACCGGATGCAGCTGAATACCAGTATTTTACATGGAGCGACTGTAACACGGTACCCCTTGGTAAGACTGGTTGTCAAAATTTTCGGCTTCTAACTACCCGTAAAGCTGTCAAAGATCTACGAATGACAACCGAGACCAACGGCTTAACGTGCTTGCCGAGGCATGGAGAGGTCTCGATATTTAATGGTTGGTCACCCATCGACTAACCGACCGCGGCAAGCGTAGCTTAACTCTCGATCTACCCGAGGGGCTGTTATCATTTAGCCAACAATCATAGTATGATTAAATAATTAAGTACTTTATTCCTTTTGCGAGACAAACTCATGTTATTATGTTCAAGTTAATTCACATGTTATCTCAATTGACCACATTATTCTAGTCTAAATATTTTTATCATTCCTATTCAAATATTTCCCAAAAACAGTAGTGGCACAAATTCTGTAATTCCGACCCTAGCTCATTTACATAAAGTATTTTGCAAAGGCTTTCTATTACTTTGAGCAAATAAGGGCCTAACTACAAATGAAAATAGTGACCACTTTAAAGCCCCCAAGTTACACTTCTGAAATAAGCTGAGTCTATACAAAGCCTAATTAAAACCCTCGCATATAACAACACTATACTGTTTTCGGTTGCCCCACAGTGAAGATAAAGCTTATACGGTCTGTTTTATGTCGAATAGCCTGTTGTCCCTTTTTATCCTCTTTATTCGGATCGACAAATATGTCGAATGTGTTCACCCCTTTACGCTTATGTGCTGCTGGAATAAGGGTCACCACATGTCCGGATTTTGACCGGATATCATTAATTTTATGTCTTATTTGGACCAAAGCTCTTTCAAAGCATATTTTCAATAACATCCGAAAGCTTTTAATCTTTTCGCCGGTTCGTAAAAGCTGTAGAATTATTATTGGTATGTATTGATGTTTGGATTTGATTTGATTACATTTTAAATATTGTGCTTATACAATCATTATAATTTATAACATAACGTATCACGCCTTTATTCCCCGAAGGACTAGGCAGAGGTGTACCATCGAAGAACTTCATATATTTACCAGCTAGGTGCCAGAGTTTCTCTGAGAGATTTTTTCAAAGATATTGGTATCCTTTCTTTTTTTTTTTGGGTGGGAAATCATAAAATGACTCCTCCCGCTCTGGGCGGAGCGAGAGGGAGTGTCAGACTTTTACTGACTAAAACCCACCCGTGTTCCTTCCGTTGCCCGTGTGCCGGGGCCGCGATAACCCTTTCGGACAAACCCGCAATAGGGGATATCGCGGCCCCGGCATACAGGCAACGGAAGGACCGTTGCCTGTATGCCGGGGCCGCGATATCCCTTTCAGACAAACCCGCAACCCCAGCAGAGATATTGGTATCCTCACGGTGGCATCTCAATTCATCTTCGCCAACATCTTATATATTAGGCAAAATATACACTTATACACTAAAAACAGTGATTTTCACAATGTACAAACTAGAAATAAAGACAAACTACGAGCTCCCTTTCACCGGCTTCATAAGGTTCATAACTCATTTGTTGGGCTGGGTATAACCTTTTATAACAAGCTACCCTCTTCTTTGCTAGATTTGCCTTTTAATGCGTTTAAAACGAAAGTAAAATCCAAGCTTTGTTCAAAGACATACTATTCAACGAATACTTAAATGATAAGAATAGTTGGTCGCTGTGATTAACTCAAGACAATGTTTATGTTCTTTCTCCAGATTACCTACTGACAAGTTATATGAGTTTATATAATTGTTTTTTTATTTGACTTTATAAGTCAAGCTATTTTAATTTAATTTTAATTTATTGTTGACATAATCTACTCATTCCAATGTTTTTTTTAATGAGTTGTATTGCACTATGTGGTTAGCTAGTGACCTCGAAAATTTATCATATTATTTATTGTTATTAGTAATTAACTGTTTGTTTTATTTATTTTACCTCGATGGTCCTAGTTTATCATTTATAACTTCCAGTTACAACTATATGTAAGCGGGCACGCCCTTTATGCCTGGAGGCTTTTATTTAGATATTAAGTTATGTTTACGTTTTTTTTTATTTCTGCCTGAGTATAGTTCTCGATAATTTTGTTGGCGTGTGCTAGCTTATATGTGGCTAATAATTTAAATTATGTTTTGTGTTGCGTAATGTAAATTATTTTAAATACTATATAGAATCTTTATTATTTCTTCTAACTGAACAGACAGCTGTGCTGCTGAGGAGTTTGTTGCGCCACTTCTTCTTCCCAGCTAACGCACTAGGAAGTGGTGAAGCGTGGGCCTTTTGGGGGACTGTCTTATGTAATTTAGACGTTCGAAAAGTGCTGATTCTCAGCCTAGTTTGAATAAATGACTTTGAATTTTGAATATCTATACACCGTAAGGATTAATTCTCGCGCACGGCGGCTATAGAACCGGGCCGGTAACAGATGTGGTCATCGTGTTCACGGGATTTTGTTTTCAAACTGTTTAGATATAAAGTTTTTCGATAGTACCTATAGTACTCGTACACCCACATTTCGCCAGTTAAGTTTAAGTCCCATGTAATAGGAGACAAGCCATACACCGGGCACAAATCCAGTCTCCAGGCTGCTACTGAGAAATTCCAGATGGAAAAACCCGATAACATTTTGCCCGACCCGGGAAACGCACCCATGAACCCCTCAGGACCACATGCTCAGCAGTAGTGCTTACAACCACTAGACCAACGAGGTAGTCATGATTAGGTTGTTACTAAAATTGGTTTCAGTTTGACTGCTACATCCGGTACAGTCGAACTAGTTTGGCAACCCTATTTGTTTGTAGCTGGATTATTTCATTGTTTTAACGTATAAGCTCCGTAATGGAGTTTAAAACAATGGGACATTTTCACATTTACTCTCTGCCGTATTTGCGAAACAATTTTCTATTAACATATTGAGTGAGTTCTAGATCGTTAAGATGGAGATTTTGGTATAGCTATAACAGCAATCAGGTCCAGTTGAAAACCAGCGTCAGGCACTTATATTTGTCTGGCATTTTTGCTGAATTGGGCCTTTTTGGCGCAGCCATGATGCAAACGCCGGGGTGCTTATTTCTTACATCGCACTTTACACTTTTTAGTTGATCTTTATTTTTAACTTTTTATCTGCTGTATAATTGTACTGTGTGCTTTTAGTCTGTGTTAAGCTCAGACTAAAAAGCACACAGTACAATAAATAAATGTATTTTCTTTCTTTTCTTTTTCTTTTAATTTGGTCTTTTAGCTTGTTCTGCAAGACTTATACCAAATAGCTTAACACAAATCAGCAAACCCTTCAGTATGCTTGTGCAATGAAATCCAAAGTAAATTATATGTTATTTTTTTTACAATGTCGCTTTTTTTTCTGGTGAGTTGTTAAGGTGGCGGGACGAGCTGACAAAACAAAAGACCAGTGGTCCACATGGATCGCAAGCACTAAAAGTCGTAGGAGAGGCTTTTTGGCTAACGGTACGAGTAATAATAACACTAATAATTTTAAAATTTTAAAATAAAATATTTTCAAACGTTTTAATTGTGACAGCCCATATTTTGATCCTAAGCGAGATTATCAAAAATGTTAATGTTACCCAAAATTTAATGTATCAAAGTGTGAATATGTAGGTAATCTTTATCTTTTTAATCAGAATATTTGAAAAGCCTTTAGTTTATACTTTATTTAAATTAAAAACAATTGAAGAAAAACAAAGACGTTTCAGCTACTTATTATCCTGCATGATTATGAAATGGTATACCTAGTAGAAAATTGAAAAGGTGTGGTTCAAATCGTTAGGCGGATCGTAGTTAGTTAACAATTAAAAAATAATTGTGAAATATCGGTTTATAAACGACAGAGTGGTGTGAGGTAACAAATATTAAAAAAAATAAACATAAAAGTATTCTATGATTTGCCCATAATTCTAAATGATAAACTGCACAGAAACTCTTCATGCGGCCCCAATAGATCACACTTGCTAAACTCTCCCAAAAAAAATCAGTAAAAATTCTAACAAATAAAATCATAATAATATCTTTTACGTCTACATAGCCTGAATTAGTCTCGAGATGGGATAAGTGAAAAGAAAAAAAGTCAGGCGCGGCTGAGGTTCCAAATTGCGGACAATAATTCACCTGGCGTACCATCTGGCCATACCGAATGAAACGAATTTAGATACTGAGAGAGATATTAAAAAGCCAGATCTCTTGTGTTTCAACACATTAAATTAAAATATGAAAGATCATATGCCTTTTTAAATGTAATAAAATTGTAGAATAATGAGTGACATTATGTGTTTAATATATAATTAAATATATACAGAACTTTAGATAGATCTGGCTAGCTGTTAATGCATATTTAATTAATTCGTTACTACCATATTATTTAAATTTTTACGACATATTTATTTGTCGGAGAGAGACTGATTTGGAAACGTCAAGTAGAAGATCTACTTGGGTGAGGTCATTATAGGAAGTGGCAACACAGCTGGGATGAAAGCGGCAACACTGGGTTGACAGCTGACAATTGTCAGCATTGACATTTGATATTTTTCATATTTGTGAATTATCTGTGAGTCGTCGGAGCGAGCGGAACGTACTTTTTGGTCCAGACTGAGCTTGCGAGAGATTTTCCTTTGCCATCCTATATTCAATTCACCGTGTTTCCTAAATCAGATTGCGTCCGCCTAATTTCGCGATATTTTTGTAATTACTGAATTGTAGCGCCGTAATAGACACTTGTACCAAGCGCTTTGAATTTTATTTAGATTATCCATCCAATATGGCCAACCAATCTGATAACGAGACCTAAATGCCTTCGTTATATTCATCATAATTCTCCTGCTCTTATTCCAATTTGTTTGGGGTCGGTACGACGCTTTTTTTTCTTCCATACTTACTACCTACTTACTACTACTCTATTAGTCATAATCTCGATAGTCATCAGAGAGCTATGGCGCTGTATGTCGAGATACAGGTTTTTCACGTAGTTCGGCTGCAGAAACTCCCATGTTATATTATTTTCATTATCGCCTACAAATTTCCTTTTATGCAATATGGTTTTTATAATGTTTTATTTTATTTTTATATATTATATATATAAATGTTGGTCAATGAGGAAGAGGTCAGTCGTCGAATCCGCTTCGGTTGGGCAGCGTTTGGGAAGCTACGCAATATCTTCTCGTCCCACGTACCGCAGTGTCTCAAGACGAAAGTCTTTGACCAGTGCGTGTTGCCATTGTTGACTTATAGCACTGAAACGTGGTCGCTCACAATAGGCCTTATTAGAAGCCTCAAAGTCACCCAAAGGGCAATGGAGAGGGGTATGCTTGGAGTTTCCCTACGTGATTGACTCAGAAATCAGGAGATCCGCTGGAGAACCAGGGTAACTGACATATCCCGAAGAATTGCCAAACTTAAGTGGGAATGGGCGGGGCACATTGCTCGCAGAACAGATGGTCGATGGGGCCGAAAGGTTCTGGAGTGGCGACTGCGACTGGAAAACGTAGCGTTGGAAAGCCTCCCACAAGGTGGACCGATGATCTTGTGAAGACCGCAAGAATCCGCTGGATGTGGGAAGCACAGAACCGATCGAAGTGGCGGTGCTTGGGGATGCCTATATCCAGTAATGGACGTTTTTCGGCTGAAAAGATGATGATGATATATAAATTACTATTATATATGATTACCTTTCTAGCTGCATCATCTTTCATACAGTTCAGCCATCTACAGTTCAGCCATCGTTTCTTTGGTCTTTCCCTTTGCCCATGATAGCCGTCCACATTTATAAAATATTTTACTAAACATAGTTATGTGAGATTCTATGCAAATTGAAGGGATTATATTGCATAAAGGCATCGCAAAACAAAGCTTATGTTAAAAATAACGAAGGCTTGAAAACTGAACTCACAAAGAAATATAAATCCTTCAAATACGGACTTGTTGTACTTGCAACAGGTTTCCTTTCAAGTCGGTTTAGGATAAAAACGAGGGTTTGTGATAAAAAAAAAGTCGAAACGGTCTGTCTTTCTACAGTAACTGACCAACAAACCTACAAACATAACATACCAACTAAGTATTTATTCACATAATTATGCTAAGTTGTGCACTTATCACGGAAAATGGCCTGGATGTTTGTTAGTGCCTACCGAAACGTTTTCGTTAGTTACCTATCCCGTTCTTTATCGTTTGATATAATTATATATTTATTTATATATATTTTATTGTACACCAGATTATACATTACAAAAAGAAAAAATAATACACTACAAAATATACAATGGGCGGCCTTATCGCTTACGGCGATCTCTTCCAGGCATACATATATGCGTTTGATTTACCCTAGGAATCCTAGAAATTATCAATGATTATAAAACAAGAGATTGTGTAAATAAGCATAATCAAATGCATTTATCAAACGATAAAGAACGGGATATCTAACGAAAACGTTTCAGTAGGCACAAAATAATAATAATAAAAACAAAAATAAAATGTATTTGTATTTGTGTGTGTATGAGTTCGTATGTGTGTGTGAGTGAGTGTGAACTTACAAACATCCAGGCCATTTTCGCCCATAAGTGGACATTTATTTATAATATTCTTGATCATAGTTAAAAAAAAGTCATAAAGTATTAAACATTAACGTTTATCCCGAAGTGTTTTCGCCTAAATTGAAATAACATTTTCCAGCAATCGTATCTGAAATTAATAAACGCGACAATTTCTTTGAGTTCGTTATTTATTGCTTGCAAGTAGATCGAGTTATTTTAAGAACAACTTTATTATGTTTATGTCATTAATAAATGGGATAAAAATAATCGGAAATTGGATTCGAAATTTTAAAATTCGGAACAAATAAAAAATGGAATTTAAATATATTTAATTTGAAACCGCGCTTATTGTAGCAAATCAGTTAATGATTATAAAACTATACAAGTTTTTCTTTTAAAAACTTTTATTTAGGTGATAAATAAGAGAATTTCGGAATATAATAACACCAGCGAAACGTAGCAAAGGGCATCAATTCTACTACGAAATCCACATTTAGGAATTAACGGCGTCATTTTATCTTGTAGAAAATCACTTAGACAGAGCAATTGATCGTGCCAAATATCGGCAAGGAATAAAGTTAAAAACGGATTCCGTGCAATTTATTAGACAATTTGATTTGCACAATGGTTTGGATTCAATATTCGGTGGGGGAACGATTTGCATTCGCGCCGTCGGCGGTGGCGACATCGGAAAAACTCGTGATTCTATCTTGCTAAGGCTGGCTTTCCACCTGAGCTGAGGTAATGTAGGCAAATATTCACATATAAAATTGCTTCATATTCAAAAGGTAGTAATTCTATTGCTGGTTTTTCCCAAGCTCACAGCTTCGCTTCATCGCAGCAGGTCTGGTGGAAAGCCAACCTTAAGGTGCATCTACACCAAAGTTACTTTTTGTGGAGCAACGTTTGTAAGTGTTAGGGGGCAACAACGGAAAACCAAAAAGTTATAGAAAGTTACAGGAAGTTACTGAATGTTATCAATGGTTATCATGTTGCTCTACAAAAAGTAACTTTGATGTGGATGCACACTAATGTAATGCATGTGTGAGTATGTAGGAATGTCTAAAGTCGACCCCTAAGGATACCATAGTTCGACGCTACCCCAGATTTTACACGAGTTTTCCTTGTAAATTGTATTAAGTCGAACAACTAGATTTAAAAAGGTCGGCTCTGTCCACCATTGTGGGTTCTTTTTATTGCAATGCTTACCTTAATAGCGGAAGAATTTAGGGGTTTGAAAATGTCTTTCATGGGGAAGAAAGTACCGAATAAAAAGTAATACCAGATGACAGAATTATAATAATAATAATTGGAATAGTAAATTGTTTATTTTACTACTTTATTACTGTTATTCTTATTCTTTGACGCTAAAACAACTGAACCGATTTGGATGAAATTTGGACATAGGACAAAAAGGATTTTTTTTATCCCGATATTCCCACGGGATCGAGACTTATGCGGGTGAAACCGCGGGGTGCAGCTAGTAATAATAATAAAGCCCTTTATTCAGAAATTACAACATTTTCATATAAACAAAAAAAAACTGTAAAATGTCTCTTCGAATTAAGAGACATTTTGCGTGCCTATTGGCAAAGGTTTCCTCCAACGATTTCCACTGTTGCCTGTCTTATTTCTGTTAAGAGCCCTCTTACATTTCGGCGCTGCGCTAAAGCATTCTTGCGATACTGAGCGCACATTGCCGGCGCAGTGAAATATATGGTACTTTTATTTTATTCATAAAAAAATAGCAATAGCAATAAAAAAAAAATGAAAAATTGTTAGTTATTGAGCAAATGTTGGAGATTATTTTAGTATAAATACTATGTACGAAAATGATGTAGAACTTAGGATATTCAGACTTGTTTCCGAACGTTTTTAGTAGAAAATTGAATTAGGTCCAGTCATTTTTTCTTTAAATAAAAGTCATATAACAAAAATGTATTATATTATTATAAAAGTATCGGATATGTTTAATATGAGAAAAATTGTTTTGATGAATTATATTCAACAGAATCCGCAAATTAGAGCTCTCAAATGAGCTCTACATGAGTTTTCACCAAAACATGCATCAGGAGAAAGATTATTGCTAGATAAATAAATAAATAATGAAAAAATCGCTTTATTATTATTGTAGAAGAGAAAACGAACTATTTTTACCAAGTAATTGTTATTTATACTAACCAACGAATAGTATTCAATTTCAACGAGGAAATAATGCATTTACGCGCATTTTTGTAATAGGCCCCTTAAAGAAGGTCAAACTTAGATATTTTTGAAGTGCTTACCGGGAAATAAGATAGGTATAGCTACAATCACTGACTGCGTAAAAGAAAATCAACACTAGAATGAAAGTGATAACCGCCAGAAATCTGCATTGTATGCTCCTATTAAACTAACTTTGGAGGTGCATATATATATTATCATTCGAAGTACCTTACCTCAGATACTATTGCTTTTTTCCTTTATTATTATTATTTATTAATTAAAAAAACATTAAAATATATAAAAAATTGTGGCCCATCGGCATTAGGACAGGGTCCAAGCTACCGATGTTCAGGGCTCTAGAGAGAGGAACCTCCTCACTACGCGTGCCGTGTCTAGGAGTACTGCTCTTCCGCTCTCTTCTGAATCAAGCCATTAACCCAGCCGCGCAACAAGAGCCTCCTGAGGTATAGGTCGAGGCTCTCCGCTATTAGGCCATCAACCGTTACGATTATTGGTACAATGATTGCAGAGTCCACATGTCGACAACCTCGTGTGCTAAGTCAAGAATATTTTTTAATTTTTCACAGCTTTCACAAGATCAGTTATATTATTATTAATTTCTTTGTTCATTATTAATATTATTAATAATATTAATAATATATTATTAATACTCGTAGTATTATGAGTATCTGCAGTCTGTCGAAAAGTTCCGCCATAAACTATTGTTTATCGAAATACGATGCTGGCGACTTTATGTGACTTTAACGGATCATAACTGACAATAAACATTTGTTTATTTACTCCATCTTGTATATCTTATTACGTTATGTTTTTTTAAAGCTCTATCACGTAATTTTACTATGACGTTTTAATTTCTGAAATGTTTATTTTGGCGGCAAATGTGACGCTTAAAAGCCCTACGCGGTCATATAAATAATGTCAAAAGTGAATTTATAATTATAAATTCTCTTAATAAAAATAATGTTAATAAAATATTGTGAGGTTATAGAAAGCCCGTCTGCAAAATAATAGTAACTCAAAAATAGACGTTATAAAATACAAACAGACGATGACGGATAAAAATCGCGTTATAGTTACGTACTTACTTGTGATAACCGAAGATTTTTCGGTAAATACCACCAGTCTAGCTGGCCGATGTTTATCGTTAGACTAGAATTTATGAATCTCCGGCAAATTCCGGGAAGCGTTACACTGTGCGCGAAAAAAATGTAGCTATAGAGTTGTTATCTGAAGTATTCGAAATTCGAACACACGGTAATCGCGGCGCGCGAAAATCAATTCGGTTTTGTCCATCAATAGCAGCTACTTAGTTCTGGATGTATGGGGACTGTACCTGTAACAGGTATAGGGGAAGGCAGGGCGGGGAACGCAGGACCAGTGCACCCGCCGCCTCCGCCCACTGAGGACGCCTCGCGCGCTCCCGGCACAACACGCGTCTACGACTCTATGCACAATATATAGTGGACAAGTGAACAGTTCTAATAGTGATCTTTATTTCAAGTGTTATTTTATTGAAAAATATTTTTTTTCCTTCGTGGTATTTTTGTTCACCGAGCGATTTACGTTCGGCTCCGAATTCTGCGTTTGTAAATTTCGGTATGTATCTAATTATAATTATGTATTACAATTAATTTAAAATTAATCGTTTAGATTTAAGCACAATAAGACCACATTATTTCTAATTCAATTATTTATTAAATACGACCGTATTATGAATTAAATTAAAAGCTTTTCCGAAAGCCCGTTTGACCTTTTATGTTTCGGAAAGCTTTTCCATGAATAAACATGATTAAATTATAATGAGGTTTGGTAATGATTTTAGCCGATACACAAAGAGGAATTTACCATCATTATAACATCGGCCTGCATACGTCGTAGTCTGAAAAACCGAGTTTTCAAATATACCAGAGCAAGAACAGCCATTAACGAAAAATTAAAATAATGGACAAACTTAACACATAAGACAATGGTAATTATACTTTCCTTAAGGTTGGCTGTAACAAAAGTTTATTCACACTAGTGCAGGTAATTGTATAATCACATTGTGTTAACAAAAGGCTTTCGGGGTCAGCCCTGGCTTAACTTGTTGCGTTCGGCGCTAATGTAAGTTGATGTAAAATGTAAGGTATTTTATATTGCACTCCACCACCACAGTGTAGATGGAATAATAAATGAAAAGGTTTTAATGTGAAATGTACGTGAACTAACCAATTAACATTTCGAATTAAATGAAAAAAAAAGGATGGCATGCAATAATTATCTGGATAAAGAGATGCAAATGTCTCCAACAGCACAATGACTTAAACTTTACTCATTAAACATGATAGAAGGCGTATTGTACGCGAGGAAAATTCAATGGAAAAAGATGCACCAATTAGTATTTCGTTACATTGTCTGAACAGAAACATCCGCTGGAATATTATTTCAAAGAGTAACAAAATATTGCAATTTTCATTTCCTTTACAAAGGTTTATTTTTATTCGGATTTACAACGACCAACATTGCTTTGTACCTCCTACGTATCAAAGCTTTCAGTCTAATTGGACCTATTTATATAATATTTTTCATAGACAGTGAGAGACTGGCCGCAAAACAAAAAAAAATGGTATTGCGTAAAATTCAAACGTCGAATATAAATCCAACCGCACTATTTTTCTATCACGCAATCAATATTTAGAAAGAGGTTGAACTTTTACAGGGTGAAAGTTCAATTTTTGCGAATTGAAACGTTTAGCAGACAAACTAATGTCAGGTCTGTGACGTTAGGAAAGATTTTTCTACACTTGTAGATACCGGATCCGCTTTCACATCCGATAGCTCTTAATTTGATTTCAACATCAAAATATTTTATTGCACATAAACCTACATGGGCACTTATCAAACGTCAGAAGCTTTGGTGCACGGTTCCAGTTGGTCATTTCCTATGGAGAAGAGCCGGCAAGAAACTCCACTCATATATGTATAGCACAGCCTGAGATCATCTCAGAGCAACACCACTAAAACTATGCCTTACAAACAGTAGAAATCAAACAATAGTACAAAATAGTTGCGATAACAATTTTCAGTAACCAAAACCAAATCAAGTTATTAAAGTTGTACCGGATTCAAAGTTGGGTCACAAAGGATAATTCTTAGGGGCTGCTAATCTGTATTTTGGCGATGTTCCAAGTCCCAAGAGATTAGATATGGCAATGGTCCGGCGAGCCCGCTGTTGTCATTAACTTTGTATCTCTACAGCTTCAAATCTGCAGATTCGTAAACATTCAGTGAACGCTAAACGGTCTAATGATGATTCACTTTGTGAGTTTGGAACTGAGATAGGTACCCTTTTGATATGATTGTCAATTTTCCCGAGAATTGTTCAAGTTTACCGCTGAACCGCTGGAATAATTTGATATTGCTTCCGTAGTCTGTTTTGGATAATAAAATGATTATATTAACGTTCTGGTCTTTATAAGAACGTAAACGATTAACATTAAACTGAGACTTTCATGTGCATGAACTCAGTTGACAAAAAATACAAATGGAGTGTGCATCAGAGTCTTTGTCATTACGCAAAATATACAAATCTGGTAGAAGAAGAACGAGTTGTAGTAAAATCTTAACATTTAAAGCTCACGATTTATTGCAAGTATTTTCATAAAAAGTTACCGAAACATCTACATATTCATAACACTATACTAAAGTTTATGCACCATATTTTAAAGTTTAACTTTTCTTCATGGAAACTAAGGCGTTGAGCCAAAACTTGGGGTAAAAATAATTGTATTCTCTATATCGTCGACAACACAAATTGGAAGAAATTTTAACTGAAAATTAAACCTGGCACAAAGCCTAAGCTAAAAAGATAACCATAACGAACTCTTCCAGTAATGTTAATTGCTTCTTTTTTTGGAATTGGTATTCATAATGTGCCAAGTGCTCAATTCTCATTGTTTTTAGTAACCCCCTTGCCCTTGACACCATCTTAAGGAAAGTACAAAATGGCAATTTACCAGAACAATGTCAATGGGTATTTAATTAACCGTAAGTTGGTTGATTATTCTTAACAGATATGGAAAGTGAAATAAGAGTGATGATTGGACGGGTATAAAAATAGAGTCAGACCAGAAAAAATATGGATGGATTGTGTGGAAATCTGGTGTGTGAGCTCGTGGCTAAGTAATAGGTAACAGTCGCATGGGTAGATCCATCAGGTTAAGCTACGCTTGCCGGGGTTGGTCCGTGGATGGGTGACCATCTTTACATACCGAGACTCCTCTGTGCCTCGGAAAGCACGTTAAGCCGTTGTCATTCGCGGATCTTTGACAGTCGCTACGGGTCGTCAGAAGCCCGAAAGTCTGACAACCAGTCTTACCAAGGGGCATGGTGTTACCCAGTAACTGGGTTGTGGAGGTCAGATAGGCAGTCGCTCCATGTAAAATACTGGTATTCCGCTGCATCCGGTTAGACTGAAAGCCGACCCCAACATAGTTGGGAAAAGGCTAGGCAGATTGATTGTGTGAAAGTCTGCCTGTGAAACTGAAAACTGAGATGATGGACAGCAGACGTTTGAAAGAAAAGACACATACGAGTATGTGGTACGTCGATCCATAGACTAGGATAAGGGCAAGAGATGATTATTTATAATGCTTGTAACTGTTCAACTGCAGGGCCTCTTCACATACAAAGAAGGCACGAGCATTTATCACTACGCTTGCTCAAGGCGGATTGGCGATTTCAGACTTATATTAATTATAAGTCCTGGTTTTCTCACGATGTCTCCTTCACAAATATCAGTTATGTCTAAGATAAACATAGAAAGTCCATATGAATTTAAAAAGTCACTTGAGAGGCATCACGACATTTTTCAGAGATGATTATTTAGAAAAATATTACTTCAATGAACAAAACGACTTTAATACCTATATACATTTAAACAAACCTACAAAAGCAAGAACAGATTATTTCCAAAACGCAATGCGTCATTAAAGCTTTCGCCTATATTTTTCATGAATATTCAGAAAAATACGGCCTGGCACATGCCCACATGGACGACACTGTATATCAAACGAGCTGTGACTGGTGGTTTCACCCGCATTAGTCTCGATACCGTGGGAATATCGGGAGAAAAATCCTATGTCCTAACTCAGGTCATGGTCTACCCATGTGCCAAATTTCATCAAAATCCGTGAAGCTGTTTTAGCGTGAAAGTGTTTCAAACAAACAAACTCACTGTCGCATTTATAATATTAGTTATTATACAGGTTGTCAGGGAGATGACGAATCAGTACACGATTCTGAACAAACCCGCGTTGAAATTTTTCGTCGGTTATTAAAAAAAACAGCTGTTGCATAGAAAAGTGCAATACCTACACGGTCAAAATGTACGGAACAGCAGATAAAAAAAAAAAAAAAAAACTACGATAAATTTCAACGGAAGGGGTTTCAGAGTCATGTACTGAATCCATGGTAACAGTTTACCTGCCGCCCTGTATTTATCTCAAATGCATTGAAACAAAATTGGGCTCCTACATATTCAGGGTAAATTTAAAATTTAAAATATATACAGTTTTCCTGCAATTTGAACATTTTTAGTTGACACTATGGAAGAAACAATAACGTCAGTCATTCCATTATATGTATCTAAATTATGCTCCTTTTGTTAATATTACTTTTTGTATTACGGATTGCGGTCCCATCATCATCATCCCATATGAGAGTAAGGGAAGAGAGAGTTCACCTGTGTCTGCGCACACTCTTGTGCACTATAATATCTCCCGCGTCAATGGCTAGTCTCCGCTGACATTGGCCGCCATCGCCGAAATTCAGTCTGGAGGACTACTATTGTTAAGGTAGTCTTTAACTTGCAAAGCTACATCTCACAAAACCTTTAAGCACCCACTTATCTTTTAGAAAAGTTGCAATGCCCAGCCTAGTATTTTCTGACTCTAAAACTAACCAATATGCAGAAAGGCGCGACGCGACAGCGCGACACGACTCTAGTAGAACAATTTCTATGAAAACCGGTATCGCGTCGCACCGTGCTGCCTTTATGGAGACACCATCGATGAAAGAGACGTCAATAAAAAGTGAAAAAATGTGGTTTCTTTACTTACAAAAAAGATATGGGTTTCAGTATTCATAACCAACCCAACTGGAGATTAGCAATATTCAGAGCCTATCAAACCTTTACGAAGAGGTGATTATTCTAAATTCCTCATATTAAGACTGTCACCACACACACAACCCTGTTTCGTCACAAGCGGGTTGTAATCGCGGCGAGAGAGGGTTGAACATTCAGTCACGATATAAGCACAGTTTATGATTTTAGTTTGTGTTTCATGAACTTCATTATCATATTCCACGTAATATAGTTCTCACACTCAAGTAAGTTAGTGTTAAACCCGATGAAAGATATATGCTAGGAATCCTTTTTGACATAGTTAACTTTGACCATGATACGCGACTATACCCGTCTCGTTACAAAACGACGACGACGAGACGGGTATAGTTAAGTTAAGTATGTTAAGTTCTCAATTTACCGTGCTTAAGTTTATAATACAATTATTATAAACTTAAGCACGGTAAATTGAGAACTTAACCTCGTGTTTGACGTTAGTTTTTAACCGACTTCAAATAAAAAAGGAGATTATCAATTCGACTACGTTTGTTTCGGATGTACGTATGTTTGTTACTCTTTCATGCAAAAACTGCTGAACGGCTTTGGATGAAATTTGGCACACAGATAGTTTATAACCTTTTTTTTTTTTGAGGGTGGGAATTCATCAAATGACTTCTCCCGCTCTGGGCGGAGCGAGAGGGCGTGTCAGACTTTTACTGACTAAAACGCACCCGTATTCCTTCCGTTGCCTGTGTGTGTGAACTCGCAACCCTGGCAGGGGATAGTTTATAACCTGGATTAACACATATGATACTTTTTATCCCGACAGTTTTTGAGGCTTATGCGGGTGAAACCGCAGGGCGCAGTTAGTATTCACATAATTATGATAATCTATTTGGGCTTCCAAACCAATAAACAAAATTTTATATAGGTGTATGTATGTATGTATTTATGTATATTTGTCCATCCATTTCTTCGACTCTATTACCTAATCGGATTGTTACTTCAACTTAGAGAACAGTGCAAGTTTCATCAAAATCGGTGCTTATTGATATGAGCTACGGGTGTTTAATTTGAACTGTATTGTAATTAGAACGTTAATTTTGTCGGAAAAGTGTTCGAAATAAAATAAAAAGGACTCGATGTTTTAAACGTGGTTCTAAATATAACCGTGTTTTGTAATATGGCCGTAGGTACCTACAGGTTTTAATCGATACACTATGAATATTATGGTGAATAAGGAGCACCCGACTTCCACGTATCTCAAACTGCTGTAACTACTGTAATTTCCCTGAGGTCTAGCTCAGCTAACTCATCAGGTGGTCAAACTAGCCATCATTGGTTAACAAACCGATCGTGCGCACGCTCATTACTCTTAAATAAGGCAAAACTCTTACGTCCATATAAGGGTTTCCGTCAATGTAGCCCGCGTATTTTTTTTTTTTTGCAAATTGCAATGAATTATTACAAAATTGTTTTTTTGATGGAATTAAGACTAATTCGCGAAACGTAACAGTTTGCCGCAAAACTATTATTGTTGATTTAAATGATTATAATAAAGTATTAATCATAATTTTGAAATAGTCTTAAGATGTCTCCTTAAGAAGAAAATCATCACATTTCGCCAAATCACACATATTCAGACCTATCGCCCTAGTTATCAAAGTCCCTCGGATTCTTCCATTTCTTGCGCACGGAGAAACTAAAACGCTTTTCATTTCTGGGTCAGTGTGGGGAAAATTATCATATTGATAGGGGACAGTCCTTGCATAAGCTGTTCTTATAAAATGACATAATAATATGTATTTATGATAGTTGGGGGGGGGAGGGTGGAAAATTTCGCGATCAATCTTTTTTCTTATAATAATATAATACCAGCTTATTATTGTCCTACTGCACAGGCCACTTCTTGTAAAGAGAAGACATGAGAATTGATAACCATGCTAGCTCTTTCTGAACAGGTTACGAAACTGAACTGTCACGCTCGGGTCGGTGACACTGAATCGAGTATACTCGACCCTGAATCGCGTATACTCGGCTCCAGTCGCAGTTTCACTTTTCGTGTGGACATCATCATAAGTATTCACCATATTTTTTTTCTTGATTGGGTTTTATCGGGTTTGAGTGTAATTTTGAATTGATATTGATTGAGATTGTTAAGATGTTGAAGGTCCACACACTGCTTTCTGATACAGTCATTGGTCTGCACAGCTGCACCCATTTGAACATCGCTCTTTGTGAGCAAAAAAAATAACAGTAATGAGTACAAGTGAATGCGATTTATGTGTTTGTGTGTGATGCGTGTCATCAGTTTGCCGTAATTAAAATCTCTGTTTACTTTATCTAATAACGATTTTGTGTTGTGTCAAAAACACTAGAGATTTTGAAAACTAAAATGATTGCTTAGATTTTCTAATTCTCAGAGCGCTTCCTGAAATAAACTAAAATGATTGCTTAGATTTTCTAATTCTCAGAGCGCTTCCTGAAATTTTGATGTTTTATGCAGTAAGTTAGAGAGAAAATATAAATTAATATTCTAGATCTTTTTTTCCTTTCTTCTTTTATTTTAAAAAGCTTTGGAGTCCTTTCGTTTGAAATATGAAAGCGAGCTTTGCGCGTAATCATATTAAAATAAGATTTTAATGGCTTTACATCGCATTTGAGAAAATAGCTTCAGTTTTTTTTTTGGATAGCGGAGTCATTTCTAATTTAATTAACATTATTTGACAGCAATAAGTTTATTTGCAAAGTCCAAAAAAATTCAATCACTGTAGCGATATTCGACAGTTAATACTCGTAAATAATAACTTAATAGATTTTTAGTGAAACTTTAACAATTCACTTTTACTTTAACAAACAAGCTGTAATTTTAGCCCACTTTTATGTACAAAAAAATAATGGAAAACACATAAAAGTAGAGCCCGAGCATTTTTATAGTAATAGGTACTAAATACTTCTACTAATAAAACTACGTGAAGGTAAAGTCTAACTAGTAGTTAAAATATCCATCATATCGGCCTGTAATTTCGCCTGCCTGTATTTATCTACAAAACGAACATTAGCTACACACTTCAAATGCACAATATGAAAAAGAACTCGCGTATAAATTAATAACTGCAGTATTAACTTTCGAACTCTTCGTCATTATTATTGAGTCAGGTCAGGTCATTCCCTGGATGGCTTTTTAGAGGTATGAGGAACAGGGTGTAAAGTTCACTCATCCTCTATAGCCTTCTAGCCTTCTTGTCACAGGCATGAAGTGCCAGCAGCTGCCGACTACTTCTGTTTTGTGCTCGTTATTGTATTGTTTTGTTATCTACTCGAGTTTAAAAAAAAAAAATATGCACGTGTTTCTGTGGCAAATAAACTTATTTTTCCTTTTTTTTCTTTCTTTCTTTCTTTTCTATAGAAAAGGAAGGATCCTCCGACCAGACAGGTGTCGTGTCTGGCGGGCAACTGCCCGATGGATGTCGGGTAGTCTTAAATATGTCGTTCGCGTGGTAAATTCAAATTGCGTGATGCAGGATTTGTGTGACATCAGGATTTTGTGTGACGTCAACTCTTTGATGCGTAGTTTGCATGTGGCGATTTCAATCAACTGACTGTTGACGAGGGAGAAAAAGAGATCATCGTTTTGTCTCTCTCTGTTGTCACTACCATCATTACTCCAACTGCCATTACTGCTCTCAGGATCCTCATTTTCATAACTAAAACTAAGTTAGCATTGTCTTGTCCAAATAAAAAGAAAGTTACTTCCACCAGGACCAATGTAAGGAAGACCTTTTGAATATTTCGAGTTGTAAAAACTTGTGAACAGCGAATTATACACTTGGCAGGGAAACAAAGACTTCTAAACTTTATTTTGGTTTTATTGAATGTATGTATTGAAACTTTGTACGGCTCTGGGGAATACAATTTATCTCTCAGGGATAGGTTTAACTTCAAACATTTGGTTTTATTGAATAATAAATTGGTGCTTGTTAGCCAGAACTGACTTTAAATAGACAGAGATGGAAAGGCTGCACTTACAAGATCAATACTCCAGAGTTGTAGAAGTGCAAAAACTAAATGGTGATAATAATCAACCAGACAAAATCACCATGCTTAGAAATTTTATTGAGTATTCAAGCCCATCTTTTAAATATAATTCGCTTTAAGTGGCACTCAAGAAAAGTGAGATCCTATCCTAAATTAGGACTTAATTCTTAAAGACAAAGTATTAAACGAATGAAAAAGTTATGCTTTTCCCCAGCAATAAATCAACCAATTAACTGTATTTACTGCAAATAAATTATTCTTATTCTTATTCTATTTCCTACCATTACTGAAATTCAGGATACAATAACAATACAACTCACCGTTAATCTCCTTGATGGCTAAATTATGAACGATAGTGCGAATCTTCGGGGATTCTCGACTCGGCCGAACGTTTCGATTTTTCCCGTCGAGAGTTTGTCGAGAATTATTTATAGACAGCCGTAACAGAAAATAGATAGGTACAGAAGTACAGTTGCAAACAACAAGCGGAAACAAACGCATATATAGACACGCTTCATGTACAGCGAGTGCAAGGGCACTCGCGACTGGCATTTGTTTGAGGCAATGGAATCTCCGTATGCGTCTAAGTGTGCATGCGTTCTCGCTCGTTGGATGAAGCTGACCTTCTGTATCTATTTATTCTGTGGCAGTAGCCTGGGGCGACTCGGTACGTACCTACTTGTATCTGAGGTAAAAAAAACCGGGGATTGCCGGGGCAGGTAGCAACCCAGCTTTGTTACATTAGTTACTGCTCAGCCGGATTTAAGCGGTGACCTGAACAGCTCTTAACAGTTAATTACGCTAGTAAAAGTTTGTAATGAATTTTCTTGGTACGCCAGATTTTTTTAACAAAGTTTGTATTATTTTTGTTGGGGTAGGTGATGTATAATAAAGTGGGTGAAATAAGGTGGGGTTTTGAAGAAAGGTCAAGGTTTCTAAATATAATAAAGTTCACCTTGCACACCCCATTTTTAGAAATAATTTTGTAGCTTTAAATGCTTTAATAATGAGAACCATCAGCCTATATTGTCCCCACTGTTGGGAAACAGGCCTCCTCTGTGAGAGGGAGTGGGCCGTTATCCGCCACGCGGGCAAAGTGCGGGTTGGTATATGTCACATGTCTTCGAATTTTTGGTTCTAGGACATGCCGGTTTGTTCACGATGTTTTCTTTCACCCGTTTGAGAGCAATGGTGCTGAATTAATTTACACAAAGTAAAGCGCCTGTTTGGGTTCAAACCTACGACCTACATACAATACGTAAACCGCGGCCGTTACCACAGGGCCACCAAGAAGATTAAATTTAAAGATTTAAAGGGGAATTCGTTTTTTTTTTTACTTAATCTTATTTTCAAACAAGATATTTACATAAATTAACAGATAATAATATTTACAGTACAACTATTCTCTTAATGTCCCTCGGGAATCATCGCATTTCCGATTACAAACGAATGCTAATTTCCATGTCCATCAATTATTAGATTTATCGTGTATAATAATTTGAATTCAGAACTAAGTACCTACTTTGGCTCTATATTAGTTCACGGAAAGCAAAACAAAACAACAATAAAGTTCCTTCCCCTCATTTTTTATATACCTACATGTATATTATCATATATTGTTTGCATCAAGTTCCATCTGCTCGGTCATTACAACCACAAGGCATATAATATTCCAGGTATCGTCTATCATGACCTAGCGACCAGAGTCACCGATCATGGCCAGACCTACCTTCAACGAAGGGCAAGTCAACAAAATAAAAGTAAACATCTGATATATTTGAAAGCAGTCTACAATAATAGTTCTTGCATCTCACAAGCGCGCATCATGTGATTCTTATGTCTTATGTCATTGTTATAAGGTATACATTGGAATGAGTGACGCGCGTTCGTGAAATTTAACAACTATAAAAGTTTCACGGTCAGCTATACAACGCAGCATATATCATTGGGGACTATAAAGTTTTATGTCGGATTCCAGTTCTTCAACATTTCAGCAGCATTGGAACTTGCAGCGAAAATAGACCGATAATATGTTGCAAATAACTGTTGCTATATGGTATTTTGAGCTCATTCGTCATTTTATGCGGAATTTTTTCGGGATATTTTTATTGAACTTTAAATAATTCTCACATGGCTGAACACTGTACCTAATAATGAACGCGCCTCTTTTTTTGAACCTCTTATTCTTAATTTGGGGTCCTAAAAATACGAAATAATCAAGTAGGTAACTGCAACCAACTTGGATGTCAGTTGGTCACATATCTAACATAACCTCTTTTTTTTTCCGGGTTTGAATATCCTTATGGATCTCCTGAGCCCTGGGGCGGGCGAAAGGGTCTGTCAGACTCCTACTGACTAAAAACCACCCCGGTGTTCCCTTCTCACACTTGGATTATGCGATCTTGTGATCCATGCCGCCCATCCGCCTTCCATGATCCGATCTAACCTAACCAAACCCAACCCATAATGGTTGGGGTGTCCTAACTTAGTTACTGCGACAAATTCGTCTCGCGCATGGTCGTTCATAGTTTAACCTAACCTTACTCGTTTGGTCGGGATATCCTAGCTTAGTTACTGCGACCAACTTTGAGAAAAAGCCAGGAAATTTAAACAGAGGCTTTTATACAAAAAAAATATCGAGGCGTCCGCGTCGTGGGACACCCGGTTGAAACGTTCCTTTCGCTTTATATTATGTATAAATATAGAGCCGTCTTGTATGGTCTCTAATTTCAAGTGTCAAACGTTTTTGTTTTTTAATACAGAGCCATCTACAGTATAAATAAGAAAGCTAAAAAGTTTATAGTTGACCCTTGAAACTGAGTTTTTCGGGCATAACGCTTTTTCGTTACGTGACGATTTCTGCCAGTTTACTCCAACTGCAAGCTGCGTGAAAGAATTTCGTTTCAAAAAGTATTAAGAGGTTCATTCAGTTAAATAAGTGTACATTATTAGAAGTTCAATAGGTTTTTAGAGGATCAGTTGAATATTTCCGTTGAATACTATATCCGTTTATGACTCTAGAATCTAGAATCATTAACCATTTATTTAATTATTATTAAATAACATTAAGATAAGATTGATTTTGAGAGCAATGGTGGCCCAGTGGTAACGGCCTTGACTTACGAGCTGTAGGTCGTTGGTTTGAACCCAGGCAGGTGCTTAACTTTCTGTGTAAATAATTTAATCACCACTGCTCTCAAAACGGTGAAGGAAAACATCGCGAGGAAACCGGCACGACCTAGAACCAAAAATTCGAAGACATGTGACATCTACCAACCCGCACTGGACCCGCGTGGTAGATTGTAGCCCACTCCCTCTCGAAGGGACGAGGCCTTAGTCTCAGCAGTGGGAACATTATAAGGCTGATTATGCTTTGGCAAGTGAAAATCTGAAAGCTAAAAACTCCCATGTAAATATAGGTACTGTGTACCTAATTGTATTCTTAGATTTTTCGTTTTATTACTGTTCATTTAATTATGTTTGAACTAAAATATTACCACGAAATTCTCCAGTCTACAAGGCAAATATTAAAAAACGTCTACAGCTATAAAAATAAAACACAGCGACATGAAATATCTCTGAATGTTTTATTAGCATTCTTAGATACCTTTTTCAAGTCTTATTAAAAACGAATTACATTAAGAAATAGAAATACTCAACTGACTGCCGCGTCGGAAATATTGCTCAGTTTACCTTATTAATTTTTATTGAAAATCAAATATAGCATTCCCATTAGTAACATACACATTGTCGGGTTATTTATGACAGAATTGTCCGAAATCATACCACATACATACCGTGACCCATCTACACTAATATTATAGAGAGAAAACATTTGTATTTTTGTTGGTAATGAATGAACTCAAAACTACTGGACCGATGTTAAAACTTCATTTACCAGTAGAATGCTATATTATCACTGAATAAAATACAACACAACACGCGGGTGAAGCCGCTGGCGGAAGGTATCACAATATTACCAATTAATGCGAAAGTGACTCTGTATGTCTGTTACCTTTTCACACCTTAATGGCTGCATGGATTTCGATGAAATTTAGCACACAGATAGACTATGACTTGGGTTAAGACATAGGACGTTTCCGAGGGATAAGTTCAGAACTAAACACAGATAAAGCCGCGGATGGATCAGGTATACAATAAAATACTCCAGAATAAAAAAGGTTTACCAAAAGTAGTTTTCTAAAATCTATGTTTTCTTTCAAGATTTTTATGAGCGCGACAAGCTTTTCATTTACTTTTTTACGAGACTTTCAAAGTCTCGGAAACGTAATAATACCTATTGAACTCGTATGTAGATTGGATTCGGTCGACATATTCAGTCAGTAGAGGCGTATTCATTCGCATGAATGTGAGAGAGTAGTGGATATGTAAGGATTTGTCGACAAAGCTCTGCTCCCCTATTTCTGATAAAGATTTCTCCATATTATGTTGGATTTACCTGTTGAAAACTTGAGAGAAAATATTTGTCGGTTTTTGTCGCATGTTTCTTTGGTTGGGTTTTTCAATCAAGAATTTCTCAATAGCAGCCCGGGGTCAAGATTCGTGCCCGGTTGATGGTAATAGACTCGCCTCCTGTGACATGGGACTTAAACATAGCTAGCGAAATGTGCGTGTAAGATAAAAAATAATCAAGCTCTAAGTCAACGCAATAAAAATGTACGACTTTTTATGCGACATACTCGCAAGTAAATAAAAACGTGCAGGGCACTTCTCTTTGACCTAGAATCATGAAATTTGGCAGGAAGCAAGGTCTCACAGCACATGTAAAGGAAAAAGTCCAAAAATCGTTCATTTGTAGTTTTACCACCGATTTTTTTTTTTATAATTATAGGTACAAACTTACATTTGCAGTTGAAGAATTAACCGTGACGTATATCCATGTATGGGGAACATATTTCTAAACTAAAATCTTTTGTTTGTTTTTGGGATAAATTCCTGCCAACTACGTAACCCTTCATTGTGCGTGGTCCGACACGCACCTGGGCGGTTGTTTTTTTCTAACCGTTTTATCAACACAAAGCCAGTGTTTCTACTTAGAGTAAAAAATATTTCAAATCCTGACTTAAACATGCAAGAAAATAATCGGCTTATGAGTTTGCGTGTGTAATTTCTCCAGACAATTTTACTGTACAGTTGTGTATAACTAGCGGCTAACTAAGATCCTGCTTGGTTGCTCTTCTTCAGTAGCAAGGCAACTAGGCTGTGTGAAAAGCTTCCAGAAAATACCCTAAATTTTTTTTTATATCTATGCCAGGTACCTACTAACATAATACAAAGTAAATTATGAAACACATCATCAGAAAGACGGCTGAAGGAGAAATGAACTCAGAAGTTACGATATCAAGGGTACTCCAGTCTTCATATTCGCGTATTTTTATTATAACAAAAATCCAGTTCGCAACTCTTTCCTCATTTGTATGGCGTTGTCACACATGCTGGCATACGTAATGTGCTTCAGAAACGTCGATATTTTCCCAAGGTCGAATGGTTCGTCACTGGGGGGCAACGCCAAGTATTTTTTAAATCACAACACAAACAGACCCAAGAATATAATACAGCACAATTTCGTCGAGAGAGCGCTTTGAAAAAGGCCTCGCATTCAAAAAATGTATTCACAAAAATCTTATTTTCATGTTTTTTTATGGTGGCACATATTTCACGAAATGCCTACGTCGGCCATTGAGGAATTTTAATGGGCTGTTTATTATTAAGATACAACAATGAGCATAAATTATATTTAGGTAAATACCCCATACTTGTTAATCATTAGACACAATACGAGTACATACCTACTATTTAATGTTTTTGCGCCCTGCGGTTTCACCCGCGATCCCGTAGGAATATCGGGATAAAAAGTATTCTATATCCTAACCCAGGTCATGGTCTACCCATGTGCCAAATTTCATCCTACTCCGTTCAGCCGTTTTAGAGTGAAAGCGTAACAAACAAACCAACAAACAAATTCCCTTTCGCATTTATAATATTAGTTAGTATAAGCCGAGTAATTCAATCATTGTTTTTTTTTACTGCAAAGTCTGTACACAAAAAACCGTTTTCGAAAAATGAGCAAGATTTTGTAAAGAAATTCTTTCTTTATATCAAAGTAGTTCCTGCATTTTAAAAGAGGCAGCAAAAATACGATCAACAGGGACTTATCCGTCTCAACGCTGTAGTCAATGGTAATTCAATCAACATTGCATTGCAGCAGAATAAATCCAGACACAAGCTGCAATTGACTTATTTTATCTTCAAGAAATATCGCTTTAATGATAATTGACTTAGGCATACCTTGGTGCACTTAATATTGCTGTCCTAAAGTTTTGTACGCGACATTATAACATTGACTGAATTTGATTTCCAAGTCGCACAAATGTTATTAGGTTTTTCCGTGAGAAGGGGGTTTGGTTGACGGCGATAGGGAACTTAAACATAACTGGCGAAATGTGGATATACTATAGGTACACATCTGTCTAACCCTTCTGGGAAACAGGCGTAATGTTATGTCATTGTAACAGAATTGGCAATATTTCTCGACAAACGTTGCGCACGGGAACTTCATGTCCAGCTGTTGACATTTACGCGCTAACAAGATGAATATTTTTTTCTTATTTCCGTGTGGTTAGTGACTAACCTGGTGTCAGAGTTCTAAAGCCGCCCATGGGCCTCTGACTTGCCTTTGCATGCGGTCGAGAAATATCTCTCAGGCCCCTCTCGATGTTATCCTTCACCGTTTTTGAAGCAAGTGATAATTAAGAGGCTTTGGGTTTGAACTTGAGATCTATGACTTGGTAGTCCGACTGCTGTTATGATGTTATGTCATTATAACAGAATTGGCAATATTTCTCAACAAATGTTTGATGAATTAAATTGGAAAGAGGGACTGGAACCATGCGCAAATGTTAATGCTATGATAGAGGTGCTTTATGAATCCATTGAAACAATTATTAATGAGAATATTCCTAAAATTAAGTATGTAAGTAAAAACTTTCCTCCATGGTATTCCAAAATCTTGGTGAAAGTTCTCAATGAAAAAGAAAAGCTAAGACAGCGTTTCAAAAAATACGGTAATCCGCGTGATGATATTGAGTATAGAATGCTTGATGATAGGGCACGGTCGATTATTAAGAATTGTTACAGAAAGTATGTCCACTCTGTGGAGAAAAACATCCAGTCAAACCCCAAAGTGTTCTGGTCTTTCGTTAAGACCAAACATTGTAAATGTAGCTCTATACCATCCGAAATGACATTAAACGAATCAATAGCTACGACAGGCGAAGAAATATGCAAACTTTTTGCTACTCAATTCTCGTCTACGTTTTCTGTCGCTAGCAGAAATACTAGAGCAGCAACAAATGCCCTATCATTTCCTCAATTTGTACTCAATAAAATTGCGTTTACTGAGAGGGAAGTTTTTAAGGCACTCAATAGGATTGATGTTACCAAGGGTGCTGGTCCAGACAGGCTGCCGCCGCTTTTCATAAAAAAATGTGCTCGTAATTTGGCATATCCCCTTACCTTAATTTTTAATAAATCACTCGAAACATCTACATTTCCTACAGAATGGAAAAAAGCTAACGTGGTTCCGATATTCAAAAAAGGTGATTGCGCTGATGCTAAAAATTATCGGCCGATCTCTATCTTGTCCATATTCTCAAAAGTCTTTGAATCAATGACTTGCCCTATATTAACATCCCATGTTAAAACACAAATCGCCCCTCAACAGCATGGTTTCTGCAGCAAAAAATCTACCGTCACCAATTTGGTATCATACCTTGACGAAATCTGTATGAGCATTGACTCTGGCCAACAGATTGACGCTCTGTATACCGACTTCAGCAGTGCTTTTGATAAAGTCGACCATGAAATCCTGCTGTTGAAATTACATGGTCTTGGCATACACGGGGCCCTGCTGCAGTGGTTCAGATCGTATCTATGCGGGCGAAAACAGAGAGTGGTGGTAAATGGCTATCAATCTCCGGAGTATATCGCAACCTCCGGTGTGCCTCAAGGATCTCATACCGGGCCGATTCTCTTTGTTATTTTCATTAATGACATAATAAACTGCATCAAACATAGCCAATGTTCCTTATTTGCCGATGACCTTAAAATCTATCGTCAAATAAAATCTCAAGAAGACATTGCTCTACTTCAATCTGATTTGAACTCAATGCAGAGCTGGTGTGTGGTGAATAGGATGGTTCTGAATGCCAGCAAATGTTATCACATAACATTTACGAGGAAAAAGCATCCCATACCATCTACTTACTCTCTCAATGGGACGTCATTGCAACTAGTCAAAAACATACGGGATCTTGGTGTAGTGCTTAGTAGTGATCTATCATTTACCACACACATCAATAATATAATTAAAAAAGCAATGAAAATGGTTGGGTTTATCAACAGACTGGGCAAAGATTTTAAGGGAACCTTGGCATTGAAAGTGCTCTATAACACCTTTGTGCGGAGCCTCTTAGAATAAGCATCTCCCGTCTGGAGTCCGACTTACAATATTCATAAAGAGCGAATTGAGCGCGTTCAAAAAAAAATGACGAGATGCTTGCGGTTTAAAGACCACACATGCCCTTATAGAGCCGATTACGTGGAAAGGCTAAGCTACTTCAAATTAGACTCATTGAAGCGACGAAGGGTTCTACATAACCAGACAACTCTTTATAAAATAGTAAATGGGATAACATCAACTCCAGATCTCCTTAACAAAATTAACATAGACGTACCTCGTCATTCTCACCTCCGGTCCAAGCGTACCACTAGAACGTTTGCCACTAAACCTTGTCGCACAAACCTGGGCCAGCATGCTCCCCTAAACAGAATGTTGACTTTCTACAACAGAGCGTGTTCAGTTGACAACAGTATCGATATTTTCTTTGATAGTCTGCCAATATTTAAGACTAAAATTAGTCAAATTGATCTGTAATCAGCTGCCTACTTATAGTAGTACTGACTTGTTCTAATTTAGTTCAATATTAATGTAAATTTAATGTAATTAATTGTTTTGTAAATTTTAATTTATTTGATTGGATTTTAATTTAATTTGTTATCAGAATAATAATTTAATTGTAATTTAGTTTAACGAAATTAGTTTTTCGGCATTTATTTTATTTTATTTTATGTTAAATCTTTTAACTTTTATTACGTGATTAACTTTATTTTATCCCATTAATTCGTTTTGTTACCATATGTGCGAATATTTTGTTGTGATTTTCTGTGGTTGCTCTCATGCAATGTGAGGCAATTTATTGTTTATTGTTATTTTTATAATCTAATCTGTTTGGTAATTTTATTATGTATTCAATTTTATAAATATCGTATTGATTTATAAATTAATTTCTAATTTAATAGTAGTTCATCCTTAAGAATGTTGTGCATGCCTATAAGTGATGTATTTACACAGTACTGAAGACTTGTGATTACCTATTGTTATTTTTTTTTGTAAATATGTCGTTGGTGTGCCTTGCTCAATAAATAAATAAATAAATAAATGTAGCGTTGTGCACGGGAAATTCATGTCCAGCTGTTGACATTTACGCCCTAACAAGATGAATTAATTATCCACGCCATATTGACCGTAGCTCTATGAGATTTAGTGAAACCAATAGTATTGAATTTTCCATCAGTTTGGCTGAACCTTTGAAATGTTTGCTTTATCAACGAAATTGAAGTTCTGAATCTTAATTAACCGTCACTATTTCTCAAAGTTAATGGGCATGCTCGACAATTAAATAATAGACTTTATAATGTTCAATGCTGTCTGAGCAAGTTCTCAAGTAACTTAATTGATAAATAATTAATCACTTGAGCTATCAATTTTCGAGAATTGTCAAAAAGTTCGTATTACTTCATTTGAAATTCTCGACAGGTACTTCATCTGTTGACGATGATAAATGACTCTATTAATTTTGAATTATTTATATTATACAATGCCGCCCATGGGCATGTGACCGCCTGTATTTTTGTTTCTATGTTTTTTTTTTCTTATTTTTTTATTTTTTCGTTTTTACTCATATTTTTTTTTTTTCAAGATCCCCTTTGTTTTTATGAACTTCCACTTGTGTTTTTTTTTTGTTCATCCGATAAAATAACTCATCATTCAAAAGCTTTTAGAAATAATAAACAGAATCTAAATCGAGCCAATAACATCGGAGATATGGCAAACGCTACAAAAAAAATAAAAAATTGAATAACATGAAAAATATTAAAGATAATTTAGACCCCCTTTTTAAAGTTAATTTTCGATAATTAATCATGAATCTTCAGAAAAACACAGACGGTCATATGCCCAAGGCTGACATTGTATTTCATCGCCTTCAAACATTTGGATTCCGTAAAGAAATTACTATACAATGTGTTTTTTTTGATATCCCATAACTCTAGGGTATGATTGAGACCATATCAAAGAACCAACTGGCATATGAATTATTCTTCAATCATATTTTTTTTTTTGTTTTAATTTTTCATACAAAATAATTCGACAAAGGCACGATTATTAATATAAAACACCCTTACGTGAAATATGACAACGTCGCATTTTCTTAGCTTTAAATATGAATAAAAATGTAGTGTAGTAAAGTAATTCATTTAGTATAGTAAAGTAATTCTACTTTACTACACTAAATGAATTACTTTACTACACTACTGCGAAGTTTGGCAACGTCGCAAAAGTAAAGATTCGTCACACTGGTGACAATTTTTTTAATTAAGATTGATTATATCTTCGAAACTATGCATTTTTGGACCACCTATTCTAGGAGATTTTGTGTTCTTTTAACTTAAATAATATAACCCTAGAGTTATGGGATATCAAAAAAAACAGGTTGTATAGTGCGTAAGACAGGCCTGAGACCCTGTATTTTAGATCCCATAAACATACACATACAAGTAAACTATAACTTTATGTTACCCAATTTATTTGATAAATTGTTCCTAATAAAGGAACAATTGACTAGTCATGTAAAATAAAATCCTTCTAAAAAACTACCACCCACTGAGTCTTGTAATTGCAAGTTCAACATTGAAGAATTGGGGTTAAGGGTTTGCCCTTAGGGTTTGAGAATTTTACTTCTAAATCATAAAAAAAAAACTTTTTTTATGATTTAGAAGTAAAATTCTAGTAGGAGCGTTGACTGGACGGGAGAGCAATTATTATTATATTTTGTTAAAGTCAGCGTCAACCATCAAACTGAAACATCTCGACTAGGGTTCGGCAGTAGCCAACCATACACAACACCCGCCTGCTTGAAGGATCCTCCAATGGGAAGACATTCACACTATCTTCTTGATCCCTTGCAATATTACAACCCGGAAACCCAACACAACAATCATGCTCGTTTAGCAGAACAGGCAACACAAACAGATCAACAAGGCCTCCCAGCATAGCGTATCGATTGACACATAGGCGCAGGAGATCATATTATCGATGATGATGTCATAGTCAGATCTCCTGACCTTTTCTCTTGTTGTGTCTGGTGGGCTACTGCCCAACGTGTCGATACGATAACTACCGTTGGGCAATAGCCTACCAGACACAACACCCAGTCAAAGGATCCTCCCTTTTCAATGGAGGAACTTCACACTATGTTTCTCCAACGCCAAAATAGTATTTCTATTCTCTTTTTAAGCCTAGCAACATCACTAAAACATAATAATCAAGCGTCGTTTAGCAGAACCGGCAACACAAACATATCAACAAGGCGTCCCAGCATAACGTATCGATTGACGCATTCACGGGCCTTCTGTGTGGCGAATGATTAATGATTACTCTCACACATTTGGTTTATCAAAGTAAACGGTGATGCTGCGTTGTTTGGGAATCCTGGTTCTGGTAAAATGTTTGCGGATTTTTGTTTCGCGGAAATATATTTTGGAGGAACTTTACCTATACGACTTGGCAAATTCTGTGAAAATCCGTATTTAGGACGGCCAAAAATTACATTTTGGCTTTTACAAATCTACTGTACTCCGATAAGTGTCAGTTTAGTACTACTTACCTCATTTCTTTTAATAAAAATTTGAAAACAATATTATATATAATATAACAGAAACTCAACAATGTTTCTTTTTTTATTATAGTGTATCACCATATTATTTATGTCTGTATATTTTTGAACAAATAAAATTATTCTTCATATACTTCTTCTTTGATTTTTCTGCTAACGGGTCTTGTAAAATGTGAAACGACAAGAAATAAATGTTCATTACTATTATACTTCACTTTGTAGGACGAAACAGTATGTTTTATTGAGTCAGCCCTCGTAGAAAAGCCATTATTTTAAACTTGAGGACAGCCACTCCGAATAGTTCAGCTCAGATGGACATTTAGGAGCAGAACTCGTTAAAAGTTAAGCTAGCTAGACTTTATGTTGTACTTGTAAATATTATGTTTGTGCGTCTTACCGGTCTTGTTGTGAAGTAAAATATCTCTTTACCCCAGTAACCTTATGAAATATATTCTTATCACATTTGGCAAGTTGCGAGTTCAAAATCTTAGTTTCTATGTCTACCCATGCTCGTAGCTGGTCGGTTACCTTGATTTTAAATCATTGTAATGTACCTACATTCGAACATGTCAAAATTTAATTATGTACCAAAGTAATGTCAGATATTTTGAATCACAACGAAGTATCACATTCTTCTGAATTTAAATAGGAATGCAGATATTTACGAAGATATGTCCGTTAATATTGCATTGACACTTATTTTAGAAGCCGATACATAATTCTATATTTTGGCGTCGCTTGTCTCGTCAGATAGTTTTGGTGTTCCTTCGATTTCACATATTTGTGCTGCCACTTGTATATGCCTTCCACAAATGATCACATATATTCGAAAGAAAAAAAAAAGAAAGAAAAATGGTTTATTCCACACAAACTAAACGCACATTATAAAAAAAATACATTTAGTACTCCTTTACAAATTAGCCAAAAGCCTCGTACTCAATATTCAAAACTTGTAAAAGTCGTATACCGCCATCATATATTAATGGATAAACCAGATTTTATTGCCGAGCTGTCCATATAATATATTTATGCTCGTAACTGTTCCTACAAACTTACTAGCAGGCGTGATAAAGTGAGATTCGAATCAAACGAATTTAATACTAAATAACTCAAAAATAACGCAAACAAAGGAACCTTTCAGGAAAACAATTGAAAATCGTACAAACGTAATCGAAAATCAAGCGTCCGAAAAATTCCTTGATTGTTCTGAACCTGTGAAACAGTACCTACATAAGTAAATCGTCGGCAACAATTGCTGCCTTTCACAGCCAGACAAGAATGCTTCAGATATATATTATTGGATTATTTTCTGGGATACAAACGAACAAGGTTTTCGGGTCAAGAGTTGTGGGTTCGAGTGCGCGTGCTCTGGATGGCTACCGGTCGTTACGCGTACCGATGTTTACCAATCATAAAATTGCAGAATTATGCTCTTTGCTCGCTCGCAGCCATATTGAGTGAGCTGATGATGCCCGTGAATTGACTGATTATGGAACGTCAAAATTCTATTTCCATTATTGTGCTTTTGGCTGACGATTCCAAGCGAATGTCATTATTGCAAATGGAAATGGTTATTACAAAATCTGATTGCCTATTGCTAGAACAGTCATATTGATAGGAAATAACTAGGTAGGTACTTACTGCACTTATTGAACCTCAATCTGCCTACCCTTTTCCCAAATATGTTGGGGTCAGCTTCCAGTCTAACCGGATGCAGCTGAATATCTGTATTTTACATGGAGCGAGTGCCTATCTGACTCCCACTGCCCAGTTACTGGGTAACACGATAACCCTTGGTAAGTACCTCCCTGGTTGTGACTTTCGGGCTCTGACTACCCGTAACGACTGTGAAGATCTACGGATGACAGCTGAGACCAACGGCTTAACGTACTGTCCGAGGCAGAGACTATATTCTATATAATTTCGATATGAATGGATAGTTCCAGCCACGCACCGACGACGGCGCCGGCAAGTATAGCTCAACCTTCAATCGACCCGTGCAGCTATTATCATTTAGCCACGAGGCCTGTGCACTTATAACTGCACTTCTTCTTCGTCTTTTCGCGTGTTTAGTGACTAAACTGGTGTCAGAATTTTAAAGCCGCCCATGGGCCTCTGCCTTGGCTTCACATGAGAATAATCTCTCAGGCATGCCGGTTTCCTCACGAGGTTGTCCTTCACCGTTTTTAAACTAAGAAATAATTATACAATTCGCACATGAATCTGAAAAGTCACAGGTGCTTGCCATGGGTTCGAACTAAGACTTGGCAGTCCGAAGGACACACCACTCACTGCACTTTGTGAACCTAATATTGTAACAGTTTGCTTATCTGCACTTCGCTTTTAAGGTCAGATGATTAGACGCAACAAGTAAACGGAGACAGCTTGTACTAAAAGTTCCGGTTTCAAGTTACAAAGGCCTCAGCCTTAACGGGGGTGATTTTGTTAAAGTTTATCAGATTGGGGTAATCGCACTTCATTTGCTTACTCGAATTCACCTTGATAGTCTGTAGAGATCGGTCCCGAGATTTCCGCCACTCCTCACCTTGTAAAGTTCCAAGCTACATATATCCTCTAAATTTCCATGAAAACCTAACACAAATTCAGTTTCTAATACTAAATAAACTGATAGAAATCTTATTTATTTTCTCTCCCTCGTTTCAGCTATTTTAAAGGGCGTAGAGTTGAAATATATTTCTGGCAGTAACATTTTATGCGTAGGTAAGATCTACATTGAATATTCATGTTTTAATCTCTACTCTTAAAACATGAATAAATAAAAACGTGGGTACTAAAAATATCTTCAAAATAGCCGGGCACTATTCAGAATCTGAACCGTAATTAAAACATCGTTGAAAAGAAAATAGAAATGGCAATTTTTATTAAAAATAATTGGAATACCTCACCATTCATGCAGAAGCTATTACGTAAATATCATAACGGAATAATATGCGAAAAGAATCCGCAGAGATAACACATTCTACTGAACATTATAAAAGTAAAAAGGTCACCATTACCTTTTACCACACCCTTCCATTCAACCGGAAAATATCTCGGGACGAAAAATTCAATAATAAAAAGTTGTAAGTCCAAATCCGACGCTTCGGAGATTGGATCGGGCGCTTTCTACGTGATTTGTCGCGAAGAGATGGGGCTCCAGCCAGTATGACGCTGATCTATTGTGATCGAGCTCCCGAGGGTCGCGCTAAGTGAATATTTTTCTGACTGGCAATCGTTCGTGGTTCCGAGTTCCGACCTCGTGAAACGGGAGGAAAGAATTTTTATAGTCGAATTGTCGTATCTGGTTCAGGTATTCTGCTGAAATGTATGTCGTGATGGAATGATGAATATTTTTCTCGCATGTGATATTCGTAGGTTGAAGTTTTTTTGTCTTTACTAGAAGATCATTTTAATTTATTCATTTTTAACGTATTAAAGATAAACAGAATGGACATTATTCACTCACTGAAAGAAAAGTACCTATTGAAGTACATAAAACTTTTCTCTCGCTTGCTGCCTGAAATAAAATAGAAATAAATGCAATAAGTATAAATAAATTCTCCATTCCACGTTCATGAATACAAGTTCTGAATTCAAAGCTACGAGTTCCACCTGTAGCTCAAAAATGCAATATTTATAAAATTGAGTCCGTAGATAATCCGGCTTCGATGCAGGATCAACATACAACATTATTAATATTGAAACAGATATTAAAATCATTACGACATATAGGTAATTTACACATAAAGTATATTTATTTTTTATTACACTGTATCACTGCTCATTTTCCCGTATATTATGGAATTTAAAGCCCCTTCAACTTTCGGTATTCAAGAGACTTTTCATTATTAGTGAAGAGGATTTCACACAACGTTAATTTTATGATGTTTAATTGCGTCATTAGCATTACCTACCTATATTTTTTTTTTTTTAATAGTATTCAAAATACGATATAGGAGCCAAAAATGTGAACATTTTAATTACGATGTAGTAGGGTATAACCACTGTTTCGAAACTGTTTTTAAATTGGGTTATTCTAAAAGTTATTCTTAAAAGCCCGGATTTATCGTTCATTGACAGGTGATTTTCAATTACGCATTTTATGCAAAACGTATGTGTGACTCAGTCACATAACGCAAACTCTTGATAAACTAAGTGCAGGCTCAACAAAAAGCTTTTGTGATTAATTTATAGCGTTTTTTACTTAACTTTCAGAGCGGGCAGATTATGTGTTTCGTGTACATTTGTAGTTTTCAGTTCTGGGTAATACAGTATTTTAAACTAAAATTAATAAGTAGGTACCTAAGTTAGTTAAGTGGTAAATTCGGTGACCTCTTATCGTTAATCTAACTATGCATAAAAGAATACAATCCCTTTTAATTTGTAGTCTCCCAGGACGGGGGGACCCGTCCCTACATCATTTTGCAATTTATGATGAAAAACCATAGACGAAAAGCAAAAACCATTAGCAAAATGTTAAAGAGACATTTGATAGATTTATTCTGCACACAATTATGTATTAATATTTTTCCTCTTGAGGTCGTTTCACATTTTGTCGCCGCGGTATGGGTAATGGCGTAGTTTCCATCTGTCCGTCCGAACGTCCACGGTCCACTACCGAGCCACAATGGAAACACATTATGTGAATTGATATGGCTTACGGATTCCCCGAGGAATAAGAGGAATGATTTTTTGGGATAGATACTGATAATTTTATTCATGGAATAAATTGGTGATTAAATATGAGATTGCTGCATTTCTTTACTGTTGTAGATTCATTGTTACTTCTTTAATGTTACTTGGAATGGTAGACATGAATTTATTCTAGTAAAGACCTAATTTATATTTAATAAATAAGTAACTAACAACTAAACAAATAAAATTTAAAATAAAACAAAATGTGGGTGTACCTATTATGGATACTCCTCTGCCTAACCCCTTGGAGAAACAAGACGTGTTATGTAATGTAATAAATAGGTAATAAAATCTTTATTTAGAAAAAAAAATTGGTACAGTAAATCTCCTTACATATTTTGCCATTGGTAAATGTGCACTTATGGTGTGCTATGGCACTCTTATGTACTAGGATGACCCTGTATCACGAAAGCCATCACTTTCCTCCGGACCGCCTAGGTTATTATCAGTAAACAATTTAATTTAGCATTTCAGTACTCCTTTATCAATTTTTTTTTTTGTATGATTTAGAAAAAAAGAGAACTGAAATTCAAAATTTATTTTTTATTGCTTTATAAACAAAATTAACAACTAATTTATTATAATATATACAAACTATATTTATTTTAAATAAACAAAAGGTAAGAGTATCTGTGTGGGTGTTTGAGTTGTGTAGTGTGTGTCTGTAATGTAAGGTAACTCATAAAAAGTTATTTAGAACTAAAACTACAAAAACTACTTAAAAGAACACTTAATACGTGTTAGATGGCCGAGAAAGAAAATAAAAGCTACACGTTGTAAGGAAAAGTAGAATTGATATAAATTACTCCATCTATATTCAGTTGCCTGTTACTATCTGTAGTAAGCATCTAATTCCTAATAAAACCTTTCTTCTCCGTATCAAGTACGTGACTTTTATCTTAAAGACTAAAAACAAGCTTCCATGGCTTTACGAGACTAGATATTAAACTGGGACTTAGTATTTATTTTTATTTTCGATTATTGGAATATAACCTCTTTAGGTAATTGTTAGATATTTTTACAGTTGCGTAATAGTGAGGAATGATGATACTTAATGAGAAAATAATGGAAAGTAAATTGATTTTTTTGTGAGAATCACCCTGATATTTTTCATTTTAATGATACCATTTTAGAACGAATTTTTATTTGGTAACCATTTCAACACCATAAGCTGAGGTCCTCTGGGAAATGTATTTTATTAATAATTATTTCACGTTCAATTCATACTATTGCTGTCCAAATAAATATCGATTCATCAAAATATTATTATTAATTTTTGTATTTTAAGAGCACCATAGAATGGCCATTACAGAAACTTTTTTTTCTATTTGAGGAAGGAAATGTCAAACAGTGTCACAGAGCAGAATAAATGTTTGAGTGTAGATAAAGTAAGTGGGGGCAAAAGGAAGTTATACTGAAATCAACGAGGCGTAAAGAAGTCGTGTCGTCTTGCAAGCCCGTTTGCAAGGATGTGGCACTGATTGTCGGGACACTGTGGTATTTGCGGTTTCATTGGGAAAAAGATTTTTTAGGGTAGTTTTCATAAGGAAAAACAGATTTTCATTATTTTTTCTGTTGTTTAATAAATGTTGAAAGTTACCAAACTACTGAGTCTTCATCTCACCCTACTACTCCGATTCTCATAATAATTGTGGGTAAAGGTACAAATAAATTTTTCAATGTTCGTTTAACAATATAAAACCTCGATAGTAAAGTTGATACAGGCGCATATTGGCAAAATGTCCAACATTCAAAGTTTGGAAAATCAAACGATAGTTTCAGTTTTCACGTCAGCATAATTGGAATTTTTAAAATGTTAACGTTATATCTCGCTAGCCTTCACGAAAATGTATATGAATTTAGAATGCGTCAGAGGGAGAAAGTTAATAAGGCTTATGCTTCATATTGAAATCCTAAAATTTTTGCATATTTCTCTCCTTCCCAAAAATAAAACACCCGTTACAAAGCCGTCATCTACGCATTCTGTACATCAAACTAAGAAACAATGTACAAATAGAATTATTGCTGAGAAACGACTTTTATATTTGGTATGAAAAGTCTGTTTATGGTAGCCTGCAGTGTAACGCACGCAAAACATTGTGCATATGGGTTCATGCAACGGTGTAGGAGACGTGTGGATACTTTCAATATCCCCGTAACCACAGAGAGTTTCCAGTACAAAAAAAAATCACAATGACAGGAAGAACAAACGATTCTCGACTTCGTAAAGCGTCTTTTTACACCCGTCGCCGGTAAGCGCCAACAAGGTCCTATTTGAGTATTCAGCGCCGGTTCGCGCTGATTTGCCAACAAAACAAAAAATTGCCTGCGCCGAACAGTGTTGACAACCAGCGCTTGTCGGCGCTGCGAAGCGCTGGAATATCTGCGCCGGTTACCAGCGTTCTCCAAGAATACACTCTTATAAAGTAAGGCAGTAGGGTAGGGTACTCAATAATAAGAATTAATAAGTTTAGAATTAACAATAATAAAGTAACATGTGACTTATCCTTATGTTTTTTTCAGACCTATTGATTCAAAACTGCGCAATCTTATATCACCCTACCCTCTGTCGTGTAGAATTGTTTATGGCATATAATGGGCACTTTTCCACGTTCTGCGAATGAGAAACCTACATAATGTCAAGAGAAATGTATGTTATGATCTTGATAGAATAATAGATCTTCTCCTTTGCGGCTCGACGCTACATCTATATAATCTGTGTGTGCTTGTTTGGGCCTAGTAGGTGGCCAGGTTTATTGCGGCGTCAGAAGCGTTGTTGAGATCGCCAAGGGTGCAGGTGAACGGACATTTGGGACACTCTTGCAGATGAAATTATAGATATTATAATTATTGCCACACTTAGCGCACTTTCCACTTACACACACGCTTACGCTTATTATTTGCGCACTTTTCGCTTAGCGTATTGGTTTTGTAGCTCATCCTAACTCTACAAATAATATTTCAGGGCAGTTGGTATCCTGCCAGGGTTGCGGGTTTTAGTCAGTAAAAGTCTGACACGCCCTCCCGCTTCGGCCAGAGCGGGAGAAGTTATTTGATAATTTCCCACCCAAAAAAAAAAGAAAAAAAAAGGGCAGTTGGTATTCCTCTCATTAAGTCAAATCCTACTCTACTTTAGTTTTGATGTTACCAATGACTAAAATGATTCAGGTTATGACAAAATAATTGAACAGTTCAATGAACGGTATATTTACCGGTTCCGTTACTAAATAACGATCGGTAAATGTAATATATATTTTTGTCATTTCTATACGTTAGTAACTTACATTTTTAACAAATCGATTCGCGTTTATAAACACATTAAATCTTTTTTGACAAGCGGAACGTCGCTTAATTTTTTAAGTACAAATCCAATAAAAGCACGAAGTGTTTTAAATTAAGCTCTCTTAAAAAACTTAGAACGGAAGCTAATGTTCACAAATACATTATTTACTTGGCAAACTCAACTAAAATAGCTGCCCAAAACTAACACATTAGGAAACCTGATCGCATGTTGAATACAACATGAAATTGTCATAACAACACAATACGGTTTTCCGAATCATTAGTCGTTACGCAGCGATACCGTGACGTGACGTGACGTTAGCGTGACGACTCCATTGCGTGATGTCGACGTGACTCAGTTGAGCGAGTGAGCAATGACAGCAGCATTGTTTCCTCTGAGGGCCCGTTTGATGTGATCCTCTCACTCCGTTACGAGATTAACAGAAATGATACTAGAGCGGAAGGATGTCATGTCAACAGAATTGAGTTTTGATTGGGATGTATTCGCAATTTGTGTTGTTGTACTGTTGCTTTCGGTTTTAATGAAGGTTGTAAATTCGAAATGTGTGTTTATGTTTGATGTTAATCTGCTTTACGATTTTGAAGCTTAATATTTTATTGTCGGACAATTTTCAGTGTCTGATCTACTTACTTAAAAATTTACTACGTTATGGTTATTAAGTCAGACTAAAGCTCTAACATCTCTTGTAGGTCTAGTGTCTGTGCACTTCACGATATATTGCGGCTGACAAACCTTTAATACATAGAGTAGTGAAATAAAATGAAATTGAATCATTTTAATTTCAGAATTTAAGACTAAATAAAACACGTATAGGTACAATAACTTATACTTTTAAAATGTTTCATTAGAAAGTCCAAAATTCATATTATCGACTAGGTTGAAGTTCTGATTCTTCACAACTGGCGTCTTTTTTCCATAAAAAAAACTGACAACCTTCTTCCAGTCATATTGGTATAAAAAATAAAAAAATTATAACAATAAAAAATTGATGAGCAGCAAGAAAAAGTAAACCCATAGGTTCAAACCACAGAGGTCACCCTGCAATAAGTACCAAATACCAAAGTACCACAGATGTAAGCACACAAAAACACAGTGTGTTCTGTGTCGAGACGTGGTCTATTTTTTGCGTGAACGCTCTCCACTCAACTTCGCGTTTGTCTTAACTTAAATTAATGGATGGAAAAACTAGGAACTACTCGTAACAGTTGTTAACTTCACACTTTACCTCGTAAATATGTTACTAGTGTAGGTGAAGAACGAAAAGTGAAAAGAAAACATTGTCTTATCACTACTGAAAGAGCTTACAAACAAGGTTTGCTGGACTACTGGTTGCGTAAAACATTTATTTATATATTTATTAGGGACAAAAAATAATTACATGCTACAAAATACAGAGAAATAATTAAACTAAGGTTTAACAAACATGTAACCCACCCCATTGTCCACGTTTTAAATTAAGGTTAAAAGAAGTGTTGAAGACAAGTGATAAAAAAAATGAAAAATAAAACAATAGTGGCTGCCACAATATTGCTGTGTTACTTAGCTTAATTTAACTTAAATTAGTCGCTGTGACTGTACCCAAATTACTGTACAAAAATTTTCGTTTTTCCTAATTATGTTAATAAGATCGGTTCCCCCATTGATTTAGTAGTATTCAAATTTTAAGGACGAAGGTGACGACCTTACTTTGAGATGGTCGAGCATTGATAAGAAATAGAGGTTACTGTAGGGTATCAGGCGGTCCATCAACAATTTCGTTCGAAGTTGTTGTACTATGGATGTAAGGGTATGCTTCCCACTACATCCTTAACTTATTCTATACTGCATTACTTTATAATATTATAAAGAGGTAAAATTTGTTTGTTTGTATGACGGGGTAATCTCTGAAACTACCAGTCGGATTTGAAAATTTTCTTTTTGTATTGTATAGCCCAATTCTAGAGGAAGGCTCGCGGACGAAGTCGCGAGCAGAAGCTTGTATATTATAAATACGAAGGTCACTCTGTGTGTCTGTCTGTTACCTTTTTACGGCTTGTGTTAACGGCTAAACGGATTCGATGAAATTTTGGTACACAGGAAGACGGTAAGGTGGGTTAGGACATAGGACGGATTATATACCGGTAGTATGTTCCCGTGGGATAATTTTCGAACCCCTCGCGGCCGAAGCTAATTATGAAAGCTAATACAAAAAAACGACTTCCAAAAAAAACACTACGAAGTGAAAAATAACTAACTTTGGAAGTCGGTTTTGAATTTTCGTTTTTTACCACCGACTTCCGAAATTAAAGTTATTTTTCACTTTGTAGGGTTTTTTTTTGCAAAAAGTTTTTAGTTTTCGCTTTTTAGTTGTGGTACCTACCCCACACAAATGCGCATACCAGTACCTGCTATGTAAATAACAGTGACAGGAAGTTATAAAATATATAAATAAATATATATATATAAAATAAATATATAAATATATATATAGTAAGTGGGAAAAATACGTATTATATCAGGTTTTTGAGTAAGCTTCAATACTCAAAAACTATCCAAGCAAAGTTCATAAAATTTATATGGGACCAACTTGGGACTGGGAGCATACTCTTTCATACAAAATCGGTCTAGAATTGACGGAGAAATCGGTGGACATACATAAAAAAATATATACATACGCGACCAACATATAACCTCCTCCTTTTTGGAAGTCGGTTAAAAATAAATTCTTTGTTGTGAAATAATTTGTTGGCAAGAGCTAAAAAACCATAACATTCATCATGGTTTCATTCATGGTTTTATTGAAGTACACTTTTTGAAAGCTATAATGCTATATATAAACCTACCCATGTAACAAAGTAGGCAGGTACTATCGCGGCGCCTGACCACTTTTCTACCATATTGCTTAGGCGCTAGTATCCGCGATGGTACATAATGTGAATAACACTTGAAATTCTACTCAACCTGGAAGGGAAAAGGAGCGGAAAGATAAGTAGATAACATCAAAAAGCTGATACTGTTAAGCTGACTGTAAATGTATGAACAACTTTATCAAAATATCGGATTACTTCCGCTCTATTTGTCACGGGTACTATTGTCATACGAGGATTAGAGGTGTACTGTTAAGTATGCTTAGCGTTACCATTTATCGATAAACCGAACGAAATGATTTTACTCAACGCTTAACGATAGGCTTCTGTTCGAAACCATATTATATAACTATAAATATGGTATATATATAAAATTCAAGCCTGAAAAGGTACCAACCAAACAGACTGAGTTACTTTCACATTTTTAGGGCATTTTTAGGGTTCCGTACCTCAAAACGAAACCCTTATAGGATCACTCGTGTGTCTGTCTGTCTGTCCGTCTGTCACAGCCAATTTGCTCCGAAACTAATATACCGATTAAATTGAAATTTGTTACACATGTGTATTTCTGTGACCCAAATACGGACGTGTAACGTAAATAAATGTATTTTTAATACGGGGGTCACTTTAGGGGGACAAACAAGAAAAAATAAAAATAAAGCCCAACTGTACCGTGTGACGCATCAAATGAAAGGACTTTTTGCGACGATCTCAATTGTTTTTTAAATAATTTTGTAATAAATAGGTACATTTAAAGATATTTAAGAAAAAGATGAACCATACCATTCCCCCAAATCTCTGAAACTAACGAGCCAATTTTTTTTTTTAAATACCGGGAATGGTTCTTTACTCACAGATTACGGGAAAACCTATGAAAAGTCTATGGACTTAAAATGACATGGTAAATCTCTCAATATTGTGCGTACAAATCTACATATTGCAGTTGGAATGTATGGGAGAACATGTTTTTAAACTACAATGTTTGTTCTTGGGATAAATTCATCCCAACTACGAAACCCTTCATGCGTGGTCCGACACGCACTTGGCCAGTTTTTTATATTAGTGTAGGATAGTATGGATGACTGCCTCTGTCCTTGAAATATCACTCACAGGGAGCGAAGTGGTCTGAAATAAGGTATCGTTATCGTTTCTCCGTAATCTAAAAACTTAGTAATCGAAAACTTCGTGAAACCATGGCGGCTTAAGCTACTTTTAATCCAAGCAACACTAACGAAGTCACGAATTTGTACAGTATCAATATAATTTTACACAATGTGTATCTTCCTCTAGTAAGTTACCTTTCAGAAGCACAAGTTCACGACAAGCACCCAATGTATCTTTCTCATACTAAACTTTATCGCGAGGCCAATTCAAAGGTTTTGAAATGAATGATACCAAAATTCTTCAATAGTTTATTTTTTATTTTTTTTTATAATTATAATTATTTAAATATAACTAGATACTTGTGTTACAGATGTCCCCTTGGAATACATAATTTTACTAACACCTGATTGAGAATCATAACCGCAGTATAAATATGATCTATATTTATATTGTGTCATGTTGTTACGTAACGAAAGTGTCTTGACGGTCAAAATGTTACACTTTTTTCGGTCTAACTCTGATTCGTCAATATATAATAGGATAAATAAAAAAAATAAAGCCTTTTATTCCATGCAACACATCTTACAGTAATTTATCACTTTGAAATAATGCAACAATTCAATTTAAATAAATAATTAGTTTTGTTTTGAATTATGTTTACTAGTTAGGTAATAAATCACATTCCCTAATTAATTTACATGCATTTTTAATAATTTGACCAAGTAAATTATTACATAAAGATAAAACATTTATTTCCTTAACATACTTTTCAAAAATCTAGCGTAAATTCCTACTATTTACATTAAAGTTAGAAATTGATAATAAAATTCATAATTTATAAAATTCGCAATATAGATAGGTACAATATTCTAATTTGCATGGACCCCTCTCAGGTAAAGGCCTGCTCCAAGGACTTCCATTGATCTCTATTTCTAGCTATTTGTAACCAGTTTGTCCCTGCAGTCTTCTTTAAATCATCCTCCCATCTCATGTAGGGTCCGCCAGGCAAACGCCGAGCGGTGATGCTCGGCGTTTGCCTGGCGGGCCCTTCCATGTGGTGCAGAGAATAACGTACTATAAAGAACTTCGTTCCAATTACAGTTTCAGTGAGCTTACTATCGTTTATCTTTACCGATATATAGTGATTTTACACTTTTGTCAATACCTTGACTGTATAAAAAAGCCCAGAGCCAGCCAGAGACCCATGGGCGGCTTTAAAACTCTGACACCAGGTTAGTCACTAACCATACGAAAAAGTAAGTACTCAAAAAGCCCGTATTTAAAATCCAGATGAAAATTCCATGAAGCAACTAAGACAGATTAATTCTCTGGTATATAGCAAGTTCATGTATTATGCGTAGGAGTGAGAGTGATACGATCCATTGTACCATTTGTTGCAAATTTTTGAATTCGTTTTCAAAATAAATAAACGAGAATGTGGCGTTTATTGGCTGAGTCCGACGATTGTATAATATAAATAAATGTATGCTTAAAGATTATGTGGCTTTTTGTTTTTATGTACAGTCACCGCATTCAGCTGGATGTGAATGAAAATGTATTGAATAAGGCTAGGTAAGTTTTTCGAAATACTCGGTCGTTTTTATAACCGCACTAGCTGCACCCCACGGTTTCACCTGCATAAGTCTCGATCTCGTGGGAATATCGAGATAAAAGGTATCCTATGTCCTAAACCAGGTCATGGTCTACCCATTTGCTAAATTTCATCCAAATCCGTTCAGCCGTTTTTGCGTGAAAGCGTAACAAACAATCAAACTCAGTCAATATTACTTAGGATTCATGGAAAACAAATATTCTAAAATCTTGGTTCATCCACTTGTTTTTATGTTGCAGGAAACATTTCATACACAGGCCTTTTGGAGGGTAAAATTTATTATGTTGTCAACAACACAAAACGATTTTGCCAACAACACATAAGCGATTTTGCTACAACAGTGTGGCTGGCGTAACTATTCCATGAGTACGAGGAATAATTGAGAAGAAAAAATCACCTGCTTATACATATTTATGAAAATATGTAGACGATACATACGATTGTCCTGGTTTCGTAATCTTCATATTGTAAATTGTGTAATTGCGTACGATACATAAACAAGCTTTACATCGCGAAACAATTATCAATACAAATTCTACATGTATACAAAGTGATCAGAATGCCTGGGGCGGCAATCCGACTCCAATATTGTTCTGTCACTTTCAGACATTAGGGAATAAAAAAACATATCCGATGTTGAAATAATATCTTCTGAGTATTGTGTAGAGTATTTAAGTAAATACGTACGTTTGTAATTTAATTTGAAATATTTTCGGTGCAGAATAATTGCGAGTTTGGGAAAGCGCGCTGTTTATGCTCGGTTCGTTAGTTTACGTAATTAGACGATTGATTTTCAGTGAAAAGCTGCGTTGCTAATTGACGTGGCAGTATATACTCGTATATGCTTCTATGTATTTTTAGAACAAAGAGATTTTAGAGCTCAATTATGTGCTTTTTCTGTTTCCTGACAACATAACATCACGTCTTGTTCCCCGAAGCGTTGGGCAGAAGTGTACCTACAGTACACCCAAATTTCTCCAGTTATAAGTTCCATGTAATAGGGCCTAATGCCATCAAACGGGCACAAATCCAGACTCCGGGCTACTACTAAGGAATTCCGGATAGAAAAACCCAATAACATTTTGCCAGACCCGGGAATCAAACCCGGGACCTCATGCTCAGCAGTAGCGCTTGCGACTACTAGACTAACGAGCCAGTTTCCTGACAAATCAATCATTCAAGCAAAAGGTATCAAAGGCTAAAATTAACCATATTAGCCAATATGTGCTGGGTGGCGGATGTGGATGTTTATCCATTTTGTTTAGACTTGATCAGTGGACGCTGAGATCAAACAACTCACTCGTGGTTTGATTATTGAGATGACAAGTGTTCCAAAGCTCGTAAAAATGTTTGACGACGTAGCTTATTATCCGAAGTAGAAAGATTTTTTGATATTTTATAACATAACGCTTTTGCTCGTGACTTCGTCTGCAATCTAGGATGAAAAGTAGCCTATGCCCTTTTCCAGGTCAAAGCCTACCCCAGTGCCAAATTTCATCCAAATCTGTTCAGCCGTTTTAGCGTGAAAGTATAACAAACCAACTCACTTTCGCATTTATAATATTACAAGCTGTTCCTCGTGACTTCTTCTGCGATCCAGGATGAAAAGTAGCCTTAGTCCTTTTCCGGGTCATGGTCTACCCATGTGCTAAATTTCATCCAAATCTGTTCAGCCGTTTTAGCGTGAACGCGTAACAAACAAACAAACTCACTTTCGCATTTATAATATTAGTTAGGATTAGGATTATTTTAACTCCACCCCCTATTACAGAAAAACCCTGAGAGGTTTTCGATGTGTGGTTAAAACCAATTGTAAAATAAATTAAGTATTTTGGAAATAAATAGTCACTGCATATCACGGATAAGTATCGTCTGTGCTATCATATGGTCTGATACTATGGGGCAACTCAGTTGGAGTTTTAAAGGCATTTCGGGTACAAAAGAAGTGTTAGGGCAATCAATATCTGGCGTCTAGTTTTTGGACAGAGCTGTAAACCATTATTTCAAAAACTTCACATAGATATTACATCAAAGCACTATGTATGCTAGTAAAACAATATCCGCACTATTTTCGCATGCAATCAGAAGTCAGTCACAAAAAGGCTGCTGCTAGAAATTAAACACGAACTAAATGTACCTCAATGTAGATTACAAATGTTTAGAAGGAATGTATATGTAAATGTCATTCAAGGTGTATAACAAGTTACCTAATTCACTTAAGGAAATTCCCGTCCTCATGTTCAAGAATAGCAAACAAGCTGGCTATTAGATAATTGCTTTTATGACATTGACGAATATATGGAATAATGTAAAATCCAAGATGACATGGACTTCATTTTGTTATTTTATAGTAACGATTACCTAATTATAAAAATATAAATTCTTTGGACATATTGTAGATAAATCACAAATCTTAAAATTAATATTGTACTTAGTTAAGAACGACAACTGAATATTTGTACACCATATACTTTGTAGTAAACTGTTACAAAAATACTAACACCATTCTATGTAAAACTACATTCTCACAAATAAATAAATTCTGATTCAGATACTGATTCTGAACAAATAAAAAATAAGGCCCTTTAACATAATTTCTACGAAACGTGAGTGTACTATAGGACCACCTTCCCTCCAGGGAATACAAGCCTGAAGTTATGTTATGTCTGAGTATTTAATATCTGCTGGTGCTTGTGGCTAAGTAATAACAGCCGCACGGGTCGATCCATCAGGTTAAGACTACGCTTGCCGGGGTTGGTCTGTGGAAGGGTGATCATCTTTACATACTGAGACTTAAGCCGTTGGCCCCGGCTGTCATTCATGGATCTTTGAGAGTCGTTACGGGTCGTCAGCAGCCCGACAGTCTGACAACCAGTCTTACCAAGGGGTATTACCCAGTTACTGGGTTGTGGAGGTCAGATAGGCAGTCGCTCCATGTAAAATACTGGTATTCAGCTGCATCCGGTTAGACTGGAAGCTGACCCTAATGTAGTTGGGAAAAGGCTAGGTAGATTATATTTTCTTCGGGGCACGTAATACCTCCAGAAATTAGTATTTAAGAGTTTTTCTACAGGTCTAGTTTCCGACATTAAATTAAACAGTCAGAAACCAATCCTTCAGAAATTGTGTGTTTGTTTAAGTTAAAGCATTTCCAATTGAAATGTTATTTACGAATACGCAATTAACCCAAAACGCTTCCAAAAACTCAGCAAATATCAAAAGTTAAATCCGAAAAACTATTTTCATTTCAACGTTTAAGTTGTCGTAGTTTAGTCAGTTCGCTTGAATTTCATACAAAGCTCATATGAAAGAGACAACCTTGCCAACGTACTGCGAAATATTAAATTGAAAATGTTAATATTACTTGGAAACTAAAATAAGACTTGAATTTTTAAATAATGTAAAATAACATAAACATCACGCCTGTATTAATATACGTACCCTTCGCCAGTTATGTTTAAGTCCCATGTAATAGGGGGCCAGCCTATTGCCATCAACCAAAATGGGCACAATGTAAAATACTGAACAATAAATGCTCTCAGTTTAAAGCTATTGCCATATTTTATCCTCAAGTTGTTCATAAAAAAATACAAACACCCAAATATGCGCCAAAGTTCGAGAGCGTTAAAGAGATTCATGCAAACAAAATAATCGCCAACAACTAGACTTATTTTAACGTTGTCATATCAAACTTTTAACTCTGTTAATACTGCATAAAATCTCTTACGATCCTAACTTCGTCACGAATGGCGCACCCAACGTTAACGATTAAACCCTACGTTGTCAATAGCCCTAAAAGCTCTAGGCCAAAGCTTACCATACTGTAGGTACCACTTTATCTAATGTTCCTATGTAACCTTTCGATCCGTTTCAGACCACAGCACTAAAGGTTTCCGGTGCCCGATCTATTATAGACAAAACTAAGGTCAAACACATGAACCCTCTACGGTCGGAAGTCTAAATAGCTGTGTTCAGGCAAATTGTACTCCTCATATGACACTACGAGTAGGAATGTATGGTAACAATTGTCAGCTAAGTAATCACAGTTGATTACGGTAGTGCTACACGATTGGTCCAAACTATTGTCCCATTACGGAGTTGGGAACTAAAGCATTGATTTTGTATTCACAAGACGTTTATTTCACATGAAGCTTGGACATTCCAGTTGTGATACACTGAGTTACCTATTTTGTGTAAATTTTCCTAACTTCCAGTGTAGTGAGTTTCAGTGAAACTGGAATCAGACTACCTAGCACGGCCTACTGTGACATGGCTCAAGTCACACATTTTATATGAATAAAATGTGTGACAGCCATGTCACAAGGCCGTGCTCGCTAGTCTGGTATTTCATTCAATGTCTAGGCGGATATTGAATGAAGATTCCAGTTTCAAGTGATTTCAATCTAAAGTAATGATCACGATATTAGAAGATCATAAAATATACTGATTTACTTTTGTTTCTCCTTCCACATTTAGTAATTTGAGGCCTATTTCTATCTTACCAGCATTTAGCAAAATATTTGAAAAGTTAATACTCAAGCAGTTGCTAAGACATTTTAATTTAAATAGCCTCCTTCATAATGAACAATATGGCTTTACAAAAGGTCGTTCGACTACAGATGCGGGTGTTGCTTTGCTGAAACACATATTTAACGCATGGGAGAACTCGCAAAATGCTATTGGGGTTTTCTGTGATCTCTCCAAAGACTTTGATAGCGTGCACCATGACACGCTTTTGCGTAAACTGCGTCATTACGGTGTGCAAAACGAAGCTCTCAACGTTATAAATTCTTATTTACATAATAGGTCCCAATGTATAGATGTTAATGGTGTGAAATCTTCTGGGCTACCAGTTCAGTTAGGTGTACCTCAAGGCTCAATACTGGGTCCATTCTTGTTTTTAGTGTATATCAATGACTTAGCATTCTATTTAAAGGGTATCTGTGAAGTTGTACTGTTTGCAGATGATACCTCTCTTATTTTTAAAGTAGACAGGAATAGACAAGATTTTGACTTAGATTAGACCTAGATTATTTTAATTTATGGTTGACTAAATCTACTCATCACAATGTTTTTTTTATGAGTTGTATTGCAATATGTGGTTAGCTAGTGACCTCGACAATTTATCATATTATTTATTGTTATTAGTAATTAACTGTTTGTTTATTGATTTTACATCGATGGTCCTAGTTTATCATTTATAACTTCCAGTTACAACTATATGTAAGCGGGCACGCCCTTTATGCCTGGAGGCTTTTTATTTAGATATTAAGTTCTGTTTACGTTTAGTTTTTTATTTCGGCCTGAGTTTAGTTCTCGATGATTTTGTTTGGTATATTGGCGTGTGCTAGCTAACATATGACTAATAATTTAAATTATGTTTTGTGTTGCTTAATGTAATATATTTTGAATACTATTACATAGAATCTTTTTTTTTTTGTTCTTCTAACTGAACAGACAGCTGTGCTGCTGGGGAGTTTGTTGCGCCACTTCTTCTTCCCAGCTAATGCACTAGGAAGTGGTGAAGGGTGGGCGTTTTGGGGGACTATCTTATGTAATTTTGACGTTCGAAAAGTGCTGATTCTCAGCCTAGTTTGAATAAATGACTTTTGAATTTTGAAATTTAGTGTAGACAGACATTGAATTGAGGAAAATAATAGTTTATTTACAACAACAAACTAAGAATATACCCACGTGACGAAAACACTTTACACCTGGTAACCCAATGAGAACTGCATTTAACACATAAAACAACTTCTCTATTACGTTCTTATTCTCGAAGTGTAAAACTAAGAACACCTGTTTCGTATCCAAACCAAACACATTAGTGTATCGGTAGCATTCGTTTTATCATACAACCAATCCGCGTATTCTAGGAAGGAGCCTGCGTGTACTAAGGATAGTACACGCAGCAAAAGAGTTAAGTATAGGAATTGGCAGTGCCAAACAACGAGTAGAAACTTTACCTATATGTTTTTTTTTAATTACATAAATGTCAATTTATAAGCACATGCATGATAAGAGTGCGATATCATGATCATTTTGCAGTAAATTCAATATTAATTGATTGAAGTTATTAATTGTGGTTTCAAAAAACGTGGTTTGCCGCAGAAGAATGAGATTCTTCTGACCCAAAATATGTCATCCTGAGAACTTTGTTAAACTGCGAAAGCGGTGTCTTGTCTGTAAAAATCTGTTTTGCCCACCTTATACCTATTTTACGATCCAAACCCTGCATTACACGTTTCGAGATTCGCTCGAAAATCATTACTCGCACCGAGATACGGGAATGCAATGATAAATCTCAGCAAACACGCGTATTTGATAACTAAAAACGGGTCTAGCTAATGCATAACTTGATAACTAAAAGCTTATGTACGTCATTGTAAAGCCACAGTAAATAGTCCACGGCCGCCATTGTATTGGGCTCGGGTGAGGACAAACAATGTTGCATTTACACAAATAGTCGTTCATTCCATGGAAACTGTTCTCTTGAAAGGCGTTCTTTATTGTGAGACTTTCTTCGATCAGTTTTTCTTTTTGGTGGACGTTTCAATTTGTAGCAAGACTTTTTTAAACTGTGTTCGAGTATTAGTGAAGAAAAAGGTAGGTACATTAAATTTTCAAACTTTTTAAGTCGGTTTTGAACAAAAGATAAGTCGATTCGATTTTTTTGACCTATCTTTACAGTCGAGTGATGTTTCTTAAGTTAACCTCGGTCAAGGTGTAACTTGGTGTTCCAAGGAAGGCTACTCAATGTCTGTCTGGTAGGAGACAGACATTGAGTACATGGAACACCCATCCCATGTGCCGCAAATGACATTAACTCCACCGAAAAAGAGAATATCACATTTTTAACATAATAATAATAACAGTGTTTTGTTAGTACCTACATAATTGCTAATACAATAAACACACAAACAGCTATTGCTAAAGCATAACAAATTGCAGCTCTATTGTTAAAATCAAACAAAAATTGTTAACCAACCGATACAATGGAAAACTCTAACTCAAACTCAAAGCATTTATTTCAATTAAACCATTTACAGGCAGTTTTGAATTGATAAATAGTCGGTCAGTTAGTCAGAAAGTTGAAGCTAGTTGCCCATTCCAAAACGTAGATCTTTATGGAGAAGAAAGGGCAGGAAACTCCAAGGACACTCTTTTAAATATAGATATTACAAAATCCTGGGTACATTATTCTTGTTGCTTCTGTAAGAACAATGTACAAAAAATAATCAAAACAATTCAAAATATAAGATTAAAAATAAAACTGAACCCAATCTCCTAGATCCAAGATAAAAATATAAAATGTAGGTTTCAATCAAGCTCGTGCGAAGTCCGAGTTCCTTAGATCTGTTTTAAAACTAAATTAGTATTCCCGCTCCGTCCGAACGTATAAATAAATAAATATTTACCTCCAAAGTAAAGCCTTTGAGCTCTTTATTTACTTTGTCCAGTTTATTCTGTGTCACAGTTGAGCTGCAAATGAAAGTGACATAAATTCTGTCGCGAGTAATAGTTTCTTTAGTTAAAGTCTTAGTACTGAAAGTGAGACTAACTGGGCTGTAGTGAAACGTGGTACATAGTAGTTCAGACTCCTAGAAGTAATATCTAGCAGAATATAATAGGTTAAGCAAATTGACACCCTACATCAATTTGTCGTGGTATAGCCACAACTGTCAAAGAATTTCAGTTGTGATTTTGAATATACAGGAAATTTAAGTTGGCAGTCTAGACTTCACATAAATTATTACCACATCATGACATAAAATGGAACTATTAAGTTTCGTCATCAGGGGTCATAACGCTACTTGGCACTAGACTTATGGGAATTGGTAGCACGAACAATACATTTTTACAGTTTTTATTACTCTGTTTGTCATTTGTTTATTTAATTATTTATGTACACACAGTAATAGATACAGATACATAATTATAATATTGGTGCCGATTCTCTAGTACACCGAACTAAACTACGAGTACCACTAAAAATCCTTTTCGTGCTGCAATAAGTGTCATCTTACAGACGGTGAATCAGCATCAGTATCAAAACGCGAGTCTCTCTGCACATTATCAGCGGCCATCGCTCAGCGTCAGCGCTCGGAAGCCGAAGCGGAAGCGTGCGACGCAGCGCTCGAGGGCGAGCGTGGCGGCCTGCTGCAGCGGGCGCTATGAGAATTTTAAAGCTATTCTGACAAAACAAATCTCTAAATTAAAAAATAATTTTGACACAACTAAAATCGAATTTGACAATCGCGACTCCACGTGGTACCCTTGGTTTGCCTTATCATCAACTAAAATTCACACTCACTCACGTTGGTGTGAATTTTAGTTCATGACAACGTATTTTTAATCGCGATTAAAATTTGTCAGGTTTAGTTTGGTTTGGTTTTTACAATCAAAATTTTAGGTGAAACACGTCAAATTCAGAATAGCAAAATTGCCGTTTTCACTAAATTAAAAACTCTGTACCTACTATCTTAGTGCTGTCAAACTAAGATATAGTTAAGTTGTGTCACTTTAGTCTATTTCAGAATGGGAAATCGTCGTTTGACAGGAATAAACTAAATTTGAGTGATTTTTAGTCTAGTTTAGAGGCATTTGTGACAAGAGAATCGGCACCATATTAAGTACTAAGGTACTGCTTATTTAAAAAAAAAAACATTTTCTATCGAGTTTTTCGAAGGCTAATCCATCAAGTAAGGTAACAGCAATCATCATGTAAGGAACTGAATGATCTTAAACAAGGTTAGACTCTCTAAAGAAAATCACAACTACGGTTTTCTCGTAGAAATAATATCGTTGAAAGCCCAGGATTGGAAAGCATTGTGCCTGATAAAAGGCAATAGGCTCTTCTCCGTGGGGACCTAATAACGCTACCTATGCTCGACAAAAGTGGTGAATGACGTAGTACGGTGTCTGACGACCGTGACATAGTACAGTCAGCTGCAGAGAAATCTCACTGCAGCTGACTGTGAATCTCACGGGGGTGAGATTTCTCTATATTTTGTAATCTTTAATTTCCAAATGTAGGTACTTTTACCACCTACTAGAATCTAACCGAATTTTCTTTTCGTCTTCGGTTTGCGCCAATAGTCTGTATTTTCTATTTTCGCTTTCAGCCGAAAAAAATATTAAAGTGCTGGCAAATTAATGCTTTCAATTCATTTATTCAGAGAATATTCCTTATTACGTTTATTCATTATTACGTATATGACGAAAATACAAAGTTTCACGTGATTTAAGTTTAATCGGTTGAAAATTATTAAAAGATTTGACAGAGCATTTATTTTACGGATACCTACAAAATAAAAATAAAAATGTTTTTGATAGCTAAAACGATTTCTTTTTTGAAAATTAATGTTATACCGAATGTTGTTTTCGGCCGAAAAATACAATTTTCAATCGTTCTCTACTGCCTACCAATAAGTATTTTTACTACTTAAAATAATTAATTCATGGCCTTATTAAAACTTCAACTGATTAGTTTTGGCTTGATGACCAAGCAGTTGCCATTCTTTCGGAATGTTTGTTAGCGCATGAGAGATTTGTAACTCAACAACGTTTAAAAATATGCCTTTTAGTAGGTAATTCTTATTATGAGCTTTTGGCCATAGCTACACCCCCGCGTGGAGGTCGAATAGTAACCCACGGGAGCCCCGGGATAAAAGTGTCCTAATGTACTAACTGGTAGACCACAACCTGCTTATGGTCGACATGTGTGCCACATTCCATCGACGTCCGTTCTGCCATTAAAGCGTGAAAAGATAAAAAATCTGACATTCAGACAGTGTTACTTTAGCATAATTATGATATTAGTTTACAAGAAAGCTCGTCGCTTTCAAAAAGCAGATAGAGCAATCGTCTCAGCAATCTTAGCCGAATAATCTACCTCAAATTACTGTATCGTGATCTTTTTACCTAACACGCTATTGCGTGCCTTGCAGCGATATCGAGCCAGTTGCATTAGTGTCGCACTTTGTGAAAAAAAGAGCCAGCGATGTGACATGAAGGTTTGTTATTTTTTTATTTGTCGCGAAAACTTTTTATAGTCTAGTCGGATAATACATGGATGGATAATGGATTACTCTAAGCCAGCGGCGCGCGAGTCGATGCCGACTGAACGGAATGTTGCCATTTAAAATGTTATATTTTATATAAACATGTAGATTATTGTATATTTATTTTATTTTTATATCTTACTTATTATTATATATCTCATTGTATGCTGCACCGATCGACGTCATAACATCAACACCGGCTGTCGCTGAAAATCAGCGCTGGGGCTCTGTCTCGCATAGGCTCGCAGCATTATGCTGAGCGATGGCCGTTTTGCGTGGATGTGACGCATATTTTCCCCAAACTTGTTATTTTTTTGTATTGTGTTGTTTCTTCGCGTCATGTTTACCGCAAATAAACGTATTTTCTTTCTTTCTATCTATCTTTCTTTCTTTCATTCTTTCTTTGTTTCTTTCTTTCGATTAACTACAAATCTTTTCAGTAGGTACTGATCTCACTGCAAAGCATATTTTCAGTCAACGCGATATAAACGGTTTATTTTACAGACAACAATTATTTATATAGGAACTTGTCTGTTTATTCAGTAAGGTGTTAAAACTTCTACATTTAACTAAATTTTAATCATCAGCGCCGCGTCTCAATTCTGCGTTTGCGCAATAATCTCGCAGCGTTCTGTTGTTTCAACAATAATTTGATTTATGCTCCAGTGTGTATTTGTAATACGTCTATTTTAATATATTAGACAGGAATGTCTATGGGTTCCGAGTGGAAATAGAACTGGTATGTGTAATTTCAGTGAGAAGTGCATAGTTCTTGTAAATCAGTTGTTTGCTTTGTTTGAATTCATACGGTTCATAATTATTGATATTATGTTCAAATATTTATGAAGGTGTGAAGGTGAGAATGAGTTAACGAGCTGTGTTAGTTCTGTTGTTTGATGTTGTTGAGGAAAGTCGAAAAATAAAATCGATGAAAAACATACGATGAAAATGTTTAGAACGAAGCATGTGTAAAGGGTAAAATTCCGGAAAAATAGTTCCAGGGTTTACCAAAAACAATATACTACTTACGAGTATAAGAAACAGATAAATAGGTACAATAATGAAATAGTAGTTAGATACTTATTCTTCTTAAACTGTTATTGCAGGGTTTAACTTCAACCAATCTACGTCTTGCTGTTCAGTTCAACAAAAGCAATAAATCGTTCGAAGTCGTTCAAAGGCCAGCTCACAAAGGAAAGAGCTTTGATGACATATTAATGTCAACACACTGACTCATTCTATTTGCTCTAGACTAATATAATTAGCTCCAATGAAGTTGCTAAACTAATCTGACATTTAGAAGTACCTACCAGCTTTTTATTTTTTTGAGTCGTCTTCTATTGGTCGTGCTTCATTCTGTGTACTCTTCTTCCTAAACGCGATTAATGTACTGTATCCGGGGGCGTGTGGGGCGCGTCTTTGTGGGTGGCACTATCTATACAATGTCGCCCACGGGCATGTGACCATCATGTGTATTTTTCTAAATATTCATGAAAAATTATCGAATATTAACTTTAAAAGGATTAAGGAAAAGGATATGAAAAACAAAAAAAATGAATTTCATGAAAAATATTAAAGATAATCCTTTAATATTTTTCATGTTTTTTTTTTTTTATTTTTTTTTTTCAGTATCGTTGCTATATCTCCGATTTTATTGGCTCGATTTGGATTCTGTATATTATTTCTAAAAGCGTATGAGTTATTTTATCGGATTAACTAACATTTTTTATAAAAATTTGTCGTCTATGGAAAAAAAACGGAGATGAAAAGATATTTTTCAAAAAAAAACTGTATTTATTTTAAAAAACAATCAACAAAAATCGTAGTTTTTGAAAAAAAAAAAAGATTTTTAATTAAAAATTTTCTTTTTTTACTAAAGTAACTATTTAACTAGGTATAGCTTAACACAAATGTTGAAGACATGAATAGGATATAACACCTTAATGGTGTTTGAAATGACGTGTAAATAACTAAGTTAATACCATTATATTATAAAGTGTTGAAAATATCAAGTCGGGTAACACATTGGCAATTTGGTACTAAGAAGAGTTATTATCGTCTAACAATGATGCATTTTAACCGTGTAAGTCGTAATTCTAAACTGCAAAAGTTATAATTTGCTTGGTTACTTCTAGAGTTGATAACAATTACAAAAAAAAAATAAGACTATGTCACGTGTGCAGTGATTGACGGTGCACAACGAGTGCAGGCACTGTATTATTACAATAACATGCTACCCGATAAAAATAAACAAGCATATAAAATAAAACAATGGAACACTGAAATAAACTTACAGCAAATGAAATACAAAAGAAACAAATGCTTCTACTAAATAACGTTGTAGAAAATGAGATTTTATGTAAAAAGTTTCGTTGCAATTCATTAAAATGTATAACTGGTGGCCCAGTGGTAACGGCACCGACTTATGTGTTGTAGGTCGTCGGTTCGAAGCCAGGCAGGCGCTTTAAATTGTGTAAATAATTTCATCACCACTGCTCTCAAAACGGTGAACGAAAACATTGTGAGGAAACCGGCATGTCCTAGAACCAAAAATTTGAAAACATGTGACATCTACGAACCCGCACTGGACCCGCGTGGTAGATTACAGCCTACTCCCTCTCGAAGAGAAGAGGCCGGTGTCCCAGCTGTGGGAACGTTATAAGCTTATGCTTATACATTATACTATGCTTATGCATTAAAATGCACATTGCATGGACTGCACAGGCAGATAAGTTAAACCTAACAAATTATACCGCTAAATACTTAATACTTGGAAGCTTGATAAATTATGTGGAGAGATTGTCTTCACTAATGGTCTTCACTGTTTCGTTACACTCTAAACAAAAACCTAAATATGAATGAAGAGCTTTATGAAAAAGCAAAAATGTTAATTTCCAAAACCTTTTTACTCGACTACGGCGAAAAGCAGGGTTATGATATTAACCGGAATGTTATGTATGTTCATCTGTTCTCTCCTAACTTCTAAACTGCTCATCATAATTTGACAACTGAGGTATCGTTGAAAGCGTCTTGATCGTCCGCTGGTTATAAGTGACACTTTGAATTTGGCACCCTCTAGAGGACATATAGTCACGATCAACAAAACTATTTTTATTTAATGATGCCATGAGAGCGGTTCCAAATAATAGGGGTTAATTTGCATATTTCAAAAATATATTTATTATAAACACTAAGTAATTGAAATAAAACTTATATAAACTAAAACCCAACCACTAAATTAAAAATCTGGAGTCACACGTGTTAGGGCATAAATTGAACGGATTACGTGTGACTTTTAATTGTGACTTTTAATTATCATTAGTATTTACCAACCGAATACTTTCTAGTCTATATTCTGATACCTTATGTTCTTGACACAGATTTAACAACCTGAATAAATCCTTTAAAGTCGCTAACAGTGTTTCAAACTAGCTGTATCCAATCGTGATTGTATAAGTTTTCCATTTTTCCCGCTTGCCATTATAATGATAACAATGACAATAGAGACTCTATCATGTTTGAACAACAAACTACCTGTCATATTCAAAACACGCCACAAATAGGGACATGCCGTGCGGATACATCGAATATTCACGAAGTATCAGCTCCTCAATATCAACCCAAAATATCGAATTCTAGACAATAGGCTTTAATTAAAATCTCTCGTACGTCTAAAATTCAATTACAAAACTTCACCTTAATTTGTATTTAAAAATGGAGTTGGAAAATTCTAAGCTTTATTTCTGTATTTTATAATAGACAAAAGATTCTCTACTTGTTTCAGATACCTGTCTTTTCGTGATAGCAGCTAACTAAATTAAAAGTTTCCTGGATCGGGTTCATTGTGTTTGGATAAGAAGTTTGATTAAATTCTACAGCTGTTCAGTTCGGACGTTGAAAGGTGAGTAATTGGAGATTTTTGAAGAGTATTGTTACGTTATTACATTTGTTTGTTGGAGTATTGTGTCTTCTATAGATATTCCATCTGTGATGTCCCACGCCGTATCTCGTGACACGTGTTTTGCGGCTGATCGGCTATGCAAACGCTTGGTTTCTTGTTGAATTACAATTAAGAGCGAGTGCGGTCGTCTCACTCGGCCCGGGCGGCAACAATCGACCGCGCGTTTAGGCGAGTGCTTCGTTTACACTACAGTGGTTTACACTTCATTATGCACTGGCTTTGGTTTGAGAACTAGCTGTTTGAGCTAATGGAGTACGGTCAATTTAACCGCAAATACTTGTTCGAAGACACATTTGACATATTTAATGTAAAATGCAGCATAGTTTCTTTTCACTTACTGTATTGTTTGCATACGAATATAACCTTCATCTACCTACCAATCGGACCACTACGGTCTATTAGTCTTCTAGTAGAACGCAGGATTATGTAAGATTAATATAATCACAAGTTATGTACCTCCATTGCTTTAGCAATAGTGCAGCTTTTTCTTTGATATAATATGTACCTAATAGAAATTTCAATGTACCTAATGGGATCATAATAGTATTTTAAGAAATAATTCACTAAGGGAAAAAGACCGGATCGAACATACATCTGCGGCGTCCAATCTATTATTCTTTAGTGCTCATACAAACGAGTGGTACGCGTAAACGGCGGAGGCAACTGCAGCCGTCAGCAACGTGCCGCTCAAGTATTTGAGCACCGTACTAAAACACACGGGCGGCGCCGCACGTCGTCGACGGCAGCCGCCGACGCGTGTCGACGGCTGCAGTTGCCTCTACAATAAAGATGATGACAAAAAAAAATTTTTTAGTCCGTCTTTGAGATTATAAAAAAAAATTGGACACGTATTTTTTCTTTTTTTACGTAATCTAAAGATTACTAAGGATCTAAGGATACATTGCCTTGACATCACGAGTATGTAGATTTTATACGTACTAGTGACGTAGCGACCCCCACTCCCCAACTTAAAATGCGTTTTATCTAAGTATTTTTTTATTCATTTGATAAAGCATAAAATACGTGTCTAATATTTTTTTATTACGAGTATCTGACTGACGGACTAATTAGAATTTCATTTTTTTTACCCAGGCATCATTCCTATTGACGTTGACGCGTGCCGCTCGTGTGTATGAGGACTGATGAATAATAGATTGGACGACCCAGATGTACGTTCGATTCGGCCTTTTTGCCTTAGTGAATAATTATTTCTTAGAACACTATTAAGATCCCATTAGGTACATTGAAATTTCTATTATGTACATATTAATATATTATCAAAGAAAAGCTGCACTATAGCTAGAGCCATAAATATTTTACATACTTCGTGTTTCTAGGTATATTCCGCAGATGGCATGCGCTCATGCGGTTTTTATAATAATTTCGATATTTCTACCTTCGGTATAGTATCACGAATATACCCTGAAATAGCGAAAAACAAAATATCAACAAATAAAAACAAATATCACACAAAGCATCGGGCTAGCGAAGTTTGTACGTTTTTTGATCGAGTGCTCAACTCTTTTATTTGATACTTGAGCATTTTATAACGAATTTGTTTGGTTCTATGTATGTCGTGGGCATCTAAAATAAGGTTTGAGTGAAATACTTATACAGGATGGATTATTTTTGAGATGGGGCAGTAAGGGTAGCTACCTTAACCGTTGTCGCTAGAAGAAAACGGTCTTAGGAGACTGTCCTTAACTTTTTGAGACATTTTGATCTGCATTCACAGATTTTGAAAAAAAAATACAGTCTGCAAGAAAATGGGCAGTTTTCACAAAAACATTTTTTTATGCCAATCGATCCTGTTTCTTATAAGGATCAAAAAACTCTACTGGACCAACTGAGGTTTGAGTACCTACTAGAAAAGTCAGAAAACGCAAAAAAACTTTTCCCAAAGGTACTAGGTACAGCTATAAGAGAATATTTACACCATGTAAAGAAAAAACTTCCAAGTATGCAAACTAACGTAATGATTCTAAATTATATCAAGACTAGTGAAGTGTGATCTATCGACCATTATAATAACGTGTCAATACCACAATTTATTCTCCGAAACGTCAAAAATAATGTATTTTTATAAAAGTCAAAAAAATACATTAATTATGATGTATTGGTAGGTACGTGATTTTCTCTCGCGAATAAAATTACAGGTGTCATCAACATAAGGTATGTCGGCATCTGAGGCCACATTCGTAACAAAGCGTCCTTCGCGATTGTCCGCAAATAGAGATGGATGGGTGAGTCATCACCTCCACAATACGGTTTCTTCACTTGACGTATTACTTTCTCGGGATTACGGTATTCTGTTTTCCTTTTATTTTCGTTGACATATTAGTATCATAATTGGAAAAGCGAAGGACGTAATGTTAAACAGAAATGTTTTCACCCAAGAATACCTAATTATAATTATTTGTACAAAATATAATAAAACATTTTAAAAGAGTAACTATGGAGTTTCTTGTAGCAGGTTTCGTATAGAGAAGTCCATACGAAACTACCTTTTGGAAGACCTAGGTTCTATTTTCTTGTCTTCAAATAGGTAAATGCAATCTTTGAAATAAATGCAAATAATTTAGTTTAACTTTGACTTTGAATAATTATTATTTTCATTATTGAGTTTCGTGTTGAATATGTTCTTACCTCTCAAATATTGCAGTTATTTTTCATTTATTTTTTATGAAATTACTTTTTTCTATTTCTTTTTGATTTCCACCCTGAAGTATTGATTACTTAACTCCAAAATGCAGAATATTTTTTTAAAAGCATCACCCTGTTGTATACCATTTCTGCATCTATGAACTTTGTACCTCCAGCATTCTGTAGAACAGTAACAAGAGTGAGATAGAGAACAAAAGTGTATTGTTAACGTCATAATCGCCACGGAACCGCGAGATAAGGCCGAGATAGGCGTATATAGTGGACCTGGCCTAGTTTACACCCCCCTCCGTTCCTGCAGCGGCTGCGTTGAATAAGGCTTTCTTGACTAAATGAATGTTGCCTTCAATGTGGTTATAGTGTTTCTTTACATGTTATGTGCTTTATAGAGAATATTGAGTAAATAGGCTTTCGACTGTTGATAGGTTTCTTCAAAGAAATAGAAAGAAAGAAAGAATTTATTGAATTTATTTATTGAAACTCGCACAGGAAATCAAAAATTAAACTAAAAACACACTAAACATAAATAAAAAAGATAAAACAATAAAAACAAAGTAAAATTTAAATTTAAAGCAGTCCTGTACGATGCCTCAGCATGATGCTGCAACATTTAAAAAATAAATGTCGCAGCCTGCGCTGGTATTCTGATATGGCAGCAGTGATTCACGGAAAGATAGATACAGAATTATATATTAAATAACATACAAAAAAAAAATTGTGTGTGAAATACAATAAAAAGTAAAATATATGTAGTCCGCGTGTATGCATCCGACGTAACATTGTTAGTTACTTGTCTATGTCCGTCTTGTAAATGTCTTGTCTTTTTCTTTATCTATACACCGTGACATTTTAGTCGTCTTACAAAGAGCCACTCAAGTTAACCGACATAAAATACCTCTAGGAGCAATAAAAAAATTGTTACAATGTATCAATTTTTTTAAATGAATGCTTAGTAGTCATTGGATACATGAAGTGGCCTGCTTTTGTAAGACGACTCAAATGTCACGGTGTATAATAAAAAATTAAATAATGTTCGTTACAATGTTACATGGGACTTAAACATAACTGGCGAAATGTGTGTGTAGGTACTATAACTATAACTACACCTCTGCCTAACCCCTGGGCGATTACAAGCGTGATGTTATGTTATGTTATAGAATGAAGTTCGTTGGTTAGCGCATAACTTAAGAACGGCCGGACCGATTTGGCTATTTATTGTTTTAAAATGGTCGTAATAGTCCGAATCAGGTTCTAAAGGGAAGAAATGTTTGAAAAGTCGATGGGAAAATTGGTGGGTTTTCTATAGGTATTTTGTATAAATTATTGAAACGTCGGAACAGCTATTTAAGAATAAAAACCTTAGCTTACATAATGATCATGCTATCGTACCCAATATGGCAATTCAGAGTCCTGACAATTCAATTACATTAAATTAAGCAAGTAATTTTACGTAGCATTAAGTATAGTGTATTTCACATAATACCTATAGTTAGATTAATTGAATGAAGGAAATTAATAGAAAGACACTATTTAAAATTGATGAGATTGTCCATTCAGGTATGATTAATGTTTTATCCTGTCAGTCACTGACGTATGACGGGGTGGCATACGGAATCAACATTTAAAACCACTTACTTTATTGAAGAAATGAACAGCACCTACACAGTAGTTTACTTATTTTAAAAGAGTATTGAAAATAGATACCATAATTAAATTAAAATTCATTTATTTCAGACTAATTCTTTGTGCATAATTGTTAGTTATAATAGTATTGCATCATTCAAAAAATTCAAAATCCAAATCATAAAAACACAATCATGTCAAAAATCATAATGTCATCTCGTCACATGAAGCTGGATGAATCTCCCTAGCACTGCAGACCCTGGCTTCACAGAGATCATCCAAATAAATAAAAACAGGTAAATATTTGACAGCTATTTGCGACTTTGCCAACTTTTAGGATAAGCGCTCTTAATTTGAAACAACATAGCTTTAAAAAATTTAAGCTATACTGTTTCAAATTAAGTTGTAAATAGTTATTTCGATAAATGTTACACTCTTAAATAAAAACTTTATTTTAACGATGTTTTATATTATGAAAACTTAAATTGAGTAGTTAAAGTTAAACTCACTTTATATATGCTTCGTCTACAACCTAACAGCTCGTTATTAAATAACAACGTTAAAAACTTGGACCAGCAAGTGGCAATTAACATTTTCTTGATAAAATTCTCCGTAAGTTTTTATTTGAAAGTTTATTTTTATTACAGTTTTGTAAATCTACGCGACATATTTTGAAAATCTTTATCAAATAAAAGAAACTTAATTGGAAACGGTTTATATTTAGAAGGTAATTAATTATTAATTAGGTAAGGTAATTATGAACCTTTTACTTACTTTTTATTATAGTTAGTATAACGATAGTCATTGTATTTAGTACCTAGTGTAAATTGTTAATTGTGTTAAATACTGTAAAACATTTTAAAACCAAGTTTTTATAATTAGATTTCTATTTATGTAAATGACCTTGAAAACTACTACTTCAGGGTAAAAATAAGTTCGTGAGAATATTTTTTGGGTTTTAAAACAAACCCTTACTTTGATTGTAAGAATATTCATTAACGCGTTAAAAACCAAATGCTTGCGAAACACCGCTTAGGCAGTCCATTTTAGAGGTATGATGAACAGGCCGTAAAGTGCATTCATCCTCTATAGAAAAGGGAGGATCCTCTGACCAGACGAGCGTTGTGTCTGGTGGGCAACTGCTCAACGATTGATGTTGGGGAAGTTATATACAGGGTGTCAGGGACATCGACGCGAAAACTATGGATTCAGTACATGATTCTGAACGCTTTTTTTTTATTATAACTGACGAAAAATTTCAACGCAGGGGGTTCAATTTAAGTAACTAGCAAAATTTAAGTAACTGTGTTTAAAAGGTCTTCCAATCGCTATACAGGGTAGAGGGGACATCGAAGAGAAAACTGTTACCATAGATTCAGTAAATGGTTCTGAGTAAACTCTGTTTGCGCGATGCAGGATTTTGTGTGACGTTCTGCGTAGTTCGCATGTGGCCATGTAACTGCCGCCACACCAAAATTAAAAATGAAATTGCAATGTTATCTTCAAATTCACACCATAAACCACACGCACTCAGCTATAAAACCTCATTCAAGGAACCGTTTAGCCCATCGCAAAGTTAAGGGGCGGAATAACACGACACCTCACATTTTCCACGAACGTTTTTCTTTCATAAAACTCGTCGATTCAAATCGATACTCATGTAATAAGGCACTTCTTATAACGAGCAAGCGAACAATTTGCTCTAACGATTGTGAATAAAACGTATGAAGCGTATGACTCGAATCATTGCCCCACTTATCAGAATGTGGAATTGATTTCTGAGAATGTTGTTTAATGATATGCATCGTTAAGTATGTTTGAAGTTTATTTTATATGAGTTATAATAATAATTATGGCGCGATTTCTGTAATAATTTAAAATACCTACCAGTTTTTTATATGGAGCGACTGCCCATCTTACCTCCACAAGCCAGTTACTGGGTAATGCGATACACCTGGGTAAGACTGCTTGTCAGACTTGGGCTTTCGAATAACCGTAAAGGCTGTCAAAGATCTACGAATGATAGCCGGGGCCAACGGCTCAACGTGCTTTCCGAGGCACGGAGGAATCTCGATGTGTAATAGTTGGTCACTTATCCTCGAACCGACCGCGGCAAGCGTAGCGTAACCTTCGACCCGTGCGGCTGTTATCATTTAGCCACGGGCCACGATTTTATAGTAGGTACAGGACAAAATTCTTGGCTTGAAATTAATTAATGTATGCCGCGGCTTTACAACATGAAAATTGTCATAACATGATTTACATAAACCAATATTTGGAATTTTTATTTGCAGCAATCAGTGAGAATACGATGCCCCTTAGATCAATCAATAATATCATATTATTAATTGATAATATCGAGATCCCGATAAAAATTGTTTTATATTGTTTTTTGAAACACGGATCTCTACCATTTACTAGAATTGACCAGATAAACTCATATCTTTTTTTCGAAAATTGTTTTGACTGTCAGAATTTCCGTGAAAACATTTCCCCGTGACGTCACACAATGTCTAATTTGATAGTGCCTTAACTATTTCAAGTTCCTTTTACACATTAAATTGTGGCCTAATGGAGTAGAAAACGTTTGTTTTAAGGATCCACTTATTTTAAGTGAATTCCTAAGTACTTCCCTAACTTCTGTTAGGGTGGTTTATAGAGGATTTACCTTTTAGTGAATACTAAAACTTACTACTTACTAAGTTAAATTAGGTTATTTGAATGTTAAACAGAAATATAGGGAGAAGTCAAAGTTTTATGATTGTTTAAGTTCACTTATCAAAAGTGGTACAGCATGACTTATAAAAATTCGTAAATAAAAACTATCTTTAAAAAAAAATGCTAAATAAAATCCCAAATTATATAATTGACGACGCGACGGCGACGGCCCGAATAAACTGAGACACAAACTAACGCACTTAAACTGAACTGATTATTTCTGTTACATATAAGGCATTTATTAACAAAATACAGAAAAACTGTTTTACGTATATTGCTATAGAGCCTTTTCTCTATAGCAAATCCAATTGAGAATTTCTCATCATCTGCAGAAGTTTATTCCCTGATCCAGTTCTGATTCTCGCGTTGCTCAAAGCAACTGCTCTAGTCTCATTAGCATGCATATTACGACTAGCGTCTGACTTTTTACTCGTTTCATTGAAATCTTCATATTCCTTACCTTTCGGTTTTCTCCTTTTACGTCTAAAACGCAATCGAAAAGCATTCCAATAAAAATAAAAGACTAATACATAATGCTATTCGGCATTTTTGCTTTCTGAATCATATTTCAGAAAATCGAATATCGAGAAGTGGCAGTTGTTCGATAAAGTTTATTCGCAATCTCACTCGCTATAAGTAAGTATATGGAGAGCAATTTTCCCACGGAAACCTGACGTTGGACAAACTCGTTGCGTCACGTTTGCGTGGAATATTAACGTCATCAGCAGTGACTGAAGTCCGTAGCAATTCGGATGTTCGAGATTGATTGTGAATCTGGACGTGACTGTCGACTGATGCTTGTTATTTCCTGTTGTATACAACGCATCGTTACTTCCAGCGTTATTTCATGTATCGCAATACCAGACCATTTTCTGAATCATTTTCTTTTTACCCGACGACGGCGAAGCTTAAAGGAAGGGTTATGTTCTTAGCAGTCTATGTATTGTATGTTTTTCTTTACGTATGTCCTACAATAGCGCCTAAACTACTCATCGTTAATTATGGTCCGGGTGACTGCATTATGTACGAACAAAATCTAGTTGGGATCTCAGATTTTTTTTCTGCTATCATATCGAGTGTGATGTCGAATTAAAGATCAATAATTATACATAGGTACATAGATGAAGTTGCGTATCCTGTACTATTAAATGAGCATTCTCTATTTTTACCAGAGCAGAGCTCGGTCGCCCAGGTACTGATATTTAATTAAGTTCGACTGGAATTCTGAATCAGCTAGGGATTTCGATAAACTTGAAGTATTTTCATTCAACAATACCGAAATACAGTGTACAACAGATTTCAATAGAATCCCACTTGTTAAAGCTTTTGTGTTTGATTTTCGTTGAACTGATAAACCTGTCCCGATATTTTAGTCGGATATCGTTGGTCTGTTATTGGCAGTTACATGGATTTTCACTGGAATTTGATGTCAACTTTATTAGTAGGTAAGTACTGTAGTTCACTGTATCCGAGTATCCGACTATTTTAGGGATTATCGCTTGAAAATTACATTTACATTCAACAATGGCAAGTTCTTACACAATTTAAAATTGTGCTTTCGTTAATCTTTGATGTTACCTACGTTAAACATTTTAATAACATCTTTGTTCTTAGAAAACGTTTATTTGTAATGACTAATGATTCACTAAAACTTACTCATTACAAATGTTTGTTTTGTTTAGTTTAAAATTGCACTTAATGTTTGACATTTTCGTGCGTTGTTTTAACCGAAGTTGAAATTGTTTTGACTACTTTTCTGTAACTACTTATGAACAATAAGTGGATTCTTTTGAACATGGATAGGTAATGATGATTGTAAACTTCAAAGTACCAACATTAGAACTTTAAATATTAATTTTCATTCTGTAAATAATACGTTTGTCTTTTTATTCTGACTTTCCGTAAAGGGAAAACAAAACTTATTTCATGAGCCATTTTTGTATTTACACACATAGGGTTGGTAAATACAAAAACGGCTTATTTGAGAGGTAAAGCAAATAGCAAAGTACTTTATGAAATATCCATTAAACAGGCTCTTTTGGCGTAATCCCCGGAGAATAAATAACAAAAATGTAATATAGGTACAAATTGAGAATTCCCAGCAGATTGAAACAAAATGTGTAAACTGAGCCTGAGCGATACTGTTACGGCTAGAGCCAACGTTCCCCCAAAACCTATAGATATAAATGACATAACTAAGCTGTGAGATTTTTATTGGTTTCAGATAGATTTTTAAAATTTTTCACTTTAAAATCTCTTGTGAGCTCCTAGGGCGACTGATTCAGTTCGGAATAAAAAAACGATATCCAATATTGGTTTCATATGAATAATATAAGCCGCTTATGTGAAATCTTTTTTACAAAAATACACTTTTTTATCAGTAACGTGATTGGTTTTTCTATTGCTGTGTTTATCCTTCAAAGAAAAAAACGTTTGTTGACATAGAGACAACAGGAAATCGTAATAAAATGATATCAAAGCACGTTTATCATTAAATATTAGATTACGACGTTTATACTTTATGAGTTTGTTTTGTAAATAATTATTTGAAGTATCAAGAAAACATTTAGGCAGACAAGAAATACATCTTGGCAGTAATAATTTTGATAAGAATAATAAATCAGTCAATATTTGTAGTGCTATTGCGTATGCTCGCGAAGATTCGCCTGTCTACACTCGGAGAGAGCGAGAAGGGTGCGTTTCCACTGAAGCGGAGACGAGTGGAGCTGACCGGAGACCTTCAGAAATCGACCAATCGCAATGGTTGACATCCTCATCGCCTCTCTCGTCTGTAATTTGACAATTCAGCTCCTGTCATCCCCGCTTCAGTGGAAACACACCCTAATAGTGTATACAAGCAGTCAAAATTATCTTTTGACAGATTGCATACATTTACATTTATAATCGAATATAGAAATATGGAAGTTTCAGCTACATATCGCTTCGCTCTCAGACGAATTTCAACCAGGTACATTGTTTATTGCTTCTAAAATATTAGCAGGTATTCAAGTACACGTTACTTTCATTTTCCGTTACGTAACAACTCATCAGGTGCTAGATCACCTAACGCAGTGACGTCATGCTGTTAAATTATTATGAGATTAAATAAGTTTCCACATGAAGTAATAATTTAATCCTGGCCTTCAGAGTTACGATTCAGGGGAATGTTATCACAGGGATGGTTGGAAATGAAATGTAGACTGTAAAGTGCAGCTGTCACTAACGAAGATCTGCTGATATTCTTGTAGGTAATTGTAGTTATAGGAATTTCTTATTACTTTTTTGACAACCGTAATTATCTTTCATTCGTTTCTGGATATTTAGTAAATATTGAATTCACAGCCACATTTACATGGTATGATGTTGTTGTGGTTTTCAATTAAGTGTGTATGCAACACCACACCGATATCGTATTGTAACTAATAAAAACCTTAGATTCATGTATTTTTTTTCTTGCTTATTCAATTTCAACATTTTAGACTGTGCGGTTGTCTCTCAGTTATTTTATTTTTTATGACAAAGTTTCACCTTTGTTGCTTACATAGCGTAAAAAACTAGTCATTAAAGTATGAATATCTAGTTAATTGACTCAGGCATTACTTTGCGGAAATCATTATAAAATACAATAGGCGACATATATTTAGTAACCTAATCCGCTTAACTGTTCTTAAGTCATAAAGAACCCTGTAAGAAATAGACACGTGTCAGGCATCATCAGGATGACGATTGATTTCTCGCGAACCCAGACACGACGTATTACCACGTCAAGCGCCGAGCGTAACACGTCGTGTCCGGGTTCTTTATGACTCTTTAAGAGCAGTTAAGTGGATTAGGTTACTAAATACACGTTGTCTATTGTATTTTATGAATATCTACCTATAACCGACCTATTTTCATCTCCACCTTTTCTAACAGGGCGATCGAATTTATAGTCCTCCAACAAAGGTAAATAATAAAAGCTGCCCATTATTTATACACCGTACCTATATTTATAAGGCTTCAGACGTCGGCCCAGGGCGCCTACGTTGTTTAAAAATAAAAAATAAACGTGGTTGAGAGGAGACTCATCCCGGCGAGAGCAACCAGCCAGGCGACAGCCGATAGATGGCAATTTATAATGTACTCGCTGTATTTTACAATGTACTAGCGAACGGTTCATATTTTATGGGAGAGTGATAAAGCCACGGTTCTACGGAGTTGATAGGTTTGTGTTAATTTTTAACGTTGACGTAGGATTGAGTTAGTTATTGTAGGAGCACGTTAAGACGAGCTGAAAAAGAAAACGTAAAGTATATGATAGATAAGTCGTCGATTTATCATAAGTTGTGGGAATCGCCTGTAAATAAATAAAATAAGATGACTATTTGACCAAATCAAGGAGCCTTTCTCTCTTTTAACATTCCTCAAGATAGAACGACGATAGATCAGTTTTGTTTTTTTATTCAAATTACGTATCTGTGACAAATAACCCTATTTTTAACACGCTTTTATTAGGTCGACCTGTATGTAACTATGTAATGGAATCTAAGGTAACTAATTTAACCATCTTCCAAGGGTCGTAGCATAATGAAAATTGGCAGCTGTATGTAGTTCAGATGACAATACAATAAAATGGTACTGTCGAACTGATCTGATGATGGAGCCGGAAGATATGAACTAAAAGCGTGTTTTTCTAGTGTTTATTAAACTATGCATTTATTACAAGCTTTATATTAACTTGCTTCGTTCGTATGTTTCCGTATCTCTTCGTTCCTTCTTTTTTCTCAAAGTGGATAACTCGTAACAACTCATATCGATGTATGCTAGTACCATGATGCGACTAAAACCTGAAACAATTTTAATCTTTACCTTATGAAAGAAATTTCTTAAGAAATTATCAGTACTTTTGTACTCAAAATTATAATTATGTCGTCTCTGAATGTATTTTGCTGTGTGTAATATATAATAAAATATAATAACATTTATTTGAGAACACCTCTGTTTTTCTCGTAGAAAAGCGCTTCAAGCTGCTCGAAGCTCCCGTTAAGCCACCAAAGCGCACGTTCACAACTGAATTGACCTGAATAGGTCTAAATACCAGACTACCCAATCAATCATGGTATCTATTCGTTGGACCTCAGTCAAAGGATTGAGGTTTTGTGCACCAACGTGGAATGGATTAGGATTTCGTGTCTAGATTTCTAATACCTAGAAAAATGTCGTTTTCGTTAGAGAAGTCCTAAGCCGGTTAGAAATTCACAGCATTTTCTTTATTGCTTTTAAGAAATCCGCGAAACTTATAAAATCCATTTTCGGTCGGTTTTTCTAAACGAGTTTTTTGTGCTTGAAAATGTTGTTTTATTACAATTGCATTGACAAATACGAGTATTAGCTTTCAAATATTCTTACTCCATTTGCAAACCTCAATAAGATAATAAGATAAATAAATAGATCAGCACAAGTAATTTCGTAAGTAAAATAAAAGCTGTAAAAGAAAAACTGTAGCATGTATCCTTGCCTACTTGAAGACCTGAAGCCCTGAAAGTATATCATATTATGTTTCCCGCTACCAAGCAACGTCATTTCTATTCAAGTCATGACGTACATATGTACATATGCGTGTAAGCTTGTACTCATCGAACAACATAGAGCTTTGAGTCACACACAGTCGGCGATGCGAAGCGACGAGTCATAATAACATTGTATGACGCGTGTATGACGTATGTCGTTACGAAACGCGAATTGACTTACAAACTTTTTAGTATAAAATTTTAAGCTATTCTTAATTTAAAACAAAGGTAGATACTTATATATATATATATATATATATACATATAATATATATATAATATATAATATACTTATATAATATACATACTCGTATCTATCTACTATTAATATAAATCTTTTATTTATTCATTCACTGACAGACAACGCACATTCTAGAAGCATGAAATTGCGCACCAGAGTCCGAAAGTGAAAGCACGGGATGGATTGAAAACACAGATTTTCAGATTGAGATGCAGGTTTAATTATTTATTTATATAAACTTTATTGTACACCACAATAATACATAACAAAAAAAATATAATTAAACACTACAAAATATACGATGGGCGGCCTTATCGCTATCCGCGATCTCTTACACATAAAATGGGGCTGTCGTTGGTGCAAATAATAAGTATACAATTATATACTAGAATAGATACACAGATAAATACATATCCTAAATAATAGATACCAAAATACATACATACTAAATATATAACCAACGAAAATAAATTAAGACTATAGATAATTACAGTTACGAGTTAATTTAATTTTCACAATTTTACATAAAAAATGGCGCACAAAATCGTGCATAGCTGATGGCGGATTTTTGTTACAAAAAAAAGAAAAGCGTTAAGAAAGCATTTTGCACAGGGGGTGCCCTTAGCGTGTTTAGTTTATAAGTAATATGCCCTTCATTTACATAATAGTCCCGTTAAAAGCAGTCGACAATCTCCTAGGTTAACTTGTGAGATGCAATAAAATATAAAATAAATATGGGCTTTGGAAAATTCTTATACGCTTAATTTATTGTTAAATGGAATTTTATCATTTATGCCGACGAAGAAACCCCGTCGTGCATCGGGCGGGCGCATGGTATGTCACTATATAAAGTTATCAACTTTTTTGAAACAGGATATTACCTACGTATACTAACCGCTATAAACTACTTATTTGATGACAAACGCAAATCAGCAATACAAATACAAAAGAGTGCAGAAAAAACGCCGCCATATTTATTAGCAGTGGCTTGCGCAGTGTAACACAGGCCTTATAATTTAATTTATTCCACACATATCACAAGCGGTCAATCTCGTAAGAAAATATAGAATAGTTAGCGTATTGTTATAACTCATAGTGCGTACTACAGAGCGTTAAATGCTGGATTTATTCCACTAAATAAATGGAATTGTTGGAATCATGCCATAATATTGACAAATAAATTGGCTGGCCTTGGTATTTCATTGGAATGCTTCGCTAAGAAATATGAATGCCTTTAATAAATTACGCTGGAAATATTCATAAATAATTTAAAATGAATTGTTTGGCATTATTAAGTGGATGTGTTAAATTGGTTCATATTTTTACATAGAGTTTTTTGTTGCCATACGAAAAGTGCGCGAGAAAAAGAAATAAAAAAGATTTTTCAGGCAATAAAAAGTTTATTTATGATAATCGTTTCGGTAAGAGCATTCGGCAAAGAAATAGTAGAAAGTGAAAGTAGCCTAACTTTGATAAGATAAACCTGTAATTGCACTTTATCTGCATGAACTTTTAAAATCATTATCATATTAAAAACATACCTAAACCCTAAAACCCTGTTCAAACTAGGATTTAGGACATACATTTACAAACTTCCAAAAATAAAATACTGTTTATTGTTATAGATTGTTCTCATATAACTCGATTGGTGTACGCGGCGCACGCCCGTAAAGCTCCCAGTCGAATTGTTCAACAATCATCGTCATATTTCAGTAAATTTCCACATAAACTTAAAAAATTATACACCTTGAACCAGTCCGTCCATTAGTGAAAACTGTATGAAAATCCTTTCGGTAGTTTTTGAGTTCATCGCGTTCAGACAGACAAACGGACGCGGCAGGGATACTTCGTTATATAATATGTGATGATACTGACATAGTACATAAATAATGATGTTCTCATGAACACGAAACACATTTTTTATGAAAACCATTTTCAAAAATCTGACTAAAGTTTCAGTCACACATCCCATATAGTACCCGATACGGTCCCACCAGCAGACTGACCCAAAAAAAGTTGGGAAAATGATTCGTTGTTCCGAAAAAGGTCGCTCTCGAATACAATGAAATGCTTTTTGCGGTTTTTTCAACGTGTATACAGTATGTTTTCACCAGGACTGTCCTAAAATTGTTGGTGCTTTGTGTTAATTCTCTTAATTAAAGAGAGAGGTTATTGGCCGCATTTTTATAGCTCGTATGTAGATAAGGAAATTATTGAGGTTGTAATGAATATTTTAGGCCTTTCAACACAATGGGAACGCGCTTTTGTTCCGTTGCTTTTTTCAGAATGTTTTAATGAAGGTGCCTAGTACAATAGCATAATTATGTGTATAAATTAACCCGGATTCTTTGAAATAAATGGGATGTCTGGATATTTTTTTGCCAGAGCCGGAAAATCGTAAACGCACACGTGAATTTTCACAACAATTGCATCGTCGACCGAAATCTCAAAGTAACACATAACATAACATCACACCTGTTTTCCCCGACATGTTAGGCAGAGGTGCACCAATACTACTATAGTACACACAGTCACATACATACAAATCTCAAAGTAATTGATTGTTCTGTATCGGCATAAAATATAGGTCAACGTTCAGAATTAAATATAGGCCTTTACAATTGGATCAAAATCTCATACCATACGAGTGTAATCAGTTACAAGACGGATCGTTACGTCACGTCACAAAGGTCGGTGTCTGCCGAGTGCCGACTGGGCCGGTATCACATTATCAACGGCCATTGTATTGGCCTAGTTCAATGCTTCTACAATCCGCACATACCGTATGCATGTATCATGTGTACAATTGTCTAACTGTATAATGGTCTAGAATTCTAGATTATATCCATAGGTACCTGTCTACCAGTTTGATCACCAGCTCAAATCGACTCGGTAAAATTGAGCGTCATCATTATCATGTAGCAGTGATAGCCTAGTGGTGTGACCGTCAGACTGCCAAGTCATAGGCCTCGTGTTCGAACCCAAGGCACGCACCTCTGACTTTTCGGATTCATGTGCGTATTGTATAATTATCACTTGCTTAAAAAACGGTGAAGGAAAACATCGTGAGAAAACCATGCCTAAGAGATATTTCTCGATGGCAGCATGTGAAGCCAAGTCAGAGGCCCATGGGCGGCTTTAAAACTCTGACACCAGACCAGGTTAGTCACTGACCACACGAAAAGAAGAAGATTATCATGTGTGGGATGACCAAAATACCATATTGGAACAGCAGTATCCACTTAAAGATTTTGAAACAAAGCGTTACCTGACAGTGACAGCCGTTTATTTTAGTAGGTGATCGTCTATGATAAATCTCCAATAAGACACACTGCTGGTTGATGACCGGTAATCCGATCTCTAGATATATCTAATCGTTATCTCATCGATAGATCCGAGCTTCTGAAAACAAGCCACTGAGGCGCGCGTTCACAAACATTGAACCAACATGACGTTATACCGCCGTCTGCCGAGCAAGTCGCCAATCAACACAAACGATAAACAAACTTCTACTTTCTGGAGCATCAACAACTCGGAACATTCTAAATTGATCTAATTCCGGCTTCAGGAGCAAAAAACCGGAACAATACAGCGTTGCTCTCAATCGCTTAAGCCTGGTTCGGACTATGTTAGTAATTTAGTCAGGTTGCTAGTAATTTAGTAATTAAATATGTCTGAACAACAAAAAAATTGTCGAATAGGTACATTAGTAAGTGATTTAGCCGAGTCAACTTTTTTATTTATTTTTTTTACTCCTACCTGCACGAAATTGGTGATGCATGCATGCAGGGTAACCATTTCGCAATTTGAAAACTCCTGATTGAAAAAGCCGGACATTTGCAAAAAAGTCCAGATATTTAGCTTTTTAATCTATTTTTTTTCAGAAATCATTTATCTTTTTAAAGAAAATCCTCATAAATCCAAAATTCCGGACAAATGAGAAGGCCGGAAATATTCCGGACGTGGGGCCAAAAAGCCAGACATGTCCGGGCAAATCCGGGCGGATGGTAACCCTACATGCACGGCAATCAAGCTTCGCTGAATGGTCACAGTTACAGAGAAAATACGTCCAGATGAACAAAAATGTCCGACCATGGCCCTGTGCAGAAATAACGACAGCAGCAACCTTGGATATCTAGATTCCATTTTCATCTATTTTCTACTTTTGCTGCCAGAAATATCAACATGAATCTAAATTAGGCGATACATTCCTGAAATGGAATTGTATTAAGAGAGATACAAACTACTAATTCTGGGGAAAAAACACTTCCTCTCTCCTTAAACATCATCATTACATTATAGTTCCTTGCTCTTGTTTCATAAATTATTATTGATTCTACAGTTACTTTAGCCGAAAATAAAAATAAAATGTTGCCACGGATCCGCCATTTTCGTATATTCAACCTTCTGCCGAACATCCTGCATATTTATATATATAAGTTTATGCTTTATGTATGTATGTATTTATTGTAGGTATATGTAAATGGTACACTACTGACTACCTGCAGTATCGTCTCTCCTTCTCCCTTTAAATCCATCCAAAGGTTGTCTGTAAAAGATCGCTTTTAGCGATAAGTCCGCCCATTGTGCGACCCTATGTAAAATGTCTAAATTTATACCTGTAATTTTAATGGTGTACATGATAAAGAATATTCTATCTATCTATAATATAAACCTTATAGTAAAGTTAAAGTTTACCTATAAAAATGCTGAGATATATCTATAAAATGCTGAGATCTATCTATAAAATAAAGGTTTTGTATTATAACCGTTTTAACTTTTACTATTTGTCGGGCTAATGAAGCCAATGGTGCAGGTCACGGTAATATCCCGTTATTAAAAGTAATTTCCTGATTTTATCGAAAAGTTATTGGTAAACGAGCATCCGCGATTGAAAATCGTGATAATAACTGCCATTCAGTCTTTTTAACATGAAATTATAAATTAACACGCAATTACTGTAATTAACAACATTTTCGATAAACCTACTACTAAATACATTTTCTCGGAACAGTTCGTGGTACGAAGTTAATTTTAAGAATAATTAAAACTAAAATAGATGCTTTGATGTTTCTGAAAACAGTTACGTGCAATAGGTAAATATGTTAAATACCGCTCATTATATTCAAATTCAAACTGAAGCTTAATATCATGATGAATAGAAATATGCACTTGTGTATTGTGAATGCAGATATTATTTCTATGTCCCGTTTGCTCCCTTGTCGCATGTGCAATTCTGCAAACGTTTTGTGCCCCCGCGATGTCTGCAGTTGACTTCTAAAGCCGATAAAATAATGTAAAACTATCTATTGTGGAAATAGAAATACTGCATCAAAAGCTGCTGTTGGTTATGCGAGTGACACTATCACGTACAGTGACAATCTAGAAAAGTATGCAGGTTACCATACTAAAGTCGCCGTCACGAGAGGCTATACATTTTTTAAACAAAGAACTTCTACTAAGTTACGTAGCGAAACAAATAATCCCAAATTTAATCAACTCAAATTAAAATACGTGTAATACGAAACTAACGAGCAATTTCACTTGTTCGGGAACATTAGACGAACCAAGAACCCAATAACATTTTGCCCGACCTGGGAATCGAACCCAGAACCTCATGCTCAGCAGTAACGCTTGCGGCCACTAGACCAACGAGGCATTTAGATTTTGTTACTAATCTGAATATTTTGATGTTATAATTGAATAACGAAAAAACTGTGCGGACACAATTACCTAGGTAGGTATCTAGGTACACTTCTAAAAAAAACTTCGTAAAACGTCAAAATTGTAATCTTGCTTACTACTCCGTTGTGACCTCATTAATGACGTAAGACCATCACTCTTTGTCATACGTCAGTCGACTTTCATAGCTATGCTTGATTGCTTTCCTAATGAATGTTTGCATTAAAATGCGTCACAGAGAGCTGCAACTGCTTTGCCGTAGGCGGTAGCAGAGCGAAGCGAAACGGGTTTTTTTAACCGATCTGCCTACATGGTAGCGGAGCGGTTTTCTTTTACTGACCATATTTGCTTTGCGACCATCGCCTGCTGTTAGTGTTTGTAGCAAAAATAAAGCTTCAAAGTAATATAAAGGATGTCTTCCAGTTCGTATCATTGCTACATTGGTAGTATCTTGCAGAGGATATGGTGAGATCACTATATCCTCATTCTCCATACGTATCTCCGTTACAGCATATCAAAAATATCAATCCTCAACTGTAACATTACACCATTCGTCTTTTTATAAATATTGTCCCTGTTCAATATACTCGTATAATGTAGAAATGAAATGAAATGAAATGAAATTGTTTATTCTGTAAATAGGATATAGGAATCACTTTTACACGTCATATAAAAAAAATATATAATTAAAATTTGCTAGATGAGTTCGGCGTTTCCTATCCGACTACTCTGAGAAGAAAGGCCGAAACAAACTCAGAGGTCACAGTCTCTTTTAAAGTCCAGACATAATCTTGGTCAAGCCATATGAGGACAAGCAACATTAATCAACGACTGACTGCGTTCAACAGGCTACCGCTGCCTCATAATCTCTCATTAACTATTAATGAGCGATTCATTACCAATGCACGATTAAATTAATGCATATACAACATTGAAACTTCACAAAATGCGGCTTACAACAGTACAAACGCATTCATATTTTATGTTAACACTAGTTTATTTTGCGTCCTGTATGGTCTGAACATTGTATTTTGCCAAGATAAAATGCTATACGTACTTACATATACATACATACAAAAATAGGTACAAATACATATAAATAAAATGGAAGTGTCTATTTGTAATATCAAAATAACAGCTTTTTACTAAATTCATAATTATAAAAGTATTATACGGTACTTTTTATTTTTTTTGTTATCTGTCTGTATCCGAAACGGCTGGACCGATATTGACAAGACTTTCGCTGGTAGATAGCTGATGATATACGGAGTAACTGAGGCTACTTTTATTTTAGAAAAAAAATATTAGGATCCGCGCGGGTGAAGCTGCGGCAGCAGCTAGTGTAATATAAATCTTGGACATGTTTCATGTTCCATTCATAAAGTTAACACAGGTTACTCATTCACGCCTATTTGTACTTTTCAAATGACACTACATCTGTTAAACAAACGATAAATAAAAAGATATACTAAAACGTTTTCGTTAAAGAGCGTATCAGTAAGTAGCACATTTTGCAGTGTCATCTAATTTGGATGTTTCTCTTATTTAAACTTTCCCAGTTAAAAGTTCAAGAGAAAAACAAACCAATATTTTTGGCTTAGTTCGGCCAAAACGTCGTCAACACCATTCATTTAATAGAAAACTTTCCACCTACATATTAAAGTTTACGTCTCTCTCCATAACACAAAAGGTACGGGCCGATAAAGGGGCGGGCAAACCGAAAGAAAATGCATCTATAAACTGCCCAGCCTATTCCCAACTTGTTTGAGTCAGATTACAGTTTATCCGGATGCAGTTAAATACCAATATTGTATATGGAGTGACTGCCTATCTGACCTCCACAATGCAGTTACTGGGTAACACGATACTTATTCTTTGGTAAGACTAGTTGTCAGACTTTTGTGCTTCTCAATACCCTTAACGACTGTCAAAGGTCTACGTATGACAGCCGGGACCAACCACCCATCGTGGAGATGTGTGCAGATGTCCGAAGCTGAGACGAAAAGAGATGTTTTTCAGCTTGGGTGTTTCCACCGCAGGCGTACTGGCTAGACTGGTGTGGAGATGTGTACTGGCTACAGCGCAACTAAGATGCGTGCGGCGGGCGTTGGATGTTGACCGCTCACTGCACGCCGCACGCATCTCTTCTCGTCGTCGCCAGCTTGCGAGGTACAGCTCGCATCTCCGCTTTGTACCTCCGCCCAGCTCAATCTCGGCGATGCACAGCTCACATCTCCCCTTCGGTCGCGCCATACAAATATGATACATCTCCGCTCAGTGATATCCACTGAACCTGAGTGGAGACGAGATGTGTGCACATTTCCTTGCATATGGGTCATTATGCACAAAAATTGAGCACAAATGTAATATCATAATAACGTAACATGCTTTTCTTCTTTTTGCTAAATAAATTATTTCTATCTCCTCTTGTCTCGTTTCGTCTCCATTTTGGTGGAGCCCGGTCCTTACGAGAAAGTCAGTTACAGGTGTCAAAGTTTTTGTTTTTATATGACCAATTGACCATACTAGATGGTTCTGTATTAATGACACTTGAAAACGATACTGGTGGCTCTGAATTAATATTATACATAGTATACAGCGGAAGGAACTTTGTTCCAATCGGGCGTCCCGCGACATCTCCCGACTTTTTATGCAGCCACCAGGCATATTCCACCTAGGTACATATTAAAATTTACGTCTTCCTCCATAACACAAAATGTGCACCCAATAAAGAGGCGGGCAGGCTGAAAGGAAGTGCATCTATAAACTCTAAACAGGAAGCGTTAGATAGCAGCATATTGTGTTGTTTGTGGATAATGTTGACCGTGTGCTCACCTGTTTACTTTGTTGTTCGTAGTTGTTGTCCTAACAGGTTAGATTGTTAGAAGTACTTCTGATTGTTAGTGTTCACCCTGTTGGGTAGTTGTATGGACGTTCATATTTGACGAGTTCTCTTAGTAATTTATGACTTATAGAAGGACTAGCTTTTGTCCACGGCTTCGCCCGCGTGGAGTTCTGAAATTATCCCACGGGAACGTAACAAACATAACATAACATCACGCCTATTATCCCCGAACGGTTAGGCAGAGGTTTTCCTATAATACACCCACATTTCGCCAGATATGTTTAAGTCCCATGTAATACGAGGCGAGCATATCCATCAACCGGTCACACATCAAGACTCCGCGGCCGCTACTGAGAAGTTCCTGAAGGAAAAACCCAAGAACGCACACGGGAACGTACTCATACTACCAGAATAAAAAAGTACCCGATTTCTTAACCCAGGTTATAGTCTACCTGTGAGCAAATTTCATCGAAATCCGTTCAGCCGTTACGGCGTGAAAAGTTAACAGACGGACCGAGTTACTTTTGTATTTATAATAATAGTAAGTATGAATGAGAAAATATTGGTCAGACCATAAGGTTGATAAGGGGTTTGTCTGAAGTCAACCCAAACTATAGATACCTAGGTAAATTCGCTGTAAAAATATGGCCAGTTGGTTAACTGGCCATATTTTCACAGCGAATTTAGCGGTAACGTTCAGGGTGTGACGTAGGAACTTAAGTATCTTGACTAGTGGAAGCTCTTTCGTAGATTCGTAGAGTTCGACTGCGGTCAGTTAAGAACAGTTTGCTTGTTAACTGCTCACGTGCCGCGCTTTCTGAATGCGCTAGTGCATCCAAATAATTACCTACTTTTAAAAGCGTTTATGCTGAAAGTGGGCAACGTGAAGCAACGTCACAAATAGATGCCAAATATTTCGCTGTTTTGTTAATATTTTCACACGCAATTCATTATTAAAATTCTAGTTCGCTAGTTAGCCTAATTTCTTATTTCCATACCTATAGTAATATTGCCAAATTAATAAAAATAGGTAAGTTTTTGACAGCCTTTTGCGACGTTGCCAACTTAATGGTTATCACAGTGAAATCAGAATGTTTTTGTCAGTGAGTGCATTATTCTTCTTTTCGCGTGGTTAGTAACGAGTTTTAAAGTCGCCCATGGGCCTCTGACTTGGCTTCACATGCCGCCAAGAAATATCTCTCAGGCATGCCGGTTTCCTCACGATATTTTCCTTCACCGTTTTTGAAGCAAGTGATAATTATACAATACGCACATAAATCCGAAAAGTCAGAGGTGCGTGCCTTGGGTTCGAACTCGAGACCTATGACTTGGCAGTCCGACGGTCACACCACTAGGCTATCACTGCTATATATGCTAGTGCATTATTGAAACAAAACTAACAAACAAGGCCCCCTAAGCAGTTATGTAAATACCGACATACTCATACATTTGCTGAAACTATACTTGGAGGATCTTTCAACAAACATTTGGCCTTCATATTACTGAAAATGACACAACTTTCGGCAACAAACACTTTGCTCTGCTCTTCCGAGTTTCGGTGAACTGCAATAAAAAAAGTTACACAGACTCAATCACGGACACGACTTTCACTAATGTACTGATTGCGAAACTTCAAACTACAATATGTAAACTATTCTCTCAATTCCACAAACGTAGCTAAATTATACATATTTGAAGCAAGTTTGAGCTGTTTCGAAGCCTCGTATATAAATCATATTGGGTTCAAATCGCTATGGAGCATAAAGTTTTGACAGATCGCTATGCCTAACTTGCCATTAGTACCTACCCGATACTGCCATTTGAATAGTTTCAAGATTTCTATACAATACCTACTTAATATTTTAGCTAACAAAGTGTGCTGAATGAGTTCATATTGCAGTTTTACCTGTAACGTTTTAATTTACAACCATGTAGTTTCCTGTTCAAACTAACAAAATATGCTCTAAAACAATGTTGAGCGCTATTAACGACAACAATGTTCAAACAAATTACCGAAGCCACGTTGAAATCGATCCAATACTTTCGGTTCAGTAATCGATGACCTGTTCTTCCCCCCGTGACACTCGTGGCAATGAACAGTCGGGTATAAAGCCAACAGTCCGATATCTCGCTATCAGAAAACAAACTATTGTCACCGCACAGGGCTGTCAATAGCAACGTCTTTATTATTCACGACCGAGAAAATAGTTTTTTTGTTTAACTAGTCAATGGCTATATTTTTTTATAGATTCTGCTGGTACTGTGCAATATTTAAAAGTTTGAATACTGACAATGACAGCCCTAAACACAACCCACTGACCCAGTTCTTCATAGCCAAAGTGCAGAATTATACGGTCGGCTGATCCGGCGACGGCAGATCGCGAACGATCTCGGGAGTTCATAAACCGAAACATAGGAAGTGAGATAAGACGGTTCCGTTTTAGACATGCGACACGGACACGACACGATACAACGTTCGGTGACTATTGCTCAAGGAAAATTGCAGTTAGAAATTGACGTTACCGATCAAATTCTAGCGAGGTTTGCTAATAATATTGCAATATCATTTGATTTTGAATCAAGCTCTGTTGGGATTCTGTGAATTTGAAACCAATAACCATGAAATGCTGCAAGTATTTATTAATTTTAGTGGCATTTGCTAGTTTAACATTTATTCGCTTTTCGTCTGAGTTCCTGAAAATACTTTCAAAATATTTTTTTCCAAAGAGTAAATGATTTATTGAAAATTATAACCCTACTAGCTGCGCCCCGCGGTTTCACTCGCATAAGTCTCGATCCCGTGGAAATATCGGGATAAAAAATATCCTAATCCAGGTCATGGTCTACCCATGTCGTGTCAAATCTTTTCAGCCGTTTTAGCGTGAAAGCGTAACAAAAAAACTCACTTTTGCATTTATAATATTATAGGATATTCGAGTACATAATGAATTTGTGTCACTGGAATTAGTGTCAATCTAGTCTCTAAAAATCTCCCCATAAAAACTTAGGTGAAATGAGCTGTCAATAGTGTGGCTAATCTACTTAAAGTTACACTTTTGAGCACAAATTGGTTTGTTGTCGTCAGACATGGTTTAGTCAAAGTTTTTTCTTAGAACAATCGTTCGTCCCTCGAAACCTTTAGAAAACAATTCCATCTCCGTGTTTCATTTCGGCACAGAGATGCAAATTCGCCATGTCACTTAAATCGAAGGTCACTACTCCCCCATTAACATGGGGCAAATAAAATCGAATTGATATATCTTACCAGTATTTTTTGAGTCTGACTTACGGAGAAAGTCTGCACAGTTTTTTAAGAGATGTCTTTTTCCAATATATTTTGTATCTAAGTTGATATATTTTTGCAGAATTCTATTCAAAAAGTGTCTTTGTTACCGTGGATCCTCGCCTGGATGCGTAAGTCCGGCTCGAATAAATCTCGGTTTTTAGGGTTTCGTAGGCAATTGGAAAAATCGGTCCTATATTTGTATTTTAAATTTAGAATTCATTCATCAATACTTAGGCAAAATCTATAACATCTTCTATTTGATCAAATATTTATGAGTATTTATGGCAATACTGCCAATTGCCTCGTTGGTCTAGTAGTCGCAAGCGCTACGGCTGAGAATGAGGTCCTGGGTTCGATTGAAAGGTCGGCAAAAATTTTATTGGGTTTTTCTAAGTGGAATTTCACAGTAACAGCTCGGAGTCTAAATTTGTATCCGGTTGATGGCAATAGGCTTGCCCCCTATTACAAGGGAATTAAACATAACTGGCGCCCTTAAACCTCTGCCCAACCCCTCGGATAAACAAGGCGTGATATTATGTTAATCCAAATACTTGCATTGCGTATAAAATTATAATTTAAGCTTGCATTTACCTAGAAAACATTTCAGTCAACGTTGTACCTACTTACACGAGATAAAATACATTATGAAAAGTGTTGGAGCAAAAATGTTTTACCGAGTACTTAGCGCTTTATATTACGAGGTGCATAAATGAGGTACGCCATTAATAAATGAAGTGCACTGTTTAATTTTATCTCCCGGTAACAGTCGCCATTTTAATTAAACCCTCAAGGTTTAAAAGGCATTAAGTAGGAAGGTATAAATTGTATGGAACATTATTTTCAATCTGTATACCGATAAGTGTTAATTAGACAGCAAAGCGAACGCTACAATACGATACAAAGAAAGAAAGAAAATAAATTTATTTAACCCAGGTTAAGGCACACAATAATCACACAAAAAAAACAGAGAAAGCTTAAAACAGTATTGGGTGCCTCACGGCTGCACCAAATAGGGTGGTTCAGCATAAATGCCAGACAACTAGTGCCTGACGCTGGTTTTCAACTGAACCTTATGTTACGAGGACGTCTTACGGATGTAAACCAGTTTTATAGTGTGTGTGTAATAAAAATAAAATCGATGTGATATAATTAGGTTATTCCACAAATCCCCATTGATAATCCCCATCAATGGGGATTTGAAAAATTTACTGTCCATAAATTCCAGTCAATGGGGATTTGAGAAATTTACTGTCCATAAATTCCCGTCAATGAGGATTTGAGGAAAAGGGTTAACAAATACCCATTGAACATCATCATCCACATGGACTAATTGGGAAAAATACCTATTTATTGAAGCTAACTCAAAAACTACCCAAGCAAAGTTATTCACATTTATATGGGACCACCTCTAAATTTATGACATACCAAACAAAAAAGAATCATCACAATCAATTCATAGTTTGCGGAGTAATCGCGTACCATACACAAAAAAAACAAAACATACAGTCGAATTGAGAACCTCCTTTTTTTGGAAGTAGGTGAAAAAAGAGGTAAAATTTGTGAGTTTGTAAGTAGGCGATAATCTTCGGAACTAATAATTCGATTCCAAAAATTCACTATTGGAAAACTACAGTATCACGAGGATAAAGTCGCGGACAGAAGCTATGTTGTATAACTTTTTTTGTAAAATTTCTTAATTAACTTTCATGCAAGTATCAGTTTCTGTTTAGTCAGACAATTTAGTTGAAATTAAAAACAGGTAATTAAATGATGATATTTCTGGACGTACCATTGGTCGCATATAAAGATAATAACAATTAATGGTGCTTGAAACTTAACGTCCTTAGTCTCGTTCGAAATTATTGCAACTACAAAACATAATCAGGCTATGATGTTCCCAGTGCTGGGACTCAGGCCTCCTCTTTTCAAGAAGGAGTGTACCACGCCGGCCCAGTAAGTACGGGTGGGTAGATGTCACATGTCTTCGAGTTTTTGGTTCAAGGACGTCGTTTCATCACGACGTTTCGTTCACCGTTTTGAGAGAATGGTGATGCAATTATTTACACAAAGTAAAGCGCCTGCCTGGGTTCGAACGCACAACCTCCAACTTGTCAGTCGGGCCGCTTCCACTGGCTCACCACTGCTCATAAATATATTGTAACAATTATTATTTTAATTAACTTCCAAGTAGAACATGAAACTGCCAATGCTCACATGACACCTTGCAATTAGTTCTAATGATTCACGCTATCAGTAATTAGATAGTTCTTTAGAGGATCACACATCCTCTTTAGAAAAGGGAGGATTCTCCGAACAGACGGTGTCGTGTCTGGTGGGCAACTGCCCAATGGTTGAAGTCGGGAGCTTGTATATATGTCAATCGCGCGGTAAACTCTAATTGCGCGATGCACGATTTGTGTAACGTCAGGATGTTGTGTGACGTCAGGTCTTTGATGCGTAGTTCGCATGTGGCGATGTAGATGCCGCCAGAGTTCGTTACTAACGTATCACCGAGAGTGTGATATGAGACTCACTATTTTGAACTCTATTTATTCAGAGATACGTTTCAGTGAAACTGATAAAATGTTTTAGAGAAGGCACCGGTAATGTTAGTTTTGTAGGTAAAAAAATTAAAGTTAGGTTAGGAAACTGTACTGTATTTAAGAAGTTAAAAGACAATGTTTTTATTTTATTTTTTATTGGCATAATTTCGCCTCTGAAATCATAACACCATCATATTTCACAAAAACCTTGAAAGTTCCTCGATCTATGTATCGATTTTTTTAAATAAAATTATGGTTGCAGTTTCGAGAATGGCTAAAATAAAACAAAATTCATGAATTTATTTCGCGTTGATTGTTGAAGTTTTTTATCTCATCAATTAAAACTGTTGTGGTCGCACCACCCGCTAAAGCTACTTTTATTAAAACATCATGGACATAAAAAAAAACGTTTACAAAAAAAAAACTGACTGGAAACACTTTTTGTTGACGAAGTTAGTAGATAATATTTTTGAGTTATAAACTCCATGTTTCCCACAAGACATCAAAACAATAGAGAGTTGATTTACTAAGTTTTCTCAGGCAATTTTAGTTTTTCGTAAATAAGAAAAGTTTTGAAAAGTGAAAGGTCTCGTAATACCGGGTCCTAATCCAAAAAAATATCTCATTTCTCCAAGTTTATGAATCTACTTATGGTCTACCTATTTGTTTGTTACTTTAGACAAGATGTCACCCGCCCAAACTTTTTCAGGTTGTTTAAGTTTAGGTTAAAAAAATATGCTTGTGATTCTGTCTATGTTGAAGTAATTTATATTTCTCATGTTTAAAAGTGTAAACAATTTACCACCTGAATTCCCACGGAAAAAACTAAGTAAAACAATGACAAATCAATCGTAATATTTATTGAAAAAGAGAATATTTGATGTAAACCAGGAGATAATTACTTTTCTTTTCTTCCCGTTTAGGGACGTCCCAAGTTTTTATCAAGCGAAAAGGTCTTCCCTTTGTTATAAAAACTTGGGGCGATCTATTACGACGGCAGAACGTTCCCTCTTTAAATAAACAACACTTCTCTTTGATTTATTACCCTTTTTTTTTTTCTTTACGGTAGCATCAGAATTTGGCAGTTTTTATAAATATGTTATTCTTACAACATTATAGGTACGTAACATTTTTTCTTGAACCATACGTAATCTGTTGAAAGTGAATAGTGAAAACCTAAGGAAGCTATTGTCAGGTTTTCACCCATACAATATAGTTAGTTGAATCAGACGTGAATTTGCGGAAATCCATTATAAAATACAATAGACGACGTATATTTGGTAACCTAATCCGCTTAAATAACTGTTCATAAAGAGTCATAAAGAAGAAGTAAAACATCGAAACGTGTTTGTTCTTCCTCAATTTGACGGTGAAACTCTTAGTATGGTTCTATTTTATTACATATTTATTAGTACCTAAATCGCGCCACCATGAGGGCGCAGGTTGACTCGCACTTGACCTGATTTTCTAATCAATTGAAATCTTGCTATTTTAATGTAATCAGTCTGTTAACAGAATGGTTTTCTTTTCAGAAATACGAAAATTTATATGAAAATTTACCTTAATTTTACAAATAGCAAAAAAAAAAAACTGCTCGGTATTTCCCAACAGAGACAATATCTACGGACAGGATTAAGACGCATCATAAAATACCCGGCAAGGGGTTGTGGCCTGGTTCTGTTTCTAAGTACTAAGTGGAACGAATCCATTTACGCTTCATTTTCTTTTGCTTTACATTCCTATTTCATTAACTTCTGTAAGTTCAGCTCAAGTTTTCTTTCTTATATGTAATTAATTAAAAGTTGATATTAGTTAAGTTGAGTGTAAGTTGGGAATGATTTATTTTTAGTTCCATTTTAGGAATGAATTAGGATGTATTCATCTGCATTTTCATTCAAAACGTTGACAATTTTATGTATGAATCACTATAAATACGACCAGTGGTCCGCATTAGCACTGAATCGCAAGCACTGAAATTCATGATACACATGAATACTGATCATTGATTTACTCCACATTTTAGATATGAAGCTACAAATAGGTATGCGGCGGGCTCGACTTGTCGAATTTAGTGGGCGTAACGTAGTTAGAAGATATAAGAGTTACGCAATAGAAAGAGAGGCAACTTCTAGGTGAATATAAATTATTTTGCGGAGTGATCTGTACTAATCTGTGATCATGGGGGTAACCCTTTGCCCAGCAAAGCAACAAAGCGAACATGGTCTTGAAAGAAAGTAGTTCCTACATCTAGAACTTAAAACAAGTCAATTATATCCAAAATATACGCATTACATGAATCAGAATCTGCTCTTAAGAGCTTTTACTCTGAAAGTGGGCAACGTCGCAAATAGATGTCAATTATTTCGCTGTTTTGATTGATTTGGCAACATTACTGTAAGGAAATAAGAAATGTGGCTAACTAGCGAACTAGAATATTGATTATGAAATGCAATAATTAATATCGTAACACCGAATGTTTTTAGATGTAAAAAAAGTATTTGGAAACTTTCCAAATGCCTTTTTTGCACCTAATACAACATCAAATTCAATGTTACGAGTATAATTACAATTCATTATTAATGTTCTAGTTCACTAGTTAGCCACATTTCTTATTTCCATACAGTAATATTGTCAAATTAATCAAAACAGGTAATTTTTTTACAGCTATTTGCGACATTGCCAACTTTTAGAATAAACGCTCTTAAGATGTAGGTAAATTGTCCGAAAAATTATATCTGAGACCAAAATTACGACATTGAATTGCGTACGTATGCACCGAGTTTGAATGCCTATACAAATTACGAGTATGTACATACAAACATATACGTAACATGTTTCTGTACACAATACACATTTCAATACACATGCTGCCATACAAACGTGCATTCCTGCAACCAAGCTTCATAACCCACTTTACAATATATTAGTGTTTTGCCACTAGAATCAGACACGTGCTCTGTAATAGCCGTTCAAGTGTTTAAATGCACATGCTTCTAAAACATGGGCGTGATAACACGTGCATCAAGCTCTCGAGTTTATCTTTACATTTACATTATCCACCGTAACTAAAAATATTTGTGCTAAAATTGAATATTTCTTTTTCCAGTACTTTTATTTAAACATTATTATAATATTATACATCTAACACTAAAATATATAAATTATGTACTTACAAGTATACAGGTAAAAAAAAACAGAATAAAGGAAGAGCTCACGAATTTTTTGTAGCCCAACATCAAATAATTCGCTGTCAGTGGGAAAAGTGCTCAAAAGGCTGGCAGCATTGCCACTTTGGATGGCAATGCTGAGTCTTTGACCTAAAAATTGGCCAGCCCTCTGGTCACGTGTAGAGTCGCCAGCCGCTTGGCGATGTACCGAAATACTCGATGAGCACTCGGACCCCACGGCCCCAGTGTTTCTACCCCAAACGGCTCAAAAATATAGCTTCCAATAAGGTTGTTATATTTGCTCCGTTTGAGGTTTTCTGCACCTGCAGCAGAATTTTCAGAATTTAAGCAAAAAGTTGCTTAGAATTTCTAGTAAACAATAAAATAAAAATACGTAAAGTAGGTATTATTATGGAAATGAGACAGTGAGTATGTTAAGTTACAACAGCTAGGCAACATAATACTGCGGAAAATAGAATAGTTATTATAAACATCCTGAATAGACTGACAGCGATTACGAATAAAAATGCTTTTATATTTTTATCCCAACTGAATAAAGAATACAGAAAACACATGAATGTTGATCCCCAAGATAGGTACAGGCAAAAGCCTAGTTTGGGGATCGCCGTCCTAACTGATCTAGTTTATGTACAAAATTATTAATAAATATATTCTGAAGAACAGTACCTACCATTTTTATGAATCTTATTATTACGAACTTAAAAAAACTAAAAATTTCAGACGTACATCACAATCATCGTCAAACCCGAATAAACTGTGAAAATATTAATAAATATTTATGACAAAAAATCAAGAAGTTTTTAATAACAAGCAGTATCTCGACATAGCATGTAAAACAAGATTCTTTGAAGTGTCTGTCTGACCGAACATCCCGTTTATATGAAAGACGAACAACGATCAGGAGATGATGACTTGTTACCAGTAGTGGCACTTGAGTGATAGTATGTTTACTTACGAACCACTGGGAATATTCTGCTTATTTTCTTGGAGGGAACAATGGAGATGGCATGAGCAAACAAAGATCAATGTGATGTTTGTTCGGCAAGAATTCTCCTGACAACTTGACACCCTATCACACATTTCCGTTACTGTTATCATTTCGGGCCAAGATCTACAATGGTAACCAACGTGTCAACAGTTTTTTTTTTTTACTAGCCTTCTTTGTTCCTCTTCTGGGCAAAGGCCTTCAGTCCTTCCATCGTTCACGAACTCGCGCGTCCTCCTTCCAGTTTTGTCGGAACCTATCCAGTTCGTCCCGCCATCTCCTACGTGGTCTGCCGCGAACCCGCCTCACTGTCTCAGGGCACCAATTCTGTGCTAATTGAGCCCACAGTTTATCTAGCATGTGGCAGACATGTCCTGCTCAATCCTTTAAGTTGGGTAGCCTTTTGATTCACGCCAGCTATCTTTGTTTTGGAGTGCAGTATTGTGTTTCGGGCAGGATCCCTTAATGTAACGCCTAGTATACTGCACTACATTGCTCGTTGGCAGACCTTGAGTTTGGACTTCTGGATGTTAGTCAAAGACCAAAAGTGATCCGTTGAAATTACGACTGGTAAATGCTACCAATAACGAAACGTACATATTTTCACAGCATAAAAACAGTCAGACATAAATATATGTACCTAATATTTGCACGCCACACTTGGCAGAATGTGATGAGACGATTGACTAAACTTAAGACCATAATTATAATGTACCATATTCTGACCAAAAAAAACGATAATAATTTTTTTTTTTTTTTTTTGCTGCGTATATAAATGTCAAAGTCAAAGATTTATTTGCAGACTAAGTGTACATTTAGGTGTTATTATAATGTAGGTACTTACGACTTAGCGGCCTTTTACAGGCATCGCCAATGTGAGGGTTATTTATTTAACATTAAAAGTTTAAATAACTGCATAGTTATTTTAATTTTTAATGTTAAATAAATAAACCTATGTCAAAATTATTAATGTAAAATCGTGTCAATAATGCGTGACATAAAGCATTATTGACACGATTTTACATTAATAATTTAAATAATTTAGTATTACTCATTAAAATAATAATTTATAAATAAATTATAATATAAATACATTTTTTAATAATTCGATCGCCTTATTAATTTATTTAGAACAACTGTACAGAATAAAATATAATAGTACTTACCTACTCACAATCCAACTTTCGAATACAGATCCAAATATATAACAGAACTATCCGTTCAGCACATGTAGAACCTACTTTATTTTCGTTACGCACATAAAACATGGATAGAACACAACAGGCCTTTGTGATTCTAGTTTGAGCGACATGACTTTGCCAGCCATCCTTTGCAGATCGGGCTTTAATATTTCATTCGACTCTTTGATATCGGCTTCAATCTAGCTAGACGTAATGAATGCGACTTTTTATAGTCAACGGGCGAAAGGTAAAAAAAAAATTGTTGCAACTGAGTATAACTTTATGTCCAATTCAATCTTATTCTACTACTAATAGTCCCGCTCCAAGTTTGCATTAGGCCCCAACAGACCAGTTCCAAGTTCGAATTAGGGTCCAATAGTCCAGTTCCTAGTTTGAATTAAGGTCCAATTCTAAAAAGCACAATTAAACGTTACTTGAAATAAAACACAATGAAATCTAAATTAAAAAAACTTATCACCGCAACTTGAAAATCCCTGAAGTAGAATTCTGTCTTTCTACAAATGCTGTAAAGTAATTAAGGAGCTAATTACCACCCTTGAGGAATACAAATTGGTTGTTGCACGAGTTAACTACGGGAAATAAACCTTCTTTGACGGTTGCACATAGTAAAGTCCGTAACAGTTTTTTGTTGTATTATTATGGGCATAGTAGGAAGTTTCACCCTATCGGCAAAGTTGAACTATTTTATATTTCTGATTTATTGACAAATCATGAGTGTTATCGTTGAAAAAAGTATGTACAACCGCTGACAATGGCGGTTGAATACTTTTCACCCTTATTTAGTACCAAATAAGGTTGAAATCTGGTCTACCACCAGAATCCGCGATGATACTATAGATACATAGACTAATTTTCCTCATATAAAATATTCCCGCACACTCCCTATGCGTACGATCAATCAAGATTTCAATCAAGTAGGCTATTAATAATTTAATCGATTGTCCTAAGCCAATATGTGATTTTGAAATATTCAATTGTTTACACGACATTTTTGTTCACACCATATGCTTCCGGCAACGCTGGTGCAAGCCGAGGTCGGACATCCATTTGGCCGGTTTTCAAGACATTCAGCGGTCGATGACACGTCATATGTGCTCTCGTCCTTATTCAAGAGTAATAGCGACTATTATACTGGTTCGTTATTTTAAATTCGGTTTAATGTTTGAGATCATTGACATGTGGTTTAGGGTTCTCTTGATATCGGTGATACCAGATGGATGTAATCGATTCCGCAATATGCAAGATGTAGAAATCAGAATGAAAGTTAGGCACTTGACATAAAACATTAAATTCGATCAGTAAGAGAATTATTTGGTTTTGGTAAACTTTTTATCGTGTCTCAACTATTACTAAAAGCCTTTCGCAGATGACAAGACCTGCAAAAAGTTTGACGCAGAGGCAACAAAATAATGTAAACTTCACAAGCTTCTTGTGCCCGACAAGCTCGAACGTATAAAGTATCGGCTGGTAGTCCCCTCACAGTTTGAACCTTAATTTATTTCCATAAAGCTCGCACTTGACTGTTTTTCATCGTTAATGTTATACAGCCACCCCTTTCTGCCGTTTTATTACATTGGCAACCGACTCTTCCGATAAAATTACAGTTCAAAGAATAATTTCTTATTTTCCTACTTGTTTCAAGACTCGTATTATACTGTATAAATATATATATCAAACAATCTGCCTAGCCTTTTCCCAACTATGTTGGGGTCGGCTTCCAGTCTAACCGGATGCAGCTGAATACCAGTATTTTACATGGAGCGACTGCCTATCTGACCTCCACAACCCAGTAACTGGCTAATACGATACCCCTTGGTAAGACTGGTTGTCAGACTTTCGGGCTTCTGACGACCCGTAACGACGGAGACACAAATATATATATATATATATTTATATATATATATATATATGTAATCACGTTCTAGAAATAGAAAACGGCTCTAGAAAGTAAAAAAATCGATCTAGCTAAGTCTCATATCTGGGAAAACTCGTTTTCTCCGTATTTTACCCAGCTGAGCTCGGTCATCCAAAGATTAGAACAAGAATAATGACACCTTAGAATAAATACATGGCAACATGGAATTAGTAGAGTACCTTCGATCATGGCAGCATATAATTAGGATGTACTACTATCATGCCAGCATGGAATAAGTATGAATTTCCTATAGTATTAAATGAGCACTCTCTATTTTCACCAGAGCAGAGCTCGGTCGCCCAGGTACGTTTAATATAAAAAGTCAACTTTTAATATAAACTTTCACTGAATCAGAATCAGAATCTTTATTTGTTAAACATACTCGTTGGTACAAATTTTAATTAAAATGTAATTTAAAAAAACAAAACTAAAACACTTAAAAAAAACTAAATAAAACAAACAATAAAAAATAAACAAATTAAAAAAAAAAAATTACAAATTATCATTTAAAAATTATGTACAGTATAATAACATTTTTCTATTAATAGAGAGGTGAGAACTTTCTTAAATTTTGATAGGGGCCATATGTTTTATACTATCAGGTATTTTATTATAAATTTTTGAAGCCATTCCAAAAAAGCTCTTTTTCATCAGAGTGGTTCTGCATTTTATGTCGCACAATTGATTTACATATTGAGAACGCATTGGAGTTTTTTTTACATCGGAATTTTTTGTAAAAAGGTGTAAATTCATTTAAACATTTTGAAATAAACAGATCGTATTTATTATAACGAATAACACTAATTTGAACGAATCTTAGAAAATATTCCTCTTTCCTCCGTCTTGCCAATTTAGAATATCTCGGAACGCCATAAAAGAAAATTATATTCTGAAGAGTCTCTTTGTAACAAACAATTCTAGTCTTTAACATAGTGTAGTAATAACGTACTTTCAAAGGAACATTCCCTTTGACCAGAAAAGGTCTCTTTTATTTAAACTAATATCTAATCTCTCAGAATATAAAATTAATCGTAGTCTATTGAAATATTTCCAAGCCATATTGAATTTCATTTTGTCCCAAAAGAGAGAATGGATCCCCATCGATCATAATTATCGGATACATGTTGTGGCAGTTTGTGGAAGGTTAATAATCCACAAAATCTATGTACTTCGACTTAGATTGATTCATTGAATCAATCAAAATCAAGGTTAAATCATGTTTACAATAATAATGAACATCAGTGTAAAGTCATTATAAAGTAAATCAATTTCGAAACAACAGAAATATACTCGTAATACCCAATAACTGGTTTATTTTAATGAGCTGTTTTGCTTTAAATTAATATTTCAGAACAAAGCCTAATTATGGATCACAGAATACACATGAAAGGCCTAAAGCTTCGGTTCAATGCCCTAGCGTCCATCAGTAACGTCGACGTTGAGCAATTAAAGATACGGCCAGCTAAGTCTGGAGCCAGAATTACATCCGATAACAAGACATCGTCCAGACAAAACTCCACACAGCAACCTATTATCAAAGTTTATATCCAACTAGCTTTTGCCAGCGGATTTTCCCGCGAAGATTTTGGAAATTACCACACGGGAAAGTACTATCGGAGTAAAAAGTATTATATGTGTTAATCCAGGTTATTTATTTATTTGTTTATTTCAAATTCTTGCACACAATAAGGTACAAAGGCGGACTTAATGCCTTAGGCATTCTCTCCCAGTCAACCAAGGGTGGTGAAGAGATAAGATGGCAGGTGCTCCGATTTAGAGGAGATAATAATAATAAAAAAACTGGCCAAGTGCGTGTCGGACCACGCACAATGAAGGGTTCCGTAGATAGAGCGCGTTTGCAAATTGGACAAAATTATGCTGGTTTTCAGTACATTTTGTGACTAAACTAAACCGTATCAAATATAACTAATAACTACAACTTATAGGTTGGTTCTTCATCTTCAAATTATTGCAACTTTTTGTTCAAAATTATAGTATTTTATATTGTAAAAACGATCTTCCGTTGCCATTTTCCACAAAATTAACGATACCGGGTTGAATTGTTTTTGTACATTTTTTGTACTATTATCAATATATTTTAAGATTTCTAGAAATACTATTAGTAGGCAGACATTTTAAATCTAAAACTTTGGAAAAAAATGTCACAAATAGCCGTTAAACAAAATAAAAACCGAAACTAACTTTTTCACATATTTTGCTATTACGGATGAATCTTAATCGATTGCATTAAGGGTTATTTTATTTTTGGTCTGTTTTGATTTAATGCACCAATATTTCGAAAGAAACCTCAGTTTTGAAAGTTACACAATATGCACTTTATTATAAACAAGATAAACGAATAGTATTCATACTTACTAATAGAAGCATTTAGCGAAGTACACCTTCAGGTCACTCCATCAAGTCCGGAGGTAAGGTCTCATCATAACTAACAAAACTAGCCCATACTTGGCACACCTAGTTCTACTCGTCAAGGAGTTCCAGTAGCAGTCACCGAAGTACACCTTCAGGTCACTCCATCAAGTCCGGAGGTAAGATCTCATCATAACTAACAAAACGAGCCCCAACTCAGCACACCTAATTGTACTCGTCGAGAAGTTCCAGTAGCAGTTACCGAAGTACACCTTCAGGTCATACCATCAAGTCCGGAGGTTAGGTCTCATCATAACTAACAAAACGAGCCAAAACTCGGCACACCTAATTCTACTCGTCGAGAAGTTCCAGTAGCAGTCACCGAAGTACACCTTCAGGTTACTCCATCAAGTCCGGGGAGGTTAGTAAAAATTTAAAGAACAGTACGAAATATTTTTTTGGAGGTACCAATGTATTATAAAGAAATAAGAAAAAAATCCAAAGTATCATAATTCACTTGACTACTATTCCCGCAGCTAACCGTGAGTACACTTGTGTGTGTGACCCGTGTCAATGTAGCAGTTCGATTCTTTATCTATCAATTTTGGAAACGCATCCTTAATCCCAAGAACAAACTTCACATTACAACTACAATATTGAGAGATTTACTATGTTATTTTAAGACCATAGACTTCTTATAGGTTTTCCTGTAATCTCTGAGTAAAGAACCATTCTTTGCATATTTTTCAAATTTTTTGGCTCAATAGTTTCGGAGATAAGGGGGGGGGAGGAACGGTAAATTTTCATAAATTTTCTTAAATATCTTTAAAAGTATTTAGTTTAAAATTATAAAAAAAATATATTTGAGATCCTCGCAATAAGTCCTTTCATTTGATATGTCACACGGTTCTGTTTGCAAAACTTTTTATTTTTATTTTCTAATTTGCCCCCCAAAAGTAACCCCAAAATTCAAAATTCATTTAGTTACGTTACACTTCCGTGTTGGGTCACATAAATACATATGTGTACCAAATTTCAACTAAATCGGTCCATTAGATTCGGAGCAAATTGGCTGGGACAGACGGACAGACAGACAGACACACGAGTGATCCTATAAGGGTTCCGTTTTTTCCTTTTAAGGTACGGAACCCTAAAAATATTAAAAAGACAACAATGAATTATAAATAAATACAAGTACATATATAGTTTATAAACTTATAATACACGTACATGTCGTACATACATATTTACTATAATTATATATTAGAGTAAATTATATAATACTTACATTACAAAAAGATGACAAATTCAAAGGAAAAGAGGTAATTGAGATGACTCTACGCTATTTCTTCTAAACTATCTGTGTGCCAAATTTTATCCAAATCTATTCAGATGTGTTTGCGTGATTGAGTAACAAACATACAAACATATAAACTTTCACATTAATAATATTAGCAGATTAGCCAATTAGGAGGAAAAGCTTAAAGATAAAGAAATTACTATCGACGTTATTACCCTAATCTGTTCTATAAGACCATTTGAAAAATTAGAAGCAATATTCATTAATTTGTCGTTCAATAAATTAGAGTTTGTTGAGAACATTTAAATGTGTTTTCGTTTTAGTACAGAACCCTGTGAATAATAGAGTTTCTGTCTAATTGTCGATATCTGTTGCGGCTTTCTCGCTTCGAACAGATTTATCTCAATTTCCAACCTTACCGTGTTTTATTTATAAGAGTAAAACTTAGTGATTCATCGCGGTAACTTTTAACTGGATACCTTCGCAGTTGGACGAGTTCGTATTTAGGTTTACGATGCGAGGTAATGAGCAATTTAATCTGTTTTTCTTCTTCACTAAGTGGAATAATTGTTATTTACAAAACAAATTCTGAAAGGGTTTTGGGGTTTTAGTGCGGACTCGGCAGTTCTTGTTGGTTCAGGAAAATTACGGTTTTAACGGTAGTTGTGTTTATTATTAAAATTGTGTAATTTACACATATTATAAATTGAAGACGGTTTTCGTCTGTATGTATAACTGCGTTGTTCTTCTAAAGTACGCAAAGGATTTTGATGCGGTTTTCAGCATCACTTAGAGAATTTATTCCGAAAGTTTTATGTGTAGGTACCTATATCCTATGCTATTAAACGAGCAACATTTGTATATATATATATGAAACAGCTCTAACGATTTCGGTGAAAGTTGCAAAATTGGTGTTTACGGGGGCAAAAAATGTATCATAACTGTGAAAATTCGTTTTCTCCGTAATTTTCAACCGAGCAGAGCTCGGTCGCCCAAAGTTTAGAACAAAATGGCTACCTTAAAATAATAACGTGGCAGCATGGAATTAGTAAGTACCTACTATCATGACAGCATGGAATTAATGTGTACTAAACATGGAATTAGTATGAACTATCCTATACTATTAAAAGAGAATTCTCTATGTTCACCCGAGCAGAGCTCGGTCGACCACGTACTTACATTAATATTAAACTTACATATTATAAAAAAGAAATCTCGATATTTTGTCTAGTCGTAAAACCGTGCGAAGCAAGGGGGGTCGCTAGTTTAAATCTATATTTGGATAATTATTTAATAAACATAGTTAGGTTACTACAACCTACTGGAAATACCAGATATATTTACAAGGCGTCGTAAATTACCATTCGATAAATATAGACGCATTGCCACAGTTGATACATTAACAAAAGCTCTCTAATAAATTAGACAAATTGGTATTACTTTGTAAGTTGTTAATTAATGTATTAATAAATGCTCTGCGAACCCTTTCACGCAAGATATATTATAATGAACCTTATATTTATATTTGAGACTTTGTTTAGTTATGGTGCTAAAACAAACCACGTGTTTTCTAATAAATATAACATAACGTAACTTCACGCCAATTTTTCACAAACCAACATGTAAGAAATAATTGCATATATTTGATTATTATCTTATTAGTGATTTTGACATTATTAATGGTGATTTCGACATTATAGTTATGATGTTGATATTATTATTGGTGATTAAGACATTATTATTGATTGTTTTCACATTACTAGTATGCCAAATATTATTATGTACTAACGTGTTTAATATGTGTATGTAATTACTAAGAACTTGGATCGTATGATCTGGAAATAAAATGATTTGATTTATTGATTTGATTGAAGGAAACCGTTGAAGCACGTTACTGACTTTAGATAAATTTTAATCTAATTGAAATGAAACATCAAAATTAAAAGAGTGACGAAAAATTTTAATGAACAGGGTGAATTTTATACCCTACTTTTCCACTGCTAACGGGTTATATAAAATTAGGATACTTCTTCCACAAAAATATTTATGATATCAAGTTCACCTTACCAAAGGACACTATTTATTAAAAGTTTTCATAAACTAATTGCAATAAATTATTGAACTAATCTCCATAGTAGTCCCCTAAAAGAATACCAAAAACTATATGAAGGGAAAAATTGCCCATCGAACACACAGTTCTGACCTTTTCATTGGGCAAAAAAAAAATGTTTATCCCAACCGACCGACCGTTAATATGATTCATGGCAACCCCGCTCTACGGAGAGCTTTCGTCGAAACAAAATATGCACTCGATAAATCAAGTATCATAACAATCGAAACAGGCCGAAGTAAATTATGAACGAGGAACGAAAAATCTTCATAACCTTGGAGCAACATATGCCGAGCGGTCGGCTGTACCGGTGTTTACATTTAGGGACTAACCAGAAATGAACTACGTAATGATTTAAACTTATACACTTTACAATTATGAAGAAGAAGGTGTTGTTGATTATGCACGCAGGTACTTGGAAATTAGGGACTCACTGAAACACGAAGACTTTTGAATTGGTGCAAAGGACTTGAACTATTTAGCACACCTACCTACAGCTACTTACAGTGTCGTCAGAATGGGCACTTCTCTGACGATACCAAAACAAATTTAAAGGTACACAATCCTGATCCAAACAATAGTAGTATACTTTAAGCAATGGTCACATGTATTCGAAATATGTTCTTTGATTCCTTTACAAAGTTCCAAGAAAGACACACGAGTTACTAACTCAATAAAACATACAAAAATATACTCAACCCTTTTTCAGAAACTCCTGGCAGCTAGTTACCACAGCTCTAACCTTAGTTGAGTCCACATAGCACTTAATCAAAATCGATTACACAAACAGCAGAGTTGGACAGAATCCCATCGGGTGCGTGGTGTACAATCACAAACAAAATGTCGTTGGTACAGGCATGCGAGCGACCACCAGCTCTCTATTAGTTCGCTTGAGTCCGTCGGCACGCTGCCAAATGCTAAGGTTTGCAAACTTAATTACCGTGCGCTTTGCTTTACTGGGTTCACTCAAAAACCTTTTGTTTACATACCATATGGACCTGTATGTTTGTTTATATTTTTCGTATTGTCGTTATTGACAAAAAAAAACACGGATTTTATGCTCCAATTCCGACATTTTCATTTGTAAAAACGGAATTGTACATTAGAATGACGGGTAAAAAAAAGTTTGATAGAAACAAGATTTATCTTTACAGACTAATGTTTTATCAGAAGTCATCAATCAATTTAAATGCATTATTGAAAACACACAGATGCCAGCGTCTGAGAATAGCATTCGTGGTCTTACCATTGTTAATGTACGGAAAACATTCTGTCATTCAACTTTTCTGAATTTCTTTTCAAATAAAAATAAACTTTACTATAACTTATCGACAGATTTAGGGGAACTTTCTGTCATAATGACGGGTGTTGATTGCAATAGTTATTTCAGCTTACAATCTTTCAATAAAATCTTTTTAGTACCTGCAAAAACTTCTGTGAAGTTTCAAGATTCGCAATGCAAGAAATATTTCTAGAAAAAACGTGACTCTTATAAAAGTCCTAATAAAATCCACGTGTTCTAGGAAAAGGCAATGAATCAATCAGGACGTATCCTTCGGCTAAAAGTATGAAGCCAAGTCTTTCAAACAATATTACACACTATAATAGCAACTAAAATCATAAAAGTCAACGTGATATAAAGCAAATATATGAACAAGATCTTTTTCGCAGTGACTCACGTTTCATGGGGTTGTGTAATATTCATAGAAAAAACTAAAGCTATGTTAGCCGTGGCGAAAACATGGATTTCATCTATTAACTATGGCTAATGTACTAAGTCAAACAAAATGTTACTGACATCATCGCCATCGGTATTGATTCGCTTGTTGTTTTAATTATGTAAATGTAAAACGTATGTATTTTAAATATTAATTTTCTAGATTACAACTGAATTATATTTTACAGATTAGCTTTACCTCCTTTAAATATTTCGCCATCATCAGATTTTCATAATATTATGTCTCGTTATGTCATACTATCCGCTTACATAGTTAGTTTGCAGAGTTTTGCTATGATTGGAGCAACATCTTGATCCAATCACGAAGTATTATTAGCTGATTCACATCTTTCAGTAGCATTTCGTTTCCCCTTAGTTCTATTTCTGAGTTCCCTTGAGCGAGCCACTTCATTGATACTACATGTTGAATTTACTTTAATTATACACATCGGAATGCACTGCGTGATCACGTCTGTCCATCCTGTTAAAGCTGGAATGCTCATGCAGTATCATGATATTTTAATATTATAGTCGTAAAATGTTATGTTTGGTTAGCGCCTACAATGGATATGTATCGAGAAAAATCCAAGATAGTGTATTTTGTAATGGTGAATACCGCCCACAAAAGGCGTGCTTAGCCGCAGGCGCTGCCCGTTCGATCGGTCCTCTCACGGCGCGGCGTAAACACACGCTAACAATGCCCAGATGATGGACATCCAAAATAGAATGTAAAGTAAACAATTGGCAACAAAGCGCGTTGCGAAGTCGTCGGTGCGGTGAGATTAACCAACGTTGAACAAGCTTCTGATATCCTGTAACGTCATACCGCCATACGGGCTGCACGTGAGTATTGAATGGTTCATGCTGATATCGCTATTGTTGTGTGTAGCTGTTACGCTCTCTCAGCGTTTTCATGTGCACTGTACCGAGCAGCATTAAATCTCATAATGCATGAGAGATTTGTAATATTCGCAATGCATAAATTATGATGAAGAAGCATTTTTCGGTGCAACTCTGTGAGCGAATATCGTTTAACGTACGGGAGCACTTAAAGTATATTTTGGTTATGTTCATGAGGTGTGTTGCAAAGTGTTTCGCTATCTTTACGCAATACTTTACGTGGAAATTAACTCACAGTAGGTATGATCTACAAACTTCTGTTCTGTAAAATTTCGCTTCACGCGCATAGTTTTGCAAACCTAGAACATATATAAATGTTTACGTATATAAACTAATGGAGAGATCAGAATTGTAATAAAAATGGAGCAACGGCTATTCATAAGTCATAACAGCTGATGGCAATAGGCAGCACTAGTGATGGTAAACAATGGGCTTGCTAGAACATTCCATTACCTGGACACACATCCATTATAAATGGTAAATTAGATGTTGGTGGTAATGTTGTTTCACCCATAACTGCCTGGGTTAGATAAAGACATGATGCATTAGTAAGAGATTGTTTTACATAAAGAGTGGTAACAGTGTATTTGAATTTATTCAATTTCCTCTTAAATTGTCTAACTAACGTTCTTATTACAAAACAGTTGTTAGTATAGCAGTATATGGCGTTGCTGGCATTCACAAAACTCAGCCACAACCAGTTTAAAACATTAGATTTGCTGTTTTCACACGGAGCATGTCCTAATTAACTCGCCATCAGTATAGAAGATATTTGTTTTTAATCCTGATACAGGTTAAACTAACGGATTGAACAGCTAATGCTATACTCACTTGTAGTCAGTTCTGGGCCCACACAATTTTGATTTCCATCGAGACGCTAAGAACAGAGACATCCTCATTTGTTACATGCTCGTTCCTTCTTCTTATGAGAAGAGACCTTTGCCCTTAAGGTGAATCCGCAGTTGTAGACCGCGAAATTCAAATTTTCTTGCGTTTTTTGCAATTCGCAGATAGAGATATGTATTAATGATTGTAGTGATTATAATTCTGTAAATACATACCTATCTGTTATAGTCGGGAATCATATTTAGAGCAAGATACAACCTGACACTGACCTCCAAATTGCAAAAAACGTAAGAAAATTTTATTTTTTCGGGTTGCATTTGCGGATCCACCTTAACGGGCTGCTTACAAAATGAAAATAATCACAACTTATGTATAATCTATTGCCTCAATATACTAGTCTCTGCCTAATTGCCTATGCCTACTTAAACACACTGAAACACTGACTCAGCCGCGGCTGCACGAAATCCGTGTGGCTTTGATTGAGCTGTCACTCATTAGGGAACGGGAGTCGGGGACGAACCATTGACGGTACTGACGGCAGTAACAACAACCGATAACGAGTCGTAGGTACACGCTGAGTCGGGATCGATCATTCATCGACAATTGTGTTAGAATCCGTTCCAGCGCTGCATTTTTGTTGCCTTGTTGCTGTTTGAAAGTATCTACGTTACAGTGTCTTGCATTTTTATATCCACGTTGTAATAACAGGCAATTTTAACTTAATTTAATTTAATTTAATTTTGACTTATTGAAAAGTGATGGAAGTATTTTACGACTAGCGCTGCTGTAAGAACTTTGTATATTTATACCGGTCTACTGAGTCATATGTAGATAATAAAAAAATAAAAAACTAGAATAAAATCTCGTGCAGACTGGCGCGACTTGTCACACCGGTAACTATTGTTCTACCGTGAAATTTTCTTAGAAAATGTTTTGTTTGAGTCGCGTCGCGCCTGTTGGCGGGAGCTTTTATCGATGGCTATACACTTTTTAGGTAAGGTGATGATAAATGAAGGTCTCAAAAAACATCTTTTAAACCAATGTCCCAAAACGAAATTTAAAATCTAAGAATCTAAGTATACCTTTAACATTTTAACCCACATCATAATATGATCAGTATCAACAGCACCAAGTTTAGTAAACACAGTCTAAATTAGACGCAATTAAACCGACGGAGCGACATCCAGCTAATCCAGCGCTAACGACCACCTTTACGTTATGTATGTACATATGTACAGTCGCGGTCTGAAAATGCTTACCACCTTAAGGTTTATAATTGCATGCACACATCTATGTCACAAGGTTATTGTTAAAGGATTTGATGAGTTTTATAAAACATAGATTATTTGTATTGACACGTCGTCTATGTAGGATAAGTATAGAAAGGAGATGTCGAGAGGGAGGCTTTTGCCAAAAAAAAAATACTGGCATTTATAGACATAAAATGAACCAAGCGAGGTCGAACTTATTAAGGGTCGTACAGATTGGCGTGACAGTCACGCGACGCGATTCTGTGATATTATATTCGTAGAACAATTTCTATGAAAACGCGTGCGACATTACACACAGGAGCAATCTGTCGCGCAGCGACACAGAAAATACTCTCTTGTGTCGCGTCGCTAGCGCGATGTGTTATCGCGGTGATATCAACGCGACGCCATATAAAATGTTCCTTTGGTGTTGCACTGTTGTGGCGCGCTAGTGTGAAAAGTGTTGCGTGGCGGTAATATCGCAGAAACGCCACGCGACACGACGCGTGACAAGTCGCGCCAGTCTTTATTAGCCTTACGAAACTCAAAAATAGGAAGAAATAATCATATGGAAATTCGAAACATCTTTATTTTTTTAAAGAAAATATATTACCTATATTCTAACAACAGTTTATTATTTTAATAACTAGTAGGCATAGCATCCATCAGCAGATATGACAGCACATAGTCCAGTTGGTGTGAAGCCGTGCTCTTCGTAATGTCGAACCATAACAGTTATTTGCGCGGTGAACTGCTTCTATGATCAGTTATTTACCCTTCTACGCCATGTCACCGCATCCAAAATCTCACGGTGAATCGAGATATATTTAGTTCTCGCGATAAAGCACTAAGCTTCAAGCTATCTTCATGGAGAAGTAATATTTCAGCCTTTTGTTAGAGGGTTAAACTTGCCATTTTATTTCAATCTTAAATCAATATTTGTTATTTTTTACACACATAAACGTATAAACTTACATTTTTTTTTTTTTTTATTTTTTTTATTTTATTATTCATTAATCACCAACTTGCACTAACAGTACTAAGACACCAAACATACAACTTAATATTTTTGATAAATTAATGTCATTGTACAAATGCAATTATGACAATGAGTCAACTTTTAAATTACTTAAGAAATAGTCATTAATACTCTTTTTGTTAGAATAGATGCGTCACAACTATTAAAAAGTAACAAGTACCTAGATATAGCATTTTAGACTTTGCTACACACAGTGTGTTATAGAACCTAATTTGATAACTGATAAACATTTTTAGACCGCGACTGTACGTGTATTTACATATCGCATGCATAATTGCACTTGATACAATTACAGATAAATAATTAAAACGCTTTTTGAATAACTGGATGAGAGTGGCCTATGTCCAGCTGTGGACTGCTGTTGCCTGATGATGAAATAAAATAAAATCTTTTCTCGTTTTAATATTAGTTTAGATACTGAATTATTCAAGCCTCCTTTACATATAAAGGTTTATGTGAATGCATGGATCCAATTAAAATTGTAAGCTAAACTTCTAAAACGAGAGGCCAAACGATGTCTGAACACAATAAAAAAACTGATTTTCGAAACTCATCATTTCAAGTAGGTCACAACACCCGCGGTCGTTGACCCCGTAAACAGCTGTAGCACAGATGAATACAGATGGAACACTACGCAGTTTAGGTATGAACGCGGTGGGCCCGTCTTGTTGGGCCAATTCAGTGAGCGTAACATAGTCAGAAGATTTAAGAGTCACGTGATAGAAAGAGAGGCTGCTTCTATGTTAATACAACTGCAGGTAATTAGCGCTGTGCGACCTAAATAGCGCTTTATTGTGTCGTAGCAAGATTCGCTTTTTATTTAAATGACTGTGTGGAGTTTCTCATCCGTAATAATCTGTGGCTGTAGTTACTTGAAGTATGAGTTTAGAAAACCATTGTTTTTATTTTTATTATCGCGTTTAGGTTTCCATACTCATCATGTGTCTGAAGTTTTCCGACTAATTAATTTGACCTTTATCTAACGGCTAGAAAGTAATTATGATACTGGAGCTATCCTCTATTAAACGTTCCCTAGCCAATTACTAGCTAGGCAACTAAGTAGAAATTATATAGCGATTGGAAGACCTTTGAAACAAATTCTAGTTACTAAAATTGATATTGATTATGTTCACACTGGCCAGAATGGAAATGCCCCTGGGTGGGATAACATTCAGGTATCTATAGTAAAAAAAATGTCAAACTCGTGGGTAGCATATTCAGATCAAGGTTAAAGAACTTTTTATTCGTGTAACTTCGGGTTTCTGTCCAAATTCATTCATACAGTGCTGGCAAGTTGCCCACCCCTGCTTAATTGAGATACACCCGGTGATTCCTTCACTGTAGCGCCCGCGAAATTTAAAACTTCTTACGTTTTTTGCAAATAAATTTTTAGTTTCGCGGGGTTTCACCTTAATTCTTTGGCCTAGTTCAGGATACAGCAGTTCGCTCTTTAATGCGACTATATTGTACAATATTTCTTTAATCCTTGTGTACTTACTTATGTATGTTTTTCTAATTGTACAAATCAATTTTTTTTTTTAATTCTAAAGAAGGGTTGGACAAGTTCTTCACTTCAAATTCTCAATTCAAAAAGTGGGAGTTAGGCTTCAACAAGAAGCTTTAAAATAACAGCAAAAAAAATGTATCAAATCAGGTTACCTAACGTAGTCTTTCGTTTTTCTTCACAATGAGATGTACAATCGGCTCATTCAAGATTGCTAAGAAAGATACAATCCTTGTGTCTCCTGTTATCAAGATTCTAAATGACGTATTTTGAAGAGAATGGTGATCTTTCCCTGAAACTAAGGCTTCAAGAGGAAAAAATGGTTTTCTAAGCTCATACTTCAAGTAACAACACCCGATTACGGGGTCAACGACCGCGGGTTGTGTAGTTATCTACTTGCAATTATGAGTTTCGAAAATCTGTTCTTTTATTGTGTTCAGACACTGATAGCCACCACGTATTGGAAGTTTAGCTAACAATTTTAATTGGATCCTGTATAGCAGATACATAAACCTCTTTGGTACTACCTCGTTGGTCTAGTGGTCGCAAACGCTACTGCTGAGCTCATACTCAGCTGTAGCGTTTGCGACCACTAGACCACTAGACTAGACTAGATGGTGGTGTTTTTGGATTCTTCTATCTGGAAATTCTTAGTCAGAGTCTGGATTTGCGCCCGGTTGATAGCAATAGGTTCGCATCCTATTACATGGGATTAAAACGTTAGTGGCAAAATGTGGGTGTACTATAGGTACATCTTAGCCCAACCTTTGGTAAACAAGGCGTAATGTTGTGACAATGTTTCAAAGTTTAAGCTTCTAATATCGTAAACAGATAAAAAATAAAAGGCCTTTTAACAAAAAGTATCATTTATATAATCGAAGGTATTGAATAGCGTCAATTTACTCAAATTTATAGGAGGTTAGATTCCAATCAATTGATTGGTGGTTTTATTATAACTTTTATCTTGTTTTCTATCGAAGCAAAAGTGTGGAAGAAGAAAACATTTATTAGGATAATAGATATTATTATTGAGTTTGGCAAAACTGCGTAGATATTTGACGTCCAATAGAAGAGTACTAGTGGTTGTGGACATTAGAAGCTTGAAAAAATTTGATATTATTTCAAGTTTTCACTTTTCCTATAGCATTACGCATAAATCGACGCGTGCCTATTATGGCTTACTCAGCCATAAAAACTTAATGTAATTGAACTAATTTTAAAACCTTCACTACTTACTAGCTTCTGACCACGACTTGTTGAAATTTGTTGTTCCCCCGACCGCGACCCATCCCGTCGCATCGCATCGCCCGCCCGCTCTATTACTTAATTTTCGCTCATCGTTCTTTCTGACTTTTTTTCTTTTTGCTCGGCCCCTAAGGGTTGTAGCGTGATGTTAAATAGCCTATAACCTTCCTTAAGAATTAGGCTATCAAATTCAAAAATATATTTTTAAATCCGATTGGTAGTTCCAGAGATTAGCGCGTTTACACAAAAAAAACTTCAGCTTTATTATTGGTAGATAAGCTTTCAGTAGGTAGCCCGCACGTCAGTAATAACAAAAACCAGTATAAGCACGCCTCTTATTCTATTGAAACTCCGTACTACGCTAGGCCAGCTCAAGGTCAAAGTGTTACCACTGACGTGCGGCCTACTGTACATATAATAATGCAGGTTATGGGTCTCTATCTTCATACATGTATCTACAAGACGTGTGTTTTAATTAAATATAGCAAATGTAGGTATATAAACGATGTGTCTACAGGGTCAAATAAAATTAGATAGCGAAACTCTGCAGACGTGATGGGTATCGATCTGTAAACACAATAAAATAAAAATAAATTAAGATTTGAGGTCCTTTTTTTGAGAGTCAAGGACCGCATGTGGTGTTTTTACTTGAAGTACGTGTTGAGAAAATCTTTTTCTTTTGTTTTATCGTGTTTAGATATCGGTCGGTACCCATAACGTCTGAGAATTTTACAAAAAAAAACTGTTTTTTTTTCAAGTATAACTCGATTTTTATAACTGTGCGCTTGGAGCTGTCAAAATCTTAGGTTATTAGTGTTGAATTCACCCGCCCGGTTACCTCCTCAGTGTCCCGACGCCTCTTAATACGGTATACACAACTCGTGTAGTCTCCACAGCTCTGTCTTATTATCCGTTAAGTGGTTATTGTTATTATTCAAACCACATACACTGTAATATTTTAACGTTGAAAGGCACACGGTTATAAAAATCGTGTTGAACAACACTAACGGCGGTCGATGCAATATGCGATCGCACAAAAAAAAACATAAAATTAATGAATTTTTAAGTTTTATCATGTTTAGATTTTGATACCCTTCACCTCCGAGGAGTTTCGCTAGCTATTTTAATTTGACCCTGCATAAAGACTATGCGGGCAAGACAAATAACAACACTGCTCATATTTCCCAATCTAGATTAAAAAGATATTAAAACAATAATAATTAATGTGGAAGAACTTTGCCCGTGTATTTCAATTGTTATTTCTTATAGGTATACCTTCAGAAAGATTGGTTCGTAATATTGACAAATTGGCCAATAAATGACGGGTTGCCAAGCGCCAACCCTTCGTCTATCAATTACTCCGACCCTTTGCCGCGAGTTTTTTTACTTGAAATGAATGATTGGAGGAATATAACTAACGCTTTCATAGAGTTTCTGGAAGAGCTGTTTTGGACAAAATATTACCTAAGGCAGCGGTAACTGAAAAGTTGTGTGGAAATTGGTTGTCATGGTATGTGTTGCTGAGGTATGAGGAAAACCACGTGACGAAAATTTGCCTATGAATGTGGATAGCTATAAAAGAGACAAAAGAAACGACGGATGGCTGTTTAAAAGATTTTATAGCACTAGAAAGGGGGTGACATCTATGATGACGACTAATAGCGAAGTATGAAAGAAGACTTGTTGCGCCGACTACAAATTAATTGGCATAAGGGCAAGAGAGTTTTGCTTTTAATGCCATCCGTATGCCTATGGGTATGGAAGTAAAAATCGGTTGAACGGACTGTAAAAAAGGTTTAGTTTAATGTCTCATCTTATTAGTATAAGTGAGCGACACTTTTACAATTACCGAATTCACACAGCTGGTAAACACGATGAAGTTATCAGTCAAACTCACGGCTTAAACAAACAATAATAAGACTGCGTTTCCACTGAGGCGGAGCTGAGCGTAGTGGAGCTTAGCGGTGCATGCAACCAATCACAATGCTCGAAATCTCCGCTCCGCTTCAGTGGAAATAGTGTAAGCGGAGTAGAGCGGAGGGCAGCTGGGTGATGCGGTGCAGAGCGGAGGTCAGCGGGGCAGGTCAGCGGGGGGTTACTTCATCTGCTTCGGTATATTCGTCTTCAGTACAGAAATATATAAAAGCGCGGCTTTCTTTTTTTTTTCAACGACAATATGACGGATATCTCTATTTTATTTGAAGTCCGCTCAGCTCCGCTCCACTCCTCTTCGCTTCGCTCCGCTTCAGTAGAGAAACTCACCACTTTTCACTGCTTTTCTCGACTCCGCACCGCCCAGCTCCGCCTTAGTGGAAATGCAGCCCTTATATTAGGAAATTCACTTTACTTTTGACTGATGATGACACGGCGCTTATTTTCATAAACTGCCACACTGTTTAGAACATTTCTGAAGTGTATAGAATATTCAGGAAAGAAATACTATAGATCACAATACGCACTGATTTACTACTAAGCGGAAAGTACGAAGCAGATTGAGTTTACAAGGAACCGTCTTACAAACAGTTATTGTTGACGTATTTGCTTTGAAAATAAACCTCTCAGCAACTTTGTTACGTATAACGTTATTAGCACGCCGCGAAATTATTGTTTATTTTATATATTTCAGCGGAAATTAATATACTGATCCACGCGTCGATTTCAAATGCGGAGATTTAGTCGTCGCTATGCTCTGTTATTGTAGCTAGCATCGTGTTTATATGGCGAAAATAGTTTTATTAAAATGTGCATGTAAACTTACCAAAGTGTACGGTTTATTGCGGCCAAACGTGCATCATCCACGTGAGCGTTAAACTTCGAAATATTACAGTATCAGACTCAAGATTAATTAGGGACCCGTCACACGGTACATATAATATTACGTCAAATAAATTTTCTTGTGTTACAACGAAGAAAATTACCCGTCTCGCCCTATGGCGGTAAATTTTTGTCACACATCGTCTCAGACGCCCTTTATCACTACCTGAATACACTGACCAAATTGTATTTTCTAGTAAAGCAAATAAGAAACTGTGATTGGGGTCCCGTATCCCCGAGTCTTGTGGAATCACTTAGCTAATGAAACAAATACTCGAGCACGTTCATCAAATGAGCTTTCTGAGTAATATCTTGTGTTCACTTATCCAAATACTTGTAAGAAACCTTTTTGGTATACCTGTGCTCCTGGTTTATTTGTAGATATTTCGTGGTACGAAATATCTGTATGTATTCAAATATACACCACGATATTTTTACTTTTTTTGCCAGTCTCTATTTGTGATACGAAACATAAATCCCAGTAAGTTTGTTAAAGCATAATATGGTTCTCAACCGTCACGGATATTTGCAGACAAATAATAATGTCTGTATAAAAAAATATTCTATCAAATTATTCGCAACCCTCCAAATAATATATGAGGTTATTTACCTAGAAGTGTCTAAATTATATTGCCTTCACTTTATCCAGCTTTCAAGTTCAAGAAATAACATAAAATATATTCTTATAAGTCCTCTGTTCCACTTACTAGAAAACCCTTTCACAATTTCTTGAACTTTGTGACAATTTGTTGTTTGTAGCCGTCTGTCTCCCTTTGTACGTGAAACTTGAGATATTATTACTTGACGTAACAATAAATTAGTTAATTAAAACCCCTTTTCCTTCAAAGTGGTGCCTTCACTCACCTGAACACAATAAGGTAATGAAGAAAAATTGCAATTAAGGTTTTACTTCAGTGAGTTAATTTAGTTACGAGTGTTCAACGTTTAAACTTTCGTCTTTTGTTTCGGCTAAATTAAGCTGAAACTCTTACTGGTGACAAGAGAGTATTTATTAAGTCTTGGACAAAAAATATAATAGTTTCTACAAAATCTTAATAAGTTTAAAGTGAAGGCATAGTTACAAAAGGCTATTAGTTAGAATTTTATCTAGGAGTGTTAGTTATTGTGTATATAATTTCATCTATCTGATTATGTCTCGATTCCCTTTTATTTAACTTAATCTGCGTATTAGCCAAACTTAACTCCTAAAATGTTATTAATAGCCCCTGTAGTCTCATCAAACTACAGATGTCTAGAACCGAAATGCCATCACAGTGAAGTCATCGATCAAAATCGTGTCTATTTCGGCTAATGTCACAGCACTAGCACATTCCTTAATGACAATCCCAACTGTGAATTAATGAGGTATGAAGACTGTTTAATTGTCTATGCCTTTGCAAAAGGAATTTACCGAGTAGTTACGCCTAATGGCTGTGTTACCAACCGTGAGTGGTTTAGACTCACTCTTGCATCTTTGCCAAAATTGAAGCAAGATAACGTTAACGACCAATGAGGTATTGCCAAACACTACGACTGTCAAGCAGAAGGATCCATACATGGGAACAGGACACTAGTCAAAAACGTACATGTTGCATCATAAGTGCGTCTCTGGATTCACGTCGAATTAATTTTATCCATAATATATGTAGATACCTATTTACAACGCATACTGGTGTCCAAAATGCTCTAAATATCTAAAACATGTGTTAGCAAAGTGATTTACTATTCGACTGGCAGCCGCAAACGAAAAGCCTGACCAAACCCATTCACTGCCGGCCAAAATTCACAAAACATTCCGACACTAAACCGAGAACACACGGATACACGAAACGTGCCCACCGATGTTTACAATCAATATGTAGATAGTGGTAACATGGAAAACAGACGTTTGGTACTTACGCCCGACCGCGTCTGGAGTCAAGGCAGACGAACAGAAATAACGCTCACCTATTGTGCCGAGCGAGACGAACATCACATATCACGGGCCCGTATAGCTCAATACACTTCGCATCGATACAGGGTTGATACCATCGGTACGAACTTGTTGGGCATAAAGGGAAGATATAGAGCGTAGGTTCCGTGTTCCCGGTAACAATGGGCCATTCTTTTCGTCTCGGGGGCATTGCGGGTGATTAGGGGTTATATCATGTGATGGGTAGCTCTTTGAACATTGTGCTTAAATGCTGTGAGGATCCCATGTCCCGTATAGGTTGATAAGGTCACGTAAAAAAACGCAACGTGATGATTCTTAATCAGAATTTGCCGTATAGTAAATTGAACACATTGTTTTTTAATCCAAGTTTATTTGCTAACCCCCGACGCAAAAAGAGGGGTATTATAAGTTTGACCGCTATATGTGTGTGTCTGTCTGTGTCACCGTAGCTCTTAAACGGGTGAACTGATTTGAATGCGGTTTTTTTTATTTGAAAGTAAGTTTCTAGCAATGGTTCTTAGATAAGTATGTTTTATCAAAATCGGTTCAGCCGTTTGAAAATTATCAGCTCTTTTCTAGTTGATGATGAGCGTCTTCCACAGGTCTGAATTTGGTATTCTGTTACTTCAATGATATTAGAAGAACATAGTAACCTTGAACTGATGCTGCACCCTCACCTGGAATTTTCAGGATACCCAACTTCCTTACCAACTTACAGCACATTTATCGTTTTTGGGTTCATTGGAATGGTCTCAATGAATAGCTTATAGATAGATGATGAACAAATGTTTGTGTCGGGGGATTTTTAAATTTTATTATAAGTTCATTTGTTTTCAAACAGAACAGCAATTCGTAACAATAGATTAACATTCAAAATCTTCTCGAAATAAAAGTGAGTGACGATGCTAAAACAATAACATATGACGTACAAGTATCATAAGATATGACGCTTGTTTATAATAAAACTTTACTACGAAAAGTTTTATTTAATTCATTAGCATTCAAGGATTTTCTAAGACACTAACCTAACACAAAAATTATTTATATATCGGATGAAATTCCAGAGAACGATCTAGTTGTGCGCCTAATTTGACGTGTAAAAGTGATTCCAATATCCTATTTACAGAATAAACAATTTCATTTAATTTTGCTAAGCGACTTCATGCCTTCAACCAATTTTCCAATAACCTCACAATTACCGCTTTAATATCGGAATACCCGGAATCTGGTATGTTCATTAAAATACCATTACTAGCGTCAACCCTGCGTCAGCTTTGATCTGTTTGCACTCAGGTTGGTTAGACTATGGGTGATCATTCACGACATGCCATTTCGCGTTCGTCTCGGCTCGACCGCTCTTGAACAAAAAGATTTTCGTGACAGGCGACATTCCGAACAAACAAAGCGACTTCCTGCATTAGTTGTACCGTTTTCAATGGAAAATGTGAGCCTAGTTTATTTTGTGTGTTTAATAGAAGATAAATCAACAGACAAACAAACAGACTGAAAAAGTCAATGTTAAGTTAGATCTTTCAGAAGTTTGTTCGCCAGAATATGAGAATAATTTTGCCTTACCTATGTTTTACATTTAGATATTCATAACCGTTGTTGCGACTATATTCATTTAAAGTAAGGAATAATTAACAATAGCGTAAACGAATAATAATCGTCATATAGTCATATTCCATATCAATGAAACCTTCAGGCTATTAATAATATTTCCTTCACTTTCATTCTCCGTCCATACCCGATATAAATCAATGAAATCGGCATATTTATCCTTCCGTGCACTGACTGAAAACATTTCAAAAGGTTAGATTACCAGTGGGTTGTGGGAGTCCGCCGGTACTCAATCATTTACTCTGTACAAATAGGATAATTGCTTAAAATTAATTATTGTCCTGCCTCGTTATTGCCTCTCTCAAGACGAAGATGAAAAGAAGAATAAATAGAATATTATTTCAAACAACTCAACATCAAACAAAGGTATCATAATAAAATTCAAGCAATTAATTGACGATGTCAACGTTTAACAATCAGCGCTGAAAGAATATAAAAGAAATATCAAGATCTCTTTTCAAGTCGAATATCATAAATTATTCTTCAAAAAAAAAACTTAAAGGGCGATTTGTTATCATCCGTGTTGAAAGTAATGTATAAAACCGATTTATAAGTGTTAGGGAGTCCGTGACTGGCACTGAGCTGCCGAATGGAAGTATCGAGAAAACAATATGGCGGCACTGAATAAAATATTAGAATTTTACTCAACAGCCGGGAGCTACGGCTTTGTGGGAACGCGCTTTACTTCATGATTTACGAGTTCAACGTGTAACACGAGTAATGGACTTTGTTATTTTGACATTTGTTTGATTAATATTGCATGGTGTCATTAGAAAGTCTGTTTTCAGCCGATGTATTGATGCAGTGACAGTTGACATTGATGTGTTTAGAACTACTGCAATTATTTTCATCGATGAGTTGAATATTGTTTGCCAGTTTCTTTTTTATATTACGATTGTGAATAACTTCATGTTTGTCGACTAAGAAATTGTGAGAATACGATAAAAACTTGTGATGGCTCATAAAAAGCTAATAATGATATAACTATAGACATGCAAATCACAGACATAACTGCTCTTAGACGTTCTTTGCTAAGGCGCCTTTTGCACATAATAATATTGCAAATTTTATTAGTTCGCAAAAGGAAGAGAACTCACATACTCAAGCTTAAATCTGGTATAACTTTTGGAACTTGTGGGTGGAGTAAGTGATCTACAGTGAACTACACAACTGCAATAAATTGCATTGTTTGAAGAATCACAGTATGAATTATTGATCCTGGTACATTTCTCCTCATATACAGTGACACCCGATTTATGAATTGAGAAATTGAAGTCGAGGACTTGTCAAAGTCATAGACTTTGACAAGTCCTCGACTTCAATTTCTCACTACTTAAGGTAAAAGCATAGATAATACACTATCCCGCGAAATTCAAACTTTCTTTGCAAAGAACTGTAAGACATTTTGAAATTCACAGGCTACATTCAAGGAATCACCATAAGTAATGCTAAAGTATTTAGATTTTGGAAAATTCTCATCTACTAATTCTTAATGCCGAAAACGGGTGTTAAACTTCTAGCTGCATTTAAGTCACTCAATGAACAATAGCCACACTATTGGCAAGCAATTTAGCATAGCCATAAAACAGTTCCAGAATGAACCTTTTTCTCCGATACCATCGGACTTACAATAGACCTCATTTCCAATGCCATTGAATTAAGTATTCTGATATACATACATTTATTTGTATTTACCTTTATTACCTAAGTTCCGGAGCTAGGGATTTCCTTCCCCACACGGCGGGAAGTGTGCCAGTAACGTTAATTGCCCTACCTTCGCGACGTTCGCCAAAATACTTGCTTTAACGAGATACGGTAGTATTGATAACAGTTTTTTAGAACTGTTTGTGACTATGAGCGTATCTTTTATGTTGGGTCCGTTATGAGCTTTTATTCTGAAAGTGGGCAACGTCGCAAATAGATGTCAAATATTTCACTGTTTTGTTAATTTTGCAATATTACTGTGTGGAAATAAAAAATGTGGCTAACTAGCTAACTAGAATATTGATTATGAAATGCAATAATTAATATCGTAACACCGAATGTTTAGTTTTAGATGTAAAAAAACTATTTGGAAATTTCCAAATGCGTTTTTTACACCTAAAATGGGTACAACATCAAATTCAATGTTATAATTGCATTTCATTATTAATATTCTAGTTCGCTAGTTAGCCACATTTCTTATTTCTATTCAGTAATATTGCTATAAGAATCAAAACAGGTAAATATTTGACAGTTATTTGCGACGTTGCCAACTTTTAGGATAAACCCTCTTAAAAGAAATTAAGGGTGTTTCTGCTATGTGTGTTTCTTTTGTCTGCTATGTGTGTTCTAGTTATCATTTGAATGACTGGTCAGTTTCGTAAAGTAATTTTGATAACGGTAAATCTGACTTTGATGAAAAACTCTGGTGCAGGTTAATTTCACCTAAACCAAAAATAGGTACCTGATATGGCTTTCTTCATAGATAACCTACATACCTTAACAAAATATATAGCACACCTAACCCTGACAAAACGTCGCAGCAACTAAGACAGATGGTAAAGCTAATACGATATAAATCAGCAATAAAGTAAGCTTCAGACGTACGTGCCTAGCCAACGATGTACTTGAACACTACGCGACCAAAGTCTAGACATCATTTCAATTCGGTTGTCCATTCCCACAAAATAACTCCTTCCGTTCCACAAAACATTTTGTGAGAAAAATGTGTTTACGATCCCTGCCCCTCTTAATATTAAACTGCCGATATCAGCCCCTATAAATATACTTTAGGCAACCTAACTTATTTGTGGCCATCAAAAGAAAAAGATTTCGGTATGTGAGCGGAATTTCTTTTGTCACGTAGTAATCTATACGAATCTTTATTGGAAGTTTAATGAAAATACTTTTATATAGCTTTACAAAAGGAAAGAGTATCAACAGGTACGTAGTTGTGTTTGTTTGGAACTCTTAAAAACTAAAGAAGATTTTAAAAGCAATTCAATTTTATAAAGCTTAGCGGAAAAGGACCAAAAAAATAGGATAAAATGCATTGCGCGATGGATGAAATTAAAAATGTTTATTGATGTGTAACATCTTTCCTCTCGCTTTCCTGCAATCTGTGCGAGTGATTTCGTGAAAAGGGACGGAAGTGTGTAACAGGAAGCCGGGGAAGCGCGCGCTATTTGATTTGACTAATCACCGCGCGTGGTGCTGGAGTTGGCCGTCGGATGGTACCAACCCATTTCCCGAGAGGTTGGAACGTCAGCCGAGATGTCAGATGTACATCATATGAGACTACTGCAAGGCTCGCTCGTTTTTTTTAATAAAACGTGTGGCATTTTTGGTTGGTCCTGTGAATGTTTGATGTGTGTTTTAAAATGCAAACCAATAAAGAATATTTTAAAACAAACAGTCAAATGGAATGAAAATAAAAATACGAGGCTCCGGACGAAAACATCCATTTTATTGTGAAAAACTACATTAGTAGCAAAAACTACAAATAAGTTAACGTAATAAAATAAGTCGTTAAACACTATTAATCATTAAACAAGCCAAGGTATTTCAGTAGGTACTCAAAAAAAAACAACTGAACTTACTTGCAAACAGTTCTAAAACAAATGAACAAGTTTCTAAAAACAATAGCAAAAGTTCCATTCTAGAGGAGAAAACAAAGTGAAAATTCTCGAATAATGGGTGTAGTTGCGGGAATCGATACCCGGACAAATAGCGAGACGATTGCCTAGTACTACACAGTTCTCTTGCAACTAATACGGGCTACTAGTGTCATGTTTCTTCACATTTGTTGGTGCCATTGTTCGTGTGTCTCTCTCTATTTATTTCCACATTTCTATTTCCTAGTATTGAACTTGTGTTGCTTATATTCTTAGTAGTTCGCTCTAAGTAATTTGTGGGAATAGTGGGACTGTTTGTCGTCTGCAATTTGCTGAAGAATCTGATTATATTACGTAGTAGTATTGGTATTCGCTCTTGTTAAAAAAACACAAGCTATTAAGGCATCAAATGAGATTACTTTGAAAGTAAAACAAAAGTATTTTATGGGCCAACGAATAAAGGTATTTCATCATCACCAAACAATAACAATAAAATCGTAATATTTGTAAAAAGCACACAATTCCACATTTTCAAAGTCAGTTCTTCGGAAAATTGAAATGAATCGAAAAGGGTATTGGAAATACGGTCAACCATAAATATTTATTTACCAAATAACGCGGAAACACTTCAATAACAAAAAGAATAAGGATTTAGATGTTCTGGAGTGTTCCAGTATCTTCTATCTATTGTCAATAGCGCCGTAGATCAAAATGACAAAGGGCGAGAGATTCCAATTTCGTAAACGTCTTTTTGATCCAAACCGTTCGTAAGAACTCGGCTACGATCGGACTGTGGTTGCTAAAATATGACAGTCGTTTCAAATCTTTATGTTTTCATGAGGCTCCCAATTGAATTTCTTTGGGCAAAATTATTAGATTTATAACTTTTTGTTGAGCTTCTTTCAGAACAATCCAGTATTACAGACAAAATTACGAACGTTCTAAAGTTATTATATTGTAGTAATGGATGATGCCATTGAACCCGAACTGAATCCAAGACCCTGCCGTGAAATTGAGTCAGTATTTTGTAAATAAATATCGTTTCTAACTTTTATATTAGCAGGATCTGTAGTTTCTGCCTAGCTCCATGTGAAGAAGGCGTGAGCTTATGTATGTGTATGTATGTATGTAGGCAGGGGATCGTGGCTAAATACAGCACAGATCGATAGAAGGTAAAGCTACGCTTGCCACGGTCGGTTCGTGGATGGGTGAACATTCATTACATATCGAGACCCGCCGTACCTCGGAAAGCACATTAAGCCGTTGGTTCCGGCTGTCATTTGTAAATCTTTGACAGTCGTTACAGGTAGTCAGAAGCCAAAAGTCTGACAACCGTTCTTACCAATGGGTATCGTGTTACCCAGTAACCGGGTTATGGAGGTCAGATAAGCAGTCGCTCCATGTAAAATACTGGTATTAAGCTTTATCCGGTTAGACTGGAAGTCAACCCCAACATAGTTGGGAAAAGGCTAGGGATTCTAGGCTATGAAAAAGTGTTTTGTGTCACAGTAGTTATCTCGGTTACTTTCTCCTTCAGGTAAGATCGTTTGATATACCTATCAAACGATCTTACCTGAAGGAGAAAGTAACCGAGATAACTACTGAACAGATACAGTACTACCGTCCTGTAAGAAAAGTACTCAATAAATAACTCAGCAGAACATCTTTATCAAGACCAAACCTCGCTGAAACAATATCTCGATTGTCTTTATGTTTATTACATTGACATGCGTCGACAACCAAAAACTCACTCTAGTAAATATTTGTACTTGTAAGTAAATGAGATACACATAAAAGATAAAAAAAGTACGTAATTCAAGGAAACGTGTAGAAAAAGTTATAGTCGAAACACATTTTATTAGTACATAACATGCATGTTTACATCCATTTTTACGTTCCCCTCTAAATCAACGGGATTAAACGTGAAAATATTGCAGTTACACGCTACACGGTAGTCAGATTACATTCGTAAAATTTTAATGTGGTTCAGAGTACTAATAAAGTAGCGTATCTCACCGTGGGTCTTGTGTTTACGGGGTGAATTTAAAGGTCCATTACAGAAAACCTAAGCGACCGCAAACGGCATGGGGCGCCTATCAAAACGAGGTATAAACGTTAGTTAATAAGATCTCGACATCGTTTTAATGAAGATGGAGCGGTAAAGTTTGCCGAGTGGCTTGTATCGGTGAGTACGTATAAAATTAACGCGCAGTAATTTGGCCGGTGGCCGTCGCGTTTGAACGCCGGTCGACTTAATTGCCGGCTGTAAAATTTTTGTTTGTGTCAGAAATCGGTCGGCATCCGCTGAGGAAATGAGAGCTGCATTCGAGTGCACTACAAAGCGCTTTTCATCTCGGTCGTTCCGAAATTCAATTTTTATTTACTTCAAAGGTTTTGTTTTGGTGCCTGCGATGTTGAGTGAGGCTCTTTAATGAGTTTACCCCAAGTACTCCCATGAATATTTGGTACGTCAACTGTTTGGGTCATAACCGTTCTAACAAAGTTCCACTACGTTTCAGTTAAGCAAAATTGATTTTGATGTAAAGCTATATTCAATATTCGATTATTTAATGTAAAGAGATCTTTTATCAAAACATAGTCAAATCAGATTTATGTTAGAAAATATTTTAGTGTTCTCTGTGAGGATAGAATAACAAAGTAATTATGAATAACAAAGTTTGAAACAAAGGAAAATAATAAATTGACCAAATCGATTTACGAACTGGTTGAAAACTATTTGAATTTTCAACACGTTGTGTTTTGTTTCCCCCACTCATACATAGAGGTTATGATAAAATAGATCGTATGCAAATAGAGCTTAGCATAAAGTTGGAATCGCTTTTCTATTAGCAGTGTTAAACGTTTAGATAAAGAACCTGAGTGTCGGATTACGCTGGTTTTGCATTATATTTGCAAACTAGACACGTGTTCTAAGTTGTTATCCCTTAGAAACTAGTTCAGGAATATTAAAGTTTCTAAATTATTCAGCTGCTTTACCTAATATCTTAGTGGCTATTATTATAGTCACTAATAGGACGACTCACTGATTCTTTTCCGTTTTGGAATAGATATAAGTAAACCGGGAACCCTCACCGTGTCAAATCATCCATGGCTATTCCCAGCTAAAGCACTAGGAAGTGGTGAAGGGTGGGCCTTTTGGGGGACTGTCTTATGTAATTTTGACGTTCGAAAAGTGCTGATTCTCAGCCTAGTTTGAATAAATGACTTTAGATTTTTTTAATTTCATACAATAAAGTTAAATAATAATACCAGCTTATTGTCTCCCTGCAGGGCAAAGGTCTCACTCATACAGAGAATGCACGAGTATTGATAAACTGAAATACGTATACTTTACTTCCTCAATTAATTTGTTTCTTCCAACAATTAGATACCGATTAGAAGCTATTAAAGTCCCCAACAGATCGTTAATGTCCAATATTGGCGATCAAATCTCATGATGTCTTATGGGTCTTAAACGCCGATAATAGGTTTCATCGAGAAGGAAGCAAGGGCCGATAAACGTAATAATGAATTGCCAATTAAATATAACGAGCATATTACGTGGAAGTGCCATAATTGTGTTAAAATTACGACGTGTGAAGTTTATAGTTCACACTATATTATGGTAATTTAACTACGATAAGTAGCTGTATTGAGTTGTACGTAGATTTTCATGATTTCGGTTTTTTGGTCGCCTTCTTTACTATAGGGATGTAAATAATTTTTTTTTTGTCCGTCAGATAGATTATAAAAAAATGTTGGACACATTTTTTTTTACGTAATGAAAAGATTACGGCAATGCATTGAGTTAAAATGTGTTATGACATCACTCTCCGGTAGATTTTATACCGAATTGTGACGTAGCGAGCCCCCGCTCCCCAACTTTAATGCGTTTTATCTAAACCATTTTTTTTACTAAATGATAAACCATTTTTTTTTTTTATATTTTTTTTTTTTTTAAACCAGTCAGCATCCCTATTGGACTCAAAGACTAATTTTATTTCGTCTCGAAGTAATCATTAGTATTCTTCGTTCCTCCATCAGATCTTGGTCTCGTAGGCTGTCTTCTTATTGGCCACCGTTTACGACGCCACCGTTTACGACAACATCCTGAAAGGAGACGGAGGCTTTCCCTTTACCATTTTACTACTCGCACAACCAATTGTTTCATGGCCTACGTAAATTGTTTAATACCACCTCAGCCCTCTGGCAAGCATTACAGGCACACCAGTATTCTATAAATATTTTATTGCTTCCTTTGTGTACGTAGAAAGCTCATTAGTCATTTTTGTCGTCATAATTATGCGTTTGTTTACCATTCCGTTATTTTCATTTTCAAACCTCTCTTACGCAGTCTCGTACACGAATATCGCCGAGTAAAACTTCTGCACTACATAAAACTTTCAAGAGCATTTCCTTTTATAAAGGAAATTTTCACGGTAGTGAAAAATAGTCTGAATGCGAAACGAATGAAACTGGCGAAAAGTGTAGTTTATACTTTTATATCTCTTTTAAATAAGTTTTGTTTTTCATTTTTTATTTTTTCCTCTGAATGCTATTTTTAAATAAACAAAAACGTTTGTCGATTGACTGGACTTTTTTCTCTAAAGCGTCAAGGTCTATGAAACTAATAACGTGTTTCTTTTGTTTCAGATAAAGTGTTGTTCGTAAAAATACCCCGACGATGGAGTTTGTTGACAATGTCGTGACGGAGCATTCCACACACCCGCTCCCTGTGATAACCGACACGTATTTGTATAGTTGAGCCCGCGGCTAAGATGGTGAAGTAGTGTTAATAGACAATTAAGTGATACAATGAGCTTATAAGTTTAAGTGAATGTCGGGTGATCGGGAGAGGATGCCTTACTACGGGTACCGGGAGGGCGGGCCGGAGTCGGACTCAGGAGGCGCCTGCTCGGACTCAGACGGAGGGGATTCGGACTCTGAGGGGGGGCTGAGTACTGAGAGTACTGTGGGGCAAGGCCTGCCCTTCCCCGGCTTCACTCCGGTCGCCCTCCGGTATCTGACGCAGGAAACGAGGCCAAGGAGCTGGTGCCTCAAACTCATCACTAATCCATATCCTTTTTAATATGACCTACTTTTATGGTATGTAAGTTGCATACATGCATTCCCTTCGGCGTTTATAATATCAGATTTCAGAGCTGTTCGTAATGACTAAAGCCATAGTTCTATCACAAAAACATGGCGTGTACATAATACCCATAAGTTATAGGTACGTACTTACGAGGTCATGGTCAAAATCAATACACAAAACTTTTTTATTTTGGTCAAATTACATTAAA